>CM065733.1:48919992-48937492 GCA_033310375.1 Conus canariensis | reverse complement strand
CTTTATATCTGTCCATGGTTATAGTGTGATAGACTATTTTCTCATTTCGTACGACTTATTACCGAACGTCAAAAGTTTCTCTGTGTGTTGTAGAATTGAATCTGTGCACATGCCTATTAAGTTAGAACTTTCAGGCAGACAGTCCACACCATCACCCACTAACACTAATGATGAAATCACTGTCTGGAATAGAGACAAAATTGATGCTTTTGTTGCTAACAAGGCCACTCACTTGTTCTCGTGTAACGTTGAATATGCCACCAGTTTGATTGATACATGTAGTAACAAAGCATTGCCTGAATTTACACAGTGTTTGATGAATGCTAGTGCCTGCATGCGTCAAACTAAATCCTTTAAAGCCAGGGTAGTTACAGACTCTTTGTTTGACAAGGAATGTCAGGAAACCAAAGTCAAAGTTAGAAAAGCACTTGCTGCCAGTAATAAATCTGGACTTCCCCAGGATAGACTAATTTATCTTCAATTAAGACGGGATTATGGCCAATTAAAATATTGTAAAAGCCACAATTTCAGAGTTGAGCGTATTAACTCTCTGTTAAAGGCTGCTAACGATTCCCAAACCTTCTGGTCTGAGATTAACAAATACCGTAAACGGTCGCCGATGGTAAATGATATTTCACAGGTTGAATGGTTTAACCACTTCGATAACCTTCTAAATACTGGAGTCGTTGCGACTGAGGAATGTTTGACATCTGAGGTTCCAGAAGGAGGTTATAAAAGCAATTAAAAGTCTCAAGTGTAAGAAGGCAGCTGGTCCAGATGGTCTCATTGGTGAAGTTATAAAAGCTGCAGGAGATGCAGTTGTTCCCTTTTTTGTCATTTTTCTCAATAAAATATTCAGAGATGGTGTTTTTCCGGACGAATGGACTAAATCCATTATTATCCCACTACATAAGAAAGGGGATATAAATAACACTAATAATTATCGAGGCATCTCTCTTATCAATAATCTATGTAAACTTTTCACCTATATTCTAAATAAGCGTCTGGTTACTTGGTTAGTAGAAAGAAACTCGTGGAGAGCGTGGCAGCAGAGAGTCCTCAGAAGAGAAGCCCCCTTCAAGCAAGTGTTTCGGCCCTTATCTCCTGACACTCTAGGGGGGTTGGGCCACACCCGGTTCATGACTCCGGATGTCCCTCTGCTGCCCCTTTTTTTTTCCCATCTTGGGACGAGCCATGGCTGGGATTCGAACCCATGACCCTCTGGACATGCTCATTTTCCACTTAATGACTCGCGCTTTAACCACTGAGCCACAGGGACACCTGATATTTGTAGGGAAATTAAGCCTTATGAAGTTCACTTTTGTTCCTCCTTGACCAGATCCAGCTTGAACACCTCTCTGCCGCTTCTGCCATTGCTTTCAGGGCTCTGGTTTTTTCCTTCCCTGCAACTGAGAGCTGTTTCATGAGGCTGTATGCAGACGTTCCTACAAACCCCCTAGCTCCAATTTCTGCAGTGAGGACTTTGACCTGATAGCCTTCTCTCCTCAGGCTGTTTGCCAGATCAGCATACTTTTCAGTCTTGTAGATTTGAGCTGCCTCCATTCTGTTCTCATATGGCACCGTGAGCTCGATCATGATCAGCTGCTTGGTTGACTTAGAGTGGACTACTATGTCTGGTCTCATGCCACTCTTGCTGATGATCTCTGGGTGACTCTTCCATTCTGGGAGGTCTGCAGTTAGAAGTCAGCTCGGTTATTTCAGATGCTCAAGCAGGTTTTAGGAAATCTTTTTCCACCATCGACCATATTTTCACGCTCTATGCGTGTATTGAGGAACATCTGTCACAAAACAAAAAATTCTACGTTGCCTACATTGATTTCAGTAAAGCATTTGACACAGTTCAGCATGGATTATTGTTTAATATACTGTTTAGAAATGGTGTCCAAGGTAATATGTTGAACATTTTGAAGAGCATGTATTCCTCAGTTAAATCATGTGTCAGATGTGGTAACTCCTATACTGACTATTTCCAGTGCTTACAAGGTCTCAAACAGGGTTGCTCCCTTAGCCCTACTCTGTTTTCTATTTTCATCAATGAACTTGCCCATGACATATTTTATAAAGGTAAACATGGCGTTCAGTTTTCTCCTAATGATATTGAACTTTTTATCCTGCTTTTCGCGGATGATATAGCCCTTATGTCATCTACGATAGCTGGTCTACAAAATCAAATCAATATTCTGTACAGTAGTGCACTGAATTTAAGTTTGAAGGTCAATCTAGATAAAAGTAAGATTATGGTATTTCGTAAAGACGGGTTTCTAGGTGTTAAGGAACAATGGTTTTTTGGCAGTGATAAACTAAATGTTGTCAATTCATATAAATATTTGGGAGTTACTTTCTCAACTAAACTTAATTTTGATGTCCTACTGGTTATGATCATGTCGCTAGAGCCAAGACAGCCACCTTCGAGATTCTTAAAACACTAAGAAAAATAGGTTGCTCTTCTCCCAAACTTTTCTTTATACTATTTGATGCTCAAGTTGTTCCTTCACTTCTCTACGGTTCAGAATTATGGGGATATAAGCCGTACCAATCTATTGAAAAGCTCCACCTACAAGCCTGTAAATTAATACTCAATGTACCAACTTTCACGCCTAATGACATGGTTTACGGCGAATTGGGTCGTTACCCGTTATATATTAATTCTGCAGCTAGGTGCATCAATTTTTGGTTTCATCTCCTTAAACAGCCTCCTACTAGATACTCTAGAAAAGCATACAACATGCTTCATATGTTACAGGAAAGAAATATAAGGGTTCAAAACTTGGTATCACATTTAAAGCATCTTCTGTGTTCAAATGGTTTTGGCTATATTTGGATGCATGGTGAAGTCGGGAACAAGAAACTTTTTCTCAGGGTCTTTAAGGATCGCCTTATTAGTTGCTTTTGTCAGCGGTGGTACTCACATATGTCTGAAAGCAATCGTTTTGATATTTATTATTCTTTCAAGAATATTTTTGAACGTGAAAAATTTGTTGATTTCATTAACAATAGAATTTTTAAAACTGCCTTAGTACGTTTCAGGTTGGGAGTCTCAACTATTCAATGTCACTGTCTCCACTTCTTGCCTGCCGAACATCCTGTTTGTCCCCTATGTTACGCAGACTGTGAAGACGAATTCCACGTCCTATTTCAATGTACATATTATAATGACCTTAGAATTAAATATTCCATTAATAGTCCAGGAAGTTATTTGTCAAAATATGAACAATGTGCATGATTCTTAATGGTAGTATTGATAGCCAACTTCAAATATCTAAATTTCTTTTCCTAGCTTTAAAGCGAAGGGAAAATTCGATACAAATGAGATAAACTATATTTTCGTACACAGTTATGTGAGCAGGATCGATTGGACAATGTATGTATAGATGTATATATTTATTAACATATATTTTCACTGGTTTGTTTTCTTTGGTATTGTAACGGGTCACAGGCCTATACACAATTAAACCGTTGTCAATTGTCAATTGTCTCTCTCTCTCTCTCTCTCTCTCTCTCTCTCTCTCTCTCTCTTCTCTCTCTGTCTCTCTGTCTGTCTGTCTGTCTGTCTCTCTGTCTGTCTGTCTGTCTCTCTCTCTCTCTCTCTCTCTCTCTCTCTCTCTCTCTCTCTCCAGTTACTGGACTTCCAGCGACTGCGGAGACAGCCCTAAACGCCCTGCTGACTGAAAACTGTGTTTTAAGTTGGAAAATCACTGGAGAAGGCAGCAACACAGTGGTCGTTCTGCGACTGAAACCGGTCAGCCCAGTGTCAACAACAATGGCGGATCCTGTGCTGAACCGGAGAACGCAAGTTCAGTACAGGAAGAAGCCCCCCAGCCAGGTGCGACGGGATCAAGAAAGAGCGAAGCAGCAGAACAGACGTCTTGAACAGGTTGGTGCTGGTCTCGGTACCATTAGTGACGCCAATGAACTGGCCGTGCCGGACACCGAATCGGACGAACTCAGTACACAGCACAGTGCGGAAGAACACATCAAACCAACTCGCCATGATTGTGACACGTCGCATGTTCAGGATACGCTTCTGCCGTTGCATTCCGATCTGCCGGAGTGTAACATCAGGGACGCAGAAAACCACTCGTCGGACATCGACACAAGTCTGGAACAAGTTATAGACAAAATTGTCGCTGGTTTTGACACGGGAGTGGTTAAGGATTATGTCGCTACTCTGACAGAGCGACAGGTGCAGAGACGATTGCGAGATCCACACAGAAATCAAGCATTTCGGAAGGTCGTGTTCCATCAAACGGATGATGTGGGTGTGCTGCTATGTGAATCGGACGATGTCGTTCTGGAATATTCCTGCGATCCGTGTTCGGAGGACGATTGCTTATTCTGGTTTGTAAAGCAGGAAGAAAGACACATGTCATCAGAGGAATGTGTTAAACTGGCCAGCCTACGGAAAGGAAGACGCATCGGCAACACGAAGCATGCAGAGACCCAGGCACGTGCTCTACGGCGGCTGCACGCTCTCCACGGATTGATCCAGTTCTACCTGGGGTGACGGTCATCTAGAAAAAAAAAAGAAAAAAAAAAAAAGGACAGTGAACGCATACCAGTGACATTTTTTCGTTCTCCATTTTGTCATGTTAAGTGAAAGAAAAGGACATTGCTGTGGTTTCCATGTCAATGAAATCAAAATCGAGTCGCGTTTTGTTGTACATCGCGCCGATTTGCTTAATGGGCTTTACAGCCTAATAGCATTAAATTTCGTTCGTTCGTTCGTTCGTTCGTTCGTTCTCTCTCTCTCTCTCCCCCCCCCCCCCCCACACACACACACTCACACACACACACACACACACACACACGCGCGCGCGCGCGCGCGCGCGCGCGCGCGCGCGCACACGTCGTATGCATACATATATCTATATACATACATATATATATATATATATATGTGTGTGTGTGTGTGTGTGTGTGTGTGTGTGTGTGTGAGTGTGTGTGTGTGTGTGTGTGTGTGTGTGTGTGTGTGTGTGTGTGTGAGTGTGTGTGTGTGTATTCATCTATCTATTTCTTTGTCTCCCTTCTCTCTCCCCCCCCCGTCTCTCTCTCTCTCTCTCTCTCCTCTCTCTCTCTCTCTCTCTCACTTACCCCTCTCTGTCTCTGTCTCTGTCTGTCTCTCCCCCCACCCTCTCTCTCTCTCTCTCTCTGCATATTTCTTTTAAGGAGAGGGGCAGACAAATTTACAGCTGACAGAATCTCTCTCTCTCTCTCTCTCTCTCTCTCTCTCTCTCTCTCTCTCTCTCTCTCTCTCTCTCTCTCTCTCTCTCTCTCTCTCTCAAGGACAGCTGTGGTGAGCAAACAATAGTAGATGACCAGGAAAGAAAATGGAAAAACAGAAGAAGAACAAAAAGGAAAATAAGAAAAAGAAAGAAAGAAAAGATAAAAAAAGAAGAAAAGGAAAGAAAGAAAGAAAGGAAGGAAGTAAAAGAAAGAAAGAAAGGAAGGAAGTAAAAGAAAGAAAGAAAAAGAAAGAAGGAAAGACACAAAGAAAGAAAGAAAAAAGAGAGAAGAAAGAAAGAAAAGACTAGAAACGTTGTTCACGTGCTGACATTATCCTTTGTTACTACAAAGACCCTTTCTGCTACACCCTGTCCCAGGCCAATTTATGGAGAAAACCAAAACAATGCCGGCGCTAAACTGATTAGCATAACTGCTAGAAAAAGGGGATTACGCATGCAAATCATATTAATGATTCTTTTTAGTTTTACAGATGGGGGCGTCGAGGTCAGTTTTGCTATTTTGATTTTCTGTTGAACGATCGGAAAGTGAGCCATATGTAACCGAGGGGTGTGTGTGTGTGTGTGTGTGTGTGTGTGTGTGTGTGTGTGTGTGTGTGTGTGTGTGTGTGTGTGTGGCTGTTTTTGGTTTTTGTTTGTTTGTTTTCTTTTTAATCCAAAATAGACACGGCGTTTCTTTGTAATAATAATATCGCATTTAAATCACGATACACCGAACACGCGCTCGCTCGCGCGCGTGTGAACACACACATACACACACACACTCACACACACACACACACACACACACACACACACACACACACACACACACACACACACACACATACACACACACGCACCTGTACGCATTAACAAATGGCTCAACCTGTCAACCCAACGTTAGTTCCAGAGTGCGACAGACGACAAACCATCAGACATGAAAGAATGCAACAATAGTGCCAGGAAGGACCCTCTCTGCAAAGCTGTGCCACAAGCAAATTCATAGAGAAAACCAAAACAATATTGGCGCCAAGCTGATTAGCATGTCCACTGAAAAAAAAGATACCTATACATGAAAATCATGGCAAGAAGTGTAATTCTAGAAGGACAAAGAAATCCACACAAAAGGGTCCAGAAAATAATTAGATTCGCGATTTGGATTGTCTGTCCATAGATCTTAAATTGAGCCATATGTCACCAATTTTGTTTTAGTCGTTTCATCACTTATTTAAATAAACTGAACACGCTTTGATCAGAAACAGAAATCGTGGTTCTTTGTGCTTATGATGGTGCAATTAAATCAGGATATGCTACACAGACACACACACACACACACACACACACACACACACACACACACACACACACACACACACACACACACACACAGAGAGAGAGAGAGAGAGAGAGAGAGAGAGAGAGAGAGAGACATAGACAGAGAGACAGAGAGAGAGACAGAGAGAGACAGAGACAGAGAGAGAGAGAGAGAGAGAGAGAGAGAGAGAGAGAGAGAGAGAGAGAGAGAGAGAGGAGACACATAGACACACAAAAGCACACCGACACAGACTCTCTCTCTCTCTCTCTCTCTCTCTCTCTCTCTCTCTCAGTCACTTCCTCTTATTAAGCATTATCTCCCCTTCAAGGCAAACTGATCCAGTGGGTCCAATTGAATCATAGCACGTCAGGACACCCTTTGAATTAGTTCTTCCCTCTTTTTCCGCACTTTATTCACCCCCTTTTTCCTTCTCTCTCTCTCTCTTTCTGCATTGTCTTCTTTTACGGACGTGTTCTTTCTTATCTCTCCGTCCTCCCCGTCTTCGTGGTGAGATTTTAGGGGATGAAAATGTCTTGGAACACGATGAACAAGAGTAAAAAAAAAGAAGAAGCAAACACACACCAGAGAACGAAGAATAAATCTCTCGTAAACGTGATAAAGATTCTAAAAGCAAGCGCTTGAAAAACACATGCCTATGTTAATGCGTTCATTAACAGTTTCTGTACAGCATGAATGGTGTTCTTGTAACACCATGGACTTTAAATTTGCACAGTTGTCTGGCATAAATTATGATATGCCCAGAAGCAACAATATCAAAAGAAGTAACCTATGACAAATGGTATGAACAACACCACGAAGAAGTAACCTATATTGATTGTAGTGGCAAGAAAAAAAAAATCAACATAAGCAAGGAGATGTCTAGGCATATGTGCTCACGATCTCATGAACCAGTTCTGAATTTTTGCGAAGATAAGAACCAGACTACAAAAAGGCAATGGCAGTGGTAGTTGGAGAGAGTCCCAGCTGTATGTGGTCGAGGAGGAAACAGAGGTGAACGTCATCAGCTTCAATTTCACAACTTAGCACAGAAGTCGGACAGCTGTGATTGGGGAGACATTCGTCATAAAGTGGATTGGTCTTAAAACGCCTGATCATCCTGTGGGGTGCAGTTGGAATCCCAACAGTGCCAAAGAAAACTTTGTGACCAACAGAAAGACACCTACAAGCTGCTCCATGACATCATTTGAGCAGTCATTCCCGTAATTTCAAATGGTAAAGTGAATTACAATAGTAATGATGCAAAAGTATTAAAAGAATGTGTGGGTTTTTTTTCCGTTCACATTAGGACAGTCAATATTTTGTATTGACACTGATATGTTAGATAGTATTTTTGTGAACAAAGGAGTTTCTTACTTTCTCGTTAAATTGTGTGTGTGTGTGTGTGTGTGTGTGTGTGTGTGCTGTGTGTGTGTGTGTGTGTGTGTGTGTGTGTGTGTGTGTGTGTGTGTGTGTCTGTGAATAAAGGAGTTTCTTACTTTCTAGTAAGAAAAAAAGAAATAAGCTGATAATTCCCTTGGCGACTGGTTTTGTGAAAGTGCTGTTTTGGGTAGTTTGTCTTATGGTTTGTGACATTCTGGAGACAATAAATTTGGAAAGAAAAAAAAAGAAAGACACAAAGAATTAGGAAGTGAAAATTGCACGGCATCCTTAGAACGTAATGAGTTCATGGTAGAAACAGCAACATCTAGGAATTTATTCTCTGAAGACCTTCCAGCCAGGTCTTCTAAGAGGTTCTTCCTACTGCTGTAGGCTTCATTGTTCACTCTGGGGACAGTGGCCTATCACTTCACCAAACCTGATGGTGAGGTATCATTTTGAGACATCACTCTGCAAACCCTTGTCTCGGCAAGAGTGGCTGCCTGATGGCACAGCTAATATCACTGAGGCCTGTAGTCCCTTCCTTCACACCCCCCCCCCCCCCCCCCCCCCCCCACCCACCTTTGAGGGCCAGGTAGCCATCAATTAACCACTCAGCACGGAGACAAAGAGGACAAAGGTGGGGAAAGTAGTGATGATGTCTGGATCCTCTCCAACGGTGCTGGCCATCCACCCAGCCATTGTAAGACCTGAGTGGAGGGGAGGGTAAGGGATCATCATGTCCTCCCTGTCTCCCACTACCCACCCCCTCCACTCCCTCCTCCCTGATGCCCTCACGATGGCTTGCGGCAGGTGTGTCGCTGCTCACTGTGTAGCAGACAATCACACCATCTTTTCTGCCTCCTAAGGACGATGATGATAGTGCCTGGGGCGTTGAGAAGTGGGGGTTAGGGGAGTTGAGGTAGGTGTTGGGGGAGGGGGGGAGCGAGAGGAGACAAGACAGCATACAGGGGAGTAGAGGAGTGGTGGGGAGGGGGGGGGGTTGTAGAGAAGAGCGACAACGTGTTTCAGAGTGCCCACAACTGTCTGAAGATGGCACTGATGGTGAGGAGTGGTGGGGGGGGGGGCGAAAATTTGAGTTGGTGTGTATAGGAGTGGGAAAAGAGGGATGAGGAAGGGTGGGTGGAGGCGGGGGGGGGGGGGGGGGGGGATGGCCAATGAACCGGCGGGAGGATAATGACAAAAAGGAAACCAGCCTTGTTTCAGGAACACGGTTGATGGACTGGGGTAAGAGCTGAGACTGGGAAATGCTGACAGGGTTGGCAGGTTTCTGCAATGGGTGAGTTCACCGGAACCAGCCGATAGCTGTTAGGTTTTATCCAGATGCTTCCCTCCATGTTCACGTTCTGTGCATGTTCAGTGCAAAGTGGCCACTACTCTCAGGTCCAACCGCCACAAGCGCTGATCTATAGTAGGAGAGAGGTCATTCAAACAGATACAAAGACACACACAGACACAGAAACAGACACCGACAGACACATGCCCGCACGCGCGATCATATACAAACACAAACGTATGTGTGCGATCCCAATTCGATCCTGAATCGCTGGTGACCACAAACTTGCATTAAGACCACACACGCGCGCGCACGCCCGCAGGCACGCACGCACACCATAGAGAGAGAGAGAGAGGGAGAGAGAGAGAGAGAGAGAGAGAGAGAGAGAGAGAGAGAGAGAGAGAGAGAGTTCAGAAATTCACAACAAAACTCCGAATCCATTTCGTAAATCAATTCGAGAATCGTCGAAGTGTTGTCAACACTATTACAAAACAGTTTCATTCTGGTGGAACAAATGATTTTGACTAAATCGCTGTGCCAAATGAGAGAAGAATAGAGAAAGCTCAAATCTACTAGCCTGGGAAGTATGCCAGTCGAGCCAGCAGCATCAGGGAATCTGGCTTCCAAGCCACCTTGGCATAATTGTTTGAGTAGGGAGGAGGGAGTAGAGCTGATGGAAGAGGGGGTGAAGGCTCATTAGCCTACGATATTCTGACACAACTTTCGATTTCTAGTAAGAAGAGGACTACAGCCCTGCAGGCAATGGCTGAGGCAGCTAACAGAGTTCCAGCCGGATCTGGCCGAGGAGGAACAATATTTTTCACATACACACACATGCATGTATGCGTGCATGAGTCGCGAGTCCAGAGAGAGAGAGAGAGAGAGAGAGAGAGAGAGAGAGAGAGAGAGAGACACACACACACACACACACACACACACACACACACACACACACACACACACACTTTTCCTCCTTCACCCTATGTTGTCTTCTACCTCTCTCAAACGTTATGTGAACAGAAATCCCTCAGTACTTAGGTCCTCCTTGGAAACTTTTTTTTTTTTGGTTACACAGACACATGCATGCATGCATGAACCGAGCATCTCTGAGCTGATCATTTTCTGATAAACCATTGTTGAACTCACTGATGAGATAACTGTTTTCTTCTGTTAGTGCATTGTGTTGCGTTATGTAGAACTGAGTTGCGTTTAGAAGTGACGTGAAATTAAAAAAAAAAAAAAGTACAGCGTGTTTGTTAAAGAACCGGGACAGAACATCAATCACTGTCGGATTAGCAATTTTTCGGCGATTTTCTTTCCCGTATTCATACCTTGATTACCAACAACAACCTCTTCCTTACCTATAGGGTTGGTTGAACAGCAGTTCAAATTATTCAAAAAAGATCACGGACATTTATGTTTTTTCTCATGCCAGGGCTGTGATCTTAGGGTATTGTTTTCTGCATTCTTTTCATGAATTTGTTTGTGACATCTTTAGAAAACGTATCAGTCGAAACGTATGGTTTGGCCACGTCATTCGTCACAACACCCTCTCCAAAACCATCCTTCAAGGTACCGTTGAAGGAGGGCGCAGACGAGGACGGCGGAGAAAGAGTTGGTCGGGATAATATTAAAGACTGGACCAAAATGACCATGCCAGATCTCCTCACGACAGCTACAAACAGAAGAGCCTGGAGAGAAAAGGCGGCTGACTCATCACGTCCTCCCAACGACCCAAGCGGTCAGGGGAATGACTGACTGACTGACTGATCAGTCGAAAATTCGCTTGCTTGTTTTTGTATTGTGTTTCAGTTAAGCGTTATGCTTTACATCCTGTCTTGCATGTTTATTTGTATTTTGACATTTATCTGTCGATAAGATATTGACCCACGGATGTTTTTAACCTGTACACCAGGAGCATCATTTTGAAGGCGCCGCTCTTCTCGAAAGGGATGAGAATTCAGCATGTGGACGGGAGTGGGTGGGGTGGAGTGGATGGACAGGTGTGGTATTGGACCCATTGAATTACCCTAATGATGATGATCACAGCTATGACTTCAGCCCTAAGGCGGTAACAAACAACATGGTAGCCGCCTCTCCCTGTCGTGTGCTAAGTCAATCATTATCAGAAGGGGCTTAAGGCCTTCGTCAATAGACTGTGACCGCAGCACAGGCAAACACCCAGTCTCTTCCTACAGCGAGGAGGCGGGTATGGAGGGAGAGACAGCGGGAGGTGGTGCGGAGATGGTCAGGGGGGTGGGGGGGGGGGGGTGGAAACTGCGACATACTTTCATAGCTACGTCACAAAAAACACCCGCTCTCCTCCTCTCCCCCCCACCCTTTTTTCTCTCTCCTCCCATTTCCCTCCATTTGTGACGTGGCGTGCAACAATCTGACATGTGACATCGGTCCAGAGGAGTTCATTAGAAGAGGCATCATCAAGGTGCAGCCAGTGCTGCTCTCTGAAGAAGGTGGTGACCAGCGATCGTTGAACAGTAAGGGAGACAGCATATAAGAGAGTAAAGGTAAAAGTTAGGAGAATTAACAACTATGAAGTGGAAATGTTGGAGTGCGTATTTTTATTACCATATGTGTGATATGTTAAACAATTTTACGATGGGATAAGATCAAGGGTATGCTAACAATTCCTTCGTCATTTCATTATTGAACTGGCGAAGGCTTTATGACAGAGAAGGAGGTGGGGGGGGGGGGGGGGGGGGGTATTAGACAATGGTAAATGAAAAATCGAAGAATTACGTCCAAAGTATAACATTTTTCAGAGATAGCATACGGGAATCATTATAATCCATCTCGAAGACGATAATATCCATATCCTCTGCAGAATCGGACTCGTCGAGGAGATACAAGTGATTGTACAGAGACTTCTTTAGCACAACATGGAGATGTACCACGGTCTATAATTCTGTGGTATTCTATCATCCACGGGTTAAAAAAAAAAAAAAAAAAAAAATCCAACAGCACTTCAAAGCAGCCAGCGAACGGTAGAAAGTAAAACGAAAAGAAAGTGAGGTAAGAAATAAGTCGCTGAAAAACTAAAATCATTATGTAAATAGTATAAAATGTGGAGAAGATATTTAAGCCTATGCTTAAGGGTCCATTAAGGATGCAAGGGAGGTGAAAAGGTGTCAACAGTCAGAGTGGTCAGCTCTATTGTTTCATAACCCAAGCATTGTTAGTCACGTATGGGCTGACAGCTGATAGGGATTGTACAGAACATCGTGTACTTGAATCTCCTAAGACATGCAGTCTCCCTCTGATTGACCAACCAATGATATCTTGAACAATTTTGTAGTCTGGGAAACAAGTGCAGTCTAACAATTCCTCCGTGGCTAGGCAAAGAATAACCCACAAAGCCAAGACTTTAACAACACTCCATGACATTAGCCGATACCCATACAACACTCCATGACATTGGCCAATATCCATACAACACTGCTTGACATTAGCCGATACCCATACAGCACTCCATGACATTGGCCGGTGTAACGAAAAGTTTGAACTCCCCGAATGGTTTAACTCCCAGGGAGTTAAACTGTTCATTTGTAGATTTTAACTCCCTGGGAGTTAAACTAGAATACAAAAAACTAACTCCCTCTGTGTTTCAGTTTGACTCCAGGGGAGTTATTTTGACATACCACCAGAATGACTCCCACCCACCACCCACCACCCACTCCCCGCACCTCGCTACCACCCATGCATCTTATATATATTTTTTCGAAATGTGTGTGTGTGTGTGTGTGTGTGTGTGTGTGTGTGTGTGTGTGTGTGTGTGTGTGTAATCCTACACTAACTTGCCAGATCAAGACTTGTCAGGTAGAATTGTTTCCTTTGATATTATTCGTTTCTGTGAATTAGTCACGTGTCCTGAATTTTATTGAAAAATGTGTGTTTTTCTGATTGGCTGGCCGACTTTCGTTTTTAGTTTGGCACGCGCACACCCCCACACCTGTGACGAGTCACTTGACAACTTCATCAGATCGGTCCCAAGCAGCCACCCTCTTGTACAAATTGTACAAAAACAGGCACCATCCCCCCACCCCCACCCCCACCCCTTCTCTATCCCCTCTGTCTCACACACAAATTTCTAATCTATGCCAATCCTTTTTCTCCTTCCTTCTCTCCCAGATGTAGCGAGTCAATACAAACAATTTTACGTCACGTCGCGACTACTCGTCATCTCTCCCCACCATCCTTACCCTTTCAACACCCCCCCCCCCCTCTCACTCCCTAATTTGGCGGCATGACACAATGAAAAATTGAAATTTTTCCATTTCCACACAATTTGAGTGTAATGGCCTACGCTTATGGGTGACTGATAGTCGCATAGATTCCATGAGAGAGAGACAGAGAGAGAGGGAGGGAGAGAGAGAGAGAGAGAGAGAGAGAGAGAGAGAGAGAGAGAGAGAGAGAAGGTACAGTATTTCTACCAAAGGCATCAAACCATTAATTCATGTATATACGGATTTTACATACAGATTACATACAAAAATGCATAGTAAAATGTCAAGGACATGCATAGATGAGCACATGAATATGTACACGGACATTTCCTTTCCCTGTGATGATGATGATCATAGACATTAAATCCCCTTCTCCATTCTCTTACAGAAAGACATCTGGGAATAGGTGGGTGGGAAGTCATCTTAGTCATGATCAGATTAACTCCCCCTCTGTTACAAAGTAACTCCCTGGGAGTCAGAAAACACGTGTACAAATTAACTCCCAGGGGAGTTATTCTAAACTGTGAAAAACTGACTCCCCTTAGTGGGCAGGGAGTTAAACTTTTACACACCTGGATTGAACTCCCGGGAGTTAATCTGGATATAGTACAGACTAACTCCCAGGGGGTCATTCTGTTACAGGGTGGGAGTTAAGTCTAATATATGTACAAAATGACTCCCCTTAATGTTTTCAAGAATTTGTTGAGACTTGCACAAAAAAGACTTTAGAACATTTTGAAGTTTTACTGAGTGGAGTTATTTTGGCACAGGGTGGGAGTCATTCTAGTTTAACTCCCGGGGAGTTAAAATTTACATATGAACAGTTTAACTCCCTGGGAGTTAAACTATTTGGGGAGTTAAAACTTTTCGTTACACCGGTACCCATACAACACTCCATGACATTAGCCGATACCCATACAACACCCCATGACATCAGCCGATACCCATACAACACTGCATGACATTAGCCGATACCCATACAACACTGCTTGACATTAGCCGATACCCATACAACACTGCATGACATTAGCGGATACCCATACAACACTCCATGACATTGGCCGAGACCCATACAACACTGCATGACATTAGCCGATACCCATACAACACTGCATGACATTGGCCGATACCCATACAACACTGCATGACATTAGCCGATACCCATACAACACTGCATGACATTAGCCGATACCCATACAACACTACATGACATTAGCCGATACCCATACAACACTCCATGACATTAGCCGATACCCATACAACACTACATGACATTAGCCGATACCCATACAACACTGCATGACATTAGCGGATACCCATACAACACTCCATGACATTGGCCGATACCCATACAACACTGCATGACATTAGCCGATACTCATACAACACTCCATGACATCAGCCGATACCCATACAACACTCCATGACATCAGCCGATACCCATACAACACTGCATGACATTAGCCGATACCCATACAACACTCCATGACATCAGCCGATACCCATACAACACTGCATGACATTAGCCGATACCCATACAACACTCTATGACATTGGCCGATACTCATACAACACTGCATGACATTGGCCGATATCCATACAACACTGCATGACATTAGCCGATACCCATACAACACTCCATGACATTAGCCGATACCCATACAACACTCCATGACATTAGCCGATACCCATACCACACTCCATGACATTGGCTGACACCCATACAACACTCCATGACATTAGCCGATACCCATACAACACTGCATGGCATTAGCCGATACCCATACAACACTGTATGACATTGGCCGATACCCATACAACACTCCATGACATTAGCCGGTACCCATACAACACTCCATGACATTAGCCGATACCCATACAACACTGCTTGACATTAGCCGATACCCATACAACACCCCATGACATCAGCCGATACCCATACAACACTGCATGACATTAGCTGATACCCATAGAACACTGCATGACATTAGCGGATACCCATACAACACTGCATAACATTGCCCGATACCCATACAACACTCTATGACATTAGCCGATACCCATACAACACTGCATGACATTAGCGGATACCCATACAACACTCCATGACATTAGCCGATACCCATACAACACTCCATGACATTAGCCGATACCCATACAACACTGCATGACATTGGCCGATACCCATACAACACTCCATGACATTGGCCGATACCCATACAACACTGCTTGACATTAGCCGATACCCATACAACACTCCATGACATTAGCCGATACCCATACAACACTCCATGACATTGGCCGATACCCATACAACACTGCATGACATTGGCCGATACCCATACAACACTCCATGACATTGGCCGATACCCATTCAACACCCCATGACATTAGCCGATACCCATACAACACTCCATGACATTGGCCGATACCCATACAACACTGCATGACATTGGCCGATACCCATACAACACTCCATGACATTGGCCGATACCCATACAACACTCCATGACATTGGCCGATACCCATTCTCAGCAGCTACCATTGTGGAGCCTCCAGATGAAACAGTTACAATTCCCAGACAAATGTGTACATTCTCACTGATGAAAGACCAGTCTTCATTGTATTTCCCCTTAATCCAGTCCTTATATTGAAGACAAAAAGTGGACAATGTTTATCATCAGATGGGAAACTTTAGAACAGTCGATCGCCGTGTTCTAGTGTGTTAAACATATACACGCACATGCACGCACACACTGCACACACCCACTCATGTACTCTCTCTTCTCTCTCTCTCTCTCTCTCTCTCTCCACACACACACACACACACACACACACACACACACACACACACACACACACACACACACACACACACACACACGTGCAAACACACACGTACAAACACACACGTTCAATTATGATTGTGGCGCAGAGAGACAATGTTAGGTGGATGCGTTGGTTTGTGCTGATGCGTAGGTCAGACATCTGCTTAAGTCCCGTCTATGAGACCCTCGTCTTAAATCCTTTCAGCTTAGACATTTATTCATTTATCCATCATCTGTGAATCCTGCGTAGTGCGGTATCGATACTTTGTTGATGTGGTGTAGCGTACAGGGACTAGTCCCGCGTGTAGTGACAATTCGATGAAACTGAAACTGACACAAAATATCTGTTTCCACTTTGACTATCTTTACCTACTTCTCCCTACGTCTGTGTGCTGTTCTATGCAAAGTATTTTTTTTAACTTTCTACCTAGTAACGTAATCGTCATGTGGTTGTCAAGGAGACATGGGCAGCAGGGTTAAATGATTTACATTGTGTCATGACATTTCGTCTGGTGGCAGGTGCGTCTCCATGAATCCTTTAACTCTAACAAGAAAGTAATTCGCGCTTTGGTATGCCCAGCAAATCGTTTGCCCAGCACATGTTTTTGATTTTGCTGTTTTTCTCTAGGTTTTTATTTGGCGCCTTTTGGTATTTTTGTTTGGTTTAGTACAGCTGAAAGGTGTGTGTGTGTGTTGGGGGGGGGGGGGGGGGGAGGTGGGGAGGGAAGGGTTCAGATCTATGAATCCTCTCCCAACCGTCCTTCCCCTCCTCTACTTAGTTGCGTCTGCAGATGTCAAATGTCTGTTTTCAGAAAACGGCCGAAGATGCAGTTACGGGACATGTTCATTGTACTGTTTCTAACGAGTTGCAGAAGAACGTTTCAAACCGCAATCTTTCTATTGGAGGTTCCTACAACAATATGACAAATTCTTTCGATTGATTACGAAAATCTACTATAAAAACAAGATCATGGTTGAAACTCGTGCACAATGTGCTTTCAGTTTTGGTGTTTTTTTTTTTTTTTTTAATTTAATATATTCTGTTCTAAAACGTGCCAACCACAGTTTACATTCGTTTGGAGTTATGGGCCTTCATGGAGAGAAAGAGTTACCGTACATGTTCGTTATTTACTCTTTACGGTTCTCTGCTTCCGTTAAGATTCCGTTTCAAACCATTTACTTAGTCTAACTGCGCATTG
>CM065733.1:48907492-48909992 GCA_033310375.1 Conus canariensis | reverse complement strand
CTTTCAGTTTCACAACATTTCTTTTTCTTTTTCCTTTTTTATTTTTGGTCAATTAGGCAGTGTTCAAGGTAAAACAGTTTTGTAATAAACCGAAATATTGCACATTTATTCATGGGTGTTGGTCGCTTCAACTTTTTATCTTTTCTGACAGAAAAACCCTTTTTCCAATGATCACTCTGTTAGTTAATCGTTGACCCAAGGGAGGAGTGGAAACGCGGGGCAGCAAACCAGCAATCCACAGCTGTTTTGGTCTATGAAAGAGCTCATCAGGAGTGTTCTGTAGTTGGGTTCAGACTGCCCTCTGTAAGTGAAAATGTTACTGCTCATGATTGGGTAAGTACTTCTCCCCCAAGAGCAACACGCTCCCACATATTCATTCAGGTGGGAAAAGCAGGAGTTGTTGAATAAGACACCCGCTTTTGTGGGGCAAGGAATGAGAAAAAAAAAGTGAAAAAAAAGAAGGTTGGAACATTTTCAATGATAATCAAAGGAAAAGACAAAATCGTCCACCACTCAGAAGGCCTTACAGACAGACGCAGGCCAGACCGGCTGCCATAGCGAAGTGGTTAGCGTCGCGGAAATCCCAGCTGGGAGGTCGTGGGTTCGATTCCCATCAGAGCCATGTGAGATTTTTCTGCCCCGACCGGCTCCTACTCAGTTGAGTTTGCTACGGGCTCAGCTGGGAAGACTGGGACCGCACAATCCAGTTTCATCTACTTAATGGATGCGTCTCTCAGAACGTTGCTCAAATTTTCTGACCAACAATGTAGGTGTCTGTCTCTCTCGGGCCTGGTTGACGCCGGGAGAGAAATTGTGAAAGTAAGCTTAGAGCACAGCCCTGTCACGCAGTCTCACACCGGAATGGAAATCCGTAGCATCATCTTCATCATCCTCATTCTCATCAATCAGCATTTTTTTTTAAATGACGCAGGCCACAAAACATAGCAATGCTACAACATCCAGACTCCTGCTGCCTCCATTTCCGGCAGCGAGGTGGTCACCATGGTATCAATCCACCCTGGTCTAAATGCATTACCTTCAAAGACAAACTTGCGTTTCAACAGCCGGGTGGGGGAAAAGGGAGGCGTGGGAAGGGATGGAGAATAATTACATAGTGAGAATTGTTCCTCCAGACGTAAGGTCAGACGTCCAGCAAGCAACGCCTGTTTCGTTCTATGAAGAGGTCGTCAGGCTACTACAGCCTTTTGAGTTCTGACATGACACAAGCTCTTTCACAAGATGAGAGAAAAATAAAAGCTATTTCCATTAATTCTACTGAGAAACGCGAAGAAGGAAACTGCCTGTCCACATTAAGCCACATTTTGAACCAGTCGTCTGCGGACAAAGTGCACTCTCAGGAATCTTCGTGCATTTTTGTTCTTCTTTTATCCACGGCTTAATTATGATTTTCTTGCATTAAAATACTCTTGCAATAAGTAAGCTATTGTTGTGTTTAAATCACATGCAGAGAGAGAGAGAGGGAGGGGGAGAGAAGACAGAGGGGGAGGGAGAGAGAGAGAGAGAGAGGAGAGAGAGAGACAAACAGACATACAGACAGAAAATGTGTATGTGCATGCATGCATGCATGCATGAATGCGTGCGTGCGTGCATGTGTGCGTGCACGTGCGCGCGCGCGTGTGTGTGTGTGTGTGTGTGTGTGTGTACGTGCGCACGTGTCCACACGCGTGCGTGCGCGCGCGCAAATCAGCAGTCTTTTTTTTCTTTTTAATCTCTTACAATTCCATTTCAATTGTCAGACTTAATTTCTGCTTTTAAAAAACATCTGTTTATTTCTTGATCCCTAGAATGCAATGCGCTGTCTCCTTCGTCACATTTTCTTTCTCTCTCTTTCTTTTTTTTTTTTTGTACCCTTTGTTCCTTTATTTCATATTTCCTCAAAGAGGTAAGACCACTACCTCATATGACAATGCGCCCCCCCCCCCCCCCCCCCCCCCCCGTTAGAAGATAGAGAATACTTCATTCATGCACGCATTGTAGCTTCATGTCCTATAGGGTGAACAGATGAGAATGTCTGTGTGGTTTGAACTCTGTGCATGGGTCACAGACATAGGCAAGCAGTCTGTTCTGCCAATCCACTCTTAAGTTGGCTCTGTGTTCGGGGGAGGAAGAGATTGACCGGGAGATAAATTGGAGGGGGGGGGGGTCACTTTCCCAGACCTCTGTCTCCTCAAATTACCTAGATGAGAAAAGACGGATTTTAGACCAAAATAAGAAAAAAGTCACTACTAGGACGGGCTTAACAGAATGTGTGTGTGTGTGTGTGTGTGTGTGTGTGTGTGTGTGTGTGTGTGTGTGTGTGTGTGTGTGTGTGTGTGGAAGTGGGGGGGGGGCGGGGATGGTGATGGTAGGGGAGAGATGGGGTAGGACGAAGAGAGAGAGAGAGAGAGAGAGAGAGAGAGAGAGAGAGAGAGAGAGAGAAAGAGGCAGACAGAGAGAGAGAGAGGAGAGAGAGAGAGAGAGAGAGAGAGAGAGAGAGAGA
>CM065733.1:48902492-48904992 GCA_033310375.1 Conus canariensis | reverse complement strand
AGCAGGGGCTGGGGGGGGGGGGGGGGGGGGGGGGGGGGGGAAGAAGGCAAAGAGAGGAAGACAGAGACATCGAGTGGAGGGGGGGGGTGAGACAAAGGGAAGGGCACGTGTGGAGGCGAGAAGGAGGCTCCAATGCCTTTAGCCTTACAGCACAATGCCGACAATGGGAACTGCTTAATATCATTAGCAAATCGAACATAGCCGACAGGGTTTTTTTGTTGTTGTTGTTGTTGTTTTTTTTGTGTTTTTTTTTTACACACAGCCAGTCTTTCCAAACACAGCACACATCCCACCCCCACCCTCCACCCCTCCAACCCCTTCATCTTCCTTTTTCCTCTCTCTCTCTCTCTCTCTCTCTCTCTCTCTCTCTCTCTCTCTCTCTCTCTCTCTCTCTCTCTCCTCTCTCTCCCCATCCCTGCATCCCCTGTTTTCTTAAGAAACGGACAATGGAGTGAAGAAAAGCCTTGTTTCATTTAATTTGATTTAATTTGATTTGAGGTGGTTTTATTTCATTTTTTGCTGTCTTTATTTCGGGATTTGCGAAATGCGCTGCATTAATGTAACACAGTGAACACTCCACACGGTAGGCAAAGACGTCTGCGTCAAAAACAGAGAAAGAGAATTGTCAGACATATGTGTAGAATCTATGGGAGAACAGCAGTACCACTAGATCAAGAAAGAAACAAACAAAACGAGCAAACAAAAACAAAGTATAGCAGCACCGCTACTAGATCAGGAAACAAACAAAACTAACAAACAAAAACAAAATAAAAATCAGATCGTTCGATTAAATGTAAGACATAATGAGACTTTCGATTTATCAATTAATTAGTGAATCATCTAGTCAATCAATGGATTAGTTCGGTAAATCGCTGAGTTGTGCTGTTCTGAAACATATACTGGTAAGGCCTTGTGTAACTCGAGTTTGGTACGTAGACGTCACTACTGAAACCGGTACGGTGTGAGGAAATCGCGCGAGAATGCGCGATAAGGGTTGGATACGTTGCCTAACTCGCCCGTACCGGATAAATGACGTGGAATCTAAAACTATCTTATATAAGTATGATCGAGTAACCTACACCTTGTATTACATATTGGTTCATTGTTTATTTTTTTCAGTTAACGAAATGAATAATGATTAAATGCGTGAATGAATCAAAATTCCACCAAGAAATGTACAACACTTGTGTCAGATTGATGTCGTTATTTTTAGCATCACCTCAACAATTCACACTCCAAGCCGCTCTATCTGTCCATCACCTTCACGGCCACATCCGGCTACAGTCTCAGCACTGGTATTCCACACCTGGAGCAGGGGCGATCACCCCCAACTGGGCGGATCCGCAGATGGCGGACAGATGCCCCCAGATATAAGGGTTAGCTGGTCGAATAGACTGTCCTGGACCAAATTGGCGACGTTCCTAGCAGGATGGGGCGGGATAATAGGTGGCACAGTTATCCCCACTGAAATACCCCATATGTCCAGTGACAGGAGCATTATGCGATCAAGAGCCGCGCTATAATCTCTTAGCCCTGCGGAAGGACACCTTAGTGAACAAATCATCCCCCTGTGCTCACAGGTTAAGACTTTAGTCTTGAGCTACAGAAAACTTGATCCGACCTGTCGAAGACAGAGTCTGTCAGCTAGGGCGGATGTTTCAGGGATGAGTCATGACACACACGCATCAACGATTATGGTTCTGCGTCAGCCTTCACTTTCGTCATGGCGTCGTCCCGATCAGCAACAACATGGGAGGGGCGGAGCCGGGCCCTCAGCCTCAAAAGGGCCCCAGGCAGGCGACCGTTGCCTCTGCCAGTCTGGAGGTCAGGGGAAGGCAGAGTAGAGCTACTTGCAAAACAAACAGCCATCTATGTTGTAGGGCGTCAAACTTCAGATGCAGCTTTGGGGCAGCCGTCAAGACCTCGAGAAGATTGTGGGTTTCACCGTGGCGATAGGACTGAAGATCTGACACAACCCGCCCCCCCCCCCCCCCCCCAAAAAAAAAAAAAAAAGAAAAAAAAGAAAAAAAAAACGACCACAGAAGAAGAAGAAGAGACGAAGAAGAAGAAGGCATTCCACGGGGGGCAATTAATGAGAGGTTGTTAAGAGGAAACCCACCGGTGGAGACACTGCACTTGTGCCGAGAGTCTGTGCAGTAGTAGTCCGTGGTACCTGTTCTGAACTAACATTCGCAGGACAACACTCATTAAGACCTTAACTGACAACAACTAATTCACAGAGCCAGCGTAAATACCCCCTCCTCTCCACACACACACGTCCTGCCTAGAGCGCAAAAACGTCCATCCAGCGACACGCTCTGACCACGATCGTGAGCAGGGGCATGGATACGAAATAAAAAGAAATCAAAATGATCACCAGGTCAAGACACGAAGATCCACATAATTTCACTTTTTTTTTAGATGATCCATGAGGATGAGGATGATGAAGATGACGCCCAGTAGTTCCATTCTGCTCTGAGACTAAACAACAAGGCTATGC
>CM065733.1:48892492-48899992 GCA_033310375.1 Conus canariensis | reverse complement strand
ACAAAACCAACGCAGAAATTCAGATGCAGGTAGAAGACTTTGTCACAAAAGATGACATTGTTATATGCACTGACGGTTCTGTCACCAAAGGTAAGTCAGGCTGGAGAGAGACAGTGAAGCACAATGGCCGAACTATCCAAGGAGACAATGGCACGCACAGTTTAACAACTTCAAGTCTAACAATGGAAGCAGAAGCTGGGACACGAGCACACCACTGGCTTCATCCACAGGCCAGTTTAAAACTCAACCCATGATACTGACTGACTCCATTAATCTACTTTAAAAAAGTGAATGGAATGGGAAGCCCTATGAACTAATGCGCGACCCTCATTGGAGAGACTCGTATGGATGTATTGTCCTGGACATGCAAGAGTTAAATGAAACTAGAGAGCAGACACATTGGCTGGCAGAAAACGATAAGAACTGGATTACAGCTTGGCCCATTTGATATGATAAGAACTCTGATGAAGAATGATTTAAGCAAACAGGAGCAAAGCCACAATACCATAGACCATCTTTCAGATCTGAACATCAAGAGAGGAAGTGGCCGTACATCCAGACTTAAGGGAAGAGCAAGAAACATCACCAACCAAACAAACATTGCAATAATCTCAAGGTCAACACTGCGAAGACTCCTGGAAATTAGGACAAGCTCGTACTGGGCCTTTCCTATAACAGACACAAATGATCAAACACATGTCAACTGAGGTAAGACTTTGAATCTGTCAGGGCCCCCAGCGTATATTGTAGACGTGTGTGCGCTGGTGTGTGTTCATCAGCGAGGTGATACAGGCGTGTTAATTAGAGAGTCCATGGACTGAGTGTGCAAACCTTGGTGTGTGAGTGTGTGTGTGAGAGAGAGTGTGAGTGAGTGAGTGATGAGTGTGTGTGTGTGTGTGTGTGTGTGTGTGTGTGTGTGTGTGTGTGTGTGTGTGTGTGTGTGTATGTACATGTGTGTGTGCGCGCGCGTGGGTGTGTGCGTGTGTGGTGGATCTTGTTCTAATTGTTATGTGTGTGTGTGTGTGTGTGTGTGTGTGTGTGTGTGTGTGTGTGCGCGCGCGTGCGTGCGTGCGCGCGCGCGCGCGTGGGTGTGTATATATATACACATACACACACGCACACATATATACGCATGCGCGCGCGTACATGCACTCGCTCCTACACGCACACATATGTACATGCGTGCATGCCCACATCCACACCCACACGTGTGCGCACATACACGCATGCACATGAACGTGCACATGCATGCACATATGCACATGCGCATACGCCTATATACAAAGACACAAACACACATACACACAAAAATGTACACATACATATGCAGATTCTTGCGTATGGTCATACAATCCCACAAATCACACATACATGCACATGAACTTCTGCACACACAACACACACACACACACACACACACACACACACACACACACACACACACACACACACAACAGCATACACACACAAGTGCGGACACACATGTGCGCGCGCGCACTCACATACACACACACGCGCGTGCGCGCGCGCGCGCGCGCCGCACACACACACACACACACACACACACACCCCAGCAACGCATATACACGCACATCATGCACACACACATGCGTTTTGGGCATACACACATGGGCCCGTGCCAACACATCCATACAAACACATGAGTAAACTGACTACACACACATACAATAATAAGAATGGCACAACCAATGTGAGGTAGGTACTCAAGGTCTGACCAGCGCGTTGACCTAATGCGTAGGTCAGACATCCTGCTAAGTCGTAGCCATGAGACACTCTTCTGAAATACTCTCATCTTAGTTATCAGTTCATTTATCAGTCAGCTTTAAATCATGCGCAGCGTGGTCTCAAAACTTAGCGAATATGGTGTAACGTATAATGGACTAGTCAACACACAGTGACGCCTCCGTGATGAAACTGAAACTGAAACTCTCTCTCTCTCTCTCTCTCTCTCTCTCTCTCTCTCTCTCTCTCTCTCTCTCTCTCTCTCTCTCTCTCTCTCTCTCTCGCTTGCCGTTCATTCGCTGTTCGCACACAGTTCTTCATGTGTTGGACAGTTGTTTGCTTCTGCATGTTTTACAAGTTGGCTAGTGCTTATAAGGGCCATCGAATTTGTTTTTATTGCTCTTGAGTATTTTCTATTTGAGTTCTGTCTCTGTCATCATCTTATGTCCCTGTCCTCCTCCCCTTCCTCCTCTTTCCCTTCCATCACATTCAGCTGATGATGTTTAGAGCCAAGCCAACCACTGGGGCCAAACGAAACGGGTCTGACCAAATCCTCCATTTCCCTTTCCCAGAATGCAATGCCATGTGTGTAATGTTACGTCATGTAGTATGTTAAATGTTACATTCAGCTCGTGCTTCATTTAAAAAAAAAATCGGACTGTGTTAAATGTCATATTCTTCGTGCTTCATTAAAAAAAAAAAAGTTCCGAAGTGTGTAAAATGTTATATTCAGATTGTACTTCATTGGAAAAAAATATTCCGGGGTGTGTTAAATGTTATATTCAGCTCGTGCTCATTAAAAAAAATAATTCCAGAGTGTGTTAAATTTCATATTCAGCTCGAGCTTCATTTTTGAAAATCTGCTCAGATCCCCTCCCATCCCCCACCTCATCCCTCCTATCCATTTCCCTGGGGAAAAGTGTATATGTGTCCTTGAAGCAAAACAAGACAAACAAGCAAACAAAGAGACAAATAGAAAGAACAACAAATGCTGCATTTTCCAATAATTCATTTTTCATTCTTTTTCTCTAACACTTCACAAGAACAGCCACGAACAAAAGCGTGTGCCTGTGTCCCACATATTCCTGCACGCTCATTACAATAGTCGTAAATGTGATTTATCTGTACATAACTTTCTGACAACCCAAACCCAAAACAATGGCCAAAACTACTCGAAGGAAAACCGGAAAAGGAAATCTCATCTGCAGAAATACCAACTGTTAAGAGGGCATGACAGGAAGTGTCAATCACGTGACAGCCACGCACACCAAGAGGAGCTCAGTATGATTGATGACTGTTGAGTCCATGACAACGGCAGTCACAGCTGATTGGTCGGTACTTTCGCAAGGCCAGACACACACACCACACTGTCGGATGTTTTGTCTGCTTCTCATTCAAACCAGTCACATTCTCTTAATGAACTGTGTGAAGTCAGCAAAGACACAAGAGTGAATAACCTTGCTGGAATGAGGAAACGATTTAATCAGGCAAATGTTCTTCAATGGGGATGGTTTGATCTAGCATTCTGCCCCTGATGTCCATTCCATTATGAAGGCTTTGCAGGCCACTCACGTTACAGGGTGACGCTGAAAAGAAAACAGCTCCAGTCTGATTTTTGTAAAAATGGACATTCTCTGAAGTAGAGAAAATCGGATCTGAAAACGCCCGGCTTGCAGTATTAGCAGAAAGGAGGTAAAAATGTGTGAATGCACCACGCAAGAGAACATGTGTGTTTGCCTCAAAAGAGGTATCAAAGTGCGGTGGCTAAAAGAAGAATAACTATACCGCCAAACGAAAAGGACAAACAAAAGAACGAAGGAACGCGAGGAAAAGATAAAAGAAAGAAGGAATACATGACTAAATGAACGACTAAAACCCGAAGTCTGATATCAGACGACCAACAATTATAATGACGTATGTAAACGGGTTTACGCTAACGTCGACTAAAGTACTTCCACGTGATCCACACCAAACCGAGGCGTCGGAGCCTCGCTTCCGATAATACCACGCGCAGTCTGAGGGTGAAGAATCCGACACGCTCTTACTCCTCCCTGCTTCTCTACTCTGTAGCATTCCGCACGTCGGCAAGGAGAAAGTGAAAGAAAGGCAACAGAGAAACTGAGAGGAAAGAGACGTTATGAAATCAGAGGGAGAAAAGACAATATCACTCACTTTCCCCGACACCACTCTGCTCACAGACTCCGGGTGGACCGTTCTGGTGCCAGACGCGGGGTGGAGAATCATCAGACATGCTGATGCCAGACTTCCCAACCAACGGGCTGGGAATGGTGGAGAGGTGTGTGTGGGGGGGAAGGGGGGGGGGGAGGTGACGAGCACTTAGTTCGTGCCGGTACCTCGTGTTGTTTCCTCCCGACTTGTAGGTTACACTCCGCATAATTCATTGTGTGGTGCTGAAAGTTATGACTCAGAGAGAGAGAGAGAGAGAGAGAGAGAGAGAGAGAGAGAGAGAGACTGACAAACAGACAGAGACAGGGACAGAGAGGGAGAGAGAGACAGACAGAGAGAGACAGAGAGAGAAACAGAGAGAGAGAGATAATTCGGAACTCAGAAACCCTTTATTGGATCAAGGATTGAGATTTTAGACAGGGCCTATTCTTCCAATCTGTCATTGGAGAGAGAGAGAGAGAGAGAGAGAGAGAGAGAGAGAGAGAGAGAGAGAGAGAGAGAGAGAGAGAGAGAGAGGAGATTCTACCGTCGTTACGCGAGGGAAAACCAGAAAGTCATTCCAATATTACTACTTCTACTGTACAGCTACTGTCACTGCTATGGGTACTGCTGCGTCTATTTTTGCTACAAAAAGAAAACTAAAAGAAAGAAAGAAAAACAGACAGACAGACAGAAAAGGAAATAAAAGAAAGAAAAAGAAAGAAAGAATAAGAAATAAAGAAAGAAAGAAAGAAAGAAAGAAAGAAAGAAAGAGAAGTAGAAGAAGAAGAAGGAAGAAGAAGAAGAAGACGAAGAAGAAGAAGAAGAAGAAGAAGAAGAAGAAGAAGAAGAAGAAGAAGATGATGATGATGATGATGATGATGATGATGATGATGGTGGTGGTGGTGGTGGTGGTGGTGAGGTGAAGTGCTGTTTTTTTTTTGTTGTTGTTGTTTTTTACTTTTTTTTGTACTAGTCATTTTTTTCCAAATAGAGCATTGAAAGGGACAACATCTGTAACAGAAGTATCCATATAACTCGAGATATCCGATGAAAATATCCATCTCACCTCCATTTTCTCCCATTCCCGCCCCTTGCCCTCTCTCCCGCACTCCCTTGACAACAGAAACAAAGTATGGAAGATGAAGACCGCTGCGCCGTCTGTGTCTTTGCTGTCCTCCGACTGAGACGGCATCAGTAGAACCAGTTCCAGCATTCCCAGCACGCCTGTCTCAGCAGACAGCAGTTAACTCAACATCTGCCACCAACGCCGTTTCAATACTGGCGCTCCATGTTTACACCCCCCCCCCCCCCCCCCACCTTTCTACCCGACATCCATGGCACGTGCATCACATCACGTGTGTGGCTTATTGGTGACCTGGTGAATTGTTACCGAGTGAGTCCATTCGACTGTTTTGATCTTGTCTTCTGTGAGACAGATGTCATCTGGTTATTGGCCTGTTAAAACAAGAAGCAAAAAAAAAAAACAAAAAAAACTACAATACAGAATTAGTCTAGAAATATCCATACTTCTAAAGAATTTTTGTACATGGATTCCGGTTCTCTTAGGATGTTGCCATCATTGTTATCTCCCTCTCTTCTCTAAACCATCCATTGTCAACGCACATTCCTTCTGACATCTCTGTCTCCACTAATAAGCTGATGTCTAAGATCGTCGAAACTGCTTTCTCGATCTCAACATCAAAAATTTTGTTTTCTCGGAACAGCCCTTGCCTTTGATGGAAAAACGAAAGAACTCATCCGACCGAGGTATGACCTCCACCTCGACGGGTTCAACTTGTGACTGAAGAGAACCCCGTGCTGAAGAATGAAGACCTCCACCGACAGAAATTCAGAAGCCAACAGAAAAGAAGACAGCGACGATGAGCAGTTTTGGAGAGAGAGAGAGAGAGAGAGAGAGAGAGAGAGAGAGAGAGAGAGAGAGAGAGAGAGAGCTCATATTTATGCATGCGTAACTGATGTCCATTACCTCCTTTTGGTAGGATACAGTTGAAAATTCTGATCTTCAACAACAAAACAAAAATTGTTTTCTCAAATTCCTTTTTCGTTTGTTTTTTTTTTTTTCGTTTTTTCTTTTTTTCGTTTTTTATTTATTTATTTATTGACAATGAGTCCATTGCCATTCGCCTCATAAACAATCTTGCGCTTCTGAATGTTCACCTCTTTAAAAAAAAAAAAAAAAAAAAAAACTGTAGCACCATACTTCTGCTTTGGATTGCAGTTCCCGTTGGCATCTGTGGCAGCAAGAGCTTTTAATCATGTTTATTCCCTTGTCGGACTTGCCACCAGTAATCGAAAGATACTTTAAAGACCTTTTTTTTTTTGCAAAATAAATGGCACACATGAACGGAAAATAAACCCCTTCAAATGTGT
The DNA here is from genome assembly GCA_033310375.1 of Conus canariensis. Lineage (NCBI taxonomy): Eukaryota > Metazoa > Mollusca > Gastropoda > Neogastropoda > Conidae > Conus > Conus canariensis. The sequence goes on along the minus strand of CM065733.1, from coordinate 48,893,689 downwards.
CTTGACTTCAGCTCCCGTTATCTCTCGAAATGATAAACTGGGTGTGCAGATGGCGCACTGATCACTCCTGTTTGACATGCTTAAAGCGGGGGTGGGGGGGGGGGGGGGAGACGCACTATGAGTGCTATAAACTGCTCAGCATTAATCGTTTTATTACCAAGTGTTGGCACCAGTTGGCAACGGAGATGCTATTGCACGTGGTTACTATCGTTGTTCCAGTTGTGTGTGTGTGTGTTGGTGTGGGGTTGTGTGTGTGTGTGTGTGTGTGTGTGTGTGTGTGTGTGTGTGTGTGTGTGTGAGAAGACAGACAGACAGACAATCAGACAGACACACAGACACGCAGACAGAAACACAGACAGACACACAGACAGATACACAGACAGATAGACAGACGGACAGACAGACAGAGAAAGACGCTGTGAGAGTGGCCGACCTGTCTTCAGTGTGTGTGGCACGACATCCTATCCTGATGGTTGTGTGGCCTCCCGCCAACAGGACAGACCCCCAGACCATAGACAGGGACACCCCACCCTCACCACACACACACACACACACACACACACACACACACACACACACACCACGCACGCACGCACGCACGCACACACACACACACACACACACACACACACACACGCACGCACATATACGCACACACACACACACACACACACACACACACGCACACACACAGTGCGCGCAATGCCCCTAACACCCCTACACCCCATCCGATCCCCTAATCCCCCCACCCACCAGACTGACATGGTCTCAAGAGATTACGTGCAGTCTGCCTCTTTCACTCCCGATTCCGTAACTCATTCATAGACCACAGTAGGTAAGCTCTGATGTAACGCGGATTGCATCAAGAGCTCAAACGCAAGCCCCTTCTCGCCAAAAGCAATCTCCTGACGCCCTTCTTTACGTGTGGTGGAATTTGATTGGTTGATACCTACATCTAGAGGAGCTACTGGAACACCTAAGCTTGAGTGCCTCACAACCAGTTGGACAGGGAAATCCTCCCAGAGATAGAAACAGCACAGTTTTCTCCTGATGTTCTAATACAGTTATCGTGGATATTTTCCAAACTTTTTTTTTTCCTGCCATGTTTGTTCGTTCCAATGTGCTTTTTCTTTCTGTTTTTGTTCTGTTTGCTGGTTTGTTCATGTAGGTAACAAGCGGGGAAGGTAGATAAGTACG
>CM065733.1:48884992-48887492 GCA_033310375.1 Conus canariensis | reverse complement strand
GAAAGTTCATTCCTGGGCCACACTGCGTTTGTCCACTACTTGTCCTTCAATCAGTTGGGCAGTTTCTCTGAACTCTTGCGACAGACAGACAGACAGACAGACAGACAGACAGACAGACAGACAGACAGACAATGCATATGTACACGATTCCCTAAGAGATGTCAGCCAGGGCTGTGTCGGGAGGTTCGTAACAACCCAGGTGATGAATAACTGCTTGAGACAAATCCCTTGCCTTTAATCCGTCATCCAGCTCTGATTATCATTGTTGACACACGAGAGACGGGGAGGAAGAGGAGGAGGAGGAGGAGGGGTGGAGGAGGATAACAATAAAAAGCAATGATGATGATCATGATGATGACTATGATCATAATGATGATGATCATATTGATAACTGTATATAAAAATGATATCTTTGATGACGATATTTCTCTTACTTTTTCTGGTATTAGTAACAATGATAATGATAATGACAATGATAATGATGAGCACTATCTTTTCATAGAACGCTTTGCCTACAACTCAAAAGCATTTTCACATTGAACACCCGCAACGAAACGGTAAAAGAAGAGAAAATAACCCATCAACAAAGAAATTCATGAGTAGTTCGGACATGCCCACCCAAAAGACAAACTGGACACTAGTGGCAGTGGCAATGCAGATGACCAAATCCCCGTGTTACCTACCTCCGGTCAATCTGACTGTTCAGGAGGTAGTGTTTTATACTGACCACATGGCCAAGGACAAACAGCATCCAGAGACAACATTGATACGATGTTTTGTTGGTTTGTTTACTTGTATATCAAGGGATGAAATTACATCATTTTTGAGCAGCACATGCTTTGTAGCTTTTCTTGACAAAGTCATAACATTTCAGCCTGATTGTACAAATAATAATTGAAATATGAAACATAGAGTAAAAGTATGGGTGCACTTGCACCAACAATGTATAAGAAGGGTAATATAAATAAATCTTTGACTGCTGATCTTCTGTGTCAACAATACAAACTATCTTTGAGGATGCTCAGAAAATGTACAATGGGAAAAATAAACAAATAAACAAAAAAAAATATATATATATAAAAACAACATAAAAACAAAACAAAAATCATCAACGCTATGGCCATAGACTGTTTTCGAGACTGATGACATCAATGACAATGAAAGACAAATAAATGCGTATAGGAATGACGTATGAACACATCATTTTGATGTCATTAGTCCTGAAGACGATCTATGACCGAAATGTTGATGATTTTTATTCGTTTTGTTGTTGATGTTGTTGTTGTTGTTGTTTTCTTGTCGGTTTTCTTTTTAATCTTCTGAGCATCCTCAAAGATGATTTGTATAGTATGAGAAAGGTTTTGATACTGCGTGGGCTGAGATCATCTCAGAGTCGCGCCGTTTCGCCAGCCAAGCTGCTGGTCACTGCTTTCGACCCCAAGTCCATCACACCGCAGACAGTATTAATCCCGGAAACGTGATGCTGACCATGCAAGACTGAGCACCAGCGACTGGAGCTGACCATTGAAGCTGATGACCACAACCACCCACCGACAGGGTCACCAGGGGCGCTGGCCTGTGACGACACCTGGTGAGCTTTGTAGTTTTCTCTCTGATCTATTTTAATCAGTCTGTCTCGCCGAGGTGGTTTTCTTTTTTCCTTTTTTTTTTTTTTGTTTTTTTTTTTTTTTTTTGTTTTTTTCAATGCGCCTCAAGACATAACTTGAGAAAACCCTAGACAAATTAACTGCAGTAAGTAAACAGGATGGTATGGACCATGCGTACGTCATACGTCAGCAGGATGATGATGAACTTCAGTTATAGAAAATGATTATCACGGAAGAAAAAGGAAAAGGAGGAGGAGGAGGAGGAAGGAGGACGTTGTTTCTAGAACACCTCGCTACAGAGGCTCTGTCCAGGGCTAAAAAAAAAAAAAAAAAACACGAGGACAGAACCATAGGAACACAAGCAGACAGGAAGAAAGACAGAGAGAATCAAAAGAAGAAACAGAAAGAGAAAGATGATGGTGATTATGTAATGATAATTTTTTAAAAATTATTTCAAACGTACCAGATAAGCAAAAAGAGAAAGAAAGACGAAATAAAGAATGATGACGATAACTGGCAGATGACGATTCTTATTTCAAAACTTAACAGAGAAGCAAGTACAAGTCTTTATACATTTTTTTTTCATCCGGCTCTTGCCCCTGAAAGAGGCTGCGTGTGACTAGTAATCTAACACTTACAGACGTGAACATACATAATTTCAGTATGATGTAGTACGAGTTGTAGCTGAATTTATTTCCCATCGACACCGACATAAGATGAATATAACAAGGAAACAAAGAAAACGAAGCAAGGACAAATGAATTGATAAGGTAAATGCACACGGAGTCTCCTATTAACCATAACTCAGCTGCAAGATTAGTACATTACATCTATATCTAGCTAGCTAACTGTCTGTGTGTGCATGAGACGGTCCCAATGGAGTGCCTGCACTC
>CM065733.1:48874992-48879992 GCA_033310375.1 Conus canariensis | reverse complement strand
CATACTTGATGAGCAAGATGTGTTCTTCAATCTGGCCCTACCCGCTTCATGGACTGGGTGTACCAACACCGAACATCATTGCACAAAAAAGCCAATTGTCACAAGAACACTGATGATTCAAATTACCATTGAACACACACACACACACACACACACACACACACACACACACACACACACACACACTACGTAGATGTGGAAACGATAAAAGAAGCATAAGTCACCAAAATGATTTTATCAGCATAGTCTGAGGAGGAACGAACAGTGGATATATGAGGCAGTCATGTTCATGTATAGCAGCATATATTCAATATTCTTATTCAAGAAGTAAGACTGGTTTTTAAGATAGTGAGGAACAGGAGATAATGACGTTGTTGAGGTCGGAGAGATTGAGATTCAAATAATTATGCGCATTGTAAAAAAAAAAGTGAAGAAAGAAAGAAAAGTAGAAATCCAAAAACAATAATAAGAAAGGGGGAAAAGCCACCATTATTCATCTCTCCAACTCCCACCCCACCACCACCACCTTTCCTTCCCACCACCCAAAAGTACAAATGACTGTATAAAGAGCACACTGACTCATATATACATACACTGCACGAGTACATTATGAATCTATCATATATAGGGCCTACTGACATTTTGCATACACTTGAAGCGTGTCCAATCATTCAAATTAAGAAAATATTCTGAAACAGCAGTACTTGTAAACATTAACAATCACTTTGGGATCTATCTCTTTGGGAGAAAGTAAGTGAACTGTATGTTTGTGATGTTATACTAATAATGTACACGTGTATAGTTGGCATAAATAATATGAATTACAATGCGTTGTCATCGTAACTAGTGAGAGCGTGCTAAATCTGTCGACATCTTTATTCTGTAAGATTCTGAGCTTAGACAGCGTTCTAAGATCAGATTGAAGCGAGTTGCAGAGAAGAGGACATGATCAACAAAGGCTTATGTTAAAGTGGTCAATTCTAGGTATAGGAAACCTAGAATTTTGTAGAATTTCTAGAATTCATGAATAAGTTTGAAGTGAATAGTTTGCAGGACTAATCCAGGTGCAATTTTTAGCATGAACATTCCTTTTCTTTAATAGTAAACATATCCTTTAATCAATTTGAATATCATCCGATATATGTGAGGCTCCATGGTGTCTGGAAACTGCTTTGAGGGCATGTTTATAGATACTGATTCAATGGCTGAGTCAAATTTGTTCAACATTAGTGGATTGAAAAGAGTAATGTTTCCATGCAATTAGAAATCAATTTTCGAACATTAAAGTTTCAAAAGTGCTTAATTCTCCTGTAACTGATATTTTCTTTTAAATTGATGTTTAATTCGTCATCAACAACAACTTGAAATAATTTCAATCTTCATAACGATGTGAAGAAAAACGAAAGGAAAGAAACCAAACGAAAAAAGTCCGTCCTCAACACACATAATTCATGTCACATTTTTGGAAATCATAGAACAAAAAAACGCATATGAACAGACACACACACACACACACACACACACACACACACACACACCCAGAGCAGCATCAACAACACTGAGGAAGAAAAAAAAGCGACGTATGCATACACACGCGCGCGCGCGCGCGCGAACACACACACACACACACACACACACACACACACACACACATGGTCTAATATCACGAATAGTGGATAGACGTTAAATGAAGGACACACACACACACACGCACGCACGCACGCACGCGCGCGCGCGCGCGCGCACACACACACACACACACACAAACACACACACACACACAACACACACAACGCGCGCGCGCGCACACACACACACACACACACACACACACTTAACAAATATAGCTTATATATATGATACTACGGTCCAAAAAATATTATGAAGCTTAAGGATGTCTTTTTGCTTGTTTATCATTGTTTTTGTTTTATTTTTGCTCCTTTCTCTGCTTGTTTGCACATTTGCTTGCTTGGCTTTACACTGTGTGACGGATCGGAAGAAGTCCGAATCCAGGATTGTCGGATTTGGGCGGAGATGTGCGTTCTTCCGAGTGCATTTCTGTGTGCACTGCCTCAGACTGCCACCTCCCCGCCTGTTTTGGTTGGAAAAAGAAAAAGAAAAAAAAAAAAAAAAAAAAAAAGAGCCCTTCATCCGTGTCTGCTTCCTGTTCAGTTTAATGTATATCCACTGTGTTTAAAATTGAATTATGAGAAGAGCCAGTTAAGAAAACAACGACAGGACAAGAGTTAGCTAACTAGGAAAATAACTGAATTACCAAACAAAAACAAAAAAATTGTAAAAAAAAATTTAAAAAAAAACAACCAGCCACTAAGCTTATTTACTGACTTAGTATCTGAATACTTACCTCAAACAATAAAAGACAAGAGATTAGGGACAGCGTCTAAGAACGAAGATGTATAAGGAATATAAATGCTTAATTGTCTTGTCATTGTTTAATGTATTTTTTTTCAATTATCATCTAAATCATTTTTTGCTTGATCACAAAGTTATCTATTTACTTATTTACCGCTTGACCTAGCTTTTTTTCTTTTTTTTTTTTTTTTACAAGCGCTGACTTTTACTTATATCTTTTTACCAGCTTAACTTACTCGCTTAGTTGCTTATTTGCTTACTCACTTACTTACTAATTGCATGAATTCTTCTTTACTTGCTGGCTCATTGCTTGCTTGCTCACTCGCATGCCCCATTAACTGACTTGTACTCACTTGCTAGCTTATTTACTTGTTTGCTTAGTTATGTATTCGATGACTTATTTACATATGGATTCGCTTACTTACTCCTTCGCTCAATATCCTGCCTCTTTGCTCGCTCAGCTGCTTGCTTGACTACTTACTGTCTTTTCCTGTTTTTAGTTCCTGTCTCCCCCCTCTCTCCCTCCCGCCCCGTGTGTGTGTGTGTGTGTGTGTGTGTGTGTGTGTGTGTGTGTGTGTGTGTGTGTGTGTGTGTGTGTGTGTGTGATGAAAAGGGACAGGAGTATATTATGTTTTTACATCAATCTTTCAGACCCTTTTGATTTTCTTGCTTGATTTTTGTGTTTCGTATTTTGCCTTTTTTTTTTTTTTTTTACTTGTAACAACTGTACATTCTGTAAATCTTTATGCTTTGTATTTTTTTAGGGCATAGTGTAAATACGCTTTCAGCTTATCTATTCCCCCTCGCTAAAATGTTAGCATTCCTCTCTCTGTCTATGTCTGTCTGTCTGTCTGTTCTGTCTGTCTGTCTTTTCTCTCTCTCTCTCTCTCTCTCTCTCTCTCTCTCTCTCTCTTTCTCCCCGTTCATTATACTGAAGTGAACAGACCAAGATCAGATCAGACAAGATATGCTACGCAAAAACAGAGAGGGAGGTGTGGGGGGGGGGGGGGGGGGGGGGACAAGGACAGAAGAGGGAGGAGGAGGAATAGGAGTGGAGGATGGTGTGGAGTGGGGGGGGGGGAGGGGGGAGGTTTAATAGGTCGAGGTCGCCTGTCCCTGTCCCTGTGCTCGTAAAGAAGACGATTGCGACGTTAAGACCCCGATTAAATGAAGCGGGAAATCACACAACCCCCACCCCTCACCCTACCCTTCCCCATCACCCCCAATCCACCCCACTCCATCTTACCTCACTCCATCCCACCTCACCCACCCCCTGACGACAACTTTTTTTTTTAACCTCTACTACCACCCCCTTGCCTGTCTTGCTCTTCTTTATTTTGAAAGAATTCAACGCCCATCTTGCGCCGAATTTGACAAGATAAGTGATTGCTCGTTCTTCATTGTCGTCCTGAGTGTTGTTCCTCTTGCCTGAAGAAGACCTAAGAGGTCGAAACGCGTCGTGTTTTGTGTCGTAATTCGTTTGTCCATCCATGTTAGTGACGGAGTGATTTCAAATACCTTATCAAAATGTATTTTGCTTGATTGTATTCTCGCCCTTTTAGTCCAACAACTCGTTTATTTTTTTTTTTTTTTTTTGGCTAAAAGTTTTCCTCCACCCCACCCCACCCCATCCCATCCCACCACACCCTATCTACCCTTCCGCGTTCCATCTTCCTCCTCTCGGCCTCTCCCCTCTTCCGCATCCCTCCCCTCCCCTCCCCTCCCAACCCGAATGAGATCTGTCAGTCATAACTGAATGATTGACGTTCAGGTTTGACGTTCAACACGCAGAGAGATTTGGCAGACGGAGGATGTGACCAATTCACGGGAATTTGGGGGATGGGGGAGGAGAATGGTGGCGGGCTAGGGGAGGGGGTGGGGTGGGGAAGGGGGGGGTTTGTCTAGCACGACATGGGTACCACCAGAACGGCAGCATCTTCAGAGACAGCTGTGGCGGCTGGCACCTGGCTCCTACAAGTTCAGGATGGCATGAGTCTGAAGATTGCAGCACTGCAGCAGATGGAGTAGGTCGGCGCTAGTATTGTCCACACACCCTCTCTTTGTCTGTAGAACGTGTGTGTGTGTGTGTGTGTGTGTGTGTGTGTGTGTGTGTGTGTGTGTGTGTGTGTGTGAGTGTGTGTGTGTGTGTGTGTGTGTGTGTGTGCGTGTGTGTGCGTGTGTACTGTGTAGTATGTGTGTGTGTGTGTGTGTGTGTGTGTGTGTGTGTGTGTGTGTGTGTACAGGCGTGCGCGTGCATGTGTATGCGTGCGTGTGTGTGTGCGTGCGTGTATGTGTGTGTTTGTGTTGTGAGTGAGTGAGTGAGTGGTGTGTGTGTGTGTGTGTGTGTGTGTGTGTGTGTGTGTGTGTGTGTGTGCGTGTGTGTTGTGAGTGTGTGTGTATGTGCATGTGTGTGTGTGTGTGTGTGTGTGTGTGTGTTGTGAGTGAGTGAGTGAATGCGCGCGCGCGCGCGCGCGCGCACGTGTGTGTGTGTGTGTGTGTGTGTGTGTGTGTGTGTGTGTGTGTAGTGTGTAGTGTGTGTGTATGTGTGTGTGTGTGTGCGTGCGTGCGCATGTGTATGTGTGCGTGTGTACGCGCGCACGCGCGCACGTATATGTGTGTGTTGTGTG
>CM065733.1:48859992-48862492 GCA_033310375.1 Conus canariensis | reverse complement strand
AGAGAGAGAGAGAGACAAAGACAGACAGACAGACAGAAAGAGAGAGAGAGAGAGACAAAGACAGACAGACAGACAGAAAGAGAGAGAGAGAGAGACAAAGACAGACAGACAGACAGAAAGAGAGAGAGAGAGAGAGAGAGAGGAGAGAGAAGAGAGAGAGAGAGAGAGAGAGAGAGAGAGAGATTGTTCTAAATGAATATACAAACGTGTTCATTGCCAGAGGATGCAGCAAAATGACTCTTAACTCCACAAACAACCCATTCAACACATTGAATGACAGTAGAATTCAGCAGACGTGCACTGGGTGAGCGACTGGAAACTATTTAGTCTGCCAACAGACGAGTTTTACTATAAATCAGTTCACTGTATTCTCTCATCAGTCTTCATCGATCGCTGAAATTCATAATAATCTTATAAATACACTGTTAATAAGTAGGTCCAGTTTCGGATATCGTATGGTTCGACCACCGATGATGAGTTCTCATCATTATCGATCATCAGTATTGTTTCCATGAATGGTTCGTGTATTGTTATTAATAATGATCAACAACCAGTCATTTCACATGAATTTTTCATTATTCGTTATTCATCACCTATCATTATATATGCATTCCCATCTTTCTTAAGTTAACGGTAATGATCAATTATCGCTAGTGTCAATGGTCCCATTCAATCATCATTGATCACCAATCATCATACGTCCTGCACAATCAATTATTATTTTCATTTGCAATCTGTACTGCAATCGCCCGTTTAAACCCCCATCAGCCATCATACTCTTTGATCAACCCTCATTTATTGTGGATCGTGTGTCATCATCAATTGTTGTTCCCTCACCATCCATTATTTTTCGTCAATCATCCAAAATAGTGGCTGACATTTTCGTTTTGTCAGTTATATGTCCACATTATTCCCCAGATCTGAACCCACACTCCCTCCAGTTCTTCCTCTTGTTTCGTTGGTGATTCTTGTTTGAAACATCGCACAGAAAACATGAGAGCTGTCTCACAGACATTTCATCTTCACAGAACATTGCATTTCAATTGATTTGTGCATATCATTTACCTGTACGCTGAATTCTTCACGTGCCTTAACATTTGAAAATACATGCGACTCGTCTTGCATGCTTTCTCTGCGAGCCGGGCGTGGTAACTGTCTTTGTAACACGTCGGGTTTTTTTGTTTGTCTGTTTTCCCCTTAATTTTCATTTTGTGTAGCAAGACGAAACAAGCATCGAATCTAAACTTAGCAACTGTTCTTTGTGTCATCTTAATGTTTGCTCTGTAATCTGATTGATTTTTTTCCAGTTTGTTATGACTGTTTCAAACTAGTAGAAAGAAACTCCTGGAGAGCGTGGCAGCAGAGAGTCCTCAGAAGAGAAGCCCCCTTCAAGCAAGTGTTTCGGCCCTTATCTCATGACACTCTAGAGGGGTTGGGCAACACCCGGTTCATGACACCGGATGTCCCTCTGCTGCCCCTTTTTTTCCCATCTTGGGACGAGCCATCGCTGGGATTCGAACTCATGACCCTCTGGACATGCTCATTTTCCACTTAATGACTCGCACTCTAAACACTGAGCCACTGGGGCACCTGATATTTGCAGGGAAATTTAAGCCTTATGAAGTTCACTTTTGTTCCTCCTTGACCAGATCCAGCTTGAACACCTCTCTGCCGCTTCTGCCATTGCTTTCAGGGCTCTGGTTTTTCCCTCCCTGCAACTGAGAGCTGTTTCATGAGGCTGTATGCAGACATTCCTACAAACCCCCTAGCTCCAATTTCTGCAGTGAGGACTTTGACCTGATAGCCTTCTCTCCTCAGGCTGTTTGCCAGATCAGCATACTTTTCAGTCTTGTAGATTTGAGCTGCCTCCATTCTGTTCTCATATGGCACCGTGAGCTCGATCATGATCAGCTGCTTCGTTGACTGAGAGTGGACTGCTATGTCTGGTCTCATGCCACTCTTGCTAATGATCTCTGGGTGACTCTTCCATTCTGGGAGGTCTGATTTTTTTCCAGTTTGTTATGACTGTTTCAAACTACAGTATAGTTCAGAATGGTCAATCAATTCCAGTTCATGTCAGGTTTGTGCATAACGGTAAACAAGCCTTTGTCTGAAAACAGGATTTGTTTTTCTATGTTACTAACACTTTCTTGCTATCAAACATCTTCAGATCCATCAACAAATAAGAAATGTCTCCAGCAGAACATTCATGTTTCTGTTCTTTTTCTATCTATCTTATACCTGTTCAGTGATAAACCACATTATAAGCTTTTCCACGTAGTTTTTCTTCTGTCCGTTTCACATATTCTTAAACAGGATCTAGCGCATCTCTCGACCGTTAAAATCTACGCTGAATATCGGTCAGCGTATCTCAACACTATTTTGTCTGATGGAATCTTGTTACCATTTAAATAACAGTTGCGCGCAAACGTGTCTTTTCAAGAGAGAGAGAGAGAGAGAGAGAGAGAGAGAGAGAGAGAGAGAGAGAGAGAGAGAGAGA
>CM065733.1:48847492-48857492 GCA_033310375.1 Conus canariensis | reverse complement strand
AGTAAGAAAAGAAAAAAGAATAATGGAAGTAAAGGAGAAAAATAAATGAATAAACTGATCAACAATGAAAACAGAAAAGAGAAGGAGACGGATAAAGAAAGACAGAGTCTAAGGAAGAAAAGAAAAGAATAATAACGGAAGTAAAAAATTAGAAAGCGGTAAGTAAGTGAGTTTTTAAAAAAAAAAAAAAAAAAAAGAAGAAAAACAGAGGAGAAGGAAAGCAAAGTGACAAAGAGAATTAAAAGAATAAAAGAAGGAAGAGGTGAAAGACATAAAGAAAGCGATGAACAGCGAGAAGAGAAGAAAAGAAAAAGAAGAAGAAGAAGACGGAAGAAGAAGAAAAAGAAGAAGAAGAAGACGGAAGAAGAAGAAAAAGAAAAGAAAGAAAGAAAGAAAGAAGAGGAGAAAAAGAGACAGACAGAAAAAAGAGACAGGTAGAGAGTTAGACAGACAGGCAGAAAGAAGGAAAGAAAGAAAGGAAGAAAGAAAGAAAGAGAGAAAAAGAACAAAACAAAAAGGAAAAGAAAAACGAAACAGACTGACAGAAAGTGGTTAAAGCAAAAAGCTACAAAGATTTTTTTTTAAGAAACAGAGAGAAATGTATGACTACAAATCAAGTAGAGAAAACAAATATAAAAGAAAATGAAAAGAACACACACACACACACACACACACACACACACACACACACACACACACACACACACCAGCACCCTCGTCCTCTCTCTCTACCCTCCACCATCTACCATCCCCACCCTCCATCACCGCTCTCTTCAAAAATAAAAATGAAAAAATGAAAAAGAAACAAACAAAAACAAAAAACCTGGACAACCACAACCGCTACTGACCTTGTTTCTGAGAGTTGGCCGGGACAGAGAACAAGAGGCAGATGAACGAGTGGAGGCCCAACTAAGCCTTTTTATTGACAGTGGAACCCCCCGCTCTTGCGCTTCACGGAAGCTGCGACCAATCAAATCTCGCCTCGGAAGATGGGCAACACAGCGACAGCCCCAAAGAACAACATCTTCCAACGCTCGCAGCGAATCTACTAGATCTGCGATTATATATCTGACCGTTCACTACAGTCAATAACGTGTCAATGTGACCAAAGTTGTTTTTTGTTTGTTTGTTCGTTTGTTTGTTGTTTGTTTTAAAGGTCCCACAAATGGAATGCGACAGTTTCTACAACACTTCGGCAAAAAAAAAGTATTTTTAGGTCAACGAAGTTATTGTCATACGTTGATCTTACAGCGAGGGTGGCGGGATGGAGGGGAGGGGCCGGGAGGTGATGTGGGGAGGGAGGTGGGGGGGGGGGGTGAAATGACAAACTGAAAATTCGGTTCCAGATCAGAAAGAGTGTGAAACTCACGTCTTTTGAAGAGGTTGCCGGGTGTTTTGTTGTTGTTGGGGCAGGAAGGAATGCAGGTAGACGGGTCTCTTCACGTTTCTCTGTGTGTCTTGGCGCTGTCACGACTGTTGAAGTGGTAGCACGTGCAGAATGGAAAAAAAGGACGAGGAGCTGGCTGCCTGTCCTTTTTGAGCTCTGCTCCCCACCCCCACCCCACCCCCACCCGCTCCTCCACCCACTCCTCCAATCCCCCACCCTCACCCACCAGCCCACACACGCACGGTCCGGCTCTGGAACTTGGCAGAAAGACAGCAACGGGGCTGGATGGACGAGGAAGAAAGGAGGGTAGGGAGGAGGCAAAAAAGGTGCGGTGGGTGGGTGGGTGGGAGGTAGTATTAGCCGATTGATTGAGCTCACTAGTGCGCGCGTGTCTCATAGTGCGACGGCGTGTGTGGTGGTTACAGATGGCGCTGGCTCCTTGCATGTTTTCTCCGACCACTTCCGGTCAAGACCCGCCCCCCCCTCCCCCCCCCCCCCTCTTCGCGCTCTTTGACAGTGGTGACCACCACCCTCACCCCCACTTTCCCCCTTTCCTCCTCCCTTCTCTCCCCTCTCAACCCCCCCCCCTTCTTCCCTCCTCCTCTCACTTGACCCCTACCTCCCTCACCTTCCCCTCCCCCTCCCCACCCATCCCCCACCCACCCCTTTTTTTCCCCTTTTTTTGTTTCCCTACTCGGCTTGCAAGCTAAGGATGGACGGTGAAAGAAGAAGGAAGAGGAGGAGGGGGAGGAGGAGGGAGAGAAAAGAGGAAGGTGGGGGGAGGGAGAAGGGGAAAGGGGTGGGGAGGAGGGGGGGGGGGTTCCTGTCAACATGAGACCAGGATCTTGCGGACAGTGAGAGTTAGGGGAGGGGAGGGTGGCGGGGGAGGGAGGTGGGAGGTGGGAGGGAGGATGGGAGTGGAGGCGTCGACGGGATTACAGGGGGAGACAAGAATCATTTCCGGGTCGGACGATTCCATATGCGCGACACGTTATTGTCGTAATTGATACAACAGGCCTTGCTCCAGTGAAGCGAAACGACAAATGAACAAACAAAGCCCTAATTGAACACAGAAAGCTACAAATGAACACAGAAAACTACAAATGACATGCAAAACTACAAATGAACATGCAAACTACAAATAAACATGGAAACTTACAAATGAACACAGAAAACAATTACGAACACAGAAAACGACAAATGAACACAAAAAAACGACAAACAGAAAAGACAAATGAACACAGAAAACGACAAATGAACAAGAAAAGGACAAATGAACACAGAAAAGACAAATGAACACAGAAAACGTCAAATGAACACAGAACGAAAAACAGAAACAAATGAACACAGAAAACGACAAATGAACACAGAAAACAAATGAACACAGAAAACAAATGAACACAGAAACGTCAAATGAACACAGAAAACGACAAATGAACACAGAAAAACAAATGAACACAGAAAACAATTATGAACACAGAAAACGATCAAATGAACACAGAAAACGACAAATGAACACAGAAAACGACAAATGAACACGAAAACGACAAGAAACAGAAACAATTATGAACACAGAAGAAAATGAACACAGAAACACAAATGAACACAGAAAACGACAAATGAACACAGAAAACGACAAATGAACACAAAAAAACAGGACGTTAAGTCACGCTTTAGTCACACAACATTTTTTTTCAAACAATATATTCAAAATGACATGTTTCATTCCATCTCTGAGTGGTCACTTTTAGGATCCTAAAGCTGTTTGTCTTATGTATCTTGTATGTTTACTATATGTTTATTGTAACTCTGTTTGTTGTATTATTTAGTCTTAAATGTTTAGTACTCTCCTAAATATACAATGTTAACGTCATATGTGTTGTCAAAGATCTTAGGATATATGTATGCAGGTTGAATGATGTGGGTACAGTGCAAGGTCATTTTGGTTTAGAGAATGGTTCATTGATTATGTCATGTATTGTCCCCTGTTGCGTGTGTTTTCACTGTTGCACCTGGACTTCATTTCTCGTTTTTGAGATTTAAAAAAAAAGTGATTTTGACTTTGACTTTGACTTGACTTGACAGTGTAAAACTGACAAGTGGGATGTTGACTAAGATGCCCTCTTCAGACTTCCAAACGAAAGGCATCAACCATGTATCACACAGTATTCTCCACATCACAGTCACACTCATTAGAATTGATGTTCCAACAACAGTATTATTGTCATTGTTAAATATGAGGTATAAGACTTATGTATTTATATCCAAAACCATCCTTCAAGGTACCGTTGAAGGAGGGCGCAGACGAGGACGGCAGAGAAAGAGTTGGTCGGATAATATAAAAGACTGGACCAAAATGACCATGCCAGATCTCCTCACGACAGCTACAAACAGAAGAGCTTGGAGAGAAACGGCGGCTGCCTCATCACGTCCCCCCAACAACCCAGCGGTCAGGGGAATGATATGGTAGAAATTGGGTGCTTTTGAAAATGTGGTTTGTGATTGTTATTTTATGCTGTATTTGCTTCTTTCTTTTTTTATGATGAGGACAGGATGTTGATTTTTTATAAACAAAAAAAAAAGCTGAAATGGTTATTCTCAAACCATGAATAAAGACAATTTTGACTTGACTTGAGTTCATTTGACTTGACAGTCTGCAGGACAGTGCAATAGGAGCCCCATGAATCAGCAGACTCCTTTTACTTCGTCAAACCTCTTGCTTCCTCTGTGTCTTTTTTCCCCATAGTAGCCTGCGTAATATTGTGCTGATTTTACTAACCATTGCAACCGGAAGTCTCTTTGCCTGCATTACATCAACAATCTGGCTTACCAGGGATTACTTCATTGTAACTATTTTTTTCCCCTTGATCTGTCACATCATCTTTTTACTCAGTCCTTTTCTCTTTTTCTGTAGTGTTTGTCCGGTTACTCTACATTCTTCCCCATTATATCATTTTCAAATTAATTACCTTAAATTTTACTCCTGTGAGCTACAGCGAGAGGAATGGGGGCTGTTTCATGTGTGTGTGTTCCTGTTCTATGCTTAGTGACTTGTATATGTCTTCTCTGTCTCTAAGGCAAAACAACAACGTAGAATTGTCAGTCACAAAACTGGAAACATGTTCATGGTCAGGTGAAGCATTTTCATGGTGAACAAAACAGGACACATTATGTTCAATTCTCTCATCTCAGTCATTAATTCATTTATCCATCAGCTTTAAATCATGGGCAGTGTGGTCTCCAAACTTCGCAGATGTGGTGTAGCCTATATGGACTAGTCCGCACGCAGTGACACCTCCTTGATGAAACTGAACAGACAACACAGCAGCAATGCCAGACAATCCGAAGAGTCTGCAAGAACTGATGAACGCCGTCCGGGAATCTGCAGAGGGGTCTGGGTCTATCCTTCAGCGGAAACAAAGAACATGATGACAGAAGATACACCCATCTTACCCCCACCCCCCCCCCCCCACCCCCACCCCCACCCCACCCCCCACCATTTTCGTCCCCTCACAGAGCAGAATAATATGATCGATATCGTCGAGGATTATATGCACCTGGAAATCTTCATCAACAACCCGGTGGATATGAACAACTGCAGAATAGGGGAGCATCCCCAACATTTACCCTGATCGACCAGATCTGATCGAACAACACTTTTGAGTGAAAACCAAGTTGTTATTCTAATATCAAAAAGTGCCGTCGAACGCATTCGTGAGGAAGTGCCGTGAAGGCTTTGTGTGTGTGTGTGTGTGTGTGTGTGTGTGTGTGTGTGTGTGTGTGTGTGTGTGTGTGTTGTGTTGTGTGTGTGTGTGTGTGTGTGTGTGTGTGTGTGTGTGTGTGTGTGTGTTGTGTGTGTGCCTGCCTGTGCACGCCATATGCGTACGTGCGTGTGTGTAGGCGCCTTGGTTCGCAGGTAAGGCGCTATATAAACGGTAGTCACTGCAAATTTAAAGCAAAGACCTTAAGTTTCTCGCGGTTCCAAATACCTACGTTTTTGTCGAGTACTGCACTGTTCACAATGACACGGCAATTACATCCTCCATGTCTACTGACGTCTTAAAATCATTTCTTCGCCTCAGTCCCGGTGAGTCGACGTAACAATGACTGGCACGACAACTCCTCTCCAATGCTGTGTTTTATTGCAGATGGCACCTATCAGTGCCAGTAACAGGAGCCACCCAGCAGCAGCAACAGCAGCAGCAGCAGAGATGGTGATTCCTTTAGCCTGGAACTGGCGGTAACGGGCCGATTACCTGGTCACTGAACAGACAGGAAGACATCAATGACGGTGATTTTGGTCACCTGGTAGATTTGTAATGACACAGGAGGGACTCTCTACCCTGGCTCTCTCTCTCTCTTCTTCTCTCTCTCTCTTCTCTCTCTCTCTCTCTCTCTCTCTCTTTGTCTTTTTTTTTGTGTGTTGTTTTTTTGTTTCTTGTCTCTCTGTGTCTGTCCCTGTGTTTCTAACTGATTATCTGACTGTCTTTGTATTCGTTTCCTTACCATGATTTTATTATTATTATTATTATATCTTTTGTCTGTGTCGCCTTCCCCATCGCTTTTGCCATTGTCTCCCTTCCACATTGTCTTTGTGTCTCCTTTTCATAGTTCAATCTGAAAGAGTTTTCACTGCGTGCCTTGGCGGCCGTGCTCACACAAGCCACTCCGTTTTACACCCACTTGTATCTTTTAAAAGGTTGAAGAAGCTCCGTGGTGCTTTCCATGTCATGTACCACTCACTATGAAACATGGTCTTCTACAGTGTTTGGACTTACATCTGTCGGACATTATCATAGGCTTTGCAACAGACTCATTGAACATCTTGTTCAGAGATATTCCACCTGTTTTTCGTTGTTTTTTGGTGTTTTCTTGTTGTTTTTTTTTTTTTTTTGGGGGGGGGGGGGATTTTTTGCTTTGTTTTGTTTCTGAAAGATAAACATCTGATCTAAGATTTCAAGTGAGAAAGATTTTTCTGGCGGTTTTTTTTATGCTAGGAAATCTGTTGTATGCATTTTATCATCTATTATGAGAAATGGCTTCAGCGAGAAGACGGCCCTTATATGGCCCTTTGCGGTTGGTTAGCCTGGAAACAACATTTCTCTCTCTCTCTCTCTCTCTCTCTCTCTCTCTCTCTCTCCTCCTCCCTCCTCCTCCTCCTCCTCCTCCTCCTCTCTTTTCTCCTGTTCCTCCTTTTCTTCTTCCTTTTTTTCATGCCCCCCCCCCCCCCCCCCCGTCCCCCTGATTTTCTTTCAGCGTACTCCTTCCCATCTCTCTCAGTTTCTGGTCCTACCACCCATTTCTTTTTCTCTCTCTTTCACACATGGATTACGCGCGTGCATCTCTTATGTTTACAGGCCAGAGGCCAAACACAGCGCAGTGTGTGTTCATTGTTTCCACCACAGATGCTCTCTCTCTCTCTCTCTCTCTCTCTCTCTCTCTCTCTCTCTCTCTCTGTCTTTGTCTTTCTCTTTCTTTCTCTCTCTCTCTCTCGCTCTGTCTCTCTCTGTCTCTCTCTCTTTCTCTCTCTCTCTCTCTCTCTCTCTCTCTCTCCCTCTCTGTCTCTCTCTCTCTCTCTCTCTCTCTCTCTCTCTCTCTCTCTCTCTCCAAGATAACAGGAAAATGACATCATCTCCAGGTAACCCATCTCCTTTCTTTTTAAGGACGATGGAGCAAACCTTTGTACCCTACCCCCCCCATCACCCCTCCCTCTCTCCCTTCCACTCAATAATGAGAGACAGGAGGAGGTGTAGGGGGAGCGGGGGGTGTCCCTGCTCAAGCCAACAGCATTCCTCTGTGCCCAGGGAGTTGAACTAAGCACCTACAGTCAGGCGGTCAGTGGGTGAGGGGGCGGTGACAGAACAGACACTACCCATGGGCCATGCTTCAGAGATCTCACAGATACACCGCCCACTGTGTTTGGTCTGTGTATGGATTGCATCCCTTTCCTTCTACATTGCACAAATCATCATCATCATCTTCTTCTGTTAAGGAGAGTTACTGTTTGAGTGCCAGTGCTTTGAATTATTTACTTCGGTTTTAAACACTCAAAGTATTTATATCAGTAAAGACCAAAACGATTTACTCTCTCTCTCTCTCCTCTCTCTCTCTCTCTCTCTCTGTCTGTCTGTCTGTCTGTCTGTCTGTCTGTCTGCTGCTCTGTCTGTCTGTTTGCGTGTGTGCGTGGTGTTTGTGTGTGTGTGTGTGTGTGTGTGTGTGTGGGGTGTGTTTTGTGTGTGTGTGTGTATGCGTGTGTGTGTGTGTGTGTGTGTGTGTGTGTGTGTGTGTGTGTGTGTGTGTTTGCATGTGTGTGTGTGCGTGGTGTGTGTGTGGGGGTGTGTGTGTGTGTGTGTGTGGTGTGGGGTGTGTGTGTGTGTGTGGCGGTGGTGTGTGTGTGTGTGTGTGTTGCGTGTGTGTGGTGGTATTTGGTTTTGTATTGATTGCCCCCTTTCTGTGTGTGTGTGTGTGTGTGTGTGTGTGTGTGTGTGTGTGTGTGTGCGTGTGTGTGTGTGTGCGTGTGTGTGTGTGTGTGTGTGTGTTGTGTGTGTGTGTGTGTGTGTGTGTGTGGTGCGCGTCGCGCGCGTGTGTGTGTGTGTGGTGTGTGTGTGTGTGTGTGTGTGTGTGTGTGTGTGTGTGTGTGTGTGTGTGCGTGCGTGCGTGCGTGGTGGTATTTAGTCTTTGTATTGATTGCCCCCTTTCTGTGTGGTGTGTGTGTGTGTGTGTGTGTGTGTGTGTGTGTGTGTGTGTGTGTGTGTGTGTATGTGTGTGTGTGTTGTGTGTGTGTGTGTATGTGTGTGTGTGTGTGCGTGCGTGCGTGCGTGGTGGTTTTGGGCTTGTGATTGCCTTTGTGGTGTGTGTGTGTGGTGGTGTGTTGTGTTTTGTAGTGTGCTCTTGCGTGGTGCGTGGTGGTGGTATTTGTCTTTGTATTGATTGCTCTTTCGTGTGTGTGTGTGTGTGTGTGTGTGTGTGTGTGTTGTGTGTGTGTGTGTGTGTGTGTGTGCTGTGCGTGCGGTGCGTGGTGGTATTTGGTCTTTCTATTGATTGCCCCCTTTCTTTGTACGCTGCACGGATGATCAACATCCAGTAATGAGAACTGCTGTTTGAGTGCGAATGTTTTCAGTCATCCCTTCCTTGTTTTCTTCTCCTTCAAATCATGGATGGCGATAGAGATAAAGGGGTTTTGATCTTTGTGTGTGTGTGTGTGTGTGTGTGTGTGTGTGTGTGTGTGTGTGTGTGTGTGTGTTGTGTGTGTTGTGTGGTCTGTGTGTCTGTGTGTCTGTGTCTGTGTGTTTGTGTGTTTGCGTGCGTGTTTATGTATGCGTGTGAATGTGTGTGCGCGTGTCTATGTGTGTGTATGTGTGTTGTCTGTCTGTCTGTATGCGCGCGTGCGCGCGCATGCACGCAAGCGTGCGTGTGTGTGTGTGTGTGTGTGCGTGCGCGGCGCGCGCGCCTGCGCGCGCGTCGTGTGTGTGTGTGTGTGTGTGTGTGTGCTCGGGCGCGTGCAAGATGCGTATGTGTGTAGTGTGGGGGGGGGGGGGGGGGGGGGTATGTGGGTGGGTAGGTGGGTGTGCGTATGCGTGCCCTCGCCTTATTTTGTTTTATGTGTGTATGTATGTGTATCTGTGTGTGTGCGTGCGTGTTTGTGTGTTCGCGTGCGCGCATGTTTGTGTGTTTATGTGTGCGCGTGTTTATGTATGTGTGTGCGCGTGTGAGCGCGCGTGTGTATATATGTGTGTGTGTATGCGCGCGCGCACGTGCGTGTTTATGTGTGTGTGTATGTGTGTGCGCGTGTGCACGTGTGTGTGTGTGTGTGTGTGTGTGTGTGTGTGTGTGTGTGTGTGTGTGTATATATATATATGTATATATATCAGGGATTCATCCAGACAGACAGGTAGATATATAAATAAATAAATAAATCGGTGTGTGTGTGTGTG
This sequence comes from Conus canariensis, assembly GCA_033310375.1. Taxonomy (NCBI): domain Eukaryota; kingdom Metazoa; phylum Mollusca; class Gastropoda; order Neogastropoda; family Conidae; genus Conus; species Conus canariensis. The sequence continues at coordinate 48,848,171 of CM065733.1, read as the reverse complement.
TGTGTGTGTGTGTGTGTGTGTGTGTGTGTGTGTGTGTTGTGGTGTGTGTGTGTATGTGCGTGTGTGTGTGTGTGTGCGTGCGTGCATGTGTGTGCGTACGTGCGTGCGTGTGTGCGTGCGTGCGTGTGTGAGCGCGTGCGTGCGTGTGTGTGCGTGGGTGTATGTGTGTGTTTTGTGCGTGCGTGTGTGTGTGCGTGTGTGTGTGTGTGCGTGTGTGTATGTGTGTGTGTTTGTGCGTACGTGTGTGTGTGTGTTTGTGTGTGTGTGTGTGTGTGTGTGTGTGTGTGTGTGTGTGTGTGTGTGTGTGCGCGCGCGTGTGTGTATGTGTGTGTGTGTGTGTGTGTGTGTGTGGTGTGTGTTCGTACGCGCGCGCGCGTGTGTGTGTGTTCGTGGGGCGCGCGCGTGTGTACTGTGTGTGGTGTGTGTGTGTGTGTGTGTGTGTGTGTGTGTGTGTGTGTGAGCATGTGCATGCGTGCGTGCGCGTGTGTTTAAAGAACGATTTGTACAATCCGTAGCAGTAGCAGCTTCATTTCAGTAAGTCAGTTCATGTCTGGTCTAGCTGGTGAGATTGTAAACGAGACATGAAAATGTACACATTCTACACCGAACCCCATGAAAGGCTTTAGACTGAAAGACCATACAACCCTGACATGTAAATACATCTTCATATAGACACTGA
>CM065733.1:48822492-48837492 GCA_033310375.1 Conus canariensis | reverse complement strand
ACACAGTACACCGGAAGAGCGGAGTATGAGGTTGGCAGACAATTGTCTCATCTTCTTACACCCCCGTCAACCCCTACCCCCTCCTCCTTCTTCTCTTCTGTTACCCCAATAACCTATTGTTGTGTTCTGCCCTGTTACCCCAATAACCTATTGCTATGTTCTGCCCTGTTACCCCAATAACCTATTGCTGTGTTCTGCCCTGTTACCCCAATAACCTATTGTTGTGTTCTTTTCTGTCACTACAATAACCTATTGCTGTGTTCTGCCCTGTTACCCCAATAACCTATTGTTGTGTTCTTTTCTGTCACTACAATAACCTATTGCTGTGTTCTGCCCTGTTACCCCAGTAACCTACTGTTCTGTTCTCCTCTGTTACCCCAATAACCTATATTGCGTTCTTTTCTATTACCCCAGTAACCTACTGTTTTCCTCTGTCACTCCAATAACCTATTGTTTTGTTCTTATATGTTACCCCAATAACCTATTGTTTTGTTCTTATATGTTACCCCAATAACCTATTGTTTTGTTCTTATATGTTACCCCAATAACCTATTGTTTTGATCTCTTGTGCTACCCCAGTAACCTACTGTTTTGTTCCATTACCCAATAACCTATTGTTTTGTTCTTGTATGTTACCCCAATAACCTATTGTTTTGTTCTCTTGTGCTACCCCAGTAACCTACTGTTTTGTTCTATTACCCGATAACCTATTGTTTTGTTCTTATATGTTACCCCAATAACCTATTATTTTGTTCTCTTCTGTTGCCCCAATAACCTATTGTTTTGTTCTTATATGTCACACCAATAACCTATTATTTTGTTCTCTTCTGTTACCCCAATAACCTATTGTTTTGTTCTTATATGTTACCCCAATAACCTATTGTATTGTTTTCTTCTGTTACCCCCGTAACCTATTCTTCTGTTCTGTCACCACATAACCTATTGCCTTGTTCTCTTCTGTTACCACATAACCTATTGCCTTGTTCTCTTCTGTCACCACATAACCTATTGCCTTGTTCTCTTCTGTTACCGCATAACCTATTGCCTTGTTCTCTTCTGTCACCACATAATCTATTGCCTTGTTCTCTTCTGTTACCACATAACCTATTGCCTTGTTCTCTTCTGTCACCATATAACCTATTGCCTTGTTCTCTTCTGTCACCATATAACCTATTGCCTTGTTCTCTTCTGTTACCACATAACCTATTGCCTTGTTCTCTTCTGTTACCACATAACCTATTGCCTTGTTCTCTTCTGTTACCCGAATAACCTATTTCTTGTTCTCTTCTGTTACCACATAACCCATTGCCTTGTTCTCTTCTGTTACCACATAACCTATTGCCTTGTTCTCTTCTGTTACCACATAACCTATTGCCTTGTTCTCTTCTGTCACCACATAATCTATTGCCTTGTTCTCTTCTGTTACCACATAATCTATTGCCTTGTTCTCTTCTGTTACCACATAACTTATTGCCTTGTTCTCTTCTATTACCCGAATAACCTATTGCCTTGTTCTCTTCTGTTACCACATAATCTATTGCCTTGTTCTCTTCTGTTACCACATAACTTATTGCCTTGTTCTCTTCTGTCACCACATAACCTATTGCCTTGTTCTCTTCTGTTACCACATAACCTATTGCCTTGTTCTCTTCTGTTACCACATAACTTATTGCCTTGTTCTCTTCTATTACCCGAATAACCTATTGCCTTGTTCTCTTCTGTTACCACATAACCTATTGCCTTGTTCTCTTCTGTTACCACATAACCTATTGCCTTGTTCTCTTCTGTTACCCGAATAACCTATTGTCTTGTTCTCTTCTGTTACCCCAATAACCTATTGTCTTGTTCTCTTCTGTTACCCCAGTAACCTATTGTCTTGTTCTCTTCTGTTACCCGAATAACCTATTGTCTTGTTCTCTTCTGTTACCCCAATAACCTATTGTCTTGTTCTCTTCTGTTACACCAATAACCTATTGTCTTGTTCTCTTCTGTTACACCAATAACCTATTGTCTTGTTCTCTGCTGTGACCCCAATAACCTATTGTCTTGTTCTCCTCTGTTAACCCAATAAACTATTGTTTTATTGTCTCCCACCGCAATGACCGACTATTTAGGTTTCTTCCCTAAAACCTGACGTACCTACTAATTACTATCCCACACAAACTAGTCCGTCCCTCTCCCGTTTTATCAAAGAGCACATCGTTACAACAACTCTGAAAGAACTGGCACGGGGAAGGGGGTAGGGGGAAGGAAGAGGGGGGAGGAAAGAGACTCGAGAATGTATATGCCTTGCCCCCCCACCCCCTCCCCCCCCCCCCCCCCCCCGCCCCCCCCACCCACCTTCCCCCCCCCCCCACCCCCCACCCCCGCCCCCCAAATAAAGCCACCTTCTTTTAATAGCAGCTGGGGTTTGGTGAAGCCATCCCAATTGAATCCGCAGTTCAACAGAGTTTTATTGGACGTCGCCAAGAGGAAAGAGAAGGTCGGTGCAGAAACAAGCTGACGATGAAAGGGGAGACAAATTACCGACCGTCTGCTCTCCTCTTTTTGCTTGCTGTACGAACAAGTGTGTTGAGGCGCAGGCCAGAGAGGCGACCAATGAAATCAGCCCCGTTCAACAGACCTCAGCCAATCGCCGGTGATTGATGATGGGGTAGAGAGGCATGTGGAGACGTTGGGTTCCCTGTGTGTCATCCCTCTCTGGTGTAAAGTGGGGGGCGGCTTGTGTAGCTCTGGTCTGTTCATGACACCACCGTGTGCAGGGTAAAGAACTTGACGAGGTTTTAGAGAAGAAGGTAAAGCAATTAGCGCTAAAAGAACAAAGACAAGAGGGAAAGCGAATGTAAGCAAGTCAGTGGGTGGAGAGAGAGAGAGAGAGAGAGAGAGAGAGAGAGAGAGAGAGAGAGAATACGAATACGAATACGAATACGAAATTTAATGATTAGGCCTACAGCCCATATCATGGGAGTTGAGTTCCAAGTACAATATGACAACAATTATAGTGTAACATGTCGAACATTAGACACACTATCAGAACATGTTCACCAATGGGAAAGCAAAAGTACATGCTGGAATACCAGATGAATTGAAACTGGTTTGCAATTCTTTTAAATCAGGAAAAGCCGTCTCAATTGCAATGATTTGAATATAAATGTTGCTAGATTATTTATTACGATACTATTCTGGTTTGCCAAAAGCATTGATAATCTAAAACATGATGGGTATTTATAGAACTTAGCGGGAATATACTGTTCCCTTAGTTCCTTATATTTCGGACATACTAAAATGAAGTGTATTTCCGTTTCTCTAACAAAACAAAATGGGCAGTTCAAATTTTCTCCTGAAACATTTTGACAATGTCGTAAACGATGAGGTCTCAATGATGAGACACCAAGTCTTAATCTAGTCAAAGCATTTCGCACAGGAACATGTTTTACTGTAGTTAGATGAAAACTAATAGATAACGCCGAATTGAATGAACAATAAAAAGAGAATCTATCTCTTGTTGTTATGTCAAAATGCCATTCCTGCTTATAACACTCTATTAATCTATTTTTGAAGGTTGATATGAACAAATTGCAGTTTCCGACACCTTGGCTTTCCCAAACGTGTCCAAAACCATAACGATATAAAAGATTCCGCATGGAGGACACCCAAGTTTCTTTATCTTGATTCTGCAGAGTTAGTAACATGCTATATGCTTTAAGTGGTAACCTATTCAGTGGCATTCTCAGAATGCGTAACCAATATTTCAGGCATTTAACATAAACATTTACAAAAAGTGGATATCGTCCAGTCTCACCATAAGCTAGTATATTTGAAGAATGTATTTTTTATATTGAGAAACCTTTTTAAAGAAAAAAGATGAACAGATTCAATTGGCTGAAGATTTGTTCTTATACCCCATATCTCAGCCCCATACGTCAGCATGGGCTGTATTTGGCCATCAAACAGTTTGAAAAATACTGCAGGAGACGAATTACCAATTGACCATAAAATACGAAATATTGCAATTACCCCTTTTTTTGCACAACTGGACAAATCCAAAAGAGAATGTGTATATGACAGACGGGTAGAAAGGAATATACCTAAATATTTATACATATTTACTATCGAAAGTGTTTCATTTCCATATTTCCACCTTTCACGAATAGAAACATAACCACCATTTCTAAATATAACGATATTAGATTTCTCAAGGTTCACAATTAGTCCTAATCGCTTGGACACATTCCACAAGATATTTAGTTGAGTTTGTAATCCGTTTATAGTATCTGAAACTAGCACAACGTCGTCTGCAAAGAGGAGGATTAAAATTTCTATGAAATCGGGATTAAGTTGAACACCATGCTTTCCTGTTCGTGTAATTTCTTCAGCTAAATGATTAATAAAAAGAGAAAACAAAACAGGACTACATATTTCTCCTTGTTTAAGGCCAAGAGGGCACATAAATGTTTCTGAAACATCTCCTCCTACTCTAACCCTAGCTTTTACAACATTATACATGCTCTTTATTGCATTGAACATTTTACCCCTGATCTTATTTTTCTTCAAAACAATCCAAAGCCTTTCCCTTATCACCGAATCGAACGCCTTCTTAAAATCTATGAAAGCAACATACAATTTCTTGCGTTTAACTAACTGCTTTTGAACTAACGCTGTTAAAGTAAAGATCTGATCAATAGTACTGTAATGTTTTCGAAAGCCGGCTTGGGTTTCATGAATTAATTCTTTTTGTTCTACCCAGTTTGAGAGTCTTTTATTTAAAATAAAACTATAAATTTTACTACTTATATTCAGCAAAGATATACCTCTATAATTATCTGGGACAGCAGTATCACCTTTTTTATGTAATGGTTGGATTAAAGACTCCATCCATACATCAGGGTATGAACCAGACGTGAAAAGAAAATTGAAGTATTTAACAAGAAATTGTATTATTTGTGTTGACGGGTTTTTGAAAAATTCACCAATTATACCATCTGGTCCCGAAGCCTTACCCTTTTTTAGTGCTGTTATAGCTTCCAAAACTTCATCATTATTTATGTCTCGCTCAAGGATATCTATATTATCATCTTCTAAAGCTTCAATAATATCGTCATCAACCTGTTCCCCACCATGGAAACCAACATCATCATTACTACCATAGCCATCAATGTCAAAGGAATCAATATCGTTACCATCAACAGGCAGTGAATTGAATACATTGTTGAAATGATTATACCACTCCTCTTTAGTAATTTCATTTGAAGCGGAAGATTTTGAAACATAAGACTTCACAGTAGCCCAGAAAACTTTCGGATCATTCATTTTTTCTTGTAGCGTCAACAGCACCCTCTCCCTGTGTCCAGCTGCTTTATCTCTTAACAAGTACTTATATTGTTTTCTTTTCTCACAATATGCCAGTCTATCCGTGTCAGCGTGTGTCCTATTAAAAACTCTCAGCTTTCTCCTTAGAAATAATCTACTTTGTCTACATTCCAAATCGTACCAAACCTGCTTTTTGTCCCTACCTGTTGTTACAGTCTTCTTCATACACCGTCCAGCTATATATAAACCCTCATTAAACTTTGTCAAAGCGGCGTTAATATCATAGTCAACGAGTTCAATTGCTTCATTGATGTGGTTTTTAACCTCATCAGAATCTAAACACAAATAAAAGTCTTGACTAAAATCTTCATTCCAAACATACTTAGAATAAGATTTAGCTTTAGGCTGAACTCTTTCTGGAATCTCAGCAATAGCGGTAGTCAACAACTCCAAAACTACTGGCATATGTTTAGACTCAATTCTGCTCTGAACTTTCAGCGACGAACACAAGGACAAAAGGCTGCTCGACATCAAGAAATAATCAATAACACTACAACCAGATGAAGCCACATATGTAAAATTCCCATGTGCATCACCCACTACAGTTCCATTTAGTATTGAAAAACTAAACTGTTCACAGACATTAATGAGATACCTTCCAAAACTGTTCACGACATGATCCATAGAATGTCGACTAGGATAGCTTGAATTAACATGGGTCACAGAAGAGTTATCAAAAAAGTCATCAGGGATAATGTCATCATGAGGGTATTCGGTACCAGTCCTAGCATTAAAATCACCAAACAAAATAAATTGAACATCGCCAAGCAGTTCAAGAACATCCAAAATACACTGTTCAATTAGTGCAACACCATTAGTTATCTCCGTATCTTTGTAGTATGCCGAGTCAGTCGGAGGGAGATATGCACCCAATAAAATAATGTCAGAGTGTGAATTAAATAAACGTTTAGATAACTTCAAAATAACTACATTATCATATTCCATTTCTATACATTCAATATAAGCAGTTAGTTCCTTTCTGACTAATAGCACAACGCCGCCCGAGAGGCGGGCAGTGACAGAGTCAGTCAGTCTGACAGCCGGTGTAACATAGGCTTTATGTTGGGGAAAACACTGTGAAGAAAACGTCTGAGAAAAAGTTTCCACCAGCAAAGCAAAGTCAAAATTTCCAATAAAAGATCGCATATCAGGTTCATAAATACGTGCCAGTCCCTCAATGTTATAAGTCAAAAAAGTTAACCGTTCATTTTGAAAACTTCCTTGCTTGTGGTCGAAAACGTCATCATCCACATCATTTGCATTATCATGGTCATAATCAATAATGTCACTAACATCAGAAGAAAAATCACTATTATGATTCCTATTCCTGTCGTCACCAATAACATGACTGACATGATTGACTACATTGCTTTCAACAATAACATCACCACAATCATGACTAATGACGCTACCACCATCATAACTAACAACATGACTGAAATCACAACCATCATGACTAATTACATCACTGACATCAACACCATCATGACCAACAACATGACTGACATCACACATACCATGACTAACAACAACACTGGCATCCCCCTCATCATGACTAATGACGTCACCAACATCCCCACCCTCATGACCAATGATATCACTGATATCCCAAATATCATGACCAATAACATCACTGACATCCTCAATATCATCACGTACTTTATTCGGGGACACATGAAAATAAGAGAAACACACGCTTTGAATTTTGTTGTCAGTGTGTAGCGCGGGCACGGATGTGTCGACCACCTCATCCCGAACTGCACGTGGTATTTCAATCTCGTGTTCAGGTGTAGGCGGTGTCCGACTTTTACTTGTTCCCACTGCGCTATCGTCAGTGTGAAGGATATTTTTATTACTTTCATTTACACCCGTATATCTTACCTTACCAGGCCGGCCATTTTCCTAGGTCATCTTTTTGAGATTACCATCCTGATCGACAGAGAATTTTTGTCCGTCAATGATCAAATGATCGTAGACCATGGACACTCTTTTGTTGTTCCTTTTGGCTTCTTTTAGATGAGGCACCAACTTTTTTCGAATTTCCCTAACCCGCTGAGAAAAGTCCTCGCTTATGAATATTTTGGTTCCTTGTAATTTGCTTCTGGCGTTTAGCAGTTTTTCTTTATGTTTATAGAAGGTGCAACAACCGATAATCGGAGAGTCTGCCTTTCTGTTCAGTCTGTGTAGTCTGTCAAATGGTATGTCTTCGGTCAGATCCAGTTTGTCTGTCATTAAGTCCTGAATTAAAGCCTCACACTCTTGTCGAGTTTCATTCTCTCTTCGATGAACACCGTGGAAAATGACATTGTTCCTTTTTGAACGACATTCGAGATCATCTGCCTTTTGCTCTAATTTCATCACACTTTCAGTCAGTCTTTCGTTTTGTTCTCTGAGCCTTTCATTATCACACTTGAGATCTGTAATCTCCTGCTTTAACAGAGAAACATCCTCACGTAAATCACTTAGCGTCTCTTTCATCTCTCTCATGTCGGCCTTCATTCCATCAAACTTACAGTTCAGCATCTGAAGACTCGACATGACATCTGCGATAGAAGGTTCCACAGGCGGTCGGGACGGCGAGGCACTGGCTGCAGGCGAGGATCCTCTGGCACTCTTCAGTCGCGTCTGCTTAAGACTCTCCTCCTTACTGCCTGTTCTGGGTCCTGGGTTAAGTTCAATGTCCCCACAGCGCTGGAGTAAAAGTCCGTGGAACAAAAACGACAGGATCAAACCTACTGCGACACCGTCTTGCCATCTTCGGAGCTTCAATGTCCGACAAAACAAAGAGACTTTCTTTGCCGATCGACAAAACATAAATGCAACGAAAGTAAACATAAAAATACCACAAACCGAGCGGAAGGATAAAGGAACCGCTGGCATCTTGATGGCTGTACTACAGGAAATACCGTTAAAGGCCTTGATCTTGAGAAAGTATGCTTGGATGTCAGAGCGACTGACAAACGCTGTTTTCACTTCGCAAGCGGAAGTCGATCCCCCAGAGAGAGAGAGAGAGAGAGAGAGAGAGAGAGAGAGAGACTCACTTCTGCTTTAGCAGCACATGCAGGGGAAGGAAGGGAAAGCTTTTTGTCTTGAATCTCACCCTCAACATCATCGCTCCACATCAGACCCACCTTCAGCCGAGTACAGTCTTTTCCAACAAAGTTTTTTCTTTTCTGGAACTGGAGCTGAAAAAGGCACAGTCCGGAACACACTCATTGACTCCACGGACGGACAGACAGACAGACTGCAGGCAGATTGCTCCCCTAGGAAATTGGACAAGTCTGGTGAGTCTGGAAGTGGGCTGGAAGGAGAGATATGAAACCAGACACAGCTGTTCTAACTGGTCGCTAGCCATCCACTGCTAGAGGAATTCCAGAACAGCAGCCTCTTGCATTCCAAGCCATGTAAAGGAGGGGGGGGGGGGAGGGGTCACAGGATATCCTGATCATACTGCCAATGAACACGTTCACTAAACAATAAAGCAGCACATCAAACTGGCTGAAATTAGTTAAGAAAAGAAAACCACGTTGGTATGGCCAAGTGAAGACATTCAGTCTAGGTGTTTGGGGAAGGTATTCAGGGCAAAGCAAAGTGAAGAACTGGAAATGTGTTACTGATTGGCGGGGTGGCTGGTCATGGTGGCAGAAATCAGCTGTGCGGGGGCAGATTTGTGTTCAGATATTGACACACACCTGTCTGTTCATCTCGTAACTGTGTGCAGTGTGGAGGTCCAGAGGGAATGTAAGACAGTACTGAAGTTTGGAAAGAAGCAGTGAACACACTGCAGTGTCCTTGGCTTTCACTGACAGACATTGGCCAGGTCTGCCCATCCGATGGCTGGAGGCTGCACTCAACACAAGGACCCGTCTTTCCTCTGTCACGATCAGGTCTCATAATTGTAGTTCTTTTGTGAACCATGAAATCTCTCTCTCTCTCTCTCTCTCTCTCTCTCTCTCTCTCTCTCTCTCTCTCTCTCTCTCTCTCTCTCTCTCAATCAATCAATCAACCAGTCAGTCAATCTATCTATCTGTCTGTCTGTCTGTTAATATATCTATCTCTCTTCTTCTTCTTCTTCTTCTTCTTCTTCTTCTTCTTCTTCTTCTTCTTCGTACACTCAGACAGGTACCCCAGAAGCACTGACGAAGCCTGCAGTATGGCGGAGGCCCGACAGAGATCCTTAGAGCTTCTCCCTCGTCGATTTGTCGGCAGGCCAGATCTCTGCTCCTGGCTTTTGATATGTGGGACAGTCCTGCAGGAAGCGTTATCTCCCCTGTTACTCCTTAGCCAACTGGTGGTTGTCTCTTCTGCTGCTCAGATAAACATTCGGTTGTTGTCTCTTTTTACTACTGCTACAACCTACTGGATGTTGTCTTGAAGATGGTTTGAGAGGATGGGGAAGTACATACATGCTGAGGGACAATTCACCTGTCTTGTAACAAGTGCTTCAGAAATGCTAAGCCCAAAAACTTGCTGTCTACCCTCCGTAGGTTCCCCAGGTTTTCGAGTCATCTCTCTCTCTCTCTCTCTCTCTCTCTCTCTCTCTCTCTCTCTCTCACACACACACACACACACACACACACACACACACACACACACACACACACACACACATACACACACACACACACACACACACACACACACACACACACACACACACACACACACACACACACACAGAGGCTTGCTTCTATTTTCGTAATAGACACAGGGGAGGCTATTCAGCTTTAATCTCACCCTCTACACAATTATTCAACATCAATTCCACATTCAGCCCAGTCTTTCTAACCTAGTTTCCTTTGTACCGGAGCTGAAGGAAGCAGGGCCGAGAACTGTGGCTACACTTACTGCCTGTACAGATGTAAAGACAGATTGCATGTTGACTGCCGTCTACGCTACAGGGAAAGTCGGTTTATTCTGGTGGAAGGCTCAGGGAGAGGGAGAAATAAAATCAGTTGGAATTTCAAAATGGTGGAAGGTCAGATAACTGGTCCAAACTGTTTACAACATCAAGATAGTGAATGGAAAGAACAAAACAAAGTAATAAACAAACCATTGATGATGCTTAATTAAGAAGAGAATCCGGTTTGTGCGAAAGACTAAGATATGTATCACCGGAAATGCAGTGGGCTCTTTCAGTGTTCAGTGTTCAGTTTCAGTTTCCTCACTGCGTGCGGACTTGTCCATATACGCTACACCACATCCGCTCAGTTTCAAGACCACACTGCGCATGATTTTAAGCTGACGGATCAATGAATTGATAACTAAGATGAGAGGATTTAAGCAGAGGGTCTCGTGGCTACGACTTCGCAGATGTCTGACCTACGCATTAGCCCAAAGCGATGTTCAGACCTTTGGTACCAACCTAACAATGGCTGTCCTATTATTATCATTGTAAGTGTGTGTATGGGTGTATAGACACTGTCTCAGGTGTGTGTGCCAGTGCATGTGGTGAGCGTATGCATGAGCGTGTGTGTATGTGTGAGTGTGTATGTGTGTACGTGTGTGTGTATGTGTGTGTGTGTGTGTGTGTGTGTGTGTGTGTTTTGTGCGCGCGCGCGCGCGCGCGCGCGTGTGTGTGTGTGTGTGTGTGTGTGTGTGTGTGTGTGTGTGTGTGTGTGAGTGACAGCTAGACAGACAGACAGACAGACAGAGACAGAGACATAGAGAGAAAAGGATTCATGCACTGAGTCGATGAAGATGGAACTGAAAGAACAACAACAAAAGAGCGAAAGAAAAAAAATGCCCCACACCATAACACCTTCATCCCACTGGCAGCAAAGCTTGGAACATCGGGACATTGCCACTTGGCTTTAATTCTTGCCCAAAGTTCTGGTCTGTCATCCAATCTTTATTGGTGAGGGGGGGGGGGTGAGTTTCTCTGGCATTGCTCCTGAATGTCACAGGAATAATCTGGACAAATCCGAGCCATGCTTAAGGTCAGGGTGAACAGACAAACACACTGCATGTGACAAAACGTAATGCCATTTGATGTGTGGCCCAGTGGAGGGAGGGAGTGGGATACGGGCAGAAAATGAAATCATCATGGTCAGCTCCAAGCAATTAATGTCAACGGATGGGAGAGGGTTAAAAATGATCAGTCACCTATGTTCTGCTTTAATCAACCGGGACGTAATTCTGTGCAAGAGCGTGTGTGTGTGTGTGTGTGTGTGTGTGTGTGTGTGAGTGTGTGTGTGTGTGTGTGTGTGTGTGTGTGTGTGTGTGTGTGTGTGTGTGTGTGTGTGTGCGTGCGTGCGTGCATGCATGCGTGCGTGTGTGCGTACTTGCGTGCGTGTGTGTGTGTGTGTGTGTGTGTGTGTGTGTGTGTGCGTGTGTGTGTGTGTGTGTGGTATGTGTTGTGTGGTGTGGTGTGTGTATGCGTGTGTGCGTTCTATGTTTGTACCATAGTGATTTTTAAGCCTTCCGTGGAGGTAAGGGGGAATTGAAGGAGGTGTAGTGGAGGGGGAGGGGAGGGGGTGCGTAGTTAAAAGCCTATATGAAGGAATGGGGAATGAGAGATGGGGGAGGAAGACGGAGGTAGAAAGTTAGACAGACAGACAGACAGACAGGCAGACAGAGACAGGGAGAGACAGAAAGAGACAGAGAATGAGAGAGACAGTGACAGAGAGAGAGAGAGAGACAGAGACAGACAGCGAGCAAGCGATAAAGACAGACAGACAGACAGACAGAGACAGGGAGAGATAGAAAGAGACAAAGAATGAGAGAGACAGAGAGAGACAGAGAGCGAGCTAGCGATAGAGAGACAGAGACAGAGGGAGAAAGCGAGCGAGCAGCAGGCGACAGAGAGAGAGAGAGAGAGAGAGAAGAGAGAGAGAGAGAGAGAGAGAGAGAGAGAGAGAGAGAGAGAGAGAGAGAGAGAGAGAGAATTTTTTCCCTAATTGATGCAGACGAAGGAAAACCATTCGACTCTAATCTCAGCCTCAACACAGTTATTCACCATCAATGGCTCTTTGAACTCAGCTCTTTCTAAGGAAGTTTCTCTGGGACTGGTGCTGAATGAAGCACAGCCAACAAGTCTGGCACACGCTGATTGTCTCCACAGACGGAAAGACAGATTGCATGTTGTCTGTCCCCTAGGCAGTAGGAAACGTCTGGCTAGTCTGGCACAAGGAGCCAGAAGGAGAGATATAGAAGCAGACACAGCTGTTCTTACTCGCTAGCCATCAGCTGCAATAAGAATTCCAGAATGGTCGCCTCCTGCGTCCTGTAAGTACCGGTTAGATAATGTGTGCCAACAGTTTCAGTTTTAGTTTCATCAAGGAGGTGTCACTGCGTGCGCGGACCAGTCCATATACGCTACACCACATCCGCTAAGTTTCAAGATCACACTGCGCATGATCTAAATCTGATGGACAAATGAATTGATGACTAAGATGAGAGAATTTAGGTAGAGGGTCTTGTGTCTAAGATTTAGCAGATATCTGACCTACGCATCAGACCAACGCACTCGTCAGACCTCGAGTAACGCGTGCGCAAGCAAAATAATGATGATGGGAAAAAGAAAGAACAAAGCAAACAAAAAAGTCAGTGATCTTTGGGAAGAGAAACGTGTTTGTTGTGAGAAAGGAAAAGACATACTGGAGCAAAATTAGAGAGGAACTTTTGTGCCTTTAGACTAATACACATTTGTTTCCAGGATGTTTGGGTCTATTCACAAAGGGACTGAGAGGGAGGTAGAATGTGTACAACTGAAAGTTTCACAGAAAAGGCTGTGCAGCAAGATTCTTCGTCACTTGAATGTCATGTGTTTACATGGAACTGAAACAGTACAACAATGTCACAGTCACAGGTCTGAAAGCATGGTTCTTTGACTTCGACAGACAGACAGACAGATAGGTAGATAGATAGAGAAATTGATGGATGGATGAATGGATAGATAGATAGATAGATAGATAGATAGATAGATAGATAGATAGATAGATAGACAAACAGACAGACAGATCGATCGGTAGATAAATAGATTGATTGAGAGAGAGAGAGAGAGAGGAGAGAGAGAGAGAGAGAGATATTTACATAGAAACATACATACATATGCGCATACATGCGTACATACATACATACATACATACATACGTGCACACATGCACACATACATACATACATACATACATACATACATACATACATACATACATACATACATACATACATATATACATACATACATGCTTCACAAAAGCATTGCAACTTAGAGACATGACTATATCAGGGGAAAGAAGTTCTCTCTATTTAGAGCAGAGTTTGCCGTAAGACTGGCAGAACTGGCCAATATCTGCCGCTAAAACAAAAAGACACTGTCGACTGTTCATTGGTTCTTTCCAAACTCTGTGACTCTCATTCCCGTTTCTCTTGACTTTCTGACCGGGTCTTAACAAACTGCATAAAGTCAAGGATTTACCAGACATACGTGTATGGAATACCTTAAGGAAAAACCAGCTGTTGTGGCCCAGTGGTTAGTGTCATAGTTTCGTCGTGGGATGTTGTGGGTTCGATTCCAACCCGATCCATTTATTTGTGAAATTTTTCATCCAGACCCTCTCTAATCCACATTTGACTGCCATGGACTCAAAAACTGTCGAGCTTATCTACTTCATGGATGCGTCTCTTGGCGTGCTACTCACCTTTCTCACAACTCCATGGCATCATCTTCATTGTCCTCATCCTCTTCAATCAGCATACGAACAGTCATCAATTTTGTGGCGTTTTCCACGCCCCGTTCTCGTGCTGACCTCACCATCAACGCCCTTGGTGATTTGGTGGCCGGATCACCGGTGACAGCAAATTCATGGGGATTGTCAGTATGAGTTACATAGAAGACATATGAGGAAACGGGTATGAGAAAGGAAATGTCAAGACCTCAGCGATTTCTGTTTCCCGAATTTTAAATAAACAAACTTATGTTAAGAGCATTTATAATGATATCCAAGAGGATTTTGAAGATGAACAATCTTGCTTGTGCAGATGTGTGTGTGTGTGTGTGTGTGTGTGTGTGTGTGTGTGTGTGTGTGTGTGTGTGTGTGTGTGTGTGTGTGTGTGTGTGTGTGTGTGTGTGCAAGGAGGAATGCGTGCGCATGCAAGGTGTGTGTGTGCGCGCGCGCGCGCGCGCGCGCGCGTGTATGTGTGTGTGTGTGTGTGTGTGTGAGTGAAGTGAAGTTATTTATGGTCAGTCTGCTCAGAAAATTGAGACTGATAAGATATCAGCCAATTATTACCCAGTCACTCCCTTGATCGATCAGTTTAACTCATTCTCAATCACACAAATCAATCAACCATTTCCACGCCACTAAAAGTAGATAAACCCTGACAAACAAATGCTATACACTGTTTTCATATCTTAAAATCAAATCCTGAAAAGAAAAAAAACGAACAGGGACAAACAAACAAACAGACAAACACAATGCGAAGACAAGTGTGGGTTATATCAACGCAAAGCTTTCCAGGCGGTATAACATGTCTGCCAGCACTTCAGCCCTGGCGAATGGCCACACTCCAAAAGTAAGCAAGGGAGACAATTATTCCAGACAGGATCAACACAAGCTAGACACTTGGGACGAATGTTATCTGCCCAGTGTTCTATTTACCACAATAATACAGTGTGTAGGGGAGGGA
>CM065733.1:48812492-48817492 GCA_033310375.1 Conus canariensis | reverse complement strand
TAATATACATACATCATCTTCTCCTCTGACTTTCAGACAAAAATGTACAATGTAATCAACGCATAATCCTTCAAACCGTTACATCTTTAGGAGACACATCATGGAATCATTACCTAAACGAGATACCTCATGGAGAAATGATGGATCAAGATAGATCACTCTTTACAAACTCACAGACCAGAAAAAGGGGGCGAAACACAACCGTGTAAGGTATCTGTAAGTTGACCGTGTGTAAGTTGATTGTGTCAATGCCGTAACGATCTCCTCAGACTGTTCCAACTGGTATTTGTCCTGCTTTGTGTCAGCCCTAAAGAATGGCCACACTCCGGAAATAAGCAAGGAAGACGACTCCAGACTAGGTTGACCATGGTCTGAAAGAAGCCTGGGAAAGAAGAAAACCTTAGTCTGGGCGTTGTAGAACTGTGTCACCGATAAAAACAATTAGGTGCGTTATCTTGAAATTAGACTGAAGTATTTGCCGGTCTTGTCTCAATGACGAAAAGAGTTCTTGTGAGGCTGAGAAAGGATGTTAGTTGATCTCTCTCTCTCTCTCTCTCTCTCTCTCTCTCTCTCTCTCTCTCTCTCTCATATTATTATTTTCCTTTTTTCTGTCTGTTTATCATCTTCATGTTGTTTATTTTACTTCTTCTTTCATCTCTCTCAGCCCTAATTATTTTCTGTCATTTTTTTTCAACCAGCCCTCTTTTTGACACCATTCACGTCTTGTTCTGCTGCTTGTGTTGGTGGCTTTTAAACAGGTCCTACCCACACAAATCGGCCGCAGTTTTCATAACACGTCAGAAAGAGAAGGCGACGATTATCCTTTTTTTTCATCTTGCCTGCCACTTCACTTCAATAGCACTGTACCCACACACCATTACTTTAGGACCCACGTCGACAATCACAACCTGGCCCGTTCCGCCACTACCCTGGCACTGGCAATCCACGGAGGAGCAGTCAATGTCGTCATCATGAAGGAACCCATCAAATTTGACACTGCACTCGCTTCAGTGGTGTTCAGCGGTGTTTGTTCTGATCCAACTCAAGCAGGGACACACATACTGAGCCCCTACTGACAATTCTTCAATCTGAGGAGTGCAGTGAGGACGATATTGGAGAAACTGGTCGGCCTTTGAAAACAAGGCTAAATGAACACACTACCAAAACTTCTTCTGCATATTATGAACATACAACAACAACAACAACCCACCATACCAACAAGTTTCAAGCCACCATAATTGCAGCTGAATCACAGTTCACAAAAAGGAAAGTGAAAGAAGCGATAGAAATCAGGGAGAGAAAACCAAGCTTGAACAGCGACTGTGGCTATGACCTGCCCCCCATTTACAAGTGAGTGCTGAACACCAATCACTCCACCAGAGATGACAACTCAAGAGGACACCAACACCCACCACAACTACCGATCAGTCTGGGCTGATGAAGACCAGCAGTAGCTGGCCGAAAATTTCCCCTCAGGTAAATTTCATTAGACTCTGAGTCAGAACACACAGAAACATGAATAACCCGGAGTCGGAAAGTGTCTTTGCTCAAATTCTTCATGGAGCCAACGTACTGAGCTCTCCTTTCAGACGGCCGTCCAACAACAGTCCCCATAAATTGGACAGTGCCAGTGATCTTGAAAGAACCATGTTAAGGGCACAGACATGGACAGGTAATCCAAACTAAAGTCACCAGGAGAACAGAGCTTGAAGGGCGGCAGAATTGTGCACTTTTCTATGCTGATCGATGAGTACGAAGGTAATGACGATAATGACGATAACGCTACAGGCCTGAGACTGTTCGACAGGGCTGTACTCTATGCTTACTTTCATAACATATTCTGGCGTCAGTCAAACCTGATTGATACAGACACCTGCAGAGTTGATAAGGAAATTTGAACAACGCTCTCACAGACACATCCATTAAGTGGATGAAACTCGACTGTATAGTTCCAATCTTCCCAAACGAGCCCATAGCAAACTCAGCTCTGGGTAGGGGCTGGCAAGGGCAGAAAAAATCCTACAAATAAATGGCACTGATGGGAATCGAACCGACGAACTCCCAGCCGGGAGTGCACAACGTAAAGCGTTTGGCCAAGTGTGCTGGTCGATCTTTTCTGCCTTCCATCATCAATAATGAGAGGAGTTTGGCTGCAACTGATTCTCCTATCCCCCTCTAGTACGTAGCTCCCCACACAGGTTCTGAGGGCAAGGAGGGAGGCCAGCAGCCTTTTTTCTGTCCATTTATCAAGATTTTATTCCATTATGGTCTTCCCTTTTCTGTTTCTTAACAGTTGATAGTTCTACTTACGCAGGTTGGGGTGGGGTAGGGGAAGGGGGGGGGGGGGGACAGTACTTTTGATGACAACGTCCACAGTTAAAGCCTCTGACAGAAGTATTGTGGTGCTGCTGTCACTTCTAACTTCTATCTTTCCGTTGACTGTGTTCCCGTCCTCACGTGCTGCTCTTTGTCAATCAAGCCACCAAGAGTGCCGAAGAGTTCCTAGAAGGGACATAACTCTACTGACTTTCGTTCAAGCTGAGGATTTCTGGAACACAAGAAAAGTGAACAGACAACGTACCAACCCCACAACAGACACTTCCTGTCTGGAGGAACATCCACGTCAGTTCCGCTTTCAGCCCAATCGTTCCCATCAGCCACAGGGAAAACTGCACAGAAACTCACATGATGTGTGAACAATCCTTACAAAGGACGTGGCCAACGGACATGCTGGCTCCTCTCACTGCGAGAAGAAAAGAATCTGACGAGCGACAGAGTGAAAAGAGGAGGGGGGGGGGAGGGACGGATATGGGGTCAAATAGAATTAGCAGCAGTCAATCTCAACCAATCAAAGGCCATGAATGGTGAAGGGATTAACACATGTTAGTTTCTCTGCCCTCCCCTTAAATAAGTTGAAGCCAAATTGTGTGCTTGAAGTCTGTTGACTAAACAAATATTTATCCAGAAAAACGTGTGGAGAGGAGGGGGCGAAAAAAGCGGCATGTGAGAGACATGTAGAATTAAAAGGATGGGGATGGAAGAAGGGGGGTGGGGAGAGTGAACGGCATATAGACATTGTGGCAGAACGTTGTGGACAGACAGACAGACAGGCATGTTTCACAGAGCACAGTAAAAACTGCCAGATCAAATGACAACCCCCTTCCCCTCTGCGGGCAACCCTCCCACTCCCTCCCTCAAAATAAATAGGGGAAAAAAGATAGAGTGTGGAGAAGGCGGCGTGATAAAAAAATTCATCTGCAGTTAGAGAACTTGATATGAACGGAGAGCAAAAAAGCTAAAGGAAGGGTGGAGGGAGTAAAACGCATATGGATGGGAAAAGGGAAAGGCGAAGAGTAGAATGGGGCTACACAGGAAGCAATAGGAGGGGGTAGGGATGTGGGATGGGATGAGGTGGGCATCAGAGTGTAGAATTTATTGCAACACTGACTTAGTTTTGCCAATACATGTTGCAAGAAAACATTACTTTTGATGAGAATTTCCATGGCAAAACCACTGAGTAAGAACCATGTGACATTACAGTCATCTCCACTTCAGTCTTCACATTCATTATCTTCCCATGAAAACTTGCAAATATCTGTGAATCAAAATACAAAGAAAGCTAAAGAGTTCCCTTAAGGGACACTACCCAACCGAAACTAGGCCAATCAGGGAGTTCTGGAACATGAGAGAAACAAGCAGGTAACAACACACCACCTCCCCTTTCCCCAAACGGGACGTTTCCTGTTTGAGGGAAGGGAATCCCATCAAATCCAGCTTCATCCCAGTCATCCTGTTCACCCGTGGAGGAAACTGGACAGAGACTGACGAGGTGTGTGGACATTCCTGCAAACGGACGAGGCCAGTGACACGTTGACTCCTCTCCTGGCAATGAAAAAAAATCTGCAGAGCTACAGGGACACATAGCACAGAACAGGGTTGGGGGAAGAGGTGAAGGAGGAGGAGGGGGAGTAGTAAATAGAATTAGCAGCAGTCAATCTCCACAAGTCGCCAGTCATGAATGGCTGAGCAATGCAAAACGTTAGCTTCCCTGCCTTGCCCTTGAAGAATTTGAGGACACATTGTGTGTGCAGTGTCTGTTAACCCCACCCCCACTCCCACCCCTTTAGAAAACGATTTCATGGAGAAAAACCTGTAACAAGTGGGACTAAAACGCATACAAGATGTATAAAAGAGATCTAAACGAAAAACGGTTATAGTGGAAGAGGTTAGAGAGAGTGAGAGGCACACAGACAGAGGAGAGAAATTGAGACACACATGCTGACAGGTGAACACATACGCATGTTAGATAGGGCAGATCAGAAGTTGTGCTAGTGTACACATACAATGGAACGGCAGATTCCAGAGTATGAGCGGCCCTGAGACAATCAGTTCCATCCCCCTGACATCGTGCAGAGCATTCAAGGTCTGACTGAAAAACCAAGTCTCTCTCGTTAGACTGGACCATGGAATCCCAATCATAATCATTTAATGCAGATTTAGATTTTCCACAAAACCGAATGTAATCGATTATGAATTAATGTAGTGTTCATACAAAGAGGAAACATGTCTGTTATGAATACGTAAAAAAAAACTTTCCCGAGACGAAAAGAATCTGTGTAATTGCAAAGGAGGAATGACAAATCCAGAAAAAAATGTGTGCTATTTCAAAACTAAGCCATAAATAAAATCGTTTGAAGGACTGGGATACATTGCTTCAGTATGACCTGTAGCTTCAAATCAGAAGACATTAATATGATCATCTTTCTTCAAAACAAAGTTTGAATTTACTTGAAATGTGCACCCACTGAGGCATCGTAGAGATTGCTAGCACATTAGATATAGATGTTAAGTGGGTATTACATTTCTCCAATTTTTTCATTTGTACAGTTTCAAAGTGGTGAATATTTGTTGATTTCAACTCAAACTCACAGAGTAAATCTTCAAAGACTTGTCACTGAATTTGATACACAAAAACTTCTCACGAGATATTGCACTGTTGA
>CM065733.1:48802492-48804992 GCA_033310375.1 Conus canariensis | reverse complement strand
TTGTGTGTGTTGTGTGTGTGTGTGTGTGTGTGTGTGTGTGTGTGTGTGTGTGTGTGTGGGGGGGGGGGGGGGGCACGCGCACATGCATGCATGTATATATATATATATATATATATATGTGTGTGTGTGTGTGTGTGCGCGCGCGCGCGCGCCCTGCGCGCGCACACATAAGCGCACATGCATGCGTGTGTGTGTGTGTGTGTGTGTGTGGTGTGTGTGTGTGTGTGTGGTGCGTGTGTGTGTGTGCGTGCGCATGCACGCTTAACAAACAGACCTGTTCATGCAAAGAACGCTGTAGTCTGACTACTAGATTACGTCATTATCAGTTTCATCCTGTAAATTACGTCATCATCCATTTTCATCCTGTAAATCGTACCGGTATCAGAATGTTTTTCTTTAGCAGGCTTCTCTGGGACTGGTATTGACCATTCTCTGGTGGCTCTTCCCTGAATATTTCCGGAGTGTAGCCAATCTGTGGCCTAACACAAAGGTCATATAGTGTCTGGTATGGTCCGTGTCAACAGCTGCAGTATTGACAATCACCTTCTGTCTGCACGTTGCTTCGCCCATAGATTCCACTGGCAAAACAATGATCACTCTGGAATCAACATTTCCTGTGGAGTACCAGCCCTTCCCACTGCCTGTTGGGAAAGACTCATTCTTCCACGATGTTTACAGCTGAGCCAACCGCAAGTCACCGTATCAGGGTGTGTGCCAAATGATCTGGGGTTGCAAAGTCCAAACGTCAAGGGGGGTAAGCCATTGTTATATATTTTGAATTGATACAAAATGGCTGGTTTAGCACCTCTCTTAGAGGATGTAAAATATACAATTGTCAAAGATTTCGTTGGGTATCAAATTCAGCAACAAGTCTTTGAAGATTTATGCCATGAGTATCTGAGTAGAGCTCAAGACACATTCATCCCTTTGAAACTGTACAAATGAATTGCTGGAGAAATGTAATGTCCACGTAACATCTATATCAGATATGCTACCAATCCACGTGATATCTCAACGGGAGCACATCTAAACTAAATTCGAACTTTTTTTTGAAGAAAGATGATCACAGTAATCTTTTCTTCATTGAGGCTACAGATCACACTGAAGCAAAGCATCAAAATCATTAAAACGATTTAACTTACGGTTCAGTTTTGGAATCGCACATATTTACCGGATTTGTCATTCCTCCTTCCAAAGTGCACAGATGGTTTTTGTCTCGGGAAAATTTTCCTGTATTTATAACAGACCTGTTTCGTCTTCATATGTACCGTAAGTTTCATGCTTGATTGCGCCACTACAGATTTTCAGCATTCGTTTTTGCGAAAAATCTAAATTTCCACTAAATGATTATGACTCTGGGATTCCAGTCTGATGATAGTCTTGGTTTTTCAGTCAGACATTGAATGCACTGCATGATGTCAGGGCCCTGGAACTGATTGTCTCAGGCCCACTCATCGTCTGAAATCTCCTTTTCCACTCTGTGTGTGGTGTGTGTGTGCGTGTGCGTGTGCGTGTGGTGTGTGTGTGTGTGCGTGCGTGTGTGTGTGTGTGGTGTGTGTGTGTGTGTGTGTGTGTGTGTGTGCGTGCGTGGTGTGTGTGCGCGGTGTGTGTGTGTGTGTGTGTGTGTGTGTGTGTGTGTGTGTGTGTGTGTGTGTGTGTGCTTGCACAACTTCTGATCTGCATTGTCTAATTTGCACATGTTTTCATCTTTGTCCACGTGTGTCTTTATTTCTCTCATATATCTGTATGCCTCTCTATGCCTCTCATTCTCCCTTGTCTCTTCCATCATTAGCGTTTTCGTTCAGATCTCTTTCACACACCATTTTTATGCGCTTTTGTCCCACTTCTTACATCTTTTTCATAACTCTTTTCTCTTTTTTTTTTTCGGGGAGGGGGAGGCGGGGGTGGTTAACAGACACTGCACACACAATTTGGTTTCAGCTTATTCAAGGGGAAGACGACAGGGAAGCTAACGTTGGGCATTCCTCAGCCATTCATGACCAGTGATTGCTTGAGACCGACTGTTGCTAATTCTATTTGCCCCTCCCCTTCCAGCGCCTCCTCCTCGCCCCCCCCCCCCCCCACCCCCGCCCCAAACCCTTTCCGCGCTGTGCGCCCCTGCAGCTCTACAGATCGTTTTTTTTAGTGCCAGGAGAGGAGTCAACGTGTCACTGACCACGTCCGTTTGTAGGGACGTCCACCACACACCTCGTCAGTCTCTGTCCAGTTTTCTCCACAGCTGGCAGGGACGGCTGTGATGAAGCTGGAATTGATGTGGAGTCTCTCTCTTCAAATAGGAAACGTCCCAATGGGGGAGGGGGGGAGGGGGGGTTGTCTTATTACCTGCTTGTTTCTCTCGTGTTCCACAACTCTTTTGCTTGGCCTAGTTTCGGTTGGGTAGTGTCCCTTATGGGAACTCTTTAGCGCTCTTTTTCTAAGTTTTCAAGGGAAAATATTGAACGGAAAGATTAAAGTGGAGAATGAACAAAAAAATCATACG
>CM065733.1:48797492-48799992 GCA_033310375.1 Conus canariensis | reverse complement strand
ATTATACTGTCCTCTTTTTTATAGAGACTTGTCCAAAGCATTCAACTGACGATTAGGTGCTGCCAAAGTCCACATGATTATGGCACTAATACCGGAACTCTTTTCTGGGTCCCCTACCCCCCCCCCCCTCCCGTTTATCCCCTGTCCACCCTTCTCCACCCTATACAACTCTTCCCCTCCGTCGTGTGTATGCTGGCAAAAGTTCTGATCTGCTCTGTGGATTATGCATGTCTGTCGTTCCACGACCATCTCCCGATGTCTATTGCCTTTCATCCTCCCCCTCTTCCACCCGCATCCTTTTCATTCCACATGTCTCTCACAGGACTGTCTTTTTCGCCCCCCCCCCCCCCCCCTTTTCTGGATAAATATTTGTTGGGTCAACAGACTCCACACATACAATTGGGCCTCAGATTATTTAAGGGGATAGGCAGGGGAGCTAACATGCGTGAATTTCTACACCGTTCACGGCCTCTGATTGGCTTAGATTAACTGCTGCTAATACTATTTGCCCCATATCCCCCACTCCCACTTTCCTATTTTCACGTTGCCTCTCACCAGATTCTTATCTTCTTGCCGTGAGAAGAGCCAACATGTCGTTGGCCATGTCCATGTTAAGGGAAGTTCACACACTGTGTGAGTTTCTGTGCAGTTTTCCCTGTGGCTGATGAGAAAGTTTGTGCTGAAAGTGGAACTGACATACATTCGTTTCCTCCAGACAGGAAGCGACTGTTGTGGGGTTGGTACATGGTATATTATCTGCTCGGTTCTTTAGTGCTCCAGATATCCTCGGCGTGGACTAAAGTCAGTAGAGTTGCGTCCCGTCTAGGAACTCTTCGGCACTCTTGGTGGCTTGATTGACAAAGAGCTGCACGTGTGAACGGGAACATTGTCAACGGAAAGACAGAAGTCGGAAGTGACAGCAGCACCATAATATTTCTGACAGAGGCTTTTGCCATGGACGTTCTGATCGAGATTGATGTCGCCCCCACCCCACCCCCTCCCAAATCTGTGTACGTAGAACTATTAATGTTACAAACTATAAACTGTTCATTTGGTGTTCGACATCTGCTTTAATAATCCCCACCCATTTAAATTAAGGGCTAACATGTAGATGTAATAGGATACAGCCATTAGTCTGCATTAGTCTCATCGTGTCGTCGTTTTCCCGTTTAAGACTGGCCCAAACCTTTGCAGTTCACCAACGGTTAACCGTTGTCTAGGTCCACATAATCCTGGGACTGTTACTGATAGACCTCCGCTGTCCTTCCCTATCCCTTACTTTGTCCTCCCTCCTCCCTCCCCACTCCATCCCCACCCGTCATCCCTCGACGTCCTCTTTTCTCTTGCATCGCGTGCATGTGTTTGCAGAAGTTACAATCTGCATTGCCACATATGTGCATGTGTCTGTTTGTCCGCGTTCTTGTTTTCCCCCATCGCGGCGCACTCTCTTCTCTTCCATCAGGTGTATATACTGGCAGAAATAAAGATCAGCATTGCTGAAAATAACACGTGTCTGTCTGTCTGCATGTTTGCTAAATATCTAATGTGTCTGTCTGTCTGCATGTGTCAATCTTTCTCTCTGTCAATATGCCAATTTCTCCTCCGTCCCCACCCCCATCCGTTTCAATTTAGGTCTCTCACAGTCTTTTTTCTACCCACCCACCCCTTCCCCTTGCTGTATTCTCTTTTTAATTTTCATAAACGTTTTTTTTAGCCAACACACACACACACACACACCACACACACACACACACACACACACACACACACACACACACACAGAGTGTGCCTTCAGGTTATTCAAAGGGAATGCAGGGAAGCTGACGGTTTTGCATTCTTCGACCATTCATGGCCTGTGATTGGCTGAGACCGACTGCTGTTGATTTGATTTTGCCGCCTCCCACCCCACCCACCACCACCGTTCAACTTCCAAATCCCTCTTTCTAATCTGCCGCTCGCCAGACCATATCCTAGTGGCCGGGGAAGAGACACCACGTCCTTGGCCACGTCCATGAGGAATGGTCACACACCTGCAGAGAATCTGTACCATGTCTTCCGTGGGTGGTCAGAACGAAGGCGCAGAAGGTGGCACTGTGGGGCCGGAATAGCTCGGTGGTAGAGCGCCGGACTCGTGATCCTGGGGTTGCGGGTTCGAATCTCTGCATGGCCGTTTCGGTACAGGGGGATTTCTCCCTCGGAGTTAACATTGGTTCTGATTCCATTTCCCATACAGTCCTTCGAATGAGACTATAAACCGAGGTTCCGTGTGTGAACACACGTATAATATCTTGCACACACATAAAATCCAATCACCGAATTTCGGAAGAGAAAGCTAATTTGGCCGTTGGTATGGATAACACGTTACACATAACATGCGTCCTGTGTGAGAAATGGAAAGAATGAAGGAAGTAAGGAAAACTGAGTGAACGATATTGAATGATATTGACTGGATGACACGGGAAACGACTGAATGAAGCGCCAGCTGGCAGCTCTCAGTCGG
>CM065733.1:48764992-48792492 GCA_033310375.1 Conus canariensis | reverse complement strand
CCCTTCAGCCCCTATCGCCATAGTAATCACGATGTTACCAACAGAACTGCCACCCCCACAGAGTTGTGCGCCAATTGATAAAAAAGAAAGAAGATCATAGTAGGTAGACCGTTCTTAATCGTTTCCCATTCCTCGAAGCTTACTAGCTGCCGCTGACTGGGGCTATTTCATGTGCTCCTTCCCCACTCCCCATCCCACGCCCCTTTCCCCCTCAAACCACACCTTAAGAAGGTGTCCTTTCGTTCACACAGACGCGGAGAGTGGGTTTGGCTCTGTTCATTCAGCTTGCTCTGTGTCATTCAGCTTGGCTCTGTGTATTCTGTTGGCTCTGTGTCATTCAGCTTGGCTTCTGTGTCATTCATCAGCTTGGCTCTGTGTCATTCTGCTTGTCTCATGTGTCATTCAGCTTGGCTCTGTGTCATTCAGCTTGGCTCTGTGTCATTCAGCTTGTCTCAGTGTCATTCTGCTTGGCTCTGTGTCATTCAGCTTGGCTCTGTGTCATTCTGCTTGGCTCTGCATTGCTCTGTGTCATTCTGCTTGGCTCTGTGTCATTCTGCTGGCTCTGTGTCATTCTGTTTGGCTCTGTGTCATTCTGCTTGGCTCTGTGTCATTCAGCTTGGCTCTGTGTATTTCTGTTGCTCTGTGTCATTCAGCTTGCTCGTGTCATTCTGCTTGCTCAGTGTCATTCAGCTTGGCTCTGTGTCATTCAGCTTGTCTCGTGTCATTCTGCTTGTCTCAGTGTCATTCAGCTTGCTCTGTGTCATTCTGCTTGTCTCAGTGTCATTCTGCTTGGCTCTGTGTCATTCTGTTTGGCTCTGTGTCATTCTGCTTGGCTCTGTGTCATTCTGCTTGGCTCTGTGTATTCAGCTTGTCTGTGTCATTCAGCTTGGCTCTGTGATTCTGCTTGCTCTGTCATTCAGCTTGCTCGTGTCATCTCGTCTGTGTCATTCTGCTTGGGCTCTGTGTCATTCTGTTTGGCTCTGTGTCATTCTGCTGGGCTCTGTGTCAATTCTGTTTGGCTCTGTGTCATTCTGCTGGGCTCTGTGTCATTCTGCTTGGCTCTGTGTCATTCTGTGCTCTGTGCATCTGCTGCTCGTCATTCTGGCTCTGTGGCATTCTGTGCTCTGTGTCATCTGCTTGGCTCTGTGATTGCTTTGGCTCTGGTCATTCTGTTGGCTCTGTGTCATTCTGTTTGGCTCTGTGTCATTCTGTTGGCTCTGTGTCTCTGTTCGCTCTGTGTCTTTCTGCTTGGCTCTGTGTCATTCTGTTTGGCTCTGTGTCATTCTGTTGCGCTCTGTGTCTTTCTTGCTTGGCTCTGTGTCATTCTGCTTGGCTCTGTGTCTTTCTGCTTGGCTCTGTGTCATTCTGTTTGGTTTCTGTGTCATTCTGTTGCGCTCTGTGTCTTTCTGCTTGGCTCTGTGTCATTCTGTTTGGCTCTGTGTCATTCTGTTGCGCTCTGTGTCTTTCTGCTTGGCTCTGTGTTATTCTGTTTGGCTCTGTGTCATTCAGCTTGGCTCTGTGTCATTCAGCTTGGCTCTGTGTCATTCTGCTTGGCTCTGTGTCATTCTGTTTGGCACTGTGTCATTCTGTTTGGCTCTGTGGCATTCTGCTTGGCTCCGTATCATTCTGTTTGGCTCTGTATCATTCTGTTTGGCACTGTGTCATTCAGCTTGGCTCTGTGGCATTCTGCTTGGCTCTGTATCATTCTGTTTGGCACTGTGTCATTCTGTTTGGCACTGTGGCATTCAGCTTGGCTCCGTGTCATTCTGCTGGGCTCTGTGTCATTCTGCTGGGCTCTGTGTCACACAGTTCGGCTCTGTGTTATTCTCCTTGGCTCTGTGTCATTCTGTTTGGCTCTGTGTCATTCTGTTGTGCTCTGTGTCTTTCTCCTTGGCTCTGTGTCATTCAGCACTGGTTCCGCAGACAGTCCCTGACAAAGATGGCATGACAGATCATACCGCTGTGTTGGGAGAAGAATAAAAGACAAACAATCATCCTCCCTGCTCTCCCCTGGCCTGGTGCCAGAGTGGCAGAGGTGTTATGGGACAGGGATGTTGTGTTGTTGTTGTTGGTGGTGGTGGTGGTGGTGGTGGTGGTGTCCTTTCAGTCACATCTCGTGCTCCTGTACTGCCTCTCTCTCTCTCTCTCTCTCTCTTCTCTCTCTCTCTCTCTCTCTCTCTCTCTCATTTTATCTTTTTTTGTTTCGATGAGCAGAGTTCCAATAAGAATAAGTTTCTATCCAGCAAAATCTCTGTTCAAGAATGGTTTCAACATTTTAAAGGAGTTTTAGAAAAACATGATGCTGATAGTAATAAAATATTTTTACAGGTGCTACTGACATTTTAGGTAATCCATCTGATAGCAATAATAAAGGAACCGACGACAGTCAAGGGATTAGAACTGATGAACATGAGAATGTTGAAGATAGTGCTAACTTTTTGAACCGGCCTATTAACAAAGGAAGAAGTCTTACTCTCGGTTAAAACATTGAAAAGTAAGAAAGCAGCAGGATCAGATGGCATTATTGGAGAGGATTTTGAAAATGCAGGAAATGATGTCATTGATTTCTTAGTAAAATATTTCAACGTATCATTTGACACAGGTCAATACCCTGATCTATGGAAAAAATCTATCATCATCCCATTGTTTAAGAAAGGCAATGCACATGATCCGAACAACTACAGATAAATTTCTCTATCAGATATAAGTAGCAAAATGTATAGCTCGATAATTAATTCAAGATTAGATGAATTGGTCGATCAGAACAATAGTACAGGTGAATTTTAAGCAGGGTTCAAACAAAATTATTCTAAAATCGATCACATGTTCACATTCTTAGCAATCATATGAAAACAGTTTTCCTGCAACAGAAAATTATATATTACATTTAGTGATTTCGAAGATGCTTCAACTATATTTGAAAATATTCATTTGTTTGTATTAAAGAAGTATCTAGGGGTTGGTATTAAAACACCAAAAGAAGTATCTAGGGATTGGTATTAAAACACCAAACGACCTTGTGTATCGTAAACTGAATCAATTCCCACTAATGATAAATTCTAGTGTTTCTTGTGTTAGATACTGGTTGAAATTGACTCGAATGGAGGAACATAAACTACCATCCAAAGCGTACAAAATGTTGGTAATTTTGGCCAAATGAGGAAAAATAGAGATTGATAATATCTAGGCTCTACCCCACCCATCTTATTTTGCACAAAACCCCCCCCCTTTTCACAAACAATCTCGTCCATCTCATACTACTTTTTGCCAAAATTAACACCTTTTTTACAACCAAACTTAACATCCAAAAACCTCCAAAAATTGACGTAATTGTTACTTTAAAATGGGGGGCTTACGTGCAAAACAAAAATGGGTGATTTAGAGCCTAGATATTATCAATCTCTCCTCTCTTCTGATTCTTGCGCAAAACAATAGGAACGGCTTACTTAATTTTTTTAATTGGTGTTTTTAATTTGGCATAAAAATGAAGCCCGAAGTTGCAGAGCTTATTGATATATTCAGAATGTGGGAGTTGGAGGAAAGGAGCTGGGGGGTTGATAGAGAAGAGTTTGAAGAATTAATTACAGAGCTTTTTGAGCGCGTAGATATGCGAGAAAGCGTAAGGAACGCCATCAGTAAACTACCGCATTCTTGGCCCCATTCAGTTATAAAGTTGTTTGCCATTTTAATTGATCAAATAGCTCCTGAAGATCTTGATCTGACTGCTTCTACTGACCCTGAAGGAGTAACTGTTACCTTTAAACCTGGACAGTTTTTAAGATTAGTAAAAGACTATGAGTAATAAATAACAGCTGAATTTACAATTATTTTTTTATTTATTTAATTTTTAGGTTTAAAAATGACGACCAAACACAGC
Source organism: Conus canariensis (assembly GCA_033310375.1). NCBI lineage: Eukaryota > Metazoa > Mollusca > Gastropoda > Neogastropoda > Conidae > Conus > Conus canariensis. The sequence continues at coordinate 48,788,615 of CM065733.1, read as the reverse complement.
GAATCTGATCTAATGATTTTAATAGAAAATTGTAATGAACTATTTGACGAAACGATGAAAGTGTTAAACATTGATTTTAGTAAATCTGGGTTTGAGAATGATGTAAACAATTTAATAAAAAATCATAGTGAACTATTTGACGAAGCAATCAAAGAGTTAAACATTGACTGTAGTGATTCAGAAAAAGCTAAAGTATTAGCAGGCGTTCTTGTAAGATTAGGGTGTCTTGAAGTATTGCAACGCTTGGGTGAAGAATAAAAGCGCATTTACTTACTTTTACTTACATTTATTTTTTTAATTTACGTAAATATTGTGGCTTAAAAATGAACCCTACAAGTGAGTCTGAGTTTGAAAAACTACCCAACAACGTACGGTTGGAAGGTAGTAACAAATAATTAGGCAATATGTTTACTGAAGTAGACATGGACATCATTAACCCCTCAAGCGTTCATGAAAGCGTAACACATGCCATTTCTAAAATCCCAGAGTCTCTCCAAATTGGCCCACCAGTAAAAGTGTTGTTGGCCATTCTGATTGAATATATAACCCCCGATGATAGTAGTATACTAGTCTGGGTTTCAACTAGACAGAAAGAAGTAATCAGCTATTACGACTTTAATTCTGAATGGGCTGATTACATGCTTACACAGTTTAACCATGCAAGTGAAGAAGCGAAATTGCGCGGCTCCGGCTGGTCTGAAGGAACAGTCATTGAAATCAGATTAAGACAAACAAAGTTCTATCCTATAGTTGGCAATTCTTACATTTCTCTCCCAAGAGAGTTAGTTTTTAAACGAGCAGTCTTAAACATACATAATTCTGACAATATGTGTTTCATGTGGTGTGTTTTGGCGCATTTACATCCTGTTAAAAAGCACGCAGACAGAGTTTCCAATTATGAAGCATACAAAGATAGCCTGAACTTTGATAACATAACCTTTCCAGTGAGTATAGAAAGTATATCTCAGTTTGAAGAGCAAAACAAACCAATAACCGTAAACGTATACACATGGTCTGTAGCAGACAATCTAGTCCCTCTAAGGATTTCTCCCAACGCTCCTACTTTTGGCGAATCCCTTAACAAACATGTTGACTTGATACTGTTTACAGATGGTTCCAAGAGCCATTATGTATTAATTAGAACAATGAGTAGACTTATGGCTTATACTACAAAGGATCCTGCTAAACAGGGGCTTTGTAGAAGGTGTTTGGTCAGAATCCCCACTGTAGAGGCAGCTGCAAAACATAAGAAACATTGTAAAAGTTTTGTAGACTGTAAAACCGAACTTCTTACGCCCCCACCAGGGTCTAAAGTTAGTTTTAAGAATGTACACAAACTGCAGATGAGGCCATACGTAGTTTATGCTGACTTTGAAGCGATTTTGCCACAGTACTACGACCCTCAAGAACTAGAAGAACAAAAAACAGCTTTATTATCCCACCATCAAGGCCCGCAACAAAAAACAACCTTATTATCTCGTCATCAGATCTGTTCTTATGCTTTCGTCGTTGTTAGGTCAGACGGCGGACACACACAACCAGAGATTTACAGAGGCCCCGACGCAGCTGGCCGATTTTTACAACACATGAAGCATCTTCGCAATCAATTCTCCAATCAGCTAAATCTCTCAGACATTATGATGACTCCCGAAGACCAAAGGCGCTATGAATCAGCACCCACTGCTGGATATGCGGCTCAGAGCTAACTCCTAATAGTAAAGACGCGACAGCAGCGGAAGCAAACCCAACAGTGAGAGACCACGATCACATTACTGGCAAATTCAGGGGGCGGCACACAGCAGTTGCAATCTTCAACTTAAGGTTGACCCCAAAAAATGGAAACTACCAATCTTCTTTCATAACCTACGAGGCTACGATTCTCACTTTATCATGCAAGCAATAACTTCTGAATGTATTAGGGTTAGCTGTATTGCACAGTCATCAGAAAAGTACATGACCTTTACTGTAGACTGTTTATCCTTCTATGATTCTGCCCAGCATCTGATGGGGAGTTTAAGTAAGTTAGCAGGATCTCTACAAGACTGTCCAATCACTAAAAAATATTTCGACTCATCTTTAGTCCGTAAAGGCGTTTACCCTTATGAATACATGGACTCGTGGGACAGGTTTGACGAGCCGGCGCTGCCACATAAAGACGATTTTTACAGCCGTCTTAGAGGCGGAGGCATATCTGACGCTGACTATGAATACGCACAGAAAGCCTGGACAGAATTACACTGTCGAACGATGGGCGATTATCACGATCAATATTTATTGGCCGACGTGTGTTTATTGGCAGATGTGTTTCAGAATTACAGATCTACATGCATGAAACATTACGGTCTAGATTCATCACAGTACATCTCTGCCCCGGGCCTTTCTTGGGACGCATTCTTGAAGTCTACAAACATTCAGATCGACTTAATATCTGATCTGGATACACTCCAGATGATTGAAGACGGGCTGAGGGGAGGCATTAGCATGGCCTGTCATCCTTACCGCAGAGCCAACAACAAGTATTTAGACGATTATGATCCAACTAAACCATCCAACTATCTAATGTACTTAGACGCCAACAATCTGTATGGGTGGGCCATGAGCCAGGCACTGCCATTAAGAAACTTTAAAATGTTCGTAGGGCCCCATGACGTTAATAATATGTTGAGTTATCTACCGCAGCTTACACCCGATTATCCAATAGGATTAATCTTAGAAGAAGACTTAGATTATCCTAAAGAATTGCACGACCCTCATAACGATTTCCCCTTAGCCGCAGAAAGATTAAAGATGAGTCCCGCAGAACCGCCCAAACTCGTGCCTAACCTCTTTAACAAGAGAAAGTACGTATGTCATTACAGACTGCTACAGTTTTACTTAAGGCATGGGCTAAAGCTGACAGCTGTTCACAGAATAATTACTTTTGACCAAGAGCCCTTTATGAAACCATACATCATGAAGAACACTGATCTTAGAACTAAAGCCACTGACGCTTCAGAAAAAGACTTCTTTAAACTAATGAACAACAGCTGTTTTGGTAAGACGATGGAAAATCCACACAAGCGTAAAGATGTAAGATTAGTTACAAAAGAAAAACAAGCAATTAAGCTGGTCTCTAAACCTAACTACCAAGACTTTAGAAGATTTAGCGACAGCCTGGTTGGCATTATGATGAAGAAACAGAAAGTCAAGTTGGATAGGCCAGTGTTTATCGGGTTTGCCGTGTTAGAGTTGTCAAAGTTATTAATGCTAGAATTTCTATACGACTACTTTAAACCGCTGTACCCAGAATCAAATGTCCTTTACACAGACACTGATAGTTTTATTCTGGATGTTCCAACAGAAGATTTCTATAAGGATTTAGAATTAGAAGTAGCCAAAGGACCTGATGGGTGGTACGACACATGCGACTATCCAAAAGACAGCCCTTTACATTCAACTGTGAACAAGAAAGTGATTGGAAAGATGAAGGATGAACTTAATGGGACGGTTATACAAGAATATGTTGGCCTGCGGTCGAAGATGTATAGCGTTGCTACCCAGACTTCTGTAATGAAGAAGGCTAAGGGTGTAAGTAAAGAAGTTGTCAAAAAAAATATAACTCACGGCAACTACAAGCAGGCTCTCTTTGAAAACAAAGTATTTCATCACACAAATGTTAATCTGCGCTCTACTCTTCATCAAGTAAACACAACTGCTGTTAATAAGAAATCACTAGTCTCTATCAATAGCAAGCGAACTTATGTTAAACCCGAGTTTTCATACGCTATAGGCCCCTGGAGAACCGACTTGAAAGATTAACTTGGCTGACTTAAATTAAGATCTTAACTAGTACTTAGCTAGTACTTTACTTAAGATCTTAACTAGTACTTTACTAGTACTTAACACGACTTGCACTTAACTTGCACTTAACTTGTTATAACTGACTTAACTTGTACTTAACCAGTACTTAACCTGTACTTAACAACACATTAAAAAAACTAATTCAGTAAAAATAATGGGTTTACAGAAGGAGGTTGTGCTTTTTTTGCAGAAGCTGGTTCTTCTTCTTTTACTGTTTTTGTGGGGATTTGTGACTTTGTTGCTAAGTATGGGGTTAGACACTTGTATGCCAAAAGCCCTCCGCCAACAACAATACCCCCCAGTACATAATAATACATCTTATAGTTTGATTGCGTTGTTGCTGGTGGTGGCGGCGGTGCTGGCGGCGATGTTGTATTACTATCTAATAATTTTTGTTTTGCTGCTTGGTTTGCTTTTTGCAGTCTGTTCCATTCAGCTAGTTTATGGCCGGCCTCAACACGCCCAGGACTTTTAGACTTAGTAACACTACTCACTTGTGGGACACTCAGTTGTGGGACACTCGCCTGTGGGACATTCACTTGTAGGGCATTCTGCTCCTGTGGAGTCGCAATCTTCTCCTGCTCGCTCATTGTTTTTTAGTGTGATTAAAATTAATATGATTAAAATTAATATGATTGAAAGTAATTAATCCCATGATGAATGGACATAACAACGTCCCAAATCTATAATACATGTCACATGCAAGAGATTCTAGGGACTTGGTTAAAACCGGATCTTGTGTTAAGTCATATTTTAAATCTTCTTCTGAATCAATCGGCGCTATCTTGCCTACTAACTTAGCATATAAACTAATTATTGTCTGCCCCACTGATCTAACCATTTTGACCCCAGCTGTGCTTCGTACCTAGCGTAATACTTCTCAACGTCTGAAGTAGACAATTGTTGAATCTGTTCAATACTTAGTTCAACGCCTAAATACTGCCTGGTTTTTCCACATGCAGCCAGAGAGTATAATCTTTCTTTATGGCAGAGGTCTGCTGCCTCCTCACACTTTAATAGCTCGTCGCAATCCATTTTTAAACTCTTTTAAAAGCAATAAAAATAATAAAGCCTTTTTAAAACCATGAGTTTAACGCTGGTTAATTATGCAGTGCCCATTGTCGGGGTTATAGTTTATTCAACCCTAGCAAAATGTTTGTGAAGAATAAAACCGCCCAACATGGGAAAGATAGAAGATTCGCCGAAACTAGTTGTAACCTTATTTTTAGCTCTGGCAACAAAAGATTATCTGATTAAAAAGCACATAGACAGTCTTTCATATTATGATTATTTTAATTATTTTTTTAGTTAATAAAAAAAACATGAGCACTGCAAAGATCATCAATACTATTTACCACTCTGCTGTAATCAGCGGTCTTAGTATAGGATATAGCATGTTAGCAAAAAACATGTTTAAAATGAGACCGGCCGATCTAGGAAGGTTAGACATTGAGGATGTTGTTAAGGTTATAGCTGTAATAACTGCAGGGGTTGCTTCAAAAGACTTTCTTGTTACACAGGGGATTATCCCAGAAAACATCAATGCATAGAAAGATTAATGCATAGAAAGATTAATGCATAGAAAGATTGATTTTATAAAAAATATTCCTTCATTTATAAAAAGATGTCTGGATTAGTTCTGATGGTGGGAGGGGCTATTGTTAATGCATTGGCTTTCTCTGGCAGCAACTATATGTTTAGTAAATTGCGGTCTGATGAAGAGAGAGAACGCCATAACAAGGCAATGGACGCTTACGAGAAAAGGAGAATTGCTCACTTAGACTTTATTAATAAAAAGTTAAGAGAGCAGGGACATGCAGAGCACACATTTACAGACGTTGATGAAGCAATGAATGAATATTACTTAGTGACAGGAAAGAAGTTTCTAACATCGTCACCGCCAGAACTGTCTGACTTTTATGAACCATCTGAGGATCAGAAAATGGTAGAAATAGGCTTTATTATAGGTGCTATGGGAGCAATCTTTCTTCTTGCATATTCAATCTAAAAAACATAGTTAAAAATGTAATAAAAACAGTCCCTTCTTATGGACGATACAAAGTACAAAATATATTATTCTCCTAGAGGGTATTGGAAAGGAAAGGCCGCTATTGATAAACTGAGTAAAGCTGCTAGGGTGTCTGAATCAGAAGCAAAAGACTGGCTTTCAAAACAAGCGATCTGGCAAATATATCTGCCCGCCCCAAAAAGAATAATAAGGCCTCGATTTGTTAACTCAGTTCCTAATGACACCCACCAGATGGACTTGTTGTACCTTCCGCATGACAAAGTTAGAAGAAAAAAGTTTAAGTATGCTCTGACTGTTGTTGACATGGCTTCAAGGTATAAAGACGCTGAGCCTTTAACGGATAAAAGCTCAACTGCTGTGGCTGTGGCTTTACAACAAATATACATGCGAGGTCCATTAAAGTATCCTAGGTTGATTCAGGTTGATGATGGAAAAGAGTTTAAAGGAGCTGTAAACCAACTGTTTTTAAGACATCGGGTTACAGTTAAGAGAGGGATCCCAGGCAACCATCGCTCCCAAGCTCTAGTAGAAAACTTTAATAAGAATCTAGCTGAGCGTCTGTTTACCTATCAATACCACAGAGACCTTATGGACAAAACACGCAACACAGAATGGGTTAGGAGATTGCCAGCAGTCTTACGCGCCATGAACAATGAAGAATTTAAAGCAACGGGCCTTAAGCCAGTAAACGGGATCAAATTGAAAAAAATAAGTATTACTGAAGACATCCAAAGTAATCAAAAACTCTTGCCTTTTGGACTAAAAGTAAGATACTTGTATGCGCCTGGAGAGGCAGAGGGTGATGCTAGAATTAGAGCCACAGACCCCATATGGAGCGTAAACGTATATGAAGTTGAAAGAATTATGAAAACAGCCCCTCCCGTGTATTATTTAAGAGAGACTCTTTCTTCTAAAAAGCCTGCCCCTAAAAGATCGTTTGTTCGCGAAGAGTTGCAAGTTGTCCCACCAAACACAGTGCCTGTTAGTTAGTTAAAAGAAATAGTATTTATTTTTTTGTTAAACTTATGATTTATTTATTTTAGATCTAGTTGCAAAGCGAGAGGACTGCAGGCGGAAATCTAAACAAATCTTAAATAAATGTTAGCGAACCGCCAGAGAACGTGGACAAACGAGTCACAAGACGAAACACAACTAGTTTCGACCTCTTAGGTCTTCATCAGGTGAGACATTAACGAATAAAACAATGAAAATTCACTTAGCTTTGATCGCTTCAGATCACTTGGTAGGGTTCAGCGCAAGGAAGAAGGCGTTGAATGAGAACGAGGCTGTTGGAAGGGAAATAGTGAGCGAGTCAAAGTCGTAATGAAGATAATAATATTACTGATAGGAATACTAATAATGGTCAAAATACTGAGAAAAAAAAAAGAAAGAAAAAAGAAAAAAAAAAGGGACAAGATTACTACCAATCTGTGTCAATAAGTATGGGTATGGGAGAAAGGAGAGTGGGTTAGAGGATTCTTAAACAGCAGGGTTGCCGTGGCAACAGTCCCAGAGGCGAAGGCGATGGTGATGTCAATGCCAGTGGTAGTATCAATACTAGCAATAGTATTACTGAATGATACTGCTAACAACGATAGTGAAGGTTAAGGTAATGAAAGCATGATACAGAAATATATTTAGAAAATACAATTTTTATAATAATCAAATAAATAAATAAATGAAACATTAAAAATAATAATAAATTAAAAAATCAGTAAATAATAATAATAATAATTTAAAAAAAATAATAATAAAAAAAATAATAATAATGATAATAAATGCATAAATAAGATAGCTATAAGTTGTGTGAGGTGAATAGTGGGAGATAAGGTAGTATGTGTGTGTGTGGTGGGAGGATATTATGGGCTGAGATAGAAGTGGTGGGTTGGTACATGTTACTTTAAGGTGTAGATGCTATGAGGGTGGAGGGAAGAAGGGGATGGGTTTACGTACTAACTGGGGGAGGGGGAGGGGCAACATATTCACACCTATACATAATCTCTCTCTCTCTCCCCCCCCCCCCCCCCCCCCTTTCACGACCAACGATAAAGGAGCCAGTATTCTATTTATTATGTGTGTGTGTATGTGTGAGTGTGAGTGTGTGTGTGTGTGTGTGTGTGTGTGTGTGTGTGTGTGTGTGTGTGTGTGTGTGTGTGTGTGTGTGTGTTCCATTTGTAATATCAGCCTTATTCATTGGTTACCCCCACCTCCACCCCCAGCAACCGCCATATCCACCAACACCCCTACACACATCATTACTAGGGCAGGGGGAGGGGGGAGTAAGTCGATTGATGTAGCAAATGGAGAGACTCAGAGAGTGTAGGAAAAGGGAAGATGATGATAGCTGCAACCTATGTCTGAGGTAAACAGAGGGAGGTAGGGTGGTATGGGTGTGTGTAGGTGGGGGATATTTCAGGCTGGAGCTGCAGAGATGGAATGGTACATACTACTTTTGGACGTTGATGCCATGAGGGTGGACGGTGCCCAGTTTGGCAATGAGATGAGATTCCTGCATAAGGCGTTCCAAGCTGTCACTCTTAGATTGCCAAAGTGCCAAGACTTTGACATGGTTGATGTTGTGTTGGGCATGGTTGAAGTGTAGAGCGACTGGTTTGGGCCGATGGTGGCGGATGTCGGCCAGGTGTTCAGAGATGCGCGTCTCAAGTGTGCGAGATGTCTCACCTACATAGATCTTACCGCACAGCTGACAGTGGATGGCATACACAATGTTGTGGCTCTGGCAGGAGAAAGTGCGTTTAATAGTGAAAGAGCCTGTGGGGCCATGTAGGATGGTGTCTGGTTTGGTGAGAGAGCAGATTTTGCAGTTGGGTTTTGAGCAGGGGAAAGTACCTGGTGGCTTAGGTGTTGAGATTTTGTTCAGCTTAGAGCGCACCAGTAGGTCGTTGAGGTTTTTGTCACGTTTGAAAGTGATCATTGGTGTGGTCTCAAAGGCAGGTTTATGGTTTTCTACTATGTGCCAGTTAGACTTCAGGATCCTGCAGATGGGCAGATTGTGAGGATGGAAGAGAAGGCAGGCAGTGGGTCTGTCTGTCTCTTTGGGAGGTTTAGTTTCCAGAGTAGATGTTCTGGATTTAGCTGCAGTGCGGCTGAGAGCATCACTGATGACGGCACTAGGGTATCCACGGTTGGTGAAAAAATCAGACATTTTGGCTGCTTGTATAGTGAAATCCTCATCGCTAGAGCACAGTCTGCGTAGGCGAAGGAATTCAGAATATGGAATGCTATTTTTAGTGGACTGGTGGTGGGAAGATGTGTAGTCCAGGTATGAGTGCGCATCAGTAGGTTTGTAGAAGACTGAGGTTTGAAGCAGTCCATCTTTGAGGGAGATAGTGATGTCCAGGAAATTAACTGACTGTGAAATGGTGTAGGTCAGCTGGATGGATGGATGGAAGGTCTGTGCAAAGTTGAGGAAATTCTGGAGGTCATGTTCTGGCATGGATGTGGCTCCCAATCCATCATCTATGTATCTTTTGTAGAGCTCTGGTGTTGGGCCTGTGTAAGAGGTTAGTAGGCGGTGTTCTAGGTGTCCCATGAAGAGGCAGGCATAGGATGGTCCCATTTTGGTTCCCATAGCAACACCACTGATTTGTGAGAATGTGTGGTTGTTGAATTCAAAAGTATTGAGGGTGAGGACTAATTCTGCAAGTCTGACTAGTGTAGCTGTGGGAGGGTGTTGTTGGTTGGGGGGCCGTTTGTTAAGAAAGAATGCGAGGGCCTTCAGTCCATCAGCATGAGGGATGGAAGTGCAGAGAGAGACGACATCAAGGGTAAAGAGGAGGCTGGGTTTGAAAGTGGGATCTGTGTTGTATGAATTAATCATGTTGAGTGTGTGTGTAGTGTCTTTGAGGTATGTGGGGAGGCCTTGTACTATGGGTTGGAGGAGAGAGTCTAAGTACTGTGAAATGTGTTCTGTAGGGCAGCTGCATGCAGATACTATGGGTCTGCCGGGAGTATTGGTTTTGTGTATTTTAGGGAGCAGGTAGAAGGTGGGTTGTTTGGTGTCTGTCATTATGAGGAGTTTGGCTGTCTTCGGTAAGTTGTTGTGTTTGATTTCTTGTTTAACTGTGGTTGAGATGAGTTTCTGGTGTTGGGGGAGGGGTGATGCTGTGAGTGGTGTATAGAAATTTGTGTCTGACAGTTGTCTGTGTGCTTCTTTTATGTACAACTGTTTGTCCCAGACCACCACTGCACCACCCTTGTCTGCTGGTTTGATGACAATGTCTTGTCTTTGTCTCAGTGATTCAAGGGCTTTTTGTTCATCCCGTGAGAGGTTGGAATTGCGGACAGGTTTGGATTTAACTTGAGAGATTTCTTTTCTACACTTTTTGATGTAGAGTTCAACTTCAGTGGATTTGTCAAGAGGTGGCTGGCGAAGCACTGGAGTTCGAAAAAGGTGGGTAAAAATGTCTGAGCTGTCTGGTAGAGGGGGCTTGGGCACACCGTCAAGTGCAGCCATCCATCTTAATTTTCTAAAGAATCTTTCAACATCAACGTGGTTTTGATATTTATTGGTGGCAGACTGAATGGGAATAAATTTCAGACCTTTTGCCAGGACTGATCTTTCATCATTGGTGAGAGTCAGATTATCAGGAATGCAGCGAACAAGGTGGCGGTGTTGCTCATGGGTGATAGAAGGGTCAGTTTTGTGTGTAGGGGGATTCAACTGGTCTGGGTTTGCCTCGTGTTTGTTTCGTAATTTTGATAACTTGTCTTGCTTAATCTGGTAGCAGTGATTGTGAATGAGCTGGTTGTGTGTATGGATGAGCTGTCTGAGTCTTGAAGCAGTGGCTATGGGCATGATGATTGTGGTTTGTTGTTTGAAATGTTGAAGAAGACGGGAGAGAGATTCCAGGGATGAATTGAGTGTTTTGATATGTGCCAACATGAGTCTACGGCTGGCTTGGAATAGAATTCTTGTAGTGGTAGTGGTAAGAGCGGTGTTATGAAGATCGGATGGGGTGTGAGAAAGTGAGAAGCTGTGAGGGGTGATTCGCAGTCGAATGCATTGTTTTAGAAAGTTGAGATGAGATGCAGATTTCGTTTTCTGAAACTGTGTTTTAGCATATCCTAGTGCAAATGGCTGGATGATAGGTGGCAGAAAATGAATGGACTGGTGAAAACTGGAATGTGTACGGGAGAGGAATTGGGGGGGCCGGCATTATGTTCTGATTTAGGTTCTTAGAGTTGAGAGGTCAGGAGTGCCTGATTGCGATCGCACGTACACGACTAAAAACGTATGTTAAACGAAATACGGATCAATGATTAACAGTATACACTTTCTCACACCCCATCCGATCTTCATAACACTGCTCTTACCACTACCACTACAAGAATTCTATTCCAAGCCAGCCGTAGACTCATGTTGGCACATATCAAAACACTCAATTCATCCCTGGAATCTCTCTCCCGTCTTCTTCAACATTTCAAACAACAAACCACAATCATCATGCCCATAGCCACTGCTTCAAGACTCAGACAGCTCATCCATACACACAACCAGCTCATTCACAATCACTGCTACCAGATTAAGCAAGACAAGTTATCAAAATTACGAAACAAACACGAGGCAAACCCAGACCAGTTGAATCCCCCTACACACAAAACTGACCCTTCTATCACCCATGAGCAACACCGCCACCTTGTTCGCTGCATTCCTGATAATCTGACTCTCACCAATGATGAAAGATCAGTCCTGGCAAAAGGTCTGAAATTTATTCCCATTCAGCCTGCCACCAATAAATATCAAAACCACGTTGATGTTGAAAGATTCTTTAGAAAATTAGGATGGATGGCTGCACTTGATGGTGTGCCCAAGCCCCCTCTACCAGACAGCTCAGACATTCTTACCCACCTTTTTCGAACTCCAGTGCTTCGCCAGCCACCTCTTGACAAATCCACTGAAGTTGAACTCTACATCAAAAAGTGTAGAAAAGAAATCTCTCAAGTTAAATCCAAACCTGTCCGCAATTCCAACCTCTCACGGGATGAACAAAAAGCCCTTGAATCACTGAGACAAAGACAAGACATTGTCATCAAACCAGCAGACAAGGGTGGTGCAGTGGTGGTCTGGGACAAACAGTTGTACATAAAAGAAGCACACAGACAACTGTCAGACACAAATTTCTATACACCACTCACAGCATCACCCCTCCCCCAACACCAGAAACTCATCTCAACCACAGTTAAACAAGAAATCAAACACAACAACTTACCGAAGACAGCCAAACTCCTCATAATGACAGACACCAAACAACCCACCTTCTACCTGCTCCCTAAAATACACAAAACCAATACTCCCGGCAGACCCATAGTATCTGCATGCAGCTGCCCTACAGAACACATTTCACAGTACTTAGACTCTCTCCTCCAACCCATAGTACAAGGCCTCCCCACATACCTCAAAGACACTGCACACACACTCAACATGATTAATTCATACAACACAGATCCCACTTTCAAACCCAGCCTCCTCTTTACCCTTGATGTCGTCTCTCTCTACACTTCCATCCCTCATGCTGATGGACTGAAGGCCCTCGCATTCTTTCTTAACAAACGGCCCCCCAACCAACAACACCCTCCCACAGCTACACTAGTCAGACTTGCAGAATTAGTCCTCACCCTCAATACTTTTGAATTCAACAACCACACATTCTCACAAATCAGTGGTGTTGCTATGGGAACCAAAATGGGACCATCCTATGCCTGCCTCTTCATGGGACACCTAGAACACCGCCTACTAACCTCTTACACAGGCCCAACACCAGAGCTCTACAAAAGATACATAGATGATGGATTGGGAGCCACATCCATGCCAGAACATGACCTCCAGAATTTCCTCAACTTTGCACAGACCTTCCATCCATCCATCCAGCTGACCTACACCATTTCACAGTCAGTTAATTTCCTGGACATCACTATCTCCCTCAAAGATGGACTGCTTCAAACCTCAGTCTTCTACAAACCTACTGATGCGCACTCATACCTGGACTACACATCTTCCCACCACCAGTCCACTAAAAATAGCATTCCATATTCTGAATTCCTTCGCCTACGCAGACTGTGCTCTAGCGATGAGGATTTCACTATACAAGCAGCCAAAATGTCTGATTTTTTCACCAACCGTGGATACCCTAGTGCCGTCATCAGTGATGCTCTCAGCCGCACTGCAGCTAAATCCAGAACATCTACTCTGGAAACTAAACCTCCCAAAGAGACAGACAGACCCACTGCCTGCCTTCTCTTCCATCCTCACAATCTGCCCATCTGCAGGATCCTGAAGTCTAACTGGCACATAGTAGAAAACCATAAACCTGCCTTTGAGACCACACCAATGATCACTTTCAAACGTGACAAAAACCTCAACGACCTACTGGTGCGCTCTAAGCTGAACAAAATCTCAACACCTAAGCCACCAGGTACTTTCCCCTGCTCAAAACCCAACTGCAAAATCTGCTCTCTCACCAAACCAGACACCATCCTACATGGCCCCACAGGCTCTTTCACTATTAAACGCACTTTCTCCTGCCAGAGCCACAACATTGTGTATGCCATCCACTGTCAGCTGTGCGGTAAGATCTATGTAGGTGAGACATCTCGCACACTTGAGACGCGCATCTCTGAACACCTGGCCGACATCCGCCACCATCGGCCCAAACCAGTCGCTCTACACTTCAACCATGCCCAACACAACATCAACCATGTCAAAGTCTTGGCACTTTGGCAATCTAAGAGTGACAGCTTGGAACGCCTTATGCAGGAATCTCATCTCATTGCCAAACTGGGCACCGTCCACCCTCATGGCATCAACGTCCAAAAGTAGTATGTACCATTCCATCTCTGCAGCTCCAGCCTGAAATATCCCCCACCTACACACACCCATACCACCCTACCTCCCTCTGTTTACCTCAGACATAGGTTGCAGCTATCATCATCTTCCCTTTTCCTACACTCTCTGAGTCTCTCCATTTGCTACATCAATCGACTTACTCCCCCCTCCCCCTGCCCTAGTAATGATGTGTGTAGGGGTGTTGGTGGATATGGCGGTTGCTGGGGGTGGAGGTGGGGGTAACCAATGAATAAGGCTGATATTACAAATGGAACACACACACACACACACACACACACACACACACACACACACACACACACACACACACACACACATCACACATACACACACACATAATAATAGAATACTGGCTCCTTTATCGTTGGTCGTGAAAGGGGGGGGGGGGAGAGAGAGAGAGAGATTGTGTATAGGTGTGAATATGTTGCCCCTCCCCCTCCCCCAGTTAGTACGTAAACCCATCCCCTTCTTCCCTCCACCCTCATAGCATCTACACCTTAAAGTAACATGTACCAACCCACCACTTCTATCTCAGCCCATAATATCCTCCCACCACACACACACATACTACCTTATCTCCCACTATTCACCTCACACAACTTATAGCTATCTTATTTATGCATTTATTATCATTATTATTATTTTTTTTATTATTATTTTTTTTTAAATTATTATTATTATTTACTGATTTTTTAATTTATTATTATTTTTAATGTTTCATTTATTTATTTATTTGATTATTATAAAAATTGTATTTTCTAAATATATTTCTGTATCATGCTTTCATTACCTTAACCTTCACTATCGTTGTTAGCAGTATCATTCAGTAATACTATTGCTAGTATTGATACTACCACTGGCATTGACATCACCATCGCCTTCGCCTCTGGGACTGTTGCCACGGCAACCCTGCTGTTTAAGAATCCTCTAACCCACTCTCCTTTCTCCCATACCCATACTTATTGACACAGATTGGTAGTAATCTTGTCCCTTTTTTTTTTCTTTTTTCTTTTTTTTTTTTTCTCAGTATTTTGACCATTATTAGTATTCCTATCAGTAATATTATTATCTTCATTACGACTTTGACTCGCTCACTATTTCCCTTCCAACAGCCTCGTTCTCATTCAACGCCTTCTTCCTTGCGCTGAACCCTACCAAGTGATCTGAAGCGATCAAAGCTAAGTGAATTTTCATTGTTTTATTCGTTAATGTCTCACCTGATGAAGACCTAAGAGGTCGAAACTAGTTGTGTTTCGTCTTGTGACTCGTTTGTCCACGTTCTCTGGGCGGTTCGCTAACATTTATTTAAGATTTATTTATTTTAGTTCACATCTTATTTTTTAGTCTATTTTGGGTTTAACTGATTGTTTGCTTGCTTTTCAATGCTCTGTTTGATTGTCTCAGTGTCTACCTGTTGCGAAGTAAAAGTCTTTCTCCACTCCTTTTGAAGTTCAGTTTTTTGTCGTCTGTAATCCTCACCATCAGTCATAAGGCGCTCAAATTCTTCAGCTGTAATGTTTTCATCCTGCAATGCTTTGCTTATTCTCAGTCTTAATGAACAAAGTTTTGCTGATGCTAGGGCTACAATGGCAGTGTGCTTTTGTAGTTTAGGCGTTAATTTTTTTTAAAACAGCACTCACAATCATAGACATAGCACCTAAACCCAAACCAAGGCTCCCTAATGCTAAAGAGGCTGGCGCTCCGGCCCCAGTAGCTAAAAGAGCAACGCTAGACCCAGCACTTACGCTCGCTACAGCTGATGAGCCAGTAATCACATAAGAAAGAGTATTTAAAACTTTAGCATATTTCTTTCTAGTAACCCTATACTTATCCAAGTCACTTTCTATTTCTTCTTGAAGTTCAGTTATTTGCTCTAACCTAAACTTTTGAGCCTGATCATCCATTTTTAATTAAGATTAATTTTTTAATTAAGATTAATCTTGTACATATCCCCTTATTAACCCTTCTGGCAGCACTTCATCAACAGAGTAAAACCCAATAAAATCAACATACTTAATGAAAATAAAATCGAGTACTGTTAGTTTAGTATTGTCAACCATCACAGTAACTTTGTCAGAAGATACAAAAGTCTTTATTTCATCCCCGTTTTTAGTAATAGCAATAACAAGCCTAAGAGGCCCGTCCAAGTTTTCAGACTTTATTTGTACACCTCTGATTAACGTATGCTCTGGCAAACTAGGATCAGACTCCCTCGGAGTAATAAATAAGCGAAAAAGCATCGTCATTTTTCTAGGCAGTGATTCTAGTTTTGGGTTAAATTCTAAGCCGACGGTGTCACCCCCCACTTCAGCTAAGGACTGCTTTCTCCGCAGCATATATTCAGAGCCCTGCTTAGTTATTTCAATCTGCTTTTTCTGTTGTAATCCTGGGACTAGGCTAATAAGAAGGTGTCCTTCATTCAAAGCTTTTCTAAAATTGTATTTCTTATCAAAGTATACATAGGGGCTTCGCAGTTCAAACTTTAAATCCCAGTTAATGTCAGGAAGCAACGCCCAGGCATTCTCTCGTTTATGAAGTTTGTATTCGTGTTTGCCAAAATCGTTTGCCCTTAGATTTCTTATCTCTTCCAGGGTAGGATATTGCTGTCGTTTTTTATCTTCAATTTCTATTCGTTTGTAAACGCCATCGTCGGTGTACTCAAATCCATAAACATTTCCTGTCACTCCTATTAGATCAAAGTCAGTTGTATCTGCTAGATCTTTTAGCTCTACTGAAACGCATTTAGGAGCTAACTCCGCTTTTGATTCTGGCCCTCGAGACATTCTTTTTATTATAAACAATTTATTATAAACAATCTATAATAAGCAATCTGTAATAAACAATCTATAATGAGCAAACGTATTGAACTGGCGGGTCAGTCCGTAAGCATAGTTTAGCGAGCTTAGATTTTTCTAGCTGCTCTTTTATTTTTTTTTAGTTCATCCTTGTCCCTGATTATATAATTTTCACTTAAACACTCTTCAAAACTGTCCTTGTCCTTAGTATAGAATAAGATGACTGATTTTAACTGCGATCTAAAGTCTTTTAAGACAGCATTGTATTTTTGAGTTAAGAGCCAAACAGAAACTAATGCGTGTCTTCCGCTAAAGGCTAGCTTAGACAGAGTCCTTTTTTTAACAATGTCTTGTTCGGCTGAACAGTCATCAATAATAAACAACGTTTCGGTTCCCTCAAATAGCCTATAGTAATGTTCTAAACAGTCGCTTAGCTTGTCAGTAGGATCAACTAAAAATATATTCTCGTCTGTCCAAACAAACTGCCTTTCTTTGTAAGACTTGTTGTGCTTAATGGTTGTGCAGAATATAACAATGTACTCGTAATGAAACCTGTAGACTGTTTGTAACAAATCAAGCACGAAGACAGTTTTCCCACACCCAGTAATCCCACAAATAAGCGAACAGTGCGGGTCTTTAGGCAAAAAGTTCAAACTATCCATCTGTTTTAATAGGCTATTTCTTTCAGTCTATTTTCTTCAATGTTCAGCTGGGCGTCATAAACCACAAAAACGTGCATTTGTATCTGGCCATTCTCCTCCTCTTCCTTATTAATCTGTATGAGTATGCCATCTGACCCTACCCTTCTTCCACTCCCGTGCAGTCTGTTGTCATACGTGGATCTAAAATCCAGCCATAGTCCATATTTGTCTGTTAGATAATCTTCGAGTCTTACATCGTGAAGGTGAAGTTTTTTACACACATGATCGGCTGTGGGGCTTGTCTGTCTGCCTCCAGCAAACAGTTTTCTTATTTCATCAAAGTGTTGGTCGGGCAAAAGTCCGGCTGAATACAGCTGAAAAGGCTTGCCATCTACTGTGCAAGACAACTGCTCAATTTTTGGGTTGTAAAACACCTCAGATTCTCTCCTAAAAGGGGCTGGGGGTTTAGTAAATAGCAAGAGAACCCCCTTTAGGGACCTTAAAGAATTGCTTATAGCTATTTCCCAGACAGCGTCTTGCTTGTTTTTAATCGCTAGACTGTGGTGTAAAACTCTTTCAAAGTAAACAACCGCCCTACTTTTATACTGATTTAAGATTATTCTAGCCAGTTCAGGGTTAGTAACAACATCAAAATTAAGAGAGATGTTACTAACAGTGTACTTGGCTTGAGGATCATCTGATAAAATAACAGACCCGCTGTCATTGAATGTCAGTTCGTAAGTAAGTTTGTCTCTTAGTGCGCCTTGGTAATATGGCTGATGGGTTTTTAACAGTTCAAAATCTAGAGGGATGCAAAATCTGTTCTTAAATGCTCGCGCTATTGCCTGGTCTCCCTCGTCTTCCTTTGCATCTGCAGCATTAAGCCTGTGCTTAAGACCGTTTGGGCTCTGGATCCCCTGAAAGATTTTGTCTTTCCTTTCTGTTCTGGGTAGCCACAGATCAGAATAGAGATTAAAAATGTCTGCGCTACTCAGTGAGAAGACTTCTCTACCTTCCAGTTTGATTACCATATTTTTAATGATGGCCCTGCCCAGGTTAGCAACGACAGTAGCATTAGGATCCGCCGACTCAATATCTATTTTGAATAATAGCTTGGCAGTGCCTGGCATTATAACATCGTCAGGCCCGAGGTCGCTAAATCTTACTGTTAACATTTCATTGGGCTCAATTGTTGATGGATTATTTACAACGCGCACAGTCTGTCTTATGCCTTTTATGCCATGGGGTTCCTTCGCTTTTCTGAATGGATCGAGGTCGCAGCCGTATGGGTTCATTTTTTATAAAACAAAAAATAATAAATATATAAATATGGCTGATGAAGATTTTGACGCGATTGATCCTATTGAAGAAGATGATGAAGAAAGAGAGCCGAGTCCTTCATTGCAAGATGAACTTGAAGGGGCAGAAGCGAGTTCTTTACTCCCTAGACGGCCTCAAGATGTAGGTTCTTCACTCCTTAGTGCTCGTCAAGAACTTTTAGGAGTAGGTTCTTCACTCCATAGACAGCGTCAAGAACTATTGCGACAACGAATTGAATTATTCTATAGAAGTATAGGACGGAGGCTGCCAGACACGCTCGATTCTAACGATTTTGAGATGGGAAAAGTGGGCGGAGACGAGGAAGGTCATTTGTTTATAAATTATAAGAAGGGCAATAAACAAATGCGTAAACAAGTTACTGATAGCCGGGACCCCTCCGAGTTTTTAACCCCGGGCTCACTTGGGGAGATTCCTATTCGGGTCAGAAGGCGATTAAATATTGCAGATCCAAGGAAGTCTGCTCTAAGGTCTAAAGCCGTTAGCGCTTTACAGAACTTGAAGCAAAGGTTGCCAGCGCAGTCTGAAATGCAAAACATACCTCTTCAAGAATTAAGTCAAAGAGCAGATGAAGTAATAGTAGAAGTTGAGACGAGTTTTAATGAAGAAACAATTGCCGATTCTTCATCGCCTAGTCAAAGAGAACGTGAGCTGAGTCCTGAAGAAGAAGAAACAGCTTTAAAAACAATTAATGATCCTCCATTGCCTGAGAGTGTACACAGGAATCTTAAAGCTGCTCTGCGTGAACTCAGGGGTCTTGATGATGCTCTACGGAGAATAAATGGCGAGCTAAAAAACAACTTGTCAAAACTTGGTGAGCTAGAGAGAGAGATAGAAGAAGAAAAAAATAAACTGGCTGATGCAGATGATAACAATTTAGGGGTAGAAGAAAAGGCTAGAATACAGGCGAAAATACAGAATTTAATGGAACTAAAGGCAGACAGGTTAGAAACGCTGTCTACTAACAGAGAACAAATAGTATTACAAACAAACAGAATCAAAGAAACTATACACAGACTCCTTCATGAAAATACTACGTTAGCAGAAAGAATAAGGACTCTGTTCAGAGAGCAGGGAATTACAATAGTTAGTATATTAACAGCCGTTGGGTTTGCTATCTCTACACTGGTTTATGCATTAACTGGCAGTGCGCCAACAGGGCCAGTAGCGCCTCCAACGCCTCAGCCTGGTAAAAGTTGGATTAGAAAACAATTACACCATCTGGCAAACCTATTAAAGAAGTTAGCTGCCAAAGCGCTTGATGCTCTGCCGGGCATAATAGGCAGTGTTGTTAGTTGGGTTTTGTCTACCATAGGCAAAGTGGCTGGTTATATGGCTGACCATCTGTGGACGTTAGGAGTGCTGGCTGCCGGTTTAATTTTTAGTGAAATAAAGTATAGCCAGTCCAGTAAAAGTTAAAAACACAACAAGGGCTGTCTTTTCGCTGGTGTGTCTGTCGGGGTGAGGTACATCAACAGGCGGTGGACTGCTTTCTGGCTGTGGGCTGCTTATAACTGGTGAGGGGTCGCTTTCAGGGCTAGATACTTTTTTTAAAATGGCTGGCGCGGGCCTTGTGTTTAAGCCTTGATTGTGTCCTAAGTTTTGGTCGTCTCCAGCTATGAGGATTTCATTATTATAATTCTGTATCATGCCAATCTGTAGTCTAAGGTCAGAAGGCAGCATGTATAATCCATGACTCACAACAAAGTCAACCTTTGACCTAGCATGTGAAAGAACGTTTTGGTACCTTTGTATGCTGGAAGGCAAATCAACAGCAGAGTTAATAGCATCTTCTAAATTGGCTAGAAATTGTTTTCTGGCGTCAAAGCCTGTAGATTGATCCACTATGCTAGACTTGGTCTGTGCTTGCGCTCCTAATAGACACCAAACGTACGTCCGTATGGAGTCATTGAGTCTTTGCACTCCTGGCATTGTTAGGCCTTCACTTTTATCTAAGATAAATGTTGCCCAAGCACTGGGGTGTTTTTGTTCTATTGATCCCAATCTAACTTGGGAGTTTGGCTTAAAAGAGGTGTGGCCGGGCCAGTAGTCAAAATTATATTCTCTACGCTGACCCCACAAATACAATGTGCCCAACCCGTGATTGCGGTCTAACTGTTGTCTAAAGTTATTTGAAGGGTTAATGTTAAATTCGTTGCAGATTCTTTCATATGCATTATTGTCCATTGAGCTGAGAAATGGATTAAACGCGTTGTCGTTGGGGAGGCGTACTTGTAGTTCAGTTAGTATGCGTCTATACTGGTAATAAACATGAAAGTTATATACTGACCTTACTAAGAGGTTGGGGTGGTTTAAATGGTTTGTATATGAAACACCGCAGCCAGTGGTTGAGCAGTAAACTGCAAAATTTAACTGATTCTGGTAAAAAGCCATGGGATGAGTTGACCATGCTGATGGCACTCTATCACTCTTTATTGGGGGATTTAAATATCTAGTTAGTGGGTTTACAAGTCTGACTAGAAAGCCATATGATTCATCTACAGCGATGGTTAGGTTACTAAAGTCCAAAGATTTGGGCTCATAAACCCCTCCTACATCGTAAGTGGCACTTTCATTATATTTAAAAGGTTCCATTTTTAAATAGTTTTTAAAAAGGATTTTAAAAGGATGCACATTTATATAACCAAGCAAAACCAGCGCGTGTTTTTAAAGTATCCAATTGACAATAGGCGCGGTGATAATAGGGTTGCCCTTAGAGAAATTGGTTTTAAAGTTAAGTGGATTAATATATCTGAAAAAACTAAGAATAACTGGGTGGGTGTTAAGGACGGGCAAGGTAATTTATTAAAGCATTTAAAAATACCTGATGGTTACTACAACTTTTGTTCTTTAAAAGAAGTATTTAGCAATTTTGGCATTAAGTTAAAAATCAACGAGGCAAATCTTATAATTACTATGCACTTTCCAGAAGAAAGAAGGGAGTACGTTTTTCCTAGAAGCCTCGCTCGAATTTTAGGCTTTTATGATAGCGGTGAAACGTATCATATTAAAACACATAAGTACGTAGAAAGTGTCCTCTACGAGTATGCAGGCAGTAGACCATCTGATTTTCTAATTAACCCAAGGCTGTATGTTCATTTAAGCGAATTAAAAACAGATGCTAATTTGTTTAATGGTCAACCATCTACGGTTCTAAGAGTGTTGCCATCACTTGAGGCGGGTTTTTGCGATTATCAGTCATATACATTTGACAAAAACAGTCAATTTAAAAAATTAGTTGGTGAGGATATACATTCATTGTGTGTAAAAAGAACGAACCAAGATGGAAAGCCGGTTGTTTGTTCTGATTTGTTGGTAGTGCTTGAGATAGAAGAGCGTACTGTAAACCATTAGATTTTTATGCTATGGAGAGAGATTGATAATATCTAGGCTCTAAATCACCCATTTTTGTTTTGCACGTAAGCCCCCCATTTTAAAGTAACAATTACGTCAATTTTTGGAGGTTTTTGGATGTTAAGTTTGGTTGTAAAAAAGGTGTTAATTTTGGCAAAAAGTAGTATGAGATGGACGAGATTGTTTGTGAAAAGGGGGGGTTTTGTGCAAAATAAGATGGGTGGGGTAGAGCCTAGATATTATCAATCTCTAAAATCAATTGGGCTTCAAGAGTGCGTGATGTTTTAATTAGTTATGGCTTCTCCTATGCATAGGAATATCAAGGTGTAGGGTGCATAAATTCCTTGATGGAGATGTTTAAACAAAGACTGGTCGACTGCAGGTGGCAGACTTGGAATTATCATATGGATAACAGCGATAGATTTGTAGACTACAGGAAATTCAAGGCATAACATGATCTTGAGCCATGCTTACTTCTTGGTTTGGACAGATTTGTTCGATACATTCTGACAAGATTTAGATTTGGAATGTCCGATTTATCAGTGCATAGTTCAAGAAAAAAAAAGGAATAATGAACGTGGAACAAAATGTCCGCTGTGGAGATCTGCTACCGATTATGAAATTCACTTTGCTTTTTGTTGCCCTATGTTTGATGATTTGAGACACAGTCTAATCAATCCAAAATATTATAACAATCCCACTGATTTCAGATAAAGTTTACTTTTAGCATCATAAATCGAACAGATCGTTAGAAACGTTGCTGTATATATCTTTATAAAGCCTTTAAGAGAAGAGGAATTGCTCTATCTTGAACTACTAGCTTGCTTGTCCCTTGAAGGCAATTTCAGTGCATGAAATCGTGTACGAACTGGTGTAATGTTGTTTTTTCATTTTCTCTTTGCTTCCTCTGTAATTTGGTGAAACGTTTCCATGTTGTCTTTTGATTTAGTTTTGAAGTAGATGATGGATTGACACTCTCATCTAAATTTGTCGTTATATTCATCATTGATGTTCACACCCCTTCAAATGGGGCTTTGGCCTTACTGAATAAAATTCCGTTCTGTTCTGTTGTGTTCTGCTCTCACTTTCTCTCTCTCTCTCTCTCTCTCTCTCTCTCTCTCTCTCTCTCTCTCTCCTCTCTCTCTCTCTCTCTCTCTCTTCTGTGTGTGTGTGTGTGTGTGTGGTGTGTGTGGTGCCTGTCAATCATTACGTTCCTGTCTCTGTGTCTGTCAGCTAAATTCAGGAACATATCAAATTAAATTCATTCTTTTAGCCATTCATTAGTCTATTCGTGAACCCTTTCGCCCTATCATTGTCACAGTTCCTGCTTAACATAAGTTCCGTTTTCACATTGAATTCAGTTTCAGGACATGCTACTGATTTTCTGGCACCGTCACTCAAGTGAATCACGCCTTGAGCCAGATGCAGACATTGTCTGGCACTGGTCCAGCATGACTCCAGATCCCCTTCACACACGGCCTGTCTGCAGTGACTGGGACAGAGAACACAACACAGTCACCCCAAGTGGCTCCGGCTCTGTCGGAATCTGTGCAACCCTGTTTGGAGTTGTCTTCCTTGTCTATTTCCGGAGTTTGGCCATTCTTTAGGGGCTGAGGTGTAGGCGGACATATATTGTCTGCAAAGTTCGGCGTTGATGTCATCAATTCTTGCCTTTGCATTACGTGTGACTGTTGTTGGAGTCTGTTTTTCACTTTTGGAATTTTTTTTTTTTCCATGATGTGATTTGAAGATAATTTTA
>CM065733.1:48739992-48757492 GCA_033310375.1 Conus canariensis | reverse complement strand
CCGTAGGGCCGGCACGGTTGGTCTGTGGCTCTGGCATTGTTGGTCTGAGCGTGAAGAGGGTGTCTCTGTTTACAAAGTACAGCTCTGGCATTGTATGGCTGATTTATAAGACGATTTTGAAAGAAATTTGAAATAACTCTACTAGTTGACATGAACAAACAAATTACAAGACGAAACACGATGCGTTTCGACCTCTAAGGTCTCCGCCAGTTAACAGGGACAAAGTAGTTACAGGACAAAACGCAACGCATTTCGACCTTCTTGATCTTCTTACGTCGTGTCCAGTCTTGTAATTTGTTTATCCATGTTAACTGGTGGAGCTGCCGGAGTTATTTCAAATTCCTTTTAAATATTTGTTTTAATTTTCGCTTGCAGTCACCTCACTTTGCAACTAACTTAGAAGACGGTGTCTTCTCTAACAGATAGTAGCTCTGGCAGACTGACCTGAAAGTAGTGATGAAAAATGAGATTCAAGATTCAACCCTTTTTACTTTTTGGAGTGTGGATGACCCAATTAAAAGAACACGCAAAGACTAGCGACACAGAAACTAGGCATATGATGACTATGTCCTGTAGAAATGGAAGATGTAATAACACAATTTCAGTCAGACACTGATTGGTATTGTCAAATGAACACCAACATACCTTTCCAGTTTCGTTTTTTCTCTAATAGAGTCGCCAGTTGATCGTTGCAAGTCACTGAATAACTCAGACAGCCCTCAATAATTATGCTTGAGGTATAAAAAAAAAATTTTTTAAAGTGTGTGGGGTGAAACAAGGCAGTTTTTCTGATATTTTTAGGGGAAAAAAATGATAGAGAGAGTAAGAGAGAGAGAGTAAAGAGAGAAAGAGTTAGAGAGTGAGACAGTCAGACAGGCACACAGACATAAGACACACAGACAGTGCCAACGCATTAACTATAGTTTTGTCAATCATAACGTCGAAATCAGTTCCTCCTTTTTTTCACAGCTCCTCTGAAAATTCTTCACGGTCTCTAAGACAAGTCATCACTCAAAATTTGCAGCATGTTGCAGTGTCGTATCGTGTGAAGGCTTGACCCTAGGCCGTCAACTGCCAAAGCGTGACAACTCGCCTCTGTCTAAAAAGCATGACATCGTGCCTGCGTCTAAATACCGCTAAACACTAAAACATGACATCGTGCCTGCGTCTAAATACCACTAAACACTGAAACAGGGCATCGTGCCTGCGTCTAAATACCACTAAACACTGAAACAGGGCATCGTGCCTGCGTCTAATACCACTAAACACTGAAACAGGGCATCGTGCCTGCGTCCTAAATACCACTAAACACTGAAACAGGGCATCGTGCCTGCGTCTTAATACCGCTAAACACTGAAACAGGGCATCGTGCCTGCGTCTTAATACTGCTAACACTAAACGCATGTGCTGCGTCTTAATACCTAAACTAAAACATGACATTGTGCCTGCGTCTTAATACCGCTAAACACTAAAACATGACATCGTGCCTGCGTCTTAATACCGCTAAACACTGAAACGTGACATCGTGCCTGCGTCTTAATACCGCTAAACACTGAAACGTGACATCGTGCCTGCGTCTTAATACCGCTAAACACTGAAACATGACATCGTGCCTGCGTCTTAATACCGCTAAACACTGAAAACAGGCATCGTGCCTGCGTCTTAATACCGCTAAACACTAAAACATGACATTGTGCCTGCGTCTTAATACCGCTAAACACTAAAACATGACATCGTGACTGCGTCTGAATAGCCCTAAACACTGAAACATGACATCGTGTCTGCGTCTTAATACCGCTAAACACTGAAACATGACATCGTGCCTGCGTCTAAATACTGCTAAGCACTAAAACATGACATCGTGCCTGCGTCTAAATACCGCTAAGCACTAAAGCATGACTAAAAACCAAGCCAGGAAATCTTCGGCTCTTCCTCAACAATTTGCCCCAATTATAACAAAACTGTGAATGTTTCATGATTCAATTATGAAATTCCGGACACTCATACGCAGATGCGCCCTATCATTCCAGCATATGTCTGCACATCGGCAAGCAAATGCGTGCACGCGCGCGCGCGCGCGCACACGCACACACACCACCACACACACACACACACACACACACACACACACACACACACACACACACACGCACACGCGTGCGCGGGGAGGGGGGGGGGCGGGGGCTTTCCAGATGTTTTAAGACTATAATTATTTGTTTGCCAAGTCACTACAAGTTTAATTAAGCAGCTGCTTTCTTGCAAAAGAAACTACACAATTTTCAAAATCTGAATATCAATTTTCTTAGCTGACCTCAACATGGACCATACAAATACGAAAAATCTTTCAGGTGAAAGAAGGGTTTTGTGAAATGCATGTGTTGTCTGCAGCCATACTGAAGCATAGTATAACATTGTTTCACCCATCAAGTTCCGCTCTTAGGACCACCCACCTCACCCCCAGAATATCAGCTCCCATTCCACAGAGTCCCTGTCTGGAGCGGGCCGCTCAGAGAATTCCCAAAGTGAATTAGGAAAGCCATTGTGAGGACTATCACGACTCTGTCTGCAGCAGGCTGGCTACTAAAACACGAGGCGGGTGGTAACTGGGTTTCACACTGTTTGGTTTATTCCAGGATGTTCACCAAATGCACGCCTACTTCTTTAGAACTTACTTACTTACCTTTCTGGCTTATTTCTCCTCGTATGGTTATTAACCCTTTTGGTTCTGAATTCTACAAAGAAAAGACTTGGTTTATGACAAGTAGACATAGAAGGAAAATGGAGAGATGCGTGTGTGTGTGTGCGTGCGTGCGTGCGTGCGTGTGTGTGTGTGTGTGTGGTGTGTGTGTGGGGTGTGTGTGTGTGTGTGTGTGTGTGTGTGCGCGCGCGCGCGCGCGCAAAGTTACAGTTAGAGCGTGTGAAAAAGGATGGAAGGAGATAATATGAATAAGGAGATCAAGACTAGCAAGGACAATACTCAACACACTAGAAAGCAGAGGAACTAATCCGTATAGAGTCTAATAAATATGCTTCTTCATCTGTCTCTCGATCTGTTTGAAGGGGGATGTATCTGTGGAAAATTCTGACACTTAACGTATCCTACTTGCTCAATATACACTGGCATTAAATTAATGTAAAGGTTTATCCATGGAATTATCATTGAATAACCGTTACCAAATCTCTCTCTCTCTCTCTCTCTCTCTCTCCACTCACACACACACACACACACACACACACACACACACACACGCACGCACGCACGCACGCACGCACGCACCACACACACACACACACACACACACACATATACACGCACGCGCACTCGCGCACCGCATACACTCATACACACACACATGGGCCCGTGCCGACACATCCATTCACACACATATACACGCACATGTGTACACTCACCCACACACACACACACACACACACACACACACACACACACACACACACACACACACACACACACAACACACACAATTATACTAATGGCACTACAAATGTCCGGGAGATACTCAAGGTCTGACCAGCGCATTGGGCTAATACGTTGGTCAGACATCTGCTAAGTCGTAGCCACAAGACCCTCGTCTTGAATTCTCTCATCTTAGTCATTAATTTATTCATCCATCAGCTTAAATCATGAGCATCGTGGTCTCGAAACTTAGCGTATGTGGGACTAGTCCGCACGCAGTGACACGTCCTTGATGAAACTGAAACTCTGTATGTGTGTGTGTGTGTGTGAGTGGTGCGTGCATGCGTGCGTGCGTGCGTGTGTGTGTGTGCGTGCGTGCGTGCGTGGTGCGTGCGTGCGTGCGTGCGTGCGTGCGTGCGTGCGTGGTGTGTGTGTGTGTGTGTGTGTGTGTGTGTGCGCGCTCGCGCGCGCGTTCATAAAGGTCGCTTTCAGACAAATATCTAGAATGATTGTGTCTGAGATGGTTTCTTAGGTACGTATTCTTATCATAATGGCAGCAGCGACTTAGACTAGGATATCACAGACACGCGTTCTTTACATAACGTCTACATCGACTTTCACTTAGATGATTTAAGATATGCAAACTCTGAACATAACGTCCAGACTGATTCTGATTGATTTGATTTCATAGAAACCTATTCTTATCATAATTATATATCACAACAACTAATAGTTTCCTTGTTGATCACAAACATCATCTGCTACAGAAGCAAAGTTTTGTATAAAGAACACGCAATGCTAAACATACTTAATCAGCGCGCGGTCCTGCTGACCCTATGTGGAGATAATTTGCTTGTGTTCCTACATGATCTATCTCCCTTGTTTAAATTCACGTTAAACCACTGTTTGCTCTCCCCTTTCGTCTCCACGTTTATGAAGCGTTCGTGTCATGAGTATTCAATGGAGGTAGATTGACGGGAATTGGCGCCAGAGGAGAGGAATCACTGTCTCATTTCAGAACTAGACGCTTTCTCATTTCGGCCCAAAGACAGAGGGATTAGCGTTATACAAAGGCCTAACAGACGGTATCTTGCGTGTGCGGAATCACAAAAGGTAGTCATAGAAAAATTACCTTAGTGTGACGATGTAGGATTTATTTGGGTAGGCGTCTTAGTGACAACTTGATTTTCATAGCTCCCCGTGAAGACATGCGTCTGTACTTCCAGACCCTGATCAGCATACAGCTTTGTTGGGCGGGAGGGAGGATGGGACAGGAGGAGTGTGGTGGTAAGAATGGTGTGGAAGAGTAACCACGCGTTGAGCGCAACGAGTTGATCCCAAGAATTGCGCTATATAAAATCCATACATTATTATTATTATTAATTACACAGGGGAGATAATTGTCTAAACTCAAAGCTAAAGTTGGCATCATTTTCTTTGTTTTCCATCCTGGCTTGTCCTTTTTATTGCAGAGGACAGACTGATATAAACTCATTTCAGTAACATCAGGAAGAAAAAAAATGTATTAATACCTTGCTCACCTTTTAGCGAGAACGTTGCGGCGGGGGAGGGGGGGGGGGAGGGGTGCAGGATGGGGAGGGAACGAAGAAAAGGGAAATCAACAAAATGTGTATTCAACGTACATCATTATACAGCTTTCTACTATATATCATATTTGGTAATCACCTGCACATCTAATGCAATATTACAGCTCACGCCTATTGTCACGCCTCTGGACTTTCTTCTTGCCTTCCTTGTGGACCATTTCGTTTCGCTATAAGGCTGGCCTCATTGGAGAATAGCCAACTGGTGGGACGATTCGTAACAAACTGTTTGCCTGTCAGTCTCTCTCTCTCTCTCTCCTCTCTCTCTCTCTCTCTCCTCTCTCTCTCTCTCTCTCTCTCTCTCTCCTCTCTCTCTAGGAAAAACTGAAAGAAAAGATAATAATTAAAAGACGTAAGTTTTTTTGCTTCAATTTTATTGTTCTCTTTGAATAAGCAACATATAATCAGGGTGAGAGTGCCAATACACCACACATTTGAACAATGACAGTCCCAGACATTTTGTATCAAACATCAGAACACTAAAACCATCAAGACTATGTCCATTTGTAAGAGAACATACAGACTACGCATGGTGTGTGAGGGACTGGTTAGAGAAAAAAATGTATAACTGGAAAAAAAAAAAAAAAAAAAAAAGAAATGTGGAAAAAAAAAAAAAGTCATTCACATCGTGAAAAAAAGATGCTTACACTTTCAAGTGTATGGGCACTCAGTAGAGATGTAGCCTTAAAAAAAATTGATTACGAAGATATAAATGTTATTCGATCGGCATTGATGACGAAGATTTGTATGTGTTTCGATTTGCATTGATTACGAAGATTTGTATGTGATTCGATCTGCATTGATTACGAACATTTGTATGTGATTCCATCTGCACTGATTACGAAGATTTGTATGTGATTCGATCTGCATTGATTACGAAGATTTATACGTGATTCGATCTGCATTGATTAAGAAGATTTATATGCGGGGGAAAAAAAACGTTGCAGTAACTCGAACAAAGAGACGGAGCCAAACAAACTGACAATTGACTGTAGATGTTTCACGTGGTACAATTCTGCCTCAGAATTCATTTCACTACATGAAATTTAAATCTAAAACATTAGAAAGATATATCCACGGCAACCTCCTATCACACAAAAAGAGTTTAAATACTAGATATATTTCACATAGCAGCGCTTCGCCTGTATCTGTTTAAACTATCAAACTTTCAAAGAGGCATGTACTTACAATCATAGTTATTAAAACTTAGACAATCAATGGGTCCAAATAAGGTCTACCAATAACTGTAAAGCAGGAAGTCTACGCAAGATCAAAGAATACAAACAGACTGTACAACACGCGCGGGTTCGCGTGTACACACAAGCACACACGTGCGTTCGCTCGCTCACACGGGAAGAGAGGGAGAGACAGACAGAGAGAGAGAGAGAGAGAGAAACAGATAGATAGATAGGGAGGGAGAGAACATGTACGAGTATACATGTGCGCGCGCGCACACACACACACACACACACACACACACACACACACACACACACACACACACACACACACACACAACCGAAAGGGGGAATACAGTTGAAAAGGAGTGGTTTACACATACCCACAGCACCACAAGCACTGGCTAAGGTATTGCATGATGAACTGACGTCGCATGTCCCGATCCCCATCCCATCCTCCCATCGTGTCCTAAAGTCCTTTTTCACCGCCCCATCTCCAGCGTACCCCCAATCTCCCGCCTGGGTTTTTCCTTCCAGATCCTATCGCCACATAATCTCTCTCTGTGTCACATACAACACACACACACACACCCCACACACACACACACACACACACACAGAACATCGAGGATAGAGTGGCACAATAAATACATTGCCTAATATATTTAAGTAATCGTGTTGGAGTTGAATCCTCTCTCTCTCTCTCTCTCTCTCTCTCTCTCTCTCTCTCTCTCTCTCTCTCTCTCTCTCAGGAATGACAGATGAAGCGAAATATCAGCCAAGCTCTCTCACAGGGCCAAAGGACGTCAGTCGTTTGGCTGCCATGGTGTGTGTGCTTTGTTTCTTTTACAGAATGTAAGGAATCGAGCTTGACGAGATGACAGTTCTGGTGTACCACCCCCACCCCCATCCCCACCCCCCACCCTTCCCCTTCCCCTCCGCCACCTCTCCGTGCTCAGCTGTGCTAGTGCTACGAATACCATGAACTAACTTGAACTCGGTTGAATTCATGGCCATTTCCCCATACGAATTGGACAGCCTTAAGAAAAGCTCAGTGTAATCGGCTGGGCCATAACAATAACAACGAAAATCTAACTTAACTTGCCCGTGTTTCTCGCCACCTACTCACTTCCCCACATTTTCCTTCTCACCTTTTCTGCTGTGAGATTCTTCTCAACATGCTTCTTGTTATGAAAGGAAATTTAACACGAGGTAGGGAACAGTAAACAGTAAATAACGAACAAGTAGGGTAACTCTTACTCTCATGATGACATAAATACACGCCCATCACTCCGAACCAATGCTGCTTTAGACAGGAGTTATGGGCGTGTAATAATTTCATCATGGGAGAGTTACTCTACTTATTCGTTAATTACTGGTTACTGTTCCCTGCCTCATTCTAAATTTACTTTCATACCAATTAAACCTAGGTTATCTGTACTCGTCACTGTTGGTCCGTGTGTTTGTGTGACTATAATCAGCATCAAAATGGCTGTGTCAGTCTTGAATAAAAGTTGTTTTTGTGTTTGGTTATTTCTCCGGTCGTTGTTGCTGTGTAAGCTTGGAACTTCGTTTTGCTGTTGTTGTTGTTGTTGTTGTTGTTGTTGTTGTTGTGTGTGTGTGTGTGTGTGTGTGTGTGTGTGTGTGTGTGTGTGTGTGTGTGTGTGTGTGTGTGTGTGTGTGTTTCTCTATTGTTTTTCTTTTCTTTTTTGCCTTTTTTATTTCTTTTTTTTTTCTTTTTTTTTTTCTTTTTTTTGGTTGTTGTTGGTTGTTTTGGGGGTTTTTTTTTTGTTTTTTGTTTTTTTTTTGGATGGAGGGGTGTCTTCTTGTTTGTTCTGTGCGCTCTGTGTTGTCATTTTCTGCTAAGCGGTACGGTGTCGAAAGCAGCCTTCGTTTGGAGTTATGGGCCTGTATTTATTTCAACACGGCAGCAAGATTTACCTTACTTGTTCGATTTACACTTCTTGCTAGTCATTGCCTTTACCTTTCGCTCGCCTTGTTTCTGTTACAGTGTGTCGTTTTACTTCCATATCAACCTACTTCCTACCCTTTGGCGGGTCATGTCGATGTGACCACGTGTCGTTGTGACCACGTGTCGTTGTGACCACTCACATGTTGCGACCATGTGGCGTTGTGACCACGTGTCATTGTGACCACGAGGCGTTGTGACCAAGTGTCGTTGTGACCACATGTCAAGTGTGACCGAGTGTCGTTGTGACCACATGTCAAGTGTGACCGAGTGTCGTTATGACCACATGCCAAGTGTGACCAAGTGTCGTTATGACCACATGCCAAGTGTGACCAAGTGTCGTTATGACCACATGCCAAGTGTGACCAAGTGTCGTTATGACCACATGCCAAGTGTGACCAAGTGTCGTTATGACCACATGCCAAGTGTGACCAAGTGTCGTTATGACCACATGCCAAGTGTGACCAAGTGTCGTTGTGACCACATGTCAAGTGTGACCAAGTGTCGTTGTGACCAAGTGTCGTTGTGACCACATGTCAAGTGTGACCAAGTGTCGTTGTGACCACATGCCAAGTGTGACCAAGTGTCGTTATGACCACATGCCAAGTGTGACCAAGTGTCGTTATGACCACATGCCAATTGTGACCAAGTGTCGTTATGACCACATGCCAAGTGTGACCAAGTGTCGTTATGACCACATGCCAAGTGTGACCAAGTGTCGTTGTGACCACATGTCAAGTGTGACCAAGTGTCGTTGTGACCAAGTGTCGTTGTGACCACATGTCAAGTGTGACCAAGTGTCGTTGTGACCAAGTGTCGTTGTGACCACATGTCAAGTGTGACCAAGTGTCGTTGTGACCAAGTGTCGTTGTGACCACATGTCAAGTGTGACCAAGTGTCGTTATGACCACATGTCAAGTGTGACCAAGTGTCGTTGTGACCACATGCCAAGTGTGACCAAGTGTCGTTGTGACCACGTGTCGTTGGGACCAAATCCAAAGGGCAAGAACACTACATTCGGTTACAACAATACGTGGTTACAACGACACGTGGTCACAACAATACGTGGTCACAACGACACGTGGTCACAACGACACGTGGTCACATTGACACGTGGTCACAACGACATGTGGTCGCATCGGCATGTAGCCTTCCCATTTCCCTTCTACGCCTTTCCAATTGTAAAGTTTAACACACACACACACACACACACACGCGCGCGCGCGCACGCGCGCGCGCGCCACACACACACACCACACACACACACACACATATGCCACCATACACACACACACACACACACACACACACACACACACACACACCACACACACACACTCACCACCACTACCACACTTCACTCTTTCCTGTCCAGCTTCGCGTTTGTTAATTTGCCATCATTCAGCTCTCAACTCTGATTGCTTATTTCCCACCCCTTTTCATCGTTCCCAATTCCCATCTTTCCTCCCCCCCCCCCCCCATTCTCTTCTCTTCTCATCCATGCTCTCCACCCCCCACCCTCCCCCCACCCCCCCCCCCCCCTACCTTCAATCCCCCTCAATCATCGTTCCTAAAGGGTCTTCATTTCCCCTCCTCATACTCGTCCTGCCTTGTTCCTTTTTTCCCCTGCCTTTGAAAGCCCGTTTCTCCCTTTGCCTTGTCGCGTTTTCTCCTCTCTTTTGTTACTTTCCTGAATCCCATCCATCTGCACACTAAGGCAGCGATGGCGTCCGCTGCGTGGCATCTTCGTTGCGCACATCTCCCGTCGAACTACGTTCCTACCCTGCTACACATTCTAACCTTCGTATTCCTTCCTAAACACGTCCCACTTCCTTTGCCTGCGCGATGATTCATTTCCACCTTTCATTCTATTTGTTGTCCACTTTACATGCCTTCTCTTTCCCACAGCATTACAGTAGTCGCGTTTACCACGCCGGCTATTACATGTGCGCACTCATGTTTCCACTTAGCAGTATTAAGTGACATCTAACTTGTTTCTCCCACAATTACCAGTCGTCTCCTGTTTTCCCACTGCAGTTACATGTAATGTTTTTCCCACAGAGTTACAGTGTTCTGTTTTCCCACAGCAGTTACAGTGTCTCCTGTTTTCCCACGCTAGTTCAGTGTCTCTGTTTTCCCACGGCAGTTACAGTGTCTCCTGCTTTCCCACGCAGTTACAGTGTCTCCTGTTTTCCCACGGGCAGTTACAGTGTCTCCTGTTTTCCCACAGCAGTTACAGTGTCTCCTGTTTTCCCACAGCAGTTACAGTGTCTCCTGTTTCCCACAGCAGTTACAAGTGTCTCCTGTTTTCCCACGGTAGTTAATTTGTCTACCCGTTTTCCAAAACGCATGTTAAGTTGTTTCCTGTTTCATAACGGCAGTTGAATGTTTCCTATTTTTCAAAAAGTACATGTGTGCTCCTGTTTTCAAAAACAGTCAAGTGAATTTTGTTTTCCCAGCATTACAGTGTGTAATTGGTTTCCCAAAGGCAGTTACAATTGTTTTTCCTTTTTCCAAAAACAGTCAGTGTGAATTTGGTTTTCCCGTTTTCCAAATAACAGTCATGTGAATTGTTTGTATCACTGTAATTTGGGTTTCCGTTTTCAAATAACATTCAGTGTAATTGGTTTTCCTTTTTTCAATAAAGTCAGTGGGGAAATTTGGTTTTCCTGTTTTTCCAAAAACAGTCATGTGAATTTGTTTTCCGTTTTTCAAATAAAGTCGTGTGAAATTTGGTTTTCCTGTTTTTCGAAATTACGGTCAGTGTAATTTGGTTTTTCCGTTTTCAAATAACAGTCAGTGTGAATTCGGTTTTCCTGTTTTTTCAAATAACAGTCAGTGTGAATTTGGTTTTCCCGTTTTTAAATAACAATCTGAGTGAATTTGGTTTTCCTGTTTTTCAAATAACATAAGTGTAAAATGGTTTTCCCGTTTTTTCAAATAACAGTCAGTGTGAATTTGGTTTTCCTGTTTTCCAAATAACAGTCAGTGTGAATTTGGTTTTCCCGTTTGTCAAATAAGTCAGTGTAAATTTGGTTTTCCTGTTTTTCAAATAACGGTCAGTGTGAATTTGGTTTTCCCGTTTTTCAAATAACAGTGTGAATTCGGTTTTCCTGTTTTTTCAAACAACAGTCAGTGTGAATTTGGTTTTCCCGTTTTTCAAATAACAGTCAGAGTGAATTTGGTTTTCCTGTTTTTCAAATAACAGTAAGTGTGAATTTAGGTTTCCCGTTTTTTCAAATAACAGTCAGTGTGAATTTGGTTTTCCTGTTTTTCAAACAACAGTCAGTGTGAATTTGGTTTTCTTTTTTTCCCATGGCGGCTCGAGTTTCTCTTTTTTTTTTCCATCCTTCCATCCACAAGGTGAAAAGCGGTCTAATCAGGCACGAATCACAGAGAAGATAACAAAATTCGGTCAATGATATTGCCCAACACATCCATAGCTACTCGACACCGAGTCGGAAACAAAGAGCATGGCTACAGCGTAGTCTCTGATGCCGCTGCTTTCTGATTCAACTCTGCTCCATCTTCCATACGAATACTATACGTTCTTTTCCTGAGCGTCAGGAGGTAGGGAGGTAAGCTTTTCTAATTCCCTACCACCATTTCTTCCCATTCACAATCAACGGTAACGTCCTTTCACTGGTGTATGAAATGATCAGTGGCCTTGCCTCCACCCCACCCCCACCCCCTCCCCCCTCTACTTAACGCTCATCCCCAGCCCCCCCCCCCCCCCCCCCCCCTCTTTCTTATTCCCTTCTCGTTCAGTTTCCTGTGGTCTGTCTTCGCATCTCCTCTCAGTCATTTTCCGACCACTCCTGCTTAATTACTTCCCTTTCTAGTCAAAACACGCCCCTTTTCATCATCATCGCTATCATTTCGTCTTTTATCTCCTCTTCAGCTCTTTCACTTCCATCCATCCGGTTCCATCTGTCTTAATTTTCTATTTTTTTTTCTGTTTCTTTATTTCATTTACATTACTGTTGTCATTTGCACCCATGTTATCCCCCCTGTTTCTTTTCATTTCTCAGCCATCGCGTGGTATTAATCTTGTAAGCCTCTGCTGCATGACAAAAAAAAAAAAAAAAAAAAAAACCAGACCTGTTTGCTTGTATGATGTGGAATATCCACCGTGCTGTCTGCTTCGCGGGTATTTTCAGACTCACTGAAGTACTAGCGAAGTCTACCAGATTTCCCCGCTCTCGTCAACAACTGCAAGACGAGCATCCAAAGCCACAATGACATTGTTCTGTTTCCAGACAGCCGGCCTCCATTGCCATGACAATGTACAGAAATGACTACGTCACTGTCTGGAGTAAGATCATGATTGAGGCTGGAATCAACATAACATCCGGAGATCAGGTGTGTCTGTCACCTGAGACTAAGAAAATAAGATGAGTAGAAATCTACCCCAACTACAGATGTTTTAGCCGACATTCTCCATAATTATTCTTCTTTCCTATAATTGTACATGTTGAATTTGGTGTAGTTCTATTCTGGTGAAAAGACGCAGTATTTCATGTACACAACGTCTGTTTCTGTGTGTGTGTGTGTGGGGGGGGGGGGGGGGGGGGGGTGCGGCATACCGTATCTAATGTTTGCCTGATATACGTAAACCTATTATATTTCCAGTGGTCAGTCACTAAAATGAAAGTCTCTTTTGCTCAAGGTCTTATCAATGTGTTGGGTTCATGCACAAATCGGGGAACAGGTAAGTCTTGTCCACGACATTCTCGTCCTCTGTCGTATTGCTTTATACACTGTGTTTATTTGTTTGTTACCTATAGCCCCTGTGTGTAGCATTATGTTCTCGTCGCTTGCAGATGTGGTGTAGCGCATATGGACTAATCCGAATGCAGTGACGCTTCATTCATGAAGAAGGCTGACTCAAAAATAAATTCTTGTGCATTTTACGTGTGTGTGTGTGTGTGTGTGTGTTGTGTGTGTGTGTGTGTGTGTGTGTGTGTGTGTGTGTGTGTGTGTGTGTGTGTGTGTGTGTGTGAGCAGAACATGTGTGTGTGGTGTTGTTTTGTTGTGTCTGTTGTGTGTGTGGTCGTGTGTGTGTGTGTGTGTGTGTGTGTTGTGTGTGTGTGTGTTGTGTGTGTGTGTGTGTGTGTGTGTGTGTGTGTGTGTGTGTGTGTGTGTTGTGTGTTGTGTGTGTGTGTGTGTGTGTGTTGTGTGTTGTGTGTGTGTGTGTGTGTGTGTGTTGTGTGTGTGTGTGTGTGTGTGTGTGTGTGTGTGTGTGTGTGTGTGTGTGTGTGTGTGATGAAAAGAAAGCACACAAAGACACACAAGTTAAGTTGGCCGTCTGTTTATCGATTGTCAGTCATCCAGCAATTGTTCACTCAAAGGTCAAAAAGCCAAATTTACAGCAAATTTATTGTGTAGTATGTTTATTTTCTCATGCGGGTACGACATTGGGCATTTCAATATGCTATCTTCTCGTTATCCGTGGCTCGTGTTAAGAAACAAAAAATTCTCAATGTTCAAAATTATCTGTGTATCTGACCTATCGAATGGTTGTACCTCATTGTTTGTGTCCGAATCGTTTTAGATGAAGAGGAAAACAAAAAGAGGAAGATATGATGAGAGACAGACAGACAGACAGACAGACAGACAGAGAGTGAGAGAGAGACTGGGGACGGGGGTAGCGGGGGGGGGGGGGGGGGGTTGTAGAGAGCACAAACAACATTACCTGAAGGGATCGAGAAAATCGTTTAAATGTTGCCGGAACACTCTATCTGTAGACCCCAGATTTCCTCTCAGTGTGCATTGCAAATGTGGTACCGGATACAATTGACTGGGGTTCGTGTGTTTAGACGACTGATGACCGGACTTCGCCGTAACACACTGGAAAGACTGGCTGAAACTGAGCAGCTCACAACAAATCCTAGTCAAGACATACATCAGATATCATCAATACATACAGCTTAATGGCCATACATTCACAGGAGCATTTGTCGGCAACAGAGTGACCGCAGCATTCGTCTCGGATTCCGTTTCATTCCGGAGCCGTTACTGCGTACGGGCTAGTCCATATGCGCTGTACCACATCTGCTGGAACAAAACACAAATAAGGATACAAGATTTGATCTAAAACACAATTCACTGAAAAGAATTCTCAATAAACATGTCTTTCTCAGACGTGACAAACAACAAACACGAAAAAAGCACAAAACACTGGCCCTCCCCCCACCTCACCCCCACCTCCCACCTCACCCCCCACCCCCCACCCCAAGCCCCAAAAGGCTGTCAGCAACAGAAGGGCAATGTTGAAAAATAGAAGTTAAGAAATGAGGACATTCCAGAAGTCGAGAACAGGCACGGGAAATGAGAGAGAGAGAGAGAGAGAGAGAGAGAGAGAGAGGGGGGGGGGTGGGGGAGGGGGGAGTAGGATGAGAGGAGGAGGGCAAGAAGCGAGCGGTTGAAAGGGAAGGAGAAGGGTCGGTGTCACACACACACACACACACACACACACACACACACACACACACACACACACACACACACACACCACACACGCACGCACGCACGCACGCACGCACGCACGCACCACGCACCACACACACACACACACACACACACACACACACACACACACGCACCTTCCAAAAATTACAAACAATAATGTGTAAAACATTGATAATAAGTTCAACACACTCGGCTTAGTGCAGCAGCTTAAGCGTTGTGAAAACAGCTCACAGTATATTCAATGTCAAGCAATGCATCCTGATTTTATGGTTGACTTTCTGACTGGAGTGCACCGTCGATTTTCAGAATAAAAACGTGTTTTATCAGGCCTAAGGACTGGGCAAACTTACTCTGTTGTTCTGGAATTTCGGCGACACTTGATTTTAACAGTCACTCTCTTGGATTGCCTGTAAGCGCATGGATTCTCAAGCAATTTTCCTGATCTTTTGTATAAAATAAAGCAAAATTATTTCACTTTGAAACCCATTCTGTCTTTCCTCTTTTTCTCAAAACAAAGAATTATAATTCCGACAGCATCCTCTATTGTCAGTTTGCTGCAGAAATGCTATAATACCAGTGTAACTTTGTTGTTCTGTCATTGTGTGTTTGATGCAGAAATGCTGAAACGTAATAACAATACCGGAACCTTGAATTGTCATTGCCATAACAGAAATGCAGTACAAGAAAATGTAGCCTGGCTGTATTGTCGCTGCCACGACAGAAATACAATTGTAAAACTGTAGCTTCGCTGTACTGTCATCGCCACAACACACTGTCGTTTTGCTTTGTTATTGCTACAACAGAAATGCTATAACAATAACAAGCCTGTAGCTTTGCTATATTGTCATTGTATGTTTGGTGTAGAAATGTAACAACAGTACCATTACCTCTGCTGCACTATAGTAGCTTCGCTGTATTGTCATCGCCACAACAAAAATGCGTTCACACTAACCACGTTAATCGTTTTGCTTTGTTATTGCCACAACAGAAACGCAATAACAATAACAAGCCTGTAGCTTTGCCATATTGTCACCGTGTGTTTGGTGTAGAAATGTATCAACAATACCATCACCTCTGCTGCACTGTAGCTGCCACATTGGCATCCAGAAAGACTCTCGGGTAAAAGCGAAAAAGGACATAAAGATCTACGAGCTGCAAACTTCCAACGTCTGTAGAATAACCTGAAGAACAACAGAGTAAACTCCTTCTTCCTATACTCAGACAGGAGCCCTAGAGGTCCTCACGAAGGCTGCTGTACTGAGGAGGCCCTGCAGAGATCCATAGTGCTTATCCCTCGTCGATATGCCGGCAGGCCAGGTCTCTGCTCAAATCCATCAAAACTGGCTGAAAAGAGGCGCCGTCGTTCACCAGCGACGATGGTTTGAGAGAACACTACCTGTCTTGATGAAACATGGACCATGGAAGAGTCACTGGTATCCATCTAGCGTCACCAGTATTCCTTGAGAAGACAGAAGAGGGAGCCGATAAGACACTTATCGAAAGGCAGCACATTCACAACTGACTGGACGCTATCACCTTCGCCATCACCTGCATACAACGTTTGGTACCGGTCAGTCAGACCAGTGTCCCTGTGGTCAGGGGCTATAACAGCGGACCACATCCTCCAGACATGACCACACCCTGGTGCTGCCAGAGGCGGGGTGTGGCCAGCACTGATGACCTGGACGTCAAACTGTACAGCACCCCGAAGGACCTGGAAAGGACGGCAGCGTTCATCCAGGACACTGGAATGACCATCAAATGGGGCGAACCAGGAAGCAGAAGAAGAAGGTAGAACGCAGATCTCGACCAAGATCCAACAGAACTAGGATCACCCCTTTGATCCCAATCCAGGTGCAATAATAATGATAATAATAAACATAATAGTAATGATAGTGATGATGATGATGATTATAATGATGACATTAATAACAACAACAACAATGATAATAATAATCATCATAATGATAAAGGAATAATACTAATGTGACAACAACAAGGATAATAACAATAACATAATGATGATAATAATGTTAATCATAATAATGATGATAATGATAATAATAATGATGATGATGATAATAATAATGAGCCAGTTCTGGATAGTTTGAATGCTGACTGGAGGCACAATCAACAATGTCCATCAGAAAAGGTTATGTTTCGTCGCAATCCGTTTGCCAGTTGTGTGTAACCTTGGTGACAGACACATCAGCCAACAGACGTGGATGAACACTAATCTCCGCGGCAGACGTGTAACAAAGGAGTTAACACATACCAGTCTTACAAAAACACAAAGCAGTATTCATCAAGAAGGAAGAAAGGGAGCTGACGTGTGTAACATGTCCAAACACAAAGGAACTGCGTGAACTTTGACATCAAACACACCATGCTTTCCTTCCCAGCATAATCCGCTTACCGACAGACAGAAAAAAGCCTGTTGTATTTCCTCCTTAGTGTTGTGTTGACATAGCCCAGTGATTCCCTTTGATCAACCGGCGGTGGACTTTTTCCCTGACATGATCTGACGGGGGAGAGACTTGTGCTGACCCCATCACCTGTCTGCCCTCCGTTCAGCCCTTGAGGCCCCACACTGCTGGTACTGGTCAGTATGTGTGTGTGTGTGTGTGTGTGTGTGTGTGTGTGTGTGTGTGTGTGTGTGTGTGTGTGTGTGCATGTGAGTGTGTGTGTGTGTGTGTGTGTGTGTGTGTGTGTGTGTGTAGTGTGTGTGTGTGTGTGTGTGTGTGTGTGTGTGTGTGTGTGTGTGTATGTGTGTGTGTGTGTGTGTGTGTGTGTGTGTGTGTGAGTGTGTGTGTGTTTGTTTGTGTGTGTGTGTGTGTGTGTGTGTGTGTGTCTGTGTCTG
>CM065733.1:48729992-48734992 GCA_033310375.1 Conus canariensis | reverse complement strand
AATATGTGCGCAGAAAAAAAGTTTTCGAGAGTGGCCATCGAGGAAATTTTTTATCCGAGACAACTGAAATATTTTTTTTTGAAAGGCGTTTTGCTAAGAATGTTATATGTTCAGTCCAAGATAAATCTTTGTCAATAATGACACCTAGTGTTTTGTATGAACTGACTTCCTCAACTTTATTGTTGGATATGAGTAAAGGCTGAAAGTTTGATTTCATTTTTTGTCGTTTTTGTCTTGTAGACACGTACATGCACTTTGTTTTAATAGCATTTAAAGACATATGGTTTAGTTGTGTCCATTCAGTAAGTTTATCGATATCTGCTTGAAGCTTAATTGTTAATTCATAGGCATCAGAGTCGTTTTCGTGAAGAGATGTATCATCTGCAAACATTTCGCATTTACATTTAACAAAACAAGGCAAATCATTTACGTAAATTGTAAACAAAAGAGGTCCTAACACAGAGCCTTGTGGAACACCATATTTGACAGGCATAAATGTTGACAATTTGTCAGCTACAGCTACTGATTGTTTTCGGTCACATAAAAAAGATGAAATAAGACTTATGAATTCTGGAGTCAGTTTGTAAAGTTCAAGTTTACGGCACAACAAAGAATGGTTGATGACATCAAAAGCTTTTTCAAAGTCTACGAAGAGAATACCTGCAAATTTATTCTCGTTTATGCTGCAAAGAAGACTGTCAATAAGCTGTATGAGGGCTGTGTGGCAAGAATGATGTTTTCGAAAGCCCGACTGACTTTCGTGGAGAAGTTTGTTATCAGCGAAATAAGAATACAGAGACTTATGCATGTGTTTTTCGATCGGTTTTGCAATGGCTGATAAAATGGATATCGGTCTGTAATTTGATGGGTTTGAAGAATCCCCGGTTTTATACAGAGGAATAACTTTAGCTTCTTTAAATTTTAGAGGAAAAGTTTGTTTATCTATGCATAAATTGTATAAGTATGTCAAAGTATCGGTGATAGCAGGACATGACAACTTAAGTATTTTTGTCTCGATACCATCTAAATCACGAGTATTTGATTGGGTTGAAGTAGACAAAGCTTTACTAACATCTAAAATGGTCATGGGTTTCAGACTAAATGGAACACGAATATCCTTAGAATGGATGTATTGTTCTAAATAATTGAGATCGTTTTCACTAGATCTATCATTTAATATGATTCTATCCGCTATGGTTGCAAAATGATTATTTAGTTGATCTGCAGATATGTCTGAGCTCATTTGTTGACTTTTTGACACATGTTTATTAGTTAATATGTTAATTGCTTTCCAAATTTGCCTGGTATCTTTGATAGAAGTTAACATTTTTCTAAAGTAAGTACGTTTCGATTTCC
The DNA here is from genome assembly GCA_033310375.1 of Conus canariensis. Lineage (NCBI taxonomy): Eukaryota > Metazoa > Mollusca > Gastropoda > Neogastropoda > Conidae > Conus > Conus canariensis. Next base: position 48,733,636 of record CM065733.1, on the reverse strand, counting down.
GTTTTAATGACGTCACTTTATTTCTTTGTTTTCTGAATTCTTCATTTGTTCCGAAATTACTCAAATGATTTCTTTTATTAATTTCTGTGTCAATTTCTTTAGTTATCCATGGAGGTTTTGGTTCCTGTTTAATCCTTTTCTTTATAAAAGGGGCGTGTTTATTATATACGGAAGTAAACGTATCAATCCAAAATTCAGCTGCTTTATTTGGATCTCTGATTTGATAAATGAGGTCAAATTGTGCTTCAGAAAGGTCAGTAAGGTAATCTTCTTCTTTAAAGTTTCTAAAGTTCCTGTAGTAAATAACTTTATGACCTACTTTTGGAATTTGTACACGATTTTTGAACCAAGTAAGGCAAATTGGGTTGTGATCACTGCAACCATAGGGAGGGGAACAAAGTTCGATAATGGATTGTTTTGCATTTGTGTAAATATGATCTATTAGAGTAGCGGAGTTTTCAGTTATGCGTGTTGGTCTATTGATTAACTGTTCTAAATTATGTGATATATAGTTTTGATACCACTTTGATTTTGTTTTTAAGAGATCAATGTTGAAATCTCCTAATATGATTGTCTCATAACTTAGAATGGTTACTTCATCCATTATTGCATTAAATCTGTCCTGCCAATCAATGGTTTCTGATGGGTTTCTATAGACAAAGCCTATTGCAAGCGGTTGACTATTTTTCATACTTATTTCAATCCAGACAGATTCAACACCATAATTTTCAAAATTAACTAGCCTTTTACATTTTAATGAGGAAGCATGATATATAAGTAAGCCAGTGGATTTTGGTTTATAGGGGTCTAGTCGCATTATTTGGTATCCTGGCATGTCCATTTCTGCATCTGATATATGAGAAGATAACCGGGATTCAGAAAAACAAAATGCATGAAAACTGTTTCCATCACTGCGAAGTATAGTTGCAATGTCATCTTCTTTGTTTGTTGCATTATTGATGTTAAGGTACCCTACACGAAGTCCATGTTTGGATGGCCATGTGTCTAAAGTCCTAGGCATGTTGCAGTGTATAGCACTAGGTATGGCTTAAATAGAATGGTGAGAGGGAACACTAAATAAATCACTACTTATTTACAAAACAAGTATTCACTTTCTAAACCAGTGGCCTAACTATTGAAATTCTAATAATGATATGGAAAAAAAATCATATAAAAAATCAGAAGACAAGGTGGGAGTAATCAAACAAAGGATCAAATCTAAAAATCGCAAGTATCAAAGAAACCACGAATCAAAAAAAAAATTATGATTTGAAAATAGATTACAAATTAATCTGTGTAATTTTCACACAGCACAAGGTGAAAACCTATAGAGTATTTCAAAGACAAAAAAAGGGGAAAACTACGTGAACAATACCAAGAAACGTTTGTACGAACGTAAGCAAAACACTTTTTAAAAAAACCAACAGGAAAGCACAATCAGTCTGAACCCTCTTATGAGTAGGCAACGGCATCACACACCATGCGCTCTCTCTCTCTCTCTCTCTCTCTCTCTCTCTCTCTCTCTCTCTCTCTCTCTCTCTCTCTCTCTCTCTCTCTTCAGCGCCCCCTCCCTCTTCCTCCCTTCCTCTCTCTCTCTCTCACTCCCTCCGACCCCCCACCCCCATGACCTCCCCTCTCCCACCGCCTCCACACACATACGTACGTGCGTGTTCATCCAAACCACGCAGACAATGACGCAGCAGGATTGTTCAAACCAGTAAAAGACATGCTATGAATACAATAATAGGCGCTTGACACTGCTTAATGTAATGCATTTACATATACATTCACAATTGACCATTATGTTGAATGTTCAACATGTGGGATGTCATCATGTTCAGCCAGTGCAAATAACGGGTCATGTCATTAGTGGGAAACATGGGCTGGGTACTGGACATTGAGTTCAGTTCCCGCTGGGCAGGGAAGACATCCGGGTTCCGATCGTAGTACGGTGACCCTGACTCTATGTTAGGATGTACACGGGGGTTAGGCAGTCTGTGTGGGGGTGGGTTAGTATGAAGCATTGGTTCTGGCTGAAAGCATCGATTCTGATCATTAGATTGCCTCACCAAAGAAGGGAAATGCTGCATGGACTGTAAAAAGGGTATGGCACGGTTTCTAACCTGGCCATTGTTGCAGCCAGGATCCTGTTGGCGCGGGAAGTCGGAACGATGGACAGGGGCATAGCTAGAGACCTGGTTTGGGCCCTCTGTGTTAAAAGGAGATTGACAATGTGAATAGTAACTACGCTGGCTAACATTACCTATAGGAGTAGAAGGGTTATTTGACAAACGGGCATCAGGAGCATTCTTATGGTTAGCTTGTGAGGAATAGTTGGATGGGTAAGCATACCAGGTATCACGGAAGCTGGGGACAGGCTGGGAGGTATGAGGATTACCGTGAGGAGCGGAGTGCAACTGCTGGTTGGGAGACATGTCAGAAAGGATGGCTTCGTTAAATCCGACATTGCCAGCATTGAATCTGAAATGAAAATCCCGTGAATATTTGTTCCCTCCCTGCCGACCGTTTGGCAAATCCCGCTCTGTCTGGTGACCTCTGCGCTGTGGCAGTGTGTCTACCAGCCAGTCCAAGACAGTGCTCTTGAATTTAGAGGCCAGCTGAGCTGTACCCTTAAAACTGGGGTGGGTGAGGTCTTTGTACATGGCCAGCTTAGGAGCACCAGAAGCGGCAATAAATGTATCAGTGTTGTCTATAAAAGTAGCTTCAGACTGGAAACAAGCTTCTCTAAGATTTCGGTTTGTGGGGAAAACAGAATTATTCAATTGTGCCTGCCCTTTGCTGGAATTAAGGAGCTGAATGCTATTTTTGAAGTAGGGAAAGCTTGATGACACAGGTTAATCAACTGTGTCCATTGTTGAACTGTGACCTGTCCTGACGGGCAGTCATTTATGCCAACATGAACGATTAGGGCTTTGACTTTGTGATTAGCTGATTGACGGATAAGCCAATGCTCTAAGTCATGGGTTGAAATTCCTGACACACAGATTTTAGACATATTATAAGAGCATAACGTAATGTAGAAGTGAGCGAATGACATGAACAAACACACCAGGGTTGACTGAGCTCTACATCAAACACATCAGACCTGTTTCCTCGCCTGCACAATCCGCTCACAGACCGGAAGGAAGCACCTATCGCGTTTCCGTCTTTGAAGAGCTCAGTGTTGTGTTGACATAGCCCAGTGATCCCCCTTTCATCTCTTGGCGGTGAACTTTTCCCAGACATGATCTGACGGGGGGAGAGGCTTGTGCTGACCCCATCACCTGTCTGCCCTTCAGTCAGCCCCTTAAAGCTCCACACTGCTGGTACTGGTCAGTGTGTGTGTGTGTGTGTGTGTGTGTGTGTGTGTGTGTGTGTGTGTGTGTGTGTGTGTGTGTGTGTACTTTACGTTTGTGAGTATATGTGTGTGTGTGAGTGTGTGTGTGTGTGTGTGTGTGTGTGTGTGTGTGTGTGTGTGTGTGTGTGTGTGTGTGTATGCACTCGCATGTGTGTGAGAGAGAGGGAGTGTGTGTGTATGTGCTTGTGTGTGTGTGTGTGTGTGTGTGTGTGTGTGTGTGTGTGTGTGTGTGTGTGTGTGTGTGTGTGTGGAGGAGAGAGAAAGAGAGTACAGACTTAGCTTCAAA
>CM065733.1:48714992-48722492 GCA_033310375.1 Conus canariensis | reverse complement strand
AGATAATGTGCTTGCTCTCTCTCTCTCTCTCTCTCTCTCTCTCTCTCTCTCTCTCTCTCTCTCTCTCTCTCGTTCAGTGTCTGCTACAAAATTCATTTTGCCCTTTTGCAACATGGGTGTGTGTGTGTGTGTGTGTGTGTGTTTCTTTTCTTGTCGTTTTCACTTCCTATTTTGTTTCTAAATTTTGTCTGTTTTGTCTGTTCTCTTCCCGTCCAGGTCCTATTTTCTCTTTTCTTTCTTTTCTTTCCTTTATTTATTCTTTTTTTTTTTTTTTTTTTTTTTTTTTTGTTCTTCTTTACTTTGGCCTTTCCTCTCTTACTTTCTTGTTTTATCTTCTCCTGTATCACTCCTTCACACTTTTCTCCTCTTCAGTTTTTTTCCCATTGATTCTACATTTTCTTATCCCCACCCTTCTCCGTACAAATTTTCTCCGCTCCCCCCCCCCCCCCCCCCCTCACTCCCGCTCCCTCCTCCTCCCCATTTTTTCTTCTTTTTTTTCTTTATTTCATTATTCTTTTTTCTTGATGTCTTTCTTTCCAGCCATCTGCCCGCCCCTATTTTGTTGTTTTTTGGGGGGGGTTTTAATGTGGGTTTTAATTTTCTCCCTTTTTTGCGTTTACTCCTCTCCGCGCTTTAGTTTCTACTGTATATCTCTTTCCCTTTTTTATTTGTCTTTTACTTCTCACTACAAGAGAGACGTGTGTGTGTGTGTGTGTGTGTGTGTGTGTGTGTGTGTGTGTGTGTGTGTGTGTGTGTGTTTTCCTTTTTATTCTTCTCATTTTATCTTTTGGTTTCTTTTCTTCTTTACCGTCTTTTTCTTCTTTCTTTTTTTATCGTCTGTCTTTCTTTCTTATTTTCTTTCTTGTCTTTCTTAGTTTCTTTCTTTCTTTCTTTCTTTTTCTTCTTCAAATTGTATACACATACACGTGTTCGTAGGCCTGTGTATATTTCATTTTTCTGTTGTTAATCTGCATGTTCCAATCGTAAGTGCATCTTGCAAAGTGTTGTTCTATCTCTTTCTTTCTTCTTCTTTTTTTAAGCATGTTTTATTGATCAATGATGTTGTATACATAAAAGTATTATTAAACTGAAGCAGCAATAAGCAATAGCTTGTGACGTTCTTCCTTCCTCCCTATCATCCCCTCGCCCGCCTCCCCCCTTCTCTCTCTCTCTGATCAGAATAAGCAACAGCTCAGAAGACGGACGTGTTTGTGCTGTGCTCCCGATCGGTGTATTTTTGTGGGTGTTACAGTGTAGTAACTTTCATAGTTTTTAGTATTCCGTCTGGTTTTGAGTGAGTGACTCAAAAGGTGCTGTGTTGGTGCTTTGATTCTTTTCGTAGAATCAACAATTAACATTTAATTGCCAATACATATTTGTTAAGAATTCTACATTGATATGTGTTCACTTGGAACTCTACGTCTTTAAAAAAAAAAAAAAAAAAAAAAAAAAAGGTTCGGTTTGCACGTGGTTCTTCTTCTCAACAAAGCTCGAGCGTTTTCGTGTGCCACCTGTCAAGTCTCTGGCCTGCAACACAGTGTTATTTGCAACCCACGACATGAATGTGTAACGGATTCACGCCTTGTCCCATGTCCGAGTAACACGTGCTGTGAACTGACCAACACGTTATGCCCTTTCCATTCTGCCGTGTGTGTAGCCTGCCATGGAGACCACCCCTGTTGACACTGAAAGCAAACTAAGGCCCACGTTAGACACTCGGCAGCAAACGTTTTCCTGCTCTGTGAAGGAGCTCACTGCGTGGAGAAATGCCTTGTTCTATCGATACGCAGCAATAACAGACACATCAGTTGTCTTTGAAAGAAATGACTTTGATTACAAGGACGATTACCTTTATCTTTCTTTATGGATTAGCGAACCGATATCACCTTTCTTAGCCAAGTCGGTTTTGCGCGTTTTCTTGGATGAAGTGAAACGAATCACTATATCTTGTTACTTTACCCGGCAAGGCACTGGAACTTTACTATGCCAAGGCATTGACTGTGTCAAGTGGGGTAAGGAAGAGTGTGAGGCACTGAAAGACATTGTGAGTGAATTCTGTGTTCATGGTGATCTGGCTGCCTTTAAGAGTGCGTTGCTGTCTTCTCCCCTGACTTTTATGACAGAGGATGGTAAAGACATACCATTGTCAGCTCCGGATAATGTGTGCGGCAGTGAAAGTAGCCCCTCCAGTGACCACACTCCTGCTGCTCCTCGGTCTCTTCCTCAGGTGCTAGGAAAGCCAGACTTTGAGGATACAGAACTAGAAGTTGGTGTTTCTAATTCTTTTGTTGAGTCTGCTTCTGACTCCAGTGAAATAACTTTAGCAAAAGCCATACATACACATCAGGAAAGTCACACTCATCAAGATGGTCACACAGATACACAACATTCGGCTGTGAATTGGGCTTCTAAAAGAAGCCCATATAAGTCAACTCCCAAACGTTTCCCATTGAAAAAGCGTTATCGTCGACGTACTCTCTGCCCTTTAAAGCATGTTGACAAAACAGTGACAAGTGACCTTGACAATATTAAAATTACTGTAGATACCATTCTTACTGATCTTTCGGATCATGAAAATACCATGCTGTCCAGACTTGAGGATTCAAAAGTGTCTATCAAAAATGAATTGAAATGTCACATAGATCGGAAGATAGAGTCTTTACATTCTGCTGTCGAAGGGATCCAGAGTGTAATGTCAAAGTTTGAATCGACAATGAATATTTTACTTAAAGAAAATCTTTCTTTAAAATCCTCCTTGGGTTCACTTCAGTCCGAACTGAAACAATTAAAGAAAAAATCTCACTCAACTACAAGTGTCTTCACACAGTGTGATTACCCCCTAAGTTGTGTTCCAGGTCATTCTTCATCCAATGAGGACAACTCCCAAAAAGGTGTGTCCCATCAAATTGACACCCACCCCACCCCAACAACTCTTCACACAACTGTGAATACAACCATTCCCGATTCTGTTACACAATCTCCCCTGAAAACTGTGGAGGACACACGTTTCAGTAGTCAGTCTACACTACCAGTTCCTGGCACTCCTGTGGACATTGTGAATGTAACAGTCGGTAATCGTTTTGATGTACTTGCTCGTCTCAGTCAGAATGAAGTACTTCTTGACCCCGATTCCAATAAACCTGACTCCCCCCAAACAAACTCTGTCACATCTGAACCATCTGCCTGTGAACAGTTAACTAAACAGGATCAAGAACCTTCTCAATTGACAGAGGTGAAAGAAAAACTTTCTTCAGAGCAGGTTTTAAAAGAAATATCTATTCCTTTGAAATGTTCTTCCTTGCTAATCGGAGACTCTGTAATAAGGTACATTAATCCAAAGAGACTAGACACACGTCGTGACCCGTTATTCAAAATATGTGTTCCTGGTCTGACTTTAGTGCATCTTGTTCAGTGGTTAAGTACTTTAGAAATCCAGGACCAAGTGAACACTTTAATTGTGCATGTGGGTGTGAATGATTGTCCGGCCGGACCCATTGCAGCCAAAGATTGGCGTGAACTGATTGGTTTGTGTAAATCTCGTTTTCCCTCTGCATATATTGCCTTCAGTTCTATTCTCCCGGCCCGCGGTCGACACCAGCTAAATAACTCCATTGCTCCTTCTAATAGATATTTATATGCTACTTGTACAAATATGAATGTGGACATGATTGACCATTTTGGGTCATTTGTGACTCAGAATGGTGCCCCCCGTCAGGCCCTGTATAAAGATGCTACCCACCCCAGTACAAAAGGGACAGTCTGTCTGGCACTTGGCTTCAAGACTGTTCTCCTCAGACCGGGCGTTTACAGTTGAACGACCCGGCTAACAATACAAGCCCCTTCAATAAGCCACACCATGTCCCCACCAGTGATCGGTCCATGCCCCGTACTGTACAGAGGAACAGCACTAGAAATTATGGCCCTGCCCTACAAACAGCTTCTCGACAATATGTGAACGCCAGAAATTCAGGTGTTCCCCCCATGTCCTCAACAAGTGACTTCCCTCCATTAATGTCCCAAACCAATCGCAAACCAGTCATGAACCAGCCAGAGTTGACTCCCCAGGTTCCACCGCCAGATCATTTGGATAATCCCTGTGCTGAGGCTTACAGTCAGACACTGAAAGGTGAAAATTCGCGTCCCCCACCAAGTATCCCCACCATCCCGACACATGTCCCGCCTCCATTCCTCTGCCCGAGTTACACGATTCCCGACGCTCCTTACCCCAGATTTCCCGTCCCTTATCCGTTCTCTGTGCAGAGGGTTCAAGGATCTGGCCTTGGCCAAACACAGCCCCATTTTCCCTTGGGTTCAACAACTCTACCTGTCAATCCTCTCACACAGGAGAGTCATGCTGACAACCGAAACTGGCCTTCAATTAACCCTCTGGGTTATTGTGCGCAGCAGTTGATGACGTTGGCATCACAGTTGGTGACGCAGCGTGACCAACAGAGGACTGCTGCCAATTGGTAGAATGAGTGGTGATGTTTTGATATATTGTATGATGCTTTGTCCTTGCTTGGTATTTATTTATGTGCGAAAGATAAGATAATACATTTTTTTTATTCAGTCGGTACATTTCTCCCCATTCATTCTAGTCAAAGTGTTAGCATTTACGTCGTCATATGATTAAATATGTAACTGTTGAATTATTATAATAATCTTCCCTATCTTGGCCGTATAACTACTCGGACTTGGGACATTTGAAATGGACTGTTGTAGAAGGGCGTTGATTATTTGAACACTTGCACTTCTCGTGTCTTCTTGAGGCATAGGTGTTTTGTGATTGTGCCCTTACCATTGTTATTGCTCATAAATTTTTTTTTTTTTTTTTTTTTTTTTTTTGGCTAACTTCTTTTCTGCGTCGTTACCCGTTGAAGAGGTGTGCATTTTTGTGTGTGTTTGCTTTTTTTTTTCACTTGTAATATTTAATTTTCAAATTGCCTGGTATCCTGCAAATTGATTTTGGGTTACATTGTACACATATTGAAGGTAAGGTGGGTTTTTTTTGTTGTTGTTGTTGTTGTTTTTGTTTTGTTTTCCTTGTAAAATAATGGCAAATAATTTCAATACCGAGAGTAGTAATGAATGGTTAACCAACTCAGGATTCAAAATTGGCTATCTAAATGCATGTCATGTGTTAAACAAATTATGTGATTTACCTTCTATTTTATCTAATGCTAACAATTGTTTTCATTGTTTTTGTTTCTCTGAATCTCGGTTATCACGTTTAGTCTCAGACGATTTAGTAATGATTCCAGGTTACAATTTTATTAGGAGAGACCCTACATCTAAGCTAGAAACAGGTCTTCTAGGATATGTACATCACTCAATGAACTATAAACTGATCCATCATTTTGATAAACATAATATTGAATGCATCTGGATAGAGTTTCGTTTAAAAGGGACTAAACCGATATTAGTAGGCTTTTTATATAGAAACCCTGATGAACGTGTGGAATGGTATGATAGATTCGAAGCAATGATGGAAGATGTCTCAGATTATTCAACAGATGTTGTATTGCTTGGTGACTTTAACATTGATTTACTTAAACCTCATGATAAATGGAAACGAATTTTTGAATCATATAACTTATCACAACTGATAGACACGCCAACAAGAATAACGCTGCAGTCTGAAACACTCATTGATCATATCTATGTAAACAATCCAATAAATATTACAGAAACTTCCGTACCAGTTTATGGTCTCAGTGATCACTTTCCTGTATGCTTAACTTGGTCCAAAAAAGGCGTAAAAATTCCTAGATGTAGCCACAAATGCATTTCTTTCCGTAGTTATAAATCCTTTAATTCTGACGATTTTCTTCATGATTTATGTATTGCAGATTTTTCCAGTGTTTTTCAGGAGACTGATCCGGACAAAGCTCTCGAAGTTTGGTATAACATATTTGTCCCTATTTACGACAAACATGTCCCAACTAAGATCAAACGTGTCAAACCCGATGGAAAACCACCGTGGTTAAATGATGAAATTAATGCTGCTATTAAAATTCGTGAAAATTTGTTGCAGTCAACAGGAAAAGATGCAAAGTTTAAGAAACAGCGTAACAAAGTTACAGCTATGAAAAGATCTGCTCGTAAAAAACATTTTAGCGACCTTATTTCATCGAAAAAAGATTCAAAATCGATCTGGAAAGCCATTAATCAATTATCAGGTAAATCGTCAAAACAAACAGCTCCGTCATCTTTAATTCTGTCTGCCGATAATCTCAATAAACACTTTTCTACCATAGTCGAAAAGACTATTAAAACTGATTGTACTAAACATAATGAACTGTTGTTACTAAGAGAATTTTGTGATACTAGACGAATAGGGTCCAGACTTGACTTTCAGTTTATCAGTGTTCACGAGGTATGTAGAGAACTTAATTCATTGAAGGAATCTAAGAGCCGGGGATTAGATAATATAGACAGCAAAATTTTGAAAATTTCCGCACCTATTATCTCTGATAGCCTTACATATATTTATAACCTTTGTATTCAGAAATGCTATTATCCACAATATTTTAAAGAAGCTAAAGTTTTGCCATTTTTTAAATCTGGTGACCCACAAGATCCTTCGAACTACAGACCGATTTCCATTCTGTCTAATTTGTCTAAACCTTTAGAAAAGCACCTTAAGCAAAACCTACAAAAGCACTTCGTTACACATAAATTATTTCATTCAAATCAAAGCGGTTTTAGAGAAAATCATTCATGTCAGACGGTTCTCACGAATCTAGTAGAACAGTGGCATTTAAATATCAATAATGATCTTCTCACAGGAACGATATTTGTGGACTTTGCTAAAGCCTTCGATGTTATTAACCATGATCTCCTCTTAAAAAAACTTACTTTGTATGGTTTAACTCCAAAGTCTGTCAATCTTCTCTCGTCTTTTCTATCAAATAGAAGGCAGATAGTTGTTCAGGATATGGTATCATCCACTTTTATGCCAGTCAATTTCGGTGTGCCTCAGGGTTCAGTCTTAGGACCGATATTATTTACGATTTACATTAACGATCTCCCTCTTTACATTTCCTCTTCTTGTGAGCTTTTCGCTGATGACACTACCTTACACAATAAAGGAAAAAATGTAGATGTAGTGTGCGCTGACTTACAAAATGATGTTGACAGGCTCATAAAATGGACTGAACTTAATCATATGGCACTTCATCCTCAAAAATCTAAATTCATGTTAATATCAACCAGGCAAAAGCGACAAAATATTAAAGATAATCTAAAGGAATTAAAAATATATGATAACGTATTAGATGAAGTAAGTTCTCATAAACTACTTGGTCTTATAATCGACAATAAGTTATCCTGGTCGAATCAGCTTTCGACTTTATCAAAAAGAATATCGAAAAAAGTCTTTCAGCTTAATAGAATCAAACATTTTTTTGGATCAACACACTCGGAAATTATTTTTTCATGCTTATATTCAAAGCGATGTGGATTATGCTTCAACCTGTTGGGATTTAGCTAGTAAAGCCT
>CM065733.1:48702492-48712492 GCA_033310375.1 Conus canariensis | reverse complement strand
GTTGCTCACATTGCCTGGCTAACATACACTGCATGTGCGTGCATCCCTCGGGTCTGGTTGATGCCTGGATAGAGAGTCACTGTCGTGTTGTCTCAGATCAAAGTTGAAGTCCCATCATTATCATTGATTACCGCTGTAGAACGTGATTCTCTTTTACCTGCTTTCAGTGGGAACCTCAGTTCCGATTTTTTTTTTTTTTTTTTTTTGTCTTCATATCCATACGTGTCGTAAGTATAAGTGTTGATGACCGCAAGCTCACGAGGACTGTCACTGGACAGACAAGTGGAACCATGGCAACTGATTAATTACTGTCGGCACCACACACACCTACAGAGATAAAAATGGCACAGCCAATGCTAGGTTGGTTACCCAAGGTCTGACCGGCGAGCTGGGCTAATGCTGTTGGTCAGACATCTGCTAAATTCTAGCCACGAGACCCTCTTCTTAAATTCTCTCATTTTAGTGATTAATTCGTTTATCCATCAGCTTACAATCATATGCAGTCTGGTCTCGAAACTTAGCGGACGTGGTGTAGCGTATATGGACTAGTCGGCACGCAGTGACTCCTCCCTAATGAAACTAAAACTGTCGTCAGTTAGGGAGGGGAAGAAGAGGAGGCGCTTCGTTGGCGATGTTCTGCATATGTTGATCAGAACGGGCAGCGCTGTAAAACATAGAGGTGACTCAGCGGCAGTGCAGTGTCTCCGGTTCGTTGCTGCATAACGACCAAATATAAATTGCTGTCTGTGAGGCTGCATATACAGGAGGCAGTAACAGTTCAAGTATCGAGTGTGTGTGGGTGGGTGGGTGGGTGGGTGGGTGCGCACGCGCGCGTGTGTGTGTGTGTGTTTATTGAGAAAGACAGATTCTAAGGTGCAGAACGTGATGTTTCTATGAGGGCGTGCAGGAAGAGGACAGGAAACAACAACATCCATCACATCCTTCCGCTCCTTCTTCTCTCGTTATCTTTTCTCTCTCTCTCTGCTCTCATACCTTACTTCTCTCCCCTCTGCTGCCTCCCTCCCTGCCTGCCCTCCTCAGTCCTTCCCTCCCCCAGGCTAAATTGTCCAGTGACTTGAGAGTCAGCCATTCATTTTTTCAGGTGTCCTTTCTTGTGTGTGTGGCTCAATCGTTCTGCCCACAAATCCTGGACCAGAGGCCACTGTTGATGCTCCTGTGTCGTGTGTCTCCTTCTTCAACCAGACCCCTCTCTCTCTCTCTCTCTCTCTCTCCTCTCTCTCTCTCTCTCTCTCTCTCTCTCTCTCTCTCTCCCTCTCTTCCACAGGCCGCTGTGTGCTAGAGTAATTTTTACTTGTCATCAAACGTTATCGCCCTTGATGGTGATAAGCACTAAGTGTCATGGCTATTTCTGGGGACCTTTGATCTCTTGTTGTTTGTGTTGTCAAAGTAAATGTCGTCCATGATGGAGGTTGCCATTATAAGTGTCATGGCTGCTCCAGGGTGTTGATCTCTTTTGTTGGTGGGTTGTCAGCACAGCCTTTGTGTCTTGGCTGTCATTTCCTTGTCTGTCCCTGTCTTAGTCTGTTTGCTCTCTTTGTCTCTGTCTCTGTGTCTGTCTTTGTCTCTGTCTCTATCTCTGTCTCTGTCTCTATCTCTATCTCTGTCTGTCTGTCTGTCTGTCTTCTCTCTCTCTCTCTCTCTCTCTCTCTCTCTCTGTCTCCCCCCCCCTCTCTCTCTCTCTCTCTCTCTCTCTCTCTCTCCTCTCTCTCTCTCTCTCTCTCCTCCCAAAATGGTGTGCTTGATTGTGTGTGTATGTTCGTGTCCATGCGCATATATATTTGTGAGTACGCGCCCGCGCGTGGACGTGTGTGTGTGTGTGTGTGTGTGTGTGTGTGTGTGTGCGTGTGTGTGTGTGTGTGTGTGTGTGTGTGTGTGTGTGTGTGTGTGTGTGTGTGTGTGTGTGTGTAAATCGATGACTGGATGACAAGCACTCAAAACTATGTAAAGCACGAGAAACAAAAAAACACCAAACACACACACGCACACCATCATCATCATCATCACGACAATGTCCATCGTCAGCATTAATCTTAAATAACAGATCGACAAAACTAACAATAAAATACTAAACAAAGCCGTGTGTTCCCTCCTCACACACACACACACGCACGCACGCACGCACACACACACACAGACATCCCGGTCAAAAGCATACGGGCAGCACGTGCATGTATGCGGGTCGGCAGTCAGACAGGAGGTACGCGGATGCCGCATGCAGGTCTGGCGCCGATGCCGACGGATGTGGTGTGGGCCGTGCGACAGGAAATAAGTCTGGCTGCCGCCTGAAAGGATATGGCACGTGCACGACAAGCCAACATGCATAACTTGGTGTGTGTGTGTGTGTGTGTGTGTGTGTGTGTGTGAAACAAGTGAAAAACAAACAGTAGAAAGAAACTCGTGGAGAGGGTGGCAGCAGAGAGTCCTCAGAAGAGAAGCCCCCTTCAAACAAGTGTTTCGGCCCATATCTCCCGACACTCTGAGGGGGGGGGGGGGGGGGGGGGGGGGGGGGTTTGGGCCACACCCGGTTCATGACGCCGGATGTCCCTCTCCTGCCCCTTTTTCCCCATCTTGGGACGAGCCATGGCTGGGATTCGAACCCATGACTCTCTGGACATACTCATTTTCCACTTAATGACTCGCACTCTAACCACTGAGCCACTGGGGCACCTGATATTTGTAGGAAATTTAAGCCTTATGAAGTTCACTTTTGTTCCTCCTTGACCAGATCCATCTTGAACACCTCTCTGCCGCTTCTGCCATTGCTTTCGGGGCTCTGGTTTTTTCCCTCCCTGCAACTGAGAGCTGTTTCATGAGGCTGTATGCAGACGTTCCTACAAACCCCCTCGCTCCAATTTCTGCAGTGAGGACTTTGACCTGATAGCCTTCTCTCCTCAGGCTGTTTGTCCTCTCCTCAAACAGAAGAAACTTGAAGGAAACGACCAAACGAAAAGACAAACAACTGAACAAAGGAAAGAAAAAGACTGAAAGTAGAAAAACCACAAGAACAGGTAGTGGACAGAGATGAAGGGAGGAAATAAAACAACGGAAGGAATGCGAGTCTGTGTCACAACAAGTAAAAATAAAGACGTAAAAATATATCATAAGACAAATATCTGCAAGAATAAAACAATCAAAAAAATTAATCTGCCAAGAATAAGAAGGAAAGAAAAAAAAGGAAACAGAAGAAGAAGAAGAAGAAGAAGAAGAAGAATGCAAGATTGGTATAAACCGCTTGAAGATATACTTAAGAGTGAGATGACAAAGGACGGGACAGAGAGAGACAGGGATACAGACAAAGAAACCTCTAGGCTAAATTGACGACAAAGAGAGAGGACGAACGAACGAACGAAACATTATTTATTGACGGAAAGCAATGAGCACAAAGTCAGTGACCTTTTTTTTTTTCTTTTTTTTTTTTTACCTTTTTTCTAATCCAACCCTCAAAGAAAGAAAACAATATCAAGCAAATATAAAATGAAAACATCGCACAAGACTGCATTTCAACACATATACGACAAGAAATGCATAACAATGCACAATGAATAATACATTTACATTTTAACATGAAGAGAGCGTGGAAGGGAGGAAGGGACGGACGGATGGAGAGAGAGAGAGAGAGAGAGAGAGAGAGAGAGAGAGAGAGAGAGAGAGAGAGAGAGAGAGAGAGCAAACGCAGTCCTTCAACCAAAAGGGAAAGCACGTGTTTCCCATACGTATGTGCTTCTTGGAATTAAAAAAAAAAAATGAACATCAGTCACACGACAGTGTGCATGAGAACCGTCACAAACAACAAAGCAATAAGTCTTTGTTCATTGAAATCTATAAGGACTTCAAAACGAATTAAAAACAAAGGAAACAAAGACGGACAAATCATTACAATCTGAACAGGATGTTGTAGGAAAGCAAGAGAAGAAGAGAGGAAGAGAAGAAAGAGGAGAGGAGAGATGACAGGCAAAAACGTAGAGAGGGGGGGGGGGGGGGGGGGGAGGGGGGAGACGGAGAGTCGTTGACAAGAAACAGAGAGACAGGGGGGAGGGGGGAGGAGAGGGAGAGAGAGAAGCACAGAGAGAGAGAGAGAGAGAGGAGTGAGTGAGTGAGTGAGTGAGTGAGTGAGTGAGTGAGTGAGTGAAAGAGAGAGACAGAGATACAGAGGAAAAGAGAGAGAGAGAGAGAGAGAGAGAGAGAGAGAGAGAGAACAGAAACAGAGACAGAGACAGAGACAGAGAGTGACAGAGGGATAGAGAGAGACAGATATAGAAAGAGAGACAGAGAGACACATAGAAAGAGAGACAGAGAGACACATAGAAAGAGAGACAGAGAGAGAGGCAGTGACAGAAAGAGAGAGACAGAAAGAGGCGGAGGGAGGGAGGTGAGAGATGATAAGCACAACAAGAAATCATTATATTTCAAATGAGAAAATACGAACGAGTAGGGTCTTATTAAAAAATCTAATCATACAATTAAGAAAAGAACTAAGAATATCAGCAACGCTTATCCCATTACTAATACAATATCACACATATCAATCCTAGTAAGATCAGAATAAATGACAACATGTCATTAAGGAAAAACGCTTAAGTGACACTCCAGTAAAGTATGCAACACACATACACATACACACACACACACACACACTTGCGCGGCGCGCGCGCGCGCGCGCGAACAGAGAAAGAGAGAACAAGAACGAGAAGAACAAGCAAGAAACAGAGAAAACAAATGAATAATTAAACATGAAATAAACCAATAAAAACGTTGCGGGGGAAGGGGGGGTGGGGGGGGGGGGGTGCGGACGTTCTCCTATTGTCTCATCTTAGAGGACGGGGAGGGAAACGGCTGGGGAGGAGGGGGAGGGGAGGGATGTGTGTTTATGACATATTTCAATGTTAGCGACTTTAGATGTCTGAAAAGCGGAGAATAATTCTGAGCAGGGTTGGACACTGCATGTGGATTTGGCATCCTTGCAATTCTTCCAGCAACGGAGAAATACCCATACAAATGCCGAAGACAAGCGCCAAAGAAATGACAAAATAATTTCAACAATATGTCTTGTACAATCAGACGAAGGCTGTTTTCCAACCAGCATTTATTTTGTATGCATTCTTCACGAAAAACGATTGGACGTTTTCAATCTGGAAAAAAAAAAAAAAAAAAAAAAAAAAAAAAAAAATTTGTTTTTGTTTCCATTTCCAATGATTGATTACAGTTTTGCAGTGAGACTGATCGAAAGATAAGACCTGGATCAGATCTGTTTGAAGAAGTATGTGTCCTTTTGTTTTAAACTGCGGCATATAGGCTACAATAAAGCTATACTCGTTTTTCTTTACAAAAGCAAAATCAAAGGGAACAACTGGAAAGCATGCTACTGTTTTGGGGTCTCTGTATGCGTCTGTCTGTCTGTCTGTCTGTCTGTCTGTCTGTCTCTCTCTCCTCTCCTCTCTCTCTCTCTCCTCCTCTCTCTCTCTCTCTCTCTCTCTCTCTCTCAATTAAGTTTTCCGGGGATCCCTGTCAGTTTCGGTTAAGTCTGCTGATGGCATCTCAGAATGAAAGCATAGTAGAAACTTTCTCAGTTTACTTGTCCAAGGCATTTCAGTTTCGATCAGTTATTGACTTCGTGCGAGTGAAGTCTGTCTATTCTTTCCGGTGTTCTGTAAAATTCACATGTTGTTGTTACGTTCTCCATATCCCCCTTCATAAGGGCGAATGGCCTTTATATGAAATGAATCATCTGAGTTCTGAGTTCTGAGTTTCTCTCTCTCTCTCTCTCTCTCTCTCTCTCTCTCTCTCTCTCTCTCCTCTCTCTCTCTCTCTCTTCTCTCATACCAAACCATACCACATCATACCATCCCATCCCATTCCATACCATACCATACCATACCATACCATACCATGCCTTACCATACCATACCATATTATCATACCATACTATGTACCATATCATAACACATCTTACTATACCCATAAAATACCATGCCATACCATGCCATACTATACCACACCATACAATACCAACTCCATACCATGCCACAGACATACCATACCATGCCATACCATACCACACCATACCATACCATACCATGACGCATCAAACAATACCATACCAATACCATACCATATACATACCATGCCCATACCATACCATACCATACGATAACACATCAAACAATACCATACCATACCAATACCAATACCATATCATACCATGCCATACCATACCATACTATACTATAACACATCAAACAATACTACACCATACCATACCATACCATACCATACCATACCATACCATACCACACATACCATATTATATCACACAAAACCATACCATACCATAATGTACCAGAACAGTCGAAGATGAAACTCATTTTCTGTGCAGCTGCTCTAGATAAAAACTGCCGCTACCGAAGCTAACAGAACAGCTGTTTAAAAAAAATGCCAAGCTTAAACTTGCAAAACCCGCCCACAAGTGAACCGCTAGACAATGACGACCTACAATTCATATCGCAAAATATGTTCATGACTGCATGAATTTGGAGAGACGGAAATGGCTCCCTGTAAGGGCCCAGATGAAGTATGGTCTGTCCATGAGTTCTCATAACACCAATGCTGTGAAGACCTACAGATCTTTTTTTTTTTAAAGGATTCTCGTGACAATTAAAGCCCGAGTCTGAATTTTGAGTCTGAGTCACACACACACACACACACACACACACACACACACACACACACACACACACACACACACACACACAGGGGGAGAGAGAAAGAGAGTGTGTGTGTGTGTGTGTGTGTGTGTGTGTGTGTTGTGTGTGTGTGTGTGTGTGTGTGTGTGTGTGTGTGTGTGTGCAAGGGAAGGAACTCTCTATTCTGCGAAACCACGTTCTCTGTCATTGTTCCTTCCCTCTACTAGCCTTCCGCCTTCGCTCCCCGCCCCCCCCCCCCCCCCCCCCCCCCCCCCCCCCCCCCACCCCCCCCCCCCTTACCCGTTCCCCCCCCCCTCACCCCCCACCTCCCTCCCCTTTCCTTCCCAACTCCCACTCCCCCCCCCCCCCCCTTTCCCTCTTGTATTTTCAGTGGCAATGCACCTAATGTCATCCCATGAAAATAGATCTGACGACAGCGGTAAATGTAAAGATAATAGGCCTACTACGTCATCATCATCATCATCATCATCATCATAATCATGTAAAAGTTCCATTAAGCGAATGACAGTCTATTTCTAGAATCATCATCATCATCATCATCATCACCATCATTATAAACAGTAATGATCTCATTTTGATATCTCATGGCAGATAATATCAGTGCGAACAAACTTATGGAAAAGAAACGAGTCTATTTTCATCCACCATCCCTCTCTCCTTCCCCATCTCCCCGAAATGTACGTCACAATCTCGAGAGAATAAATAAGTTCTATAAAATAACTAGATAAACAAACACCTTAAAAATGAGATTCGGTAAATTACTTGTTAATGAATAGACAGATAAATAAGATTTTAAAGTAGGCCTATCTGTCACATTTATTTTCATCTAACGAGGAAAATAATACAAAACGGATATGTTTAATATAGATAATGCGACAAATAGATAGATAGATAGATAGATGATGTCGGTGTGTGTGTGTGTGTGTGTGTGTGTGTGTGTGTGTGTGTGTGTGTGTGTGTGTGTGCGTGCGTGCGTGTGTGTGTGTGTGTGTGTGTGTGTGTGTGTGTGTGTGCGTGCGTGCGTGCGTGCGTGTGTGTGTGTGTTTGTGTGTGTGCGCGCGCTTGCGAGCATGGGCGCACGTGTGTGTGTGTGTGTGTGGTGTGTGTGTGTGTGTGTGTGTGTGTGTGTGTGTGTGTGTGTGTGAACCAGTCAATGTCGGTACGCTGAAGGCAATAACATCTACAACCTTTTTCAGCCTTCACTGGTATGCTAAACAGGCTACTAACCGTCGCTGCTTCATCTGGGCCTCAGGGCAACAAAAACATGAGTTCCCACCCTCGGCTATTCACTATTGAAGCTTAAACTCCATCATTATTATTTGGCAGTTACTGTCCCATGTTGTAACGAAATTATGTAATTAGCAGGAAACAATGGGTTTTATCTTAAATGGAGTTATATATCACTGATTAATTTTCAAAACAAAAAAAATGAAAAAAAAAAAAAAAAAGGGGGGGGGGAGGGGGAAGAACTTTTGGACACCAAAGGCAAACTCTCTCTCTCTCTCTCTCTCTCTCTCTCTCTCTCTCTCTCTCTCTCATCTCCATGACTATCAGAGATGCCACACTTGAAAAGTACTATGTTGGGTCTTAGCATCTCTGTTTAAGATTGATGCCGTGTGGCTATATTTATCATACAATACATCATTGGGTGAATACAGGGCAACTGTGAACTCGGTCTTTCCCAAGTCAGCGAGCTACCAAAAAGTGATGATGTTGTCAGCAATAATTTCGCTAGGTGGCACTGCTGTGCGTCATCACACGATGATCATAATGATAATGATGTTGACGACGGGCGAGATGACAACGAAAAGACTGAAATTTTAGCGCTTTGTGCTGTCGCAGGGCAGTTTTTCATCTTCTCTGGTAATTCGACGGAAAGTAAGTGCTTTAGTGTCTTTATCTATGTTATCTCCGATTTGTGGAAGTCGAATGATTACTGAAGATTTTAAAACAAAGCATGGACGGTTGTAGGTCCCAGTCGACGAGTAGTTTTCCTCATTCAAGATGGCGTCATTATCGATGCAGACGATATTTTGTTCCGTCAATGGCTGACGAGTCAGCTGAGAACATGAGGCGATCGTGAGTTGCAGTCTGCAGTGTGAAACAGTTATTTTCTGATAATAATCTGTATATTTTTTCAGTTGTTCATAAGTTGATTTTGTGAGACTGCATCCAGAATTGAGACATTTGAAGAACTAGAGCAACAAGCTTGCAAAGCGGTTTTCTCTGTTCACATTCGCCTGTGGGAGTTCTTTCCCTTAGACTGTTGGCCTATGAGAACGGTGGCAGGTCTTTGTGTAGTATGTGATGTGTGTGTGTGTGAGAGAGAGAGAGAGAGAGAGAGAGAGAGAGAGAGAGAGAGATTTACCAGAGGATTTCGCAAAGACGAACATTTTTCAAATCAAATCCATTCCAGCGTCTCTCTCTCTCTCTCTCTCTCTCTCTCTCTCTCTCTCTCTGTCTCTGTGTGTGTGTCAGTGATGTATTATATTGATTAATTGTGTTCATGCATTTATTTCCCCAAGGGGACAAGGGCCAGACCCGAAAAAAAAAGCATTTTCTTGGTTTCTGTTACCCTTGGGAATAAAAAAAAAAAGAATTGTTAATCTCTCTCACGCTCTGTCTCTCTCACTCTCTCTCTCTCTCTCTCTCTCTCTCTCTCTCTCTCTCTCTCTCTCTCTCTCTCCAATTGTAGCATATATGGCCAGTAGCTTGAGAGATCTGGCATCCAAGCCAAAGTCCTCACCATAAAAGTAAGAGTCAGAGGAATGGTATAAGCTCACCAGGCTGTTATTTCATTAAAAAAAAACCAACTTAACAAGTCTGATTTCTAGTTAGCAGAGGACCAGAACCGTGATTAGGTAATGGCAGACAGCTGAAAAGAGAGTTCCAGTTGGATGTGGTCGAGGAGGAACAAAAGTGAGCTTCAAAAGGCTTGAATTTCCCTAACTTAAAACAGGAGTCCAATAGCTATGTGGATAAGACATCCATTTAAAAAGGTATGCTTTAAGACATCCAACCTTTACCCAGTGGTTGTAGATCATTTAAGATGTAAAGAACTGAGAGTCGTGGTACATCATGTCTAACCATCTGGTTCAAATCCCAGCTGCACCAAATGTTTCAGATAGCAGAAAGGCATTGAGGAGTCATGACCTTGATACGGTCCTGTTTCCTTAGAGCGTAAAGAGTTTTTTTTTTTGGTTGGTTGGTTGGTTGTTGTTTGTTTTTTTTTCTGAAGACCCTCTGCTGTCAAGCTCGCCCTACCTAGAGCTTCTTCC
>CM065733.1:48679992-48694992 GCA_033310375.1 Conus canariensis | reverse complement strand
TTCCTGACCAGGGTGTTATTCCTGGACAGGTCTCCACTGGTTCCCAGGCAGCTTCAAGGCCCCACCCTCAGTTTGGACATCCCCCCTCCCCATTTCTCCACCCCATCCATCAACATTTGATCCGCCCCTGATCTGTCTACAGTGAAATACATATTGTGGGTCAGTCAGTGATTGGCCTTTAGCGGTCGGCTGGGCTGTAACTGTAAAAGCAATATTACCATACCTTAGTCTGTGATTTTCTTGGTACTTGGTATGATCAGCCATTGTCAATGGTTTTCTTTAGGTCTGGTTATGTTCATGCGTATGCATGTGTGTGTGTGTGTGTGTGTGTGTGTGTGTGTGTGTGTGTGTGTGTGTGTGTTGTTGTTGTTGTTGTTCACGTGTGTGTGTGTGTGTGTGTGTGTGTGTGTGTGTGTGTGTGTGTGTGTGTGTGTGTGTGCTTTAACAGGAAAAGAGAGTTTGAGAGAAAATCAATACAAGCTGTAGTGTGTGCAAACCCCCGTACACTGCAACCATGTCTAATCATGTCTGTGATGATGATTGCATGGGTAGTTATCATGATGACAGTGATGATGATGATGATGATGATGACAGATGATTGTATGTGCCCCTGCCCTCAGGCTGATCTCATCAGCGTTGCCATGGCAACGCCAGTGAACTGTGCTGAAGCAGATGACTGGCTGATTAGCTGGGAGCCATAATGACTGATAATGGTGATAATGATGATGATGCGGGGAATATTTAACAGCTGCAGTGGAAAGGGGGGGGGTGGCCAGGCAAGACACACACAGTCTCCCAGTCTCACTCCAGGCTTTCACCAACCAGCCCCATGTCTCTGTGAGCAGAATGTGTTTGTACACCAGCGTGGCAGTTTAAAGTAGTGCTCAGTCTGTAGTCTGGTGTCACTGGACAGGGGACGCTTGTCATTTCCCCCTCACTCTTCTTTGGTGACTTTTTGCTGGAAACTTGGCTGAAACTGCTTTTGGAGATTCACCGCATGGGAGCGAATGAAGATCGGTCTTTGTGCGTGGTTGGAGTGGATTCTTTCATAGCCAAGTCTTGATTTGGGTGTTTTCGAACTTTTCGTAGAAAATTTGGCAGAAAGACAGTTTCATTCTATCCATTATTCTTCTGGGGTTTTTTGTTGTTATTGTTTTGTTTTGTTTATCTGTCTTTGGATATGATTGTGGGTTGGTTTATTTTGAACGTGGGCTTTTTGTTTTGCCAGAAACTTTTGCCAAAACACAGCCTTTCAAAGCATCGGATTTTGCACTGAATGTACGAGGTGTTTGTGTGCTCCAAATTTTGAATTCAAAGTGTGAAAGACTTATCTATGCTTCATTTATTCAGAACAAAGTTTTGGCCCATGTACACCTCTTGTTCTCTTTGTTGCTGATGATGACGATGATGATAAAAATACCCCAGGAATATCAATCTGGCTTTGAACTTTTTGGAGGGAGAGTGTGAGTCATTTGGAAAGGAACAGTAAAGTGAAACTGAAGACAGGTTTGTTCCATGTGAATAGACGTTCGTCAGTCATGCACCGAAGTAAGTTCTTTTGGTAAATGTTATGATTTTTTTTCTGCAACTTTTTTTTCCTGTAGTTCTCTGTCACTGCTATCATAGGTGGTTGATATGGGTGACAACAACACTCAAAAATGTATATGGAAAAGAAATGAGAAATGATAACGCTGTAGTGTGATGCAGTAATATATTGCGCATTTCTGTGTTCATACACATGCATGCACACACACATGCATGCATGCATGCACACACAGACACACATGTACCTGCATGCACATGAGAGTACACATGCACGCACACGCGCACACACACACACACACACGCACGCACGCACGCACACACACACACACACACACACACACACACACACACACACACACACACACACACACACACACCGCGCGTGTGAGTGTGTGTATTATAATTGAGCTTGTGTATGCATATGTCTGCACACATGCATGCATGCCTGTTCACCCTGTGTCTTCTACACTGATAAACACATGCCCATGTGTGCATATGCACTCGCTCACCGTACCCCCTTGCACACACACACGCACATACACGCCCCCACCCCCACCCCCCACCCCCCCCACACATACACGCACACACACACGCTCTTTCTCTCTCTCACACACACACACTCACATATGCACGCACACACACACACACACCACACACACACACACACACACACACACACACACACACACACACACAATCACATATGCGCCCACTCACATACACAGACTTGTACATATTCAGATACACACTCTGCATGTTCTTTGTCCATGTTTTTATTGTTATCATTTCAAATAGTACATTTTCAATCTTTATTTCTTCCCATGTTTCCGGTTGCAGACTTTAATGTGAACCAGCCTCTTTCCTGTTCCAAAATGGGGGCATTCTGTTCAAATTAGTTCCAGTGTCCTTTGTGTTCCAGCTGGTATTGAGTTTCTATCAACAGTTTCCCTGATGAGTGGTAGCAAGTCAGACATTCTGTGCCTCTAAATCTTGTCTTTTTCTGAACTGGAATATATAAATTTGTACCAGCAGTGCTTCTGAACATTTTGGGCCTAGAACAGTGCACCTGCTGCTCAAAGTCAGAACACCGGGCATTTCTGTGTCCCAACATGAGAATCATTGTCAGTATGTAACATGTCTGCTGTCTCTTTGTCCAGACATGTCGTCCAGACGTGTCAGTGTCAGTAGGCTACATGTCAGTTGTCTCTTTGTCCAGACATGTCGGTTAGTATCATTATGCTGAAATATGCCAGCTGTTTCTTTGTTCAGACATGTGAATCAGAGTCCGTAATGCTACGTGCTTGCTGTCTCTTTATACCGGACATGTGAATCGGTGCCAGTATGCCAACATGCCTGTGTGCAGGTTCTGTGGCGGGGTTCATGTTGAGCGGGCTGCCAGCGGGCAGCGCCATGATGGAGGGCTACTACAGCCAGCTGACCCATACCTGCAACTACTGCAACAAGATCGTGCCCACCTACGGCGACCTGGTGCAGCACAAGAAGATCCACATGGGCGAGCGCCCGTTCTCCTGCCACATCTGCCACAAACGCTTTACCCAGAAGGCCCACCTCAACATCCACAAACGCACCCACACAGGTAGGGCAGGGGTGGGGTGGGGGTGTGGGAGCCTGGACCCTTTTCTGGTTTAGGGGAAAATGTAGTTGTTTTGCTTCCGTGAATTAGCTTAAACAAGTTAAAGGAAAAGTCAGGGTCAACACACCCAGGGTATCTGCATGTTTGCATATGCAAACCTGTTCTCCCACCATACATTCCAGTCTCACTGGAAATGGGATGTCAGGTATTCGCTTCACTGTGGCACCACTGAGTACAAGAAGTTTCAGTTTCTAATGTTTCTTTTGATTACACATTTGAAATTTCAATTACACGAAAATGATGGGAACAAAAACACAAGCAATCGGTTGTACTTAATGCTCAGATCAAATATCAAGTTAGCATTGAAAAAAGGCGAATGAAGTATTGAAGAATAATGACAAAGTGACTGTAAGGCATCATGGGAGTATGGGGCAGCTGTAAGCAATAAAAGGTGCATGTTCCTTTGAAGGCCTTCTTTCTTTCTTTCTTTTCTTTCTGAGTACGCAGGCTGATACTCCTGCGGATGCTGCCTGTATAG
This sequence comes from Conus canariensis, assembly GCA_033310375.1. Lineage (NCBI taxonomy): Eukaryota > Metazoa > Mollusca > Gastropoda > Neogastropoda > Conidae > Conus > Conus canariensis. Next base: position 48,691,315 of record CM065733.1, on the reverse strand, counting down.
ACAGGCAGTGGAGTTTTTGTGTGTGTGACGCCATTTTTATCCCGCCATTAAGGCAGCCATACTCCATCTTCAGGGAAGGTGCTTGCTATGTTTAACGTGTCATGCATACCAACGGCCAAACTGGCCTTCTCTTCCGAAATTTGGTGATGGAATTTCACATGTGTGCAAGATGTTGTGCGTGGGTTCACACACGGAACCTCGGTTTGTAGTCTCATTCAAAGGACTGTATGGGGAATGGAGTCAGAACCAAAGTTAACTCTGAGGAAAAATCCCCCTGTACCGAAATTCGAACCCGCAACCCCAGGATCACGAGTCCGGCGCTCTACCAACTGAGCTATTCTGGCCCCCCCTTTGAAGGCCTTCATTCATCAATGGCAGCAGGAGTGGACATGCCTTCAGTCAACAGCAATTCTGTCCTCTCCACTCCCTGGATCATCAGCCATCACTCCAGAGGCTTGGAGGCTGTGTATTAACAGTTCTGTTTTTCACACTGTTTTACACAAATGTGCCAAATACAATGATCTGAAAAAATATGGTTTTGAAGTGAAGTAGACTCTAGGTGAAAATTGTAACAAATTTTTTAAAGAAATGTTAAAATTAATCTGCCAGACAAAGAGGACCAACAAATTACAAGACAAAACACGGTGCGTTTCAACCTCTTTGGTCTTCTTCAGGCAAGATAAACAACATTCAGGACAATGAAAACGAAGAACGAGCAGTCACTTACCTTCTTGAATTCAGCTCAAGATGGGTGATGCCTTTTGTCTGGCGGATTGATTATAATTTTTCTCTATAAAAGTATGTTAAAAAAATATTCTAGAGACAAGGGAGAAGAGTTTGAACAAAGGGTGACAACTCTTGCAAACTGCCTTGCATGAAACTGTCAGTCTGTGTCTGCCGCTGAAACATTAAAAACTAAATGAATAATTTTTTGTTAAACAAAACAAAACGCCAAAAGAGCATACATGAAAGCCAAAGTAAGCTGAAAAATCAGATTTGAAATTAATTTGTGGCAGAAAGAACCTATTTTCATTGTACTGAAAAGAAAAAGTACTATGCCGCCAAATGAAAGAAACCAACAAATTACACGTCAAACACATGTCAACCTCTTTGGTCTTCTTCAAGCAAGACCAGCAGCATTCAAAAATGAAGCACAAACAGACATCTACTTATCCTTAAATTGGGCGTGTCTTGAATACTGTTGCCTTCCTTCAGGCCAAGAGCAAGATTTTTTCAAACATCCATGAAGGAACTGAAGTTCAGCGTGATTTTACAGGTATCAGATAATCCTCATAATAGCCCAAACTCTGAAGTTACTGTGTATGGCATCAGCATCATAATGTCTCAAGTGGCAAGTGATTCGCTGATTCAGAAGGCATCAGTCAGTCAGAATGAAATGTAAAGATTGTCTTCTTGCATTGGTCACTTGCAGACAAAATAGCAATGTGTAATTGTCGAACAGAGAAGATTGTTTGTGCGGTATGTAATGTGCTGTTTGTATGGTCACTTGCAGATGAAGTAGCAAACAGTGACTGATTGTTAAACAAAGAAGATTGTACAATATGGTCTATGCTGTTTGTATAGTATGCATAGGGTTTTCCTGTTCCTTCATCACTTACATCATAGAATTTCAAATCATGGCAGATTGATGGTAAATGGCTTCACCTGAAGGTAGGTACAAACTTTGTCTACTTGACCCCGTGGCAGCATTGTCCTAATGTCATGCATTGTCCCCTTGGCAGATCAGAAACAGAAATAATGCCCTAGCCTGCTTCCACTTTAGGAGGTTATGTCTTCACCCACCATCTGATGAGTTGGAGTGAACATGTGGTATTGGTGAAGTGAGTTTGCTGATCAGTGTCAAAGTCGGGCTTTGCATACCAGCCCTCAAGCACCAGTTATGCTTTCCATTTTTTTCTGTCACAAGTATCCCTCTCATGAAGGCCACTGTGCAGTGCGTGTATCCGCAGGGGAGAAACACATCTCTGTTGTAGTTACAGGCTGCCATGTGTTGCGTGTATTTGCAGGTGAGAAGTCCTGTTTTCATATCTCTACCCTAAAGGCTGGTATTTGTCATATGTGTTCACAGGTGAGAAGTCCTGTTTTCATATCTCTGTCCTAAAGGCTGTAATTTGTCGTACATGTTCACAGGTGAGAAGTCCTGTTTTCATATCTCTACCCTAAAGGCTGGTATTTGTCGTATGTGTTCACAGGTGAGAAGTCCTGTTTTCATATCTCTGTCCTAAAGGCTGTTATTTGTTGTACGTATACACAGGTGAGAAGTCCAGCTTTCATATCTCTGTCCTAAAGGCTGTTATTTGTCGTATGTGTTCACAGGTGAGAAATTCTGTTTTCATATCTCAGTCCTGAAGGCTGGTATTTGTCTTATGTGTTCACAGGCGAGAAATTCATTATGTCTGCTGTAAAGGCTGATATGTGCTTTATGTATTTGTAGGTGAGAAGTCCAGTATCTGTGTCTTATAGGTTGGTATATGTTGTATGCACTTGAAGGTGAGATGTTCAATATCTGTGTCTTAACAGCTGGTATGTAAGTTGTATGCACTTGCAGGTGAGATGTACAGGAAGTCTGTCTTAGCTAAAGGAAGCAACGTGTTGCATTTATCTGCAGTATCTATCTCTTAAAGGCTGGTATGTGCCCTTGCAGGAGAGAACTCCAATAGCTCTGCCTTAAAGACTGGAATGTATTGTGTATGTTTACAGGCACAAGGCAATATCTTTGTCTTACCTGTCACAAATATACATGAGTTAAAAGCTGATATGTGTTGTGCCAATTTCCAGGTGAGAAGCCCTACCCTTGCCCTATCTGTCACAAACGTTTTGCCCAGTCATCCCACCTCAACAGCCATCGTCGCATCCACGCTGACGACAGACCCTACTTCTGCGTCGTCTGCAACACCGGGTTCTCCCAGAAGCACCGCTTCGACGCCCACCTTCCCTGTATGCAGCAGGCCAAATCCAGGAGCTCCGCCAGAATTTCTGCGGCCCTTTCCTCGGCGGCGGCCGCCTCAGCGGCAGGCACGATGGCATCATATCAGGGCGGGGGAGCAATGGACAGCGATATGGACCTGGAGCAGAAGCCGGATGTGCGGTACCTGGACTCCCTGAACCAGCAGGCCCTCATGCAGCAGCTGGCAGAGTTCTCTGCCGCCTCCAACAGCACTGACTCCAAGGCTGCCCTAGAGGAAGGCGAGATTGACCGGGACAGCCTGCTAGGGGGAGCCACTCAGAGCTCCTCCAGGGAGGAAAACAAAATGGAGGGTCCTCCCACAAATGCCTCTGTCATCTCATCTCATCGCAGGAAACCAGCCTACATTCGGCACGTGGATAGCGAAGAGGGCTCCACCAATCCGGAGCTTGGCATCAGTGACAGAAACGCAGCGGGGGAGTCGGTCAACCGGAACAGCTTGCTGTCCATGGAGAGCTGTGATGGTCAGGCCGTGGACGACAAGGACGACATCCAGGTGCATTTCCAGAATGGGGCGGGGATGCCCATGGAGCAACACCCCCACAGGGCCAACGCCATCAACACGGGCCCCCTGCCGGCTAATCAGGCACTTCTCCCCACACGTGTCTCTCCCGTGGGAGCCAGCAACGCCACCGATCCCAACGCCCTGGAGCCGTATGGGCGAGCCAACCAGCGGATATCGCTGGTGAACTTCACGGCGGAGGAGCTGCTGCACCACATGATGTCCAGGGGCGACGTCCACCGCTGCGACTACTGCCACATCATCTTCCAGGACGCCGCCATGTACCACATCCACCGCAACATGCACGACAAGAACGACCTGCGCTGCTGCAACTTCTGCGGCAAGATGCTGCATGACCGCTACGACTTTACCGCTCATTTCCTCAACGAACACAGATAGGGGCTGAAGGGGAGCTAGAGTTCTGGCCTGTGGAGAACCAGGATGGAGGAGTGTTGTGTCTGTGTGCATTGGTGTTGTGGTATTGAAGAATTTTCTTCTTTTTTTTTCTGATTACATTGTACTTTCAAGAGTCTACAATGTATATGAATTTTAAATGTAAATGAAAAGCAGTGACTGCCTATGAGAACATTTTGAAGGTGGGTTTTTTTTTTTTATTATGATTGTTATGAATAGGGGAGGGAAATGTGATTAATTATGAAAAAGATATGACTCTTTTAACTAATAAAAAACATGTGTTGTGGGAGAGAACAAATGACGGCAGCCATAGCTGTGTATGGAGAGATCTCTTTTAGTTTTTGCCGCAGTGGAATTGATTTATTTCACCCTTCATAATGAAGAGAACAGCATTAAGGTGATTGGTCAAAAGAATACATGTGGCCTTCTGCTTAGCTAAAATCTTGCTGAATTCTTTGAGGTTGAACATTTTGAATTATGTAACGGTATGATTGGTGTGGGTTATTCATTGCTTCTTGTCATTGTTCTTGAGTCTCATTTCCGATTCTTCTGTGCACGCACGTGCCATCAGTCCCATGGTAAGCATTGGCAATCCACAGGGAACAGAAAAACATTTGTCACATGGTAAGGATTGGCAATCCACAGGGAACAGGGAAAAAAATCTGCCAAAGTGGACCGTGAAACAGCATGAAGGAGCCATCACTATAGACACATGCCGTCTTTCTTGTTTTCCAAACTCCTCAGAGTTGTTTCCCTTGTCCCTTTAAAACCTGCTCCTAGCATACTGGAATAGATAAGATAAGAAGATAAGATAAGGAACACTTTATTATCTCATCATGAGAAATTTGGTCCAGGTGCATTTCACACAAAAAACATAGCACTAGAAACCAACCAAACACAAAAACATAAAAAATTATCAACATCACAGAACACAATCATTTCATAAACTCATTGCACATTGTATTATACATAATATCATTTACATTGCACATTCATACATAGTCACATCATTTACATTGTATATTATCAAGAAAAAATTCACAATAAAAATGTTTATAAATGTAAATTTAATGATTAAATCAAACAAATTTGTGTATAAATGATATTATATGACACATTTACAGCCCCACAAATACACCCATGAACATACACAAGTTTGCACAAACAACCCCACACTCATAGACAGGTATCCATCCATCCCTGCTCACCACACACATGTGCACGCCCTCGCGCGCGCACACATGCGCATACAATACACACACACACATGCATATAAACACAAACACAAACATACACTCACATGTGCACACGCATGCGCACACAAACATGCACATGCACACTCTCACCTAATACAAATTCAGAATTCATAGGTTAAAAACAAGTTTTGCTTGATAAAGGTTACTGATTTAAAAGATGGATTGACTGGGGAATAAAAGTTTTTTGAGCTCTTGTTTTCACTCTCAAGGTTCTGTACCGGCGTCCTGATGGTAACAGTTCATAATGCTTAGCCAGGACATGGCTATCATCACTGGCTATCTGTCTGGCTTTGTTCAGCACTCTTCTGTCATACAACGCTTTCAAACCGGTTTGTCTTGCACCCACAATTTTACTACACACACTCACAACATCATTCAGCACATTCTTACATCGCAAACTCAAACTCCCATACCAGCACATAAAAGAAATGGTAAGAACAGATTCAACACAGCATCGATAATAAGTTTGTAGAATCTCAGGAGCAACACCAATATTTCTCAGTTTTTGCAAGCAGAATATTCTAGATTGATATTTCTTGTGTACAGATTCAACATTTTTGTCAAAAGTAAGCTTTTTATCTATAACTGTACCTAAATATCGGTATTCATCAACTCTTTCAACAGTTTCTCCATCAATAGTAAGTTTTGGAACTGGTGGTGGATCTTTACAGAAATCGACAAGCAGTTCTTTTGTTTTTGTAACATTGAGGTCCAGATCATTATCCTTGCACCAAGAACAGAACTTTTCTACCTCTCTAAAGTAATCTGTATCACAATTTGACAAATCTTCAAGAGCAGAATAGAGCAGTGGATACCACAGTGGCAGTTGGGTGGAAGAGTCAAGGGAAAGTGGGATGTGAACTTTGAAGGGAGAGTGGGGTCTTCTGATGTCAGCTCCTTGGCAAGTGCTGTATGTGTCTTGTTGACCATTTTCGTGTCATTTTTTATATCATCAGTGGATGGTGTGAATGGCAAGGAGTTATGGCAGTCACATCACGCATGATAGAGACACAGGTGGAAAATGGCATGTTTTTTTTTTTTGTTTTTTTTTTGTCAGGTCTGTGTGGTGGGTCTCAACCAAATGTGCATCACTGCATAAAAGGAGGAAACAGTGAAGGCAGAGTGATAGAATGGGGAATGTCGACTGTTTGCCACCTCTTTTTTCTGTTAATTGAACTGACTTGCTTGCATACCTGCACAACACATTTCCCAACTGTCTATAGACACAGCACACACTGTTCTGAATTTCTTTACCAGCACAGACTCTGCCCTAGTGAAGATTTTGCAGTGGCAGCAGCAATGTATGGTGTGTTCACCGCCCATGAATACCACACACCATCTCCATTAAAACTGTCCACAGTACCACAGCTATTACCAGGATGGTCTCCATAGAAGCACAACCACCCAAAGAAACAGACAGACCAACACTGTGATTGCACTCAGAAAACTGAACACTTTACAAAAAAAAAATTTTTTTTTAACTATTATGCTGCTCCAAACTCCACAGAACAAGCACACTGACACCACTCGGTACCTTTCTGCTTCAATGCCAGTGGCAAAAACCTGCGCATTAACCAAGCTAGACACATTCCTCCAGGGCCCCGAGGGATACTAAATCAAACAGACATTTGCCTACAAGAGAGGCAACACAGCCTGGGCTCCCCAGTGCTAACAATTGTGTTGGTGAAACATCTTGCACCCTCATCACCTTGTGTCTCACTCGCAACACCATGCTCGTATCCATCAACGCCAGATCGGTGTCTGGAAATTTCGACACACACCATGTCAGATTTATGACTCTGTGGCAGTTACAGAGCGACAGCTCTCTACATACCATGCAGGAATCCTCTGTCATGGCCAGACTGGTGACTCTGTCCCCATGGCATCAACAGCCAGTAGTCGCTGCCCATTCCTATACCATACACACGCACACAAATACGCATGCACACAAGCACGCACACCTTGCACAATTCTAACATCTGCCTGCACACCCTTAGATTCTCTGTCCAATACACTAACATCTACCCACTCTTTGTCCCACTTAGAGAGAGAGAGAGAGAAAACCTCTCTGTCTCTCTCTGTGTCTCTCTCTTTTTTTTCATGAGCACATATATTGAAAATCTATCCAAAGCCAGAATGTTCGTTACATTTATTCTTTTCTTTTTTTTTTCTTACTGTGGACAGATAGATGTATGGACAGATTATAGTAAACCAGTGGATAAATAGATAGATGGATGAATATTACCTATAATGTACATTTGTTCTTTGAAATTGTTCTCTCTCTCTCTCTCTCTCCTCTCTCTCTCTCTCTCTCTCTCTCTCTCTCTCTCTCTCTCTCTCTCTCTCTCTTTCCCAGCTCTTTCCCACTCACTGAATATGCCATCCATTTCAACATTTGAGATAGTTTTTGATATGAGGCATGAATGTCCGACATCCAAGGACGAAAGGCTGATATATTGGGATTAAAGCTTCCTAGGTCACCAGGGGAGTTCTAGAGTTTTCATATACATGCTCTCCTTTCTGTGGTCATTATGTTTTCTTTTTATTGCTGATGAATATGTATAGATGATAGTGGGAAAAAGCGTAGAGGTCAGGGAAAACAAGTGTAGGCAAACAATCCCACTATCATATGGCAGTGACTTGGCAAAGATTTAGAAAAACACAGGGATTTGTGAGGAAGGTGAGATAGTTATTATATATGTAACCCCCTCCCCCGTCCCCCACCCCCGATCCCTTTCCTTTCCCACCAATTCCTCCTTCATATCAGGAGATATTAACTTGATCACTGTACCAGCTCAACAGCTGATCAGACTGCTTAGCACATCTAAGTTTGTTGTTATGCATGTGGAAAACACTAGTCATTGAAACATGCTAATTTCGTATTGTCATTGATTTGTTCATTTCACTGGACGAGTATAATACCTGACTTTGACCCTCTAGTGGTATGGTTTGTTCGGATGAATCAGTGCTGTGAGATCTTTGAGCAGTGACAGGGTGTGCATCAAGCTGATCTGGGCTTTGTTCAGGATGGTTTAATGTGGACTGTCCATCACATTCGTGTTATGTAGAACGTTCACGACAGTTGTAGAATGTCGACAGATCATGATGATCGCTTAATGTGGACAGGCCATTATGATTGTTGGATGGGACAATCCATTATGATTGTATGATGTGGACAGTCTGTAATGATTGTTAAATGTGGACAGTCCATGATGACTTTTTTTTTAATCTGGGCTGTCCATAGTTAATGACTGTAATGTAGGTAGTCCATGATGATTGTTTAATGTGGACAGTCTATGATTGTGAGCAGTCCATTATGAGTGTTTAATATGAACAGTCCATGACTTTTTTTTAGCATGGATAGCCCATAATGATTGTTTGATGAGACAGCCTATCATGATTTTTTAATGTAGACAGTACATGATTTTTCTCATATGGACAGACCATGATAAATGTTTAATGTGAATTATCCCAAGGGTTCTAGGTTCCCCCTAGGATTGTAGTGTTGTTCTTTGATTACTTTTAATGTTTACTGATTCTGTTTAAATATTTGAAAAATATTTGAAGAAAAGAAAAACATGAAAAAAAAAATGTTCAACCAAAGGTGCACAGTTGCTGCTGCTAATCATGTCAAGGTTGTTTCACAATATCGATGTGGAACAAGATGACTCTGCATCATTCTACTTATTCATATTACACAGTCCTAGAGTGTCCTTGTCCAAAATTCTTTTGAGGGGAAAAAAACTCTGCATCGTTCTACTTGTTCATATTACACAATCCTAGAGTGTCCTCATCCAAAATTCTTTTGAGGGGAAAAAAAGGGGCGAATGAAAGCACAGTCAACAGAGAGTGGGGGGAGGGAAGAAGGGAGCACAGGTGGTAGGGTGGTGACACTGACCAGTGGCAGAAAAGACCAGAATTCCTAGAGAGGCCATGGGAGAACAAAGTGGTACAAAAGGGTATGGTGTAGTAGCATTGGATTCAGTATGACACAGCAGTGAAATGCAACTTGTTTGTTACACTAGTCCTAGTGTGTGGATACTTGTATTTGCTTTAAAAAAAATGCCCATGTGCAATAAGTTTTGACATGGAGAATGTGGATGTGTCTTGATTGAGTGTGTGTGTGTGTGTGTGTGTGTGTGTGTGTGTGTGTGTGTGTGTTCCTTTTGAACTGTGGATTATGTTTCATGGATCTACAAATGCATGCTGAAAAAAAATGTCAGATATTTTTCTAATTGTTTAATGAAATAAGTTTATGCTGTTGTTCATTAAAGAAGATTTGGGGGGTGCTCCCAAAAATTCCTTCGTATCTTCCTGTGATGTAAAATGACATGAAAGGTTTGTAACTGTGTATCTGTATCTCCCCTCATCACTTTCTTTACTGTCAGTAATCAGTTATCAGTTAAGTAACATTCATGGCACTTCATTTTATATAAGCCCTAGGCGCTTATTTACAACAACAAAAATACAAATAAAGAGAACAAAAATGCACAAAGCAACAGCACTGGCATCAGAAGACATTTCTCTCTCTGTCTGTCTCTCTCTGTCTGTCTGTCTCTCTCTCTCTCTCTCTCTCTCTCTCTCTCTCTCTCTCTCTCTCTCTCTCTGTCTCATTTCAACATGTATCCCGCCAGAACACCCAACGTCAAGACTGTTCAACACAGCACAGTGGACAGTGTACATTGTAGAGAAAGACGACGCCATAGCCAGAAAGAAAGGAATGAACTGGTTGGTCGTGGCTATACACAACTAAGCAGGACCATCATCACATGACAATACCCCCTAAAACCCCGGAACAACCCATAACAGCCAAAACAACCCATCATAACTAACAAAAACCACCATAATCACACATCAACATGAATTTAAGAATTAAAAAAAAGGGGGTGTGGGGGGGGTAAAACTGAAAAGACTGGTGTAAGAGATTGAGCGATGTCATTATGTAGACTTCCATCATTTGTTCCTCTACTCGCCAGTCCTCACTCTCCTGGTGCCCCCAATGCTCTGCACGTGATATTATTTTGGCAATGTATCTTCGTAACATTGAGTTACAGCATTTTATTAAAACGCACACGAAACAAGTGAAAATTAATGTTTTTTTCGTATCAAACAATGAATGTTCGACAAACGTCTTTGCAGATGTCATTTGGAAGAAATGCCAGAGACAGCTCGGCAGGAGAGGGCCTTGGGAGAAGACCCCCCCCCCCCCCCCCCCCCCCTAAACGCATTTTTACTGTCTGTTTTCTTCTTCTTCACCTTCTTCTTCATCTTCTTCTTCTTCTTCTTCAGTCAAACGAGTACGGATGCAAAAATCACAGCGCCCATCTGGAGGGCAATAAACATAATTGTACACAACAAGTGTACAGATTCACAAAATTCAACAACAAACATGATAGGACAAATTTAACACACACCTGTCATTATCTGACATCCTTACTCAAGCTTCACAGACTATAAGAGTAAGTAATATACATGTCCGACTTCCCTGACATCATTTTGCAAACAAAGACTTGGATCCAGTAACTCACTCCATATTCACCCTCTTGCTGTACATGAAATAGGAATGCGCGTAGCGCAGTTAAAGAATAAAATCCCATGGGTCCTGATAACATATCCGCATTTTTATTCAAACTCGCTCTGCCTTACATCGTTGAATCTCTTAAATACATGTACAATTTATCCATTGAAACTAATGTCTTCCCTCAAGCGTTCAAAAATGCCAATTTGAACCCCTTCCAAATCAAATGATTCGTCGGATCCAAACAATTTCAGACCTATATCCTTACTATCAATTTTATCCAAGTCCCTTGAAAGACACATACAACGCGCACGTTTCTCAGTTCATGCAGTGAAAAACAATCTATTTCACCCATTCCAATCTGGATTCTGATCTAATCACTCATGCCACACAGCATGATCACGAGTGTGTTACTTATGGCTTTCAAATATGAACCAGTCACAAATTACAGGAGTTGTCTGTCTTGACCTCAAAAAGGTATTTGTCCTTGCCGATCATTCCATTTTTTTTTTTTAAAGAAACTATATCTGTTTGAACCATTCCTCGACAGTCTCATTATTTCAATCATATTTGAATGACAGGACTCAGTGTGTGCTGTTAAAGGGCAAAACCTCTTCTTCAGACTTTGTCAGACATGGAGTCCCACA
>CM065733.1:48669992-48674992 GCA_033310375.1 Conus canariensis | reverse complement strand
TTTTTTTTCCATTTGATATTCCATTATGATCGCATGACTGTTTTGTTTTGTTTTGTTTATTTGTTTATTTGTTTTATACATTATTTCATTGCACTGCGTATTGTAGCCCCTACTCAAGGAGAAGACTCGATGTAAAAAAAAAAAAAAAAAGCGCATCTGCGCTTATCTATTACCCTCGTAAATAAAGAATAATATTATCTCCTCCTCATCCTCCTCTTCCTCCTCCTCCTTCTCCTCCAACCCACCGGCTACCCCTATGTCCAGTTCATTAACATCGTGCATCATTACTATGAACAGCTGCACCATTTAGAGAAGAACTCTCTCTCTCTCTCTGTCTCTCCCATCGACGACAACGACGACGACGAAGACCATCACAAGCATCCCCACCACCACCACCACCACACTAGGGGCAGCCCCACCCTCCCCTCTCTGTAACCGATCCGCTCCTTCCAGCAGTCTTGAGGTTGTCTGGGAGTGACTGTGTCGACATCAACATGGCCACCTCTTGTCTGTCGCTGTCCGCACACCCAAGGCCGGACACAGCGGGTCAAATCAGCTGGGTGACGAACGTTGTTTCCTTCATGATTAGAAAAAAGAAAAGACAACTTCATCGCTTCCTCCCTGTATTCCCTTTATAGATGGAGATAAGAGAAGGTAACTCACGCTGCAGGTCGGAGTTCGGGGTTACAGCTGATGGAGGCGGATCGGTCACAGAGGGGGGAGGGTGCCCATAGTGTGGTAGTGGTGGGGATGCTTAGGATGGTCGTCGTCGTCGGTGCTGGGAGAGAGGTAAGGTAAGGTAAGGTAATGTTGCTTATAGCCCAGCCGAGCGCAAAGGGCCATATCAGGGCTGTCACCGCGTTGAAATCAATTCACAAGTCATCCTTTCACACAACCCTTTAAAATACACCTTCTAAAAACCTACCCGAAATTTTGGTAAAAAATCTTTCCACTGTAAAATATCAGATCAGATGAAAATGTTAATCTCTTAGGGAAATTCAAAGATCACATCAGGTGGAGCATCTCTGAAGAAGGCTTTCATGGAGTCTGCTGTAAAATGTTTGTCTCACATCAGGCAAGTGCCAACACTCCAAAAGAATATGTTTCATTGTGAGTGGTACAAGACATGGAATGCACCACGGAGCTTCTTCGCTCTTTAAAAGGTACGAATGGGTTGAAAACGAATGGCCAGTGTGCAGCCGGCATAAAACCGTTTCTTCTTTGCGACCACCAGAGGTAGATGAGAGGAACTCTTTTAGGTTTGGACAGACCTGCAAAAGTTTGTTATCCATCTGTGTATTCCAGTCCTCCTGCCAGAGGTCTCTGACATAATCATTAACTTTCGGTTTCAAATCTGAGTACGGGATAGATATGTTACATAGTTTCCTTGTTGTGGCATTCTTGGCCAAACGATCAGCCATTTCATTTTCCCGAATGCCAACATGACCGGGAACCCAAGCAAGAACAATGTTATGACCTTCTGCTAAGAGAGAGAGAGAGAGAGGGGGGGTGCGCATGCGTGCCTCTATGTGCGTCTGTGTGTGTTTATGTGTGGTGTGTGGGCGTGCGCGCGGGCGCGCGCGTACATGCGCATGCGTGCGTGCGCGCATGCGTGTGTGTGTGTGTGTGTGTGTGTGTGCGCGCGCGCGCGCGCGCGCGCGCGTACGTGCGTGCGAGCGTGCGAGCGTGGGATGTGCGTGTGCGTACGCGCACGTGCGTGCATGTTGTGTGTGTGTATGTGTGTGTGTGTGTGTGTGTGTGTGTGTGTGTGTGTGTGTGTGTGTGTGTGTGTGTGTGTGTGTGTGTGTGTGTGTGTGTGTGTGTGTGTACGTGCGCGCGTGTGTGTGAGTGCGCACATGTGTGTGTGTGTGTGTGTGTGTGTGTGTGTGTGTGTGTGTGTGTGTGTACGCGTAACAGTATTTCTGAGCTGAATTTTTCTCTTTCATAATCTGATCACATTTGGTAATGTATGACTTTAGAATTAAAGCATGGGACAAATAAACTGAAATTTTGAAAAAGAAAAAAGGCGGATGGAAAGTGCAGCAGTTTGTGAATATAGGTGGGGGTGGGGGTGGGGGTGGGACTTGTGACGGCTGGGTGAGAAACACTGAAGCGATAAAACAACAGAATCATTAAGAACCAGGGACCAGATGTCGTATTTCAGACTTACTGACCTTACCTAATCCACAAACATCTTCTGACTTCAGAACTAGGTATCACATTTGCCTCCCAGTACAGCTTCTGGTTTGTGTGCGATCATTTTAATGGATTCCACCTCCGTGACACTAACGTTTTGGGTTTTTGTTTTCCTTTTTTTTTTTTATGGGTTCCTTACATGAAAGGTTTAATACAGGGCATTGAAATAGAGTATGGATACCTGATACTGGATAGGCAAAAAGGAACGTTCTAGTCTGAGAATATAATTATTGTAGTTTGCCACGTATGTAACTGAAGTTTGTAAATGTAAATGAAACTTTTAGTATATCATTGACAGGAGGGAATTTCAGATTTGTTTGGATGATGTTCCTTGTGTGTGCACTGTTTCGGTGATGAAATGATGCCATGCTGATCGAGATTGTGTTTTCTGGGAGTTCTCTCACTGCATCGGTTTTGTTGTTGTTGTTGTTGTTTTTTTTTTTGGGGGGGGGTATTTGTTTTTTGCTAGTTTGGCTTCTATTTCTTTCCAGTATAGACCATAGTGTGATGGCACCAAGTAAAACCTATGTCAATCCTTTGATAATGCAATGTACTGCGCATTTGATTTTGAAAAGTGCATTTCTTCTCACGTTTCTTAAGGTGTTTGACAACACAACACAAAAGAGAATGTTGAAAACAGCAAGCGCACAATCACTTCTGATATTCAGTGCCATAAGAATAGGTTACAATTTAATGAAACTGTATAAACAGAAAAGGTTCTGAAGACAAAAGGATTTTTGAATATTTGGAAGAAGCATCACTAACCCAGAACCTGTGTGCGATTCCAAAAATGAGCCATCTGTAGCAAAAAAAGAAATAATCTGGAAACATAGCTTTACTTTTCTAACTTCAACTACTAAAATGATTGTTGTAATAGTCGTAACTTCAATATCATAGTTGGTTTGGATGTGTTCCCTCAGAGTCATGACAGGCATTGTCGGTGCAGCTGATATTGATGTAATTTTAACATTAAAACTCTCAAATAGACCATTCTTATTATTTTATAGGCTTTTTTTTCGGAAGGGGGGGGGGGGGGGGAGGGAGGGAGGAGGGAGGGGGGGGAGGGGGGGGGATTAATCTCTGCGTGGATCAAAATTCCTTCCCTTGTCATTGAATTAACACAATGAGATTTCTAGTGAAGTGTTTTGCTGTTGATAAATTACATTCATCTGACAGGGACAATAAACCAGCTTCTTTGTATGCAATGACAGTAGTTGTGTGGCACACCGAGAGATAAATGAGTGGCTGCACTGTCAACTGATAACATTTTGCCCAATAAAGTGTTCGGGGCTGGAAACAAACTTACTTCTTGTCCGTGAATTAATACTGAGGGTGATGACCAAACGCAGAAACGTTTGTGTATCCTGACCTTATGGTTTTATACTGATTACTGACACAAGATTTTTTTTTTCCATCGTTATCAGCTTCTCAATATGCCCTTGCCAGTTTAGTGACTAGGTAAGCATCCAAAAAATTCTTCACTTTTCGAGTACTGTAGTATTGTATCATCTAATGCTGGTCTCTAGCATATTTTGGAGTGCGCGCGCGCGCGCGCACGCGCACACACACACACACACACACACCACCACACACAAGAGGCCCCTGACCACCCACCCGTGCACACACACATATAAACACAAATGTGTACACTCACCACACACACATACTGATGATAATGGCACGCACAATGTTAGATAGGTACCCAAGGTCTGACCAGCGCGTTGGGCTAATGCACAGGTCAGATTTCGACTAAGTCGTAGTCATAAGACCCTCTTTATAAATTCTTTAATCTTAGTCATTAGTTCATATAACTATCTACTTTAAATCATGCGCAGTGTAGTCTCGAAACTCAGCTGATGAAATGTACCGTGTCTGGACTTGTCTGCAGGCAGTGACACCTTGACGAAACTGAAACTGAACCTGCGACTAAAATTTTCACATTTTCAATATTGCAAAACTGGCGTTTTATGAGGAATATTGGCGATTTACAATAATTGCTTTCGACACAGATAAAAGACACCAGAAAGTGCTATCATATGCAAATATTATAACAAATATTTACTGACGTCATGATTTGATCATTTAATACCATTTCTACCTAACAGAAATGGAAAACATGTAAATGCATTGCTGAACACAGAGTTCGGATGAACAACACGTATTCTAGGTAATTTTAACAAATACAGTGCTCTGTGAGTTCATCTTTAAGTTGACTAACGCGAGTGAAGCAGCATCAAGGGGGCAAGTAAAACAGGTTATCTTGTCATAGCAATACCAGGTCTCCACAATAACTGAAAGACCGCAATGCAAATCGAAAGTGACTAAAACTAATGTTCTTCATTTGATGAAAAAAAAAAAATTAGGTGCTTAAAACGCACTGATAAGACGTGGGTGATTCGTCAAAATATTACGTCACATGAGCCTGAGTTTAATAACAATATGCATTTTAAATGTACACAGACCATCTGCCAGTTCAAAACAAGAAAGAAAGAAAGAAAGAAAGAAGAAAAAAAAAGGTAAGTGAAAAATAAATGAGAACGGAGTGTCTGACAGAAAAGAAAAATCTTTGGTCTGCTCTTCTTCTTTTTCTTTTCTTTTCTTTTCTTTGTGTGTGTGTGTGTGTGTGTGTGTGTGTGTGTGTGTGTGTGTGTGTGTTTTGTGTGTGTTGTTGTTTTTTTGTTTTTTGTTTTGTTTGTTTTGTTTGTTTGTTTGTTTTTCATGCAGAAGAAAGGAGGTGACCTAATACGCAATGAACAAACAAAGTAGCGCTGATTAAGGCACTAACGCACGAACACACACACTCA
>CM065733.1:48652492-48667492 GCA_033310375.1 Conus canariensis | reverse complement strand
CATACATTATTTTGCTACTGTTTGAATCAATTGAAACTCCTGTCTAGCAATATGGATACATGAATTTTATAAATTCGCCAGAAAATAGATAAATAAATAAATGAATACATAAATAAATAAACAAAGAATTAGTTCATTTTAAAAAAAAAAGAGAGAAAGAAAAATGACACTTTTACTCTCAAAAGAAAAAAGTCTGTTTTGTATTTCTTCTACGCTTCAAGATTTTTTAAATCCTGAAAATCTTAGTGCAGAAGGAAACACCAGAATATAAACTCATGGTGAATATACATTATTATGCTCAAATCTTACAGATTAAGTGTTGTATACATTTCGCGCAATAACCACTTGTACGTCACTTCACTGAAGTTTTCCTCCATATATTTTTCCAGCCGTGAGCTGGTCACCAGCAAGTTCGGAGGATCAGTCTGCATGTGTCAATACAGCTAGAGTCACGCGCAGATACAGCGATGAAAAAAAAAGGCCCCAGCACGATTGTCACAGCACATAATACCCTCACAACCACCAGGTTAAGGACAGTACCTGCATTGCTTTAAAGAGAAATAGAAGTTAGACAATAAAAATTGGAAACACACACACACACACAAACAAAAACCAGCAGCATTAATTTCCTAACACAGACACTTGGATTACCACATAACAAATTGAACGTTTTTAAAGACCGACAGTTGCATTTCTGTTATATATATATATATATATATATATATATATATATATATATATATATATATATATATATATGCTTGTTTGATTTTCGTTTAACCTGACATTTCCATGACTAAAATATGAACAGAATGAAAAAAAAACCGACAGTTTCAACGCTAAAGTTACAGATAAAAATACGGTTTATTTGCTCTTGAAAAAGACACAGTTACATCACTAAAACAACATTAAAAAAAAAGTCTCTTTAAAAAAAAAGACTAAGTAAAATGAAAAACAAAAGGAGGGTTAGGGACAAAAACAAAAACAAAAGACACATAAGTACTTAACGCAGGGAACAATTTAATATTTGTTGACAAAAAAAATTATAACAAACAACAAAACAATACCAAATACCTGCGTGCACGTGCATTTCTACTCTAGTTTGGCTCTGAGATGGATTACACATACACGAACATACTCACAGAGAGAGAGAGAGAGAGAGAGAGAGAGAGAGAGAGAGAGAGAGAGAGAGAGAGAGAGAACCACCAATGCCACAGGAAAAACCGCCACCAAAATAAAAATTGACAACACTTGGACGATCCATTCCACACAACATCTGATTGATCCATTCCATTCCACACAACACCTGATTGATCCATTCCATTCCACACAACACCTGATTGATCCATTCCATTCCATTCCACACAACACCTGATCCATTCCATTCCATTCTACACAACACCTGATTGATCCATTCCATTCTACACAACACCTGATTGGTCCATTCCATTCTACACAACACCTGATCGATCCATTCCATTCCATTCCACACAACACCTGATTGATCCATTCCATTCTACACAACACCTGATTGATCCATTCCATTCTACACAACACCTGATCGATCCATTCCATTCCATTCCACACAACACCTGATTGATCCATTCCATTCCACACAACACCTGATTGATCCATTCCATTCTACACAACACCTGATCGATCCATTCCATTCCATTCCACACAACACCTGATTGATCCATTCCATTCCACACAACACCTGATCGATCCATTCCATTCCATTCCACGCAACACCTGATTGATTCATTCCATCCCACACAACACCTGATTGATCCATTCCATTCTACACAACACCTGATTGATCCATTCCATTCCATTCTACACAACACCTGATTGATCCATTCCATTTCACACAACACCTGATTGATCCATTCCATTCCACACACACCCTGATTGATCCATTCCATTCCACACAACACCTGATTGATCCATTCCATTACACAACACCTGATGATCCATTCATCACACAACACCTGATTGATCCATTCCATTCACACAACACCTGATTGATCCATTCCATTCCACACAACACCTGATTGATCCATTCCATTCCACACAACACCTGATTGATCCATTCCATTCTACACAACACCTGACTGACCAGTTCCACACGTACTTCTCCGAACACTATCAGAACCACGCTGAACAACCCCACAGACGCCGTCCACAACAACACGATGACCAGCCATCCTGAAGAGAGAAGGTTCCAGAGCCGTCTGCCAGCACTCTGCCCCGGACGTTATGCCCACACAGGTGTAATGCCATATTGCCCTGGTTCCTTACATCTCCTGAACCACACCTGGTTTCATGCCTGACAGTGATGGCATCCAGACTGTTCCACTTGGTGGACGACACGAACAACGACTGGGCTGCTTAGCGCTGTACAGTGACGATGTTGCCTTTTGCCAGTAACAATATCACGGGCAAGACAGATCTGATGGTTATTCGCCTAAATCGTTGATAAGGTGGCAAGTCCATGAACTAGCCGCAGTTTGCTCAGAATGTAATCTGTTTCAGTGTCAGTTTCATCGAGGAGGTGTCATTGCGTGCGGACTAGCCCATATACGCTACATCACGTCCGCTAAGTTTTGAGACTACACTGCGCATGATTTAAAGCTGATGGATAAATGAGTTAATGACTGAGATGAGAGAATTTTAAGAAGAGGGTCTCGTGGCTTCGATTTAGCAGATGTCTGACCAAAGACTGTACGCCCTACGGAGTAGGGCGAACTATCTTTGGTCTGACCTACGCATTATCCTAACACGCTGGTCAGACCTGCCTAACATTGGCTGTGCCGTTATCGTCATTATAGTCTGTGTCGAAAGGCCTTGCTTTCTGTCGCTTTCGCTGTTCACACAACGGAAAGGGGGTGCCATAGCAGAAAGAGTGACTGAGGGTATGCTGCTGTTTTATTCTTACAAAACAAAATCACTGCATTAGTGATCGTTTTTTGTTTGTTTTTTCTAGTGATCGTTTAAAAAAAAAATCACGGCTTTAGTGATCGGTTTTTTTTTCTTTTTTGTTTGTTTGTTTGTTTTTGTTTAATGTGTACGTTTAATAATCTTTGAAATATCCAGCTTCAGTATTCCTTGGTTTCAAAAAATGCATGGGCCGGTGATTATTTACGACATGGCGCAGGGTACAGTGAGCTGTGGCCTAATGTAGATTACAAAACAGGGTAATAGCTAACTGGGAAATGCTGATCTGGTACATGCCTATCTGCGATACTGGGAATGGGGAACACACACATACAGACTGGTGATGTCATCCCAGATCATGAGCCCAGGCCAACAGGGGGAGTAACCTGATTCACGGTCCTCATGAGGGAATGCGCCAGCGTGGCGTCACGTGGAATCTGGATCTGGATCTGGATCGTAACGCCGCAGGACTCAGTTTGGGACGTAGCACCAGTGGTGAATAGTTAAATCAGCCACATCCTTCATGGATGATTTGACAGATGGTATGTTGTCGACAAGTTCATCCGGAGACCCATGCCACTCGTATGCAAAGCGTGGGGGGAGGGGGGGGGGGGGGGGGGGGGTGGGGGGGGGGGGGGGAGAGAAACTGTTCACCAAAGGTGGCAGTGTTGGGTCTTTGACCCACGAAGCGTTGGCTGTTGTTTCTTGTCATCTTTGCTACAATATTTTTTTTTTAAAGGGGGAATAACTGTGCCACCAAACGAAAGATTTGAACAAACTACGAAACAAACTGGTCTTCTTCAGACAAAACAAACAGCATTAAAGAAAAGTGAAAACCAAGGAAGAGCAATGATGCCATGTTGGGGGATCCGTGATCTTTCTCGTGGCGTGATTCGATTTTTGGCTTGGATGGGGTGACGGGTGTCATGAACTTTTCAGCAGGGACAGCCTGTTTAGACAGAACAGCCAACATAACAGGCAAGCTTCGCTGGGTCCGTTTGTGAACTGGCGGACAGCGCCGTTTCGACAGCTGTCGGGGAAGTTTACTTCTGGTCAAGAAGTGTGCAGTATGGAGTGTGTTGATCGCCTTGCTGAGACAAATTAGCAGATTTGCAAATTATGAATTAAAATGTCAGATTCAAAGGGAGGGGACTGCAGGCTGAAATTTCCAGCAGCCTCGTATTCATTCCGCATCCATTTTGCGCCGGATGAGAGGAGATAAGTGATTGTTCGTTCTTCAATTTGAGGTCAAAACGCGTCGTGTTTTGTCTTATAATTTGTTTGTCTCTCTGCGGCAGTATTATAACTTTACTTTTAAGTCTGAATTAAAATGTTTTTACCATAGACCTACTGAAGAAGTATAGGGCAACCATCCCGTCGTGATATCGCCATCACCGAGTCCCTTAAACACAATTAAAACATTGGTACTGTATGGCATGGGGGGTATTGCAGACCAGGTCTCAGCCATGTATCATTGCCTATATGAGCAAGGCCACCATCCTGCCGTGAAGACGTGTTCCCAGGGCAGCTGCGGTTCGTCAGATCCACGTCAGGTGACGCAGATATCAAGTTCCTGTCGCGGCTTATGGGAGGGGGATGGAGGGGGTGGTTGATGTGTGTGTGTGTGTGTGTGTGTGTGTGTGTGTGTGTGTGTGTGTGTGTGTGTGTGTATGCATGTGTGTGTGTGCGCGCGTGCGCGCGCGCGTGCGTGCATGCGTGCGTGAGTCTGTGTGTGTTATTATTATCATTACTACTACTACTACTACTACTACTATTATTATTATTATCATCATCATTATCATCATCAGCATTATTATCATATTGTTATCATCATCATTATCATCATTATTGTTGTTGTTCTTGTTGTTACTAACATTCTTGTTGTTGTTTTTGTTGTTATTAATAACATTGTTCTTGCTGTTGTTTTTGTTGTTAATGTTGTGGTGGTGATGGTGGTGGAGGTGGCGATGGTGGGGATGTTGATATCATCATCATCATCATCAGCAGCAGCAGCAGCAGCAGCAGCAGCAGCAGCAGCAGCAGCAGCATTATCCTCAGCATCATCATCATCATTATCAATACAATCGTCATCACCAACGGAAATCGTTTATCGTCCACGTGGTTCCAGAGTTCAGACACGCCACAACCATTTCAGCATCAAACTGTACGTTTTCCTCCAGCCTCCATCAATTGACCAGTACCGATGACGTCAGCACGTCCCTCCCGCCAGCTACAGTGTCCGCTTTAGGTGAAGAGAGACGGGCGGACGTAGCAGCGGACTTTCCGGCCACGGTTGGGAATCCGGCAGACGTACTTGAGGGTGTTGTTAATGCACATGTGGTAGCAGGTGTTGGGCCGTAATCTCCGGCACCGTCCCCTGAGCTGTCCGCACTGGATCTGTTCTCATAAACACAATACACTGGTGGTATGGGTCGAGGCGAATCGTTTGTTGTTGTTGTTGTTGTTTCCTGATCGTTTGCAAATGTACATGAGAGAGAGAGAGAGAGAGAGAGAGAGAGAGAGAGAGAGAGAGAGAGAGAGAGAGAGAGAGAGAGAGCAGCGCTAAGACAGACATCAAGATACAGAGACACAGAGACTGTGTGTGTGTGGTCTGTGTGTGTGTGTGTGTGTGTGTGTGTGTGTGTGTGTGTGTGTGTGTGTGTGTGTTTCATACTTCAAATAAGATTTAAGAAAAATAAGAAATATTTGCTCTACATCTTCTTTTTCAGTCGATTGGTTGACAGTTTACGTGTCATTTGTGGTATGATACTTGCTACTCCCGTGAGGCACTGTCCCTAAGTTCCTGATGCTTTGATATGCGATTTTTAGATTTAGAACACGAAAAAGGGGGAGGAGGGGTGGGGTGGAGGCGTCGACGAAAAATATAAATATAGATTATTTATAATTGGTATTAAAACAAAAAGAACGTTTAAGGGTGATAAGGAAAAGCATTAAAAGTTTCTAAAGCTTGAACCGAAGATGTTTTGTGATGCGGATTCCCCCCCCCCCCCCCCCCCCCCCCCCCTTTTTTTTTTTTCTTTTTCTTTTTTTTTTTTTGGGGGGGGGGGGGTAGTGGTGTTTTTTTGTTTTGTTTGTTTATTTGTTTTTTGTTTTGTTTTCATAGAAGGATTATAAGTTTGAAATTAATCCAGTTTACCTGCTTGTGCGTTGGCCCACCAAATAATAATTTTTCACAGCTTGTGTTAAGTGAGCGAAACTGGCAACGAAAAGGCCATTCAATTTGATGTATAATTTGGCTATCTCCTGGAGGACGGTCAGTTGTGGAGAACGGACCTCTCAGCGCCGTCGTAAGCGAGAGGCGTCCTGGGGGCGCATGTCCCTATAACTAGACTATTGTGTTGTTTTTGTTGTTGTTGCTGAAGACACGCGATCAGCTTAGAATCTTATAAAAACGCTACGACTGGTTTCTCATCTGATATCCATCATTCAGGAACTTGCTTTCCCTGTCGAAAAATAGTGAAAATAATCTTTTTTTTTTTTTTTTTTTTTTTTGGCCAGGGGCACAGTGTGGAATCTTAATATGAGGTGGTGAAATTTTGATGAAGTGATTTGTTTCAACGGCTTGAGGCCATGTTGTAAGCTTAATAGGGAAAATTGCGACTGGACCTCTGGACTCAGTTCTGTGTTTTCGTGACTTAAAGACTTTTAGATCTAGCTGCAAAGTGAGACGACTGCAGGCGGAAATCTAAACAAATCTTAAATAAATCTTAGCGAACCGCCTATCTTCGGCTGAAGTGATTGAAAATAAGTGATTTTTCTAGTTGCAAAGCGAGAGGACTGCAGGCGGAAATCTAAACAAATCCTAAATAAATGTTAGCGAACCGCCCAGAGAACGTGGACAAACGAGTCACAAGACGAAACACAACGCGTTTCGACCTCTTAGGTCTGTGTCTATGTCTATGTCTGTCTGTCTGTCTGTCTGTCTGTCTGTCTTCTCTCTCTCTCTCTCTCTCTCTCTCTCTCTCTCTCTCTGTATACGTGCATGCGTGCGTGCGTGCGTGTGTGTGTCTTTCACTTGTTGTTTTCGTATGTGCCAGCTTTATTATTTTATTGACCAACAAACCCTCACCTTCTCACATAAATTAATGTTTCGCTTTTTGTGGAATATTCGATTAACTGATGTACTTCTTCATTTTGACTTTCTATTTTTCATTGATGGAATCACTCATTGGTTTACTTCCCTAACCTATGACTGTCTGGCTGACTGATTGAACGACTGGTCCGTTGGCTAAGTGACAGAAGATTGAGGACTATTTCCCGTGGGAGTGCCGGCGACTTTTTTCTGCAGCACTAGCTCCGCCTTCCCTCTGTAATTTCTGTGCCAGTAACTTTCTCTTATTCTATTCTTTATTTTGCGCGCACATGTCTGTCTTGAAGATGTTTTTACATATTTGTTCCCAATTTATTATATGCAAAGCGCAAAGAGTTCAATTTACCATCGAAAATGTAGCACATTGTTTTTATTGTGTTGCTGCTGCTATTGTTAGTATCATTAATATTAGTATTATTAGTACTAGTACTGGTATCATTGAAAAACAAATTCATCAGACATACTGGAAATACTAAATGCGGCTCGAGGATGAAGTCACTAAATTTTGGTGAGGGCCTGTCACGCGATGTTTGGAAAGGAATGGTCACGTGGGGCCGACACTGGTTCCGCGACAAAGCAGCTATTGTCGTCATCTAGGGACTCACTAAGTGTTGCCCTACGTACGCAGCTAGTTCAGAGCAGACACCGCTGAACGTGACTGACCAAACTGGACAGCGGTAGCTACAACGATTCCTCTGGAGGTGAGCCTCACAAGTGACTTATTCTCTGTAGTCTGCCTGTAGTGGTGCTGGCACAGGACTCAGTATGGTGTGGCTGGATGGTGGAGGGAGCTGTGGGAGGAATAACACGATGGTGGCACGGAAGGTGAGAAAGCGAAACAAAAACAAAACAAAACAAAATGAAGAAGAACAGAGAAGGGGGGAAAAAAGAGTACTTTTTAACATCTAAAACTTGCCAGTAGTATTTCCAAGACAAACATTCGCGAATGTGTGGAAACAAAAGTCCAGCCTGTAGTCTGTATTTGCTGCAGGATCCCGGCAGTAGGGGGAGGGGACGAAAGCGGGAGGGAGGGGGGCTGTACAAATGAGTTAATGCAAATGTCATGATCAGGTGACAAGCGACAAGCGTGTTTCCAAATATCATGATCAGTAGAGATCACTATTTCGAATATTGTAAAAAGTAGGGAGGTTTGTTTGTTTGTTTGTTTGTATTGGGAAGGTTGTAAGGTTTATGCTGAGGGTTAGGGATAGGTTAGATTAGGTTATGGTGAGATTCAGGTTAGAGATAAGGCTAGGGTTAGCTTTCGGCAGTCGCGCAGACGACACAAGTTCACACAACGTTTATTTACTGGTCTGACAAACTGGAACACTTTTCATTCTTCACAGTAGGCAGCCGACGAAACGGCGGCAGCAAGGAAGATGCACGGCACCACTGGCGCATTCGTTCCAGAGTTCCAAAATTTTAGCGTGTCCAGCTGGCTGAGTAAGAAAAGAACAGGGATTTAGAGTATGCCACAGGAAGATCATAATGAAATCGCCGCTGTTTCCATTTTCTCTGAAAGTTATACCACAAATGACGTCATAATTATAAGTGACGTAATTGTGAAATGTCATCATTTTCAGTTGATGACAACTATCACGTAGCAAGTTTGAAGAAATTTCGACAAATTAATCTACTGCTGGTGTAATCATTTCAGTCGAAACATCTTCATTCAACATTACGTCTGTCAAATTTTAAACCACACACTGCACATTTGAAGCGGCTGGGCATCATGAATGATCCACGGTCCAGAAAACTTCAGGAAATGACGCAGCGGCAGCTGGAGGTGGTGGAACAGTTGAGGGCAGAGAAGAAGTTGGAGCGTCGCCCTGTCAGCATGACCATCGCAGACATGATAACTTACATGGAATCCCAAGCCAATCACGATCGCCTCCTGAAGGGTTTTAACAAACCCAGCGATAACCCTTTCCAGGAAAAGGGAAAGTGTTCCATCCTGTAGAACTCTTGGTGAGACAATCTGCAACAGCGATAGTGTTTATCGCGTAGGCCTACATCATGCAGGAAAATCTTTGGCGTTGACACTAACGCTGGATATTATAAACAGTTAACATGGAAGGAAGTTACTGCTTTCAAAGTCGTTTTCGTTTTTCTTTTTAATTCTGGCATTGGTCTTCGTTCTTTCGGACCAGTTTTGTTTGAGTTCTGTTCGTTTGGAGAATGACCAGTTCCAACGCGACATTTTCACCGTGTAAAAGCTTTCAAACGTAGTTGTTAACTAACCTGGATTTTCATCGTTCAGAGTACATTGGCAAGCCCAGGTCCAGCGATTGTGTGTGTGTGTGTGTGTGTGTGTGTGTGTGTGTGCGTGTGAGTGTGCGTGTGGTGTGTATGTGCATGCTTGCGTGCGTGGGTGAGACGTGTATGTGCGTACCGCGCTGCATACCGGTGTGAGTGTGTGTGTGTGTGTGTGTGTGTGTGTGTGTGAGTGTGTGTGTGTGTGTGTGTGTGTGTGTGTGTGTGTGTGTGTGTGTGTGTGTGTAGGACAGGAAGAGAGAGTTTAGAGTTGTTTGTATCTTTACATATAATAACTAAGTTTTCTCCGAATATTTAGGCCTACTGTTGATTAATTTGCGAGTTGTAGGGCTGAAGAATCTCTCTCTCCCTCCCCCCCCCTCTCTCTCTCTCTCTCTCTCTCTCTCATTGCAGACATGCAGCACGGAAGCTTCGGGTTGTCTATCTCTCAAATGAACTATATAAATTCCTTCAGCGGCCAATTTCCTGCTTTATCCTAACTTTCCCCCCCGCGCATTATGTCCTTTTTCAAGAGCACTGTATAAATACCTCCACTGGCCAATTTCCTCCTTCACCTCTTTTTTTCCCCATACTCTTTTTTTTTTTTTTTTTTTTTTTTTTTCAAGTGCGCCAGAAAATTCCTCCACTAGCCAGTTTTCTCCTTCTCCTTACCATTTTATCCCACCAATGCATATTCTCTGTTTCGGTCTGTCTGTCTATCTGTCTGTCTGTCTCTGTCTCTCTGTCTCAGGCTCTAGCTCTGTCTGTCTGTCTGTCTGTCTGTTTGTCTTCTCTCTCTCTCTCTCTCTCTCTCTCTCTCTCTCTCTCTCTCTCTCTCTCTCTGTCCATGCCCATATCTTTTTTTTCAAGTGCGCCATATAAATTCATCCACCGGCCAGTTTCCTCCCTCCCCCTTCCTTTTTTTTAATCTCCCTCCCTCCGTCCCTTTCTGTCTGTCTGTCTGTCTATCTGTCTGTCTGTCTGTCTGTCTGTCTGTCTCTCTCTCTCTCTCTCTCTCTCTCTCTCTCTCTCTCTCTCTCTCTCTCTCTCTCTCTCTCTCCCCGACAAGGACAGTTTGTAAGACTAGGCCTTGGCCTAAAATCTTCATAACGGCGTATCAAAGACCAGTCTCTCTCTCTCTCTCTCTCTCTCTCTCCTCTCTCTCTCTCTCTCTCTCCTCTCTCTCTCTCTCTCTTATTGTTACTTACTCATACGCGAATTTTAAACCATTAATATCACCGTTATCCGTGGATGGTTTGTTTACAGTCCTTTTCAGCGGTGCTGTGAAACATTTAACAATATAAATACACAAGTAAAAGGACCCTTGGGAAAACTCACACCTCCACCACGTCAGTCTTGATCTTGTGCATCCTGGAAAAAATATTTGTCTCCACGTGAAGTAACGGTAGGTGCCGACAGAAAGAGTTACCTCCCATATACATTATTTTCATAAGAGGACATGACGAATGCAAAACATAAAATGTTTTGCATAAGTAGACACTTCAACTTCCAGGAAAAGGTGTTACGTAGTAGATAGTTATCAATTCACGAACAGTAAGTTCGCCGCACCGCATCAAACCATAGAACCACACCAAAATAGTTTCGTCCTTTATAGCCACGTGCTATCATTCTACAAGTTCGGATAAAATGGGATCAGGAGGTTCTGCAGAATGTTGCTGTCAGATGAACGAACCAATAGAAGCTAGCGAAAAGGTAACACCATCGGCGGATGCCATGTAAATCAACACATAAAAACAACAACAACAACAGCAACAACAACAAAAACTTGAAGACCTAGACCAAAGCACACGTTGATATAGGTCAGGTTGCAGCAAAGTTCAAGTAATAACAACTTAGAAAATAGGTGAAAATCGCCCAGACTGTGTGGTTTTTGTTTGTTTGTTTGTTTTGTATTTGTTTGTTTGTTAAATGTGGAGAAGGCTATTTAATCCTGGTATTTTGGATCAGTAAAATAGCTCAGTACCATATGTGAGCAAGGATAGCAGAATTATGCAAGACTTCTGGACTTCTTGTGTTTCTGCACCACTGGTAGAGCACAAGGATTTGGGAGTGAAAAGTCAAGAAGACAACAGAAAAAATGAAGGGTCATGCGGATCGTGCTGTCATATAAAAAGAAGCAGACATTGGATCTGCCTTCGAGTCAGGCACAGTATGGGTCAAGGGCTGGACTGTGCGATGAATATGGTTTAGTACTGGCTGATCTGACGACAAAAGCCAGGTGCAGCTTTGGAGCACGAAGAGCGTTTTGGGCCTAAACTGTAACCGTAGACTCGGACCTGTACTGTACATTAGCCTTCCTATAACTCCGCACAACTTAGCTACTCGTTGATCTGACTAGCTGTCGCCTGACAGAGAGAATATCAAATTCAGCACTTTCTCCATCAAAGCAGCTGATCACGACTTTGAATCTACGACAAGAGATCTGATCGTGAATGAAAAGGAAGGTGTTCATTTCGTAGACAAGTCAGCCAATGTGTACCAGAGGAAAGTGCTCATCTGTATTGCGCTTTTTACTACAACAACAACAACAACAACAACAACAACAACAAAAAGAGGAGGTCTAAACAGCACTGACAAAAAAAAAAAAAAAAAAAAAAAAAAAAGAGATAATGAGAAGAGTGCAGACCTCTTCCAAGTCGAACAAAAACTTGGACAGGCCATTCGAGTCACTTCACGAGTGAAACCAAGGAGAAAAATGTGTGCATTGGATGAAAGATTCACTTTTTCGTAAATAAGGTATGCAAAATACAAAATATCAACGTTTGTATTGGAAGAAAGTATCAAAATTCCAAGGTAGTATATAGCCTATGTAGACACTTATGAATTTTAGCAGTAACTTTACAGTGTTCATGTTCAGTATAAAGAAAATCTTATCCATCTGATCACTACGCCTAATGTCGACAATTCTTGGATCCGTCAACAGATCAGGATGCATACCACGGATCTTCACCACACTCTGATAAGTTCGTCCATGGGCCACATGCAGTCTTTTCCACAGAGCCATTCAGCTTGGTTCTGCACGTTGTGCTTAGCCCCGTCCTGCTGTGCGATGCTGGAGTCAGTTTCAAAGTGAGGTGACTGCGGGCGGAGACTGAAACAAACTTTAAAGAAAAATTACTATTCCGCCGGGCGAAAGAGGCAAAAGAAATTACGAGACAAAACACGACGCGTTTTGACAACTTTGGTCTTCTTCAGGTAAGACAGACAACATTCAAGACAATGAAATCGACGTCCATTTGCCCCCAGTTTGAGGAGATAGGTGATTGTTTGTTCTTCGTTTTCATCGTGTTGAATGTTGTTTGTCTCGCGCGAAGAAGACCAAAGAGGTCAAAACACGTCGTCCTTTGTCTTGTTATTTGTTTTGTCTCTTTCGTTCGGTGGTACAGTAACTTTTCTTTTAAGTTTGTTTCAATCGTTAAGTCATCTGCCCTTTGACCCGATTCGTACCGCAAACCTGGACCCCAAAATGTATTCTCCTGGATTGTCCTAGCCCCTCCCCCCACTCCACCCCCCCCCTCTCTCTCTCTCTCTCTCTCTCTCTCTCTCTTCTTTCTTCTTTCTTCTTCTTCTTCTTCTTCTCTTTCTTTTTTCAGGAAGCTTTGAAAAAACTAAGTTTAGGTGTCATTCTACTGACAGTCAAACAAAGAAATAAAGGGACAAGATTGAAAAATACAACTTTCCTGCTGTAGCTAGCTACACACCCAGCCTAAGATACCTGAAGAAACTATGATTCAAATCGGTGAAGTCGAAGAAGAAAGCAAAACTCACCATACTCGTCTGCCTAGCGTAGCGTCTGAAAGCCCCTGGAGTGGAAGCACCCTGGAGAGGACCCCAGACATTTCCTAGATGAGATGGGTAAACCGGTTTGCTCTTTTCCTCCTGTGGTAGAAGAGATGGCCCATAATACTTCCCATCGTTTGTCCGTGACTGTGTGTGCACGCCCTTGATTGAGACAACTAGGTCTTCATCGGCGTGAACATTCCTGGAAACATTTTGAGGCGATGGACTCTTGTATTTCACGGTAGTTGTCGTCTGCGTGGGCTAAGGTCAAGGAAAGACAACCTTGACGGCTAACAAGCAACAAGAAGCACAGGACACCTGCGCGCATCGCTTTACCTATTTTCCTCTCAACAACAACAACAACAAAAATTCACTTTTTTATTTGCCTTTTTTGTTATAGTGCTTTCAGATCAAACTGAACGTGGGATGTTTCGAAATCAACTTGAATTGTTCGGTTCTGATGAGGGAATTATTTTACGTGATGTAATGCACACCGCACATTAAGCTCAAGTGGAAAAAGAAAACGAATGAAGACTGTTCGGTTTTCATTCGTAGTCACTGACAGTGTAAGGGTTCGACTATCGCAGAAGACAATGAAGACATACAGAAGGTCTGGCGCCTTTTAAATAGAGCAAGTGTGGTTGACTGGAAGGGGGTGGGGCGGACAACTGGCGAACGTGATTTCTCTTCAATCGCTTTCTGTGTGTAGGTGCTGGACACAAGTAACTATAAAAGTGTTGTACGTTGAGTGATGTGCCCCCAACCCTCCCTCCTCTTCCTTGTCTCGACAGCACCATCAAGCATCATCTTCTCTGCATAAACTCGCCCACCTTAGACCACGCCCTTATCTTTTGCTTTTATCTCCCCCCCCCCCCCCCCCCCCCCCCCCTTTTCCCCGACTTCTTTCCGTCTCCCCCAGGTTCCGCTCTATTCACCTTCTCTTCAGTTGTGTCCATCTGTCTGAGGGAGAGAGAGAGAGAGAGAGAGAGGGGGGGGGGGAGGGGGGTAGACGGGGAGGAACACAATGGAGGGAAATTGTCATTAGTCGTCTTCAAAGCTTTAAAGTGGCCAGTGCCTCGTTAGCTCAGTAGCAGAGCATCGGGTATCGTAGTCAGGTGTTGCGAGTTCGAATCCATTTTGCGTACAACGTAAAAGCAGTCAACGTGTTGAGAACGTCGTTTTGGTGATATGGGTGCAGTGTTAGGGCCCAACTCCCATCCTTGTGGGATGTTTATCTCAGTCTGCCATACTATCGTTGTTGAGTAATCCAGGGTGTAATCCAGTAATACATCTACCTTCACTGACCTACTGTACGCCATGCTGTCTTCCTCGACATGCATTGATGGGCGAGCCATCTGAAGGGAATGGTCTGCTTATCATCTGGTGTTCTGTGATTGTACTGTGAGTTAGGTGCTCTCTCTCTCTCTCTCTCTCTCTCTCTCTCTCTCTCTCTCTCTCTCTCTCTCTCTCTCTCTCTCATATGATCTAAAAAAATATATGTTTAAATGAGAACGTGTGTCGTTTTTAAACCATGTACTTACATACACCTGGACAGAATGGATTCTAATTTCTTAATTGATACTCAGAATTACCCTGTCTCCAAACAGATATTCAGCTCTTTCCTTGACGGACAGTAAGGTTTTATAGGTAGACTTGACAGTTCCTATATCAATACTTACTCGATCGATCAAGATCATCTGTAATCTCAGCTAATTTCAGTTAGTTTGGCCAAAGACATAGATCATATATCAGTCGTTGATCTGTACAAATATTATCAGTTACTGTTAAATACCTGTCAATATTCCGCCCCATCTCATTCGTCTTCTTCCGGTTCTTCAATGCATAGCCTGAGACCAATGAGAAGAAAAGAAAAGATACACCCGAAGGTTCGAGTGGGA
>CM065733.1:48644992-48649992 GCA_033310375.1 Conus canariensis | reverse complement strand
TACTGCACTGATTCCGCTTCGCCGCAGAACGATGTTGTTTCCTCCGCCAAGACGCTATCTTTTCATGCGCGTCCGTTTGTTTGTTTGTTTCTCTGATGAGGCAAAAACTACCGAAAGGTGTGAAAGAAAAAAAAAAACTTAGTAGAGAGATTAAAAAAAAAAAAAAAAAAAAAAAAAAAACCCGAACTTTTTAAAATTTTGGTGCCATCCACGGTGCGGATCTGGATCGGAAAGACGATCCGTGATTCGTTCAGTAAGAGTATTACAAATTTTCCGCTGAAGATAAACAGTGTATTCTCTCTCTCTCTCTCTCTCTCTCTCTCTCTCTCTCTCTCTCTCTCTCTCTCTCTCTCTCTCTCTCTCTCTCAAAGAGTTTCAAAAATTTCTGATAATATAAACGTTGACATTTCGATTTTTTTTTCTTCTTCTTTTTCTTTTTTTAGATCCTATGTTTAAAATCAAGTACACGGAAGTAAGTATTTAATCCATATCCCCTACCCTAGCGGAAACATGTTTTCACTCATTAAGTGATTCGCTAACAGAAGTTTAAAAGAAGAAAAAAAAGGAGAAAATGAAAACCTTTTTATTGGCACAGTTTTCTCTCGCCCCCCCCCCCCCCCCCTCGCGTTCCCTCCTCCTCCTGCACCCCCTTCCCCCTCCCCCTCCCCGCCCAGGCGACAGTAAATAAATATATATATATTTTTTTTTTTTAATGTTATTTCTGTTCATATCCTGATCAAAGGGCACATCACATCCAGGATTCGTTTGAGGTTGGCGGGGATCTTCGCGCTACCGATGTCCCGGTTTTTATGGGATTCGATAACCTTTTTATCTTTTTTTTTTTTCTTTTTTTAAATTTTATTTTTCAACCATCTCATCTGTGAGCCTGCCGCCGGCATTGATTGAAACAGTGCCAGATGGACCTGGTACAGACCAACTGATGACTTCACACACACACACACACACACACACACACACACACACACCACACACACACACACACACACACACGCACGCACGCACGCACGCACGCACCACACTACACACATACGCAACACAACGCACAACACAACACACACCACACACACACACACACACACACACACACACACACACACACACTCACGCACCCACGCACGCACGCACACACACATACACACACAACCAACACAACACACACACACACACACACACGCGCGCGCGCGCGCGCGTGCGCACGCACGCACGCACCCACGCACGCACGCACGCACGCACAAACACACACACACACACACACACACACACACACACACACACACACACACAACCACACAACACACACACACACACACACACGCACACACACACACACACACACACACACACACACAACACACACAAAATATATATATATATATAATAACACACCGCGCGCGCGCGCGCAAATTCTCTCTCTCTCTCTCTCTCTCTCTCTCTCTCTCTCTCTCAAACACACACACACACACACACACACACACACACACACACACACAAATCTCTCTCTCTCCTCTCTCTCTCTCTCTCTCTCACACACACACACACACACACACACACACACATACAAATTCTCCTCTCTCTCTCTCTCCTCTCTCTCTCTTCTCTCTCTCTCTCTCACTCACACACACACACACACACACACACACACACACACACACGAACCTCTGCAATCGACTCATCCCATTTCTAATGGCAATAAGCACTGGATCTGGTCGAGTGTTTATTTGTTTGTTTTTTTTTTTTTTCATTATTCATTCATTCATTTATGATTAATCCAGCCAGAATTTCAAGGAATACTTCACATACAAACAGAACATGTGTGTCAGTTGCGACCCTGTCGGAGTCGGTTGAACATGGCAGTGGCGGATTGCTTGGCGTCATGAAATGAAATCAGCACTTCGTAGATAGAAGACCAGCCAGTTCTTCTGTCCCATTAGTCGTGCCCCCAGCCCTACCCATCACACCACTCCTTCCTTCACCCCTGACTCCTATCCCCCCTATTTCTCTTGCTCCTCCCTTTCCCTGTTCTGATCCTTGCACTCCCTCACATACTCTCCCACACTCTCATACAGTTATACCCAGATCTGTTCTGTCGTAGTCCCAGCACTGGCAATCCTCCCATACTCTCCCACACTCTCATACAGTCATACCCAGATCTGTTCTGTCGTAGTCCCAGCACTGGCAATCCTCCCATACTCTCCCACACTCTCATACAGTCATACCCAGATCTGTTCTGTCGTAGTCCCAGCACTGGCAATCCTCCCATACTCTCCCACACTCTCATACAGTCATACCCAGATCTGTTCTGTCGTAGTCCCAGCACTGGCAATCCTCCCATACTCTCCCACACTCTCATACAGTCATACCCAGATCTGTTCTGTCGTAGTCCCAGCACTGGCAATCCTCACGGTTCAATTAAAGTCGGATCGTCGTGAGACAACCCATCGGAGGAGACACTGCACTGCTGCCGAGTCATTTCGACCGTGTTTATTGGTTGCTGTTCTAATACACTATATGCAGGGCGTCACATAAAAAGCCCTTTTCTAACTGCTTAGTCGTGGAGCCAATCTGAGTGAGACTCCTCCGCCCCCACCCCCCACCCCATTTCCACCAGCCCCCCCCCCCCCCCCCCCCCCCGCACCATTCACCATCTACCCCATTCCGCCGGAGTCATGTTCAGAACTGACGATTATGCAAACACCACAGATTTCCTAGCACTAGGATGGTTAGTAAATGTGGAAGGGGGCGTTTCGGGATGTTTTAATGGGACAGGAGAGAGAATAATGGGGGGAAAAAAAAAAAAAGCATGTGTGTAGCATGCCCCGTGCGTGTGTTTCTCTGCAACTCTATACAAATCCAAAAATAGAAACATTCTCGACGTTTTTCTCCAATACTAATCTTGCTTTAAAGGTTACCTCTTGTTTGTTACGTTGTCCAGTTAGGCATTTGATATGACGTTGGCGGCCTTTCTGGGATTATATGTACACACCCATATCTACACACACAACACACACACACACACACACACACACACACACACACACACACACACACACATACGCACATGCACGCACGTAAGCACGCGCGTATGTAAGCACACATACGCTCTCTCTCTCTCTCTCTCTCCTCTCTCTCTCTCTCTCTCTCTCTCTCTCTCGCCCAATATCACCTAATTTTGTGAAAAGACGTGAAACGAAAGTACTACCACTAGTCTGACACTGACGCCAGCAGCAGTGTTGTCATGGTGATGGCCGTCAGCCCGGTGCCGAAGGAGAGCAGCACAGTGCAGGGACGCAGGTCACCAAGAGTGGACACAGGTAGCAGCAGGAGATGACACGAAAGATGCCAGACCAGAAGGTACCCGATCATCTGTCAAAGATCGTTTGACAACAAACCAACAAACGAAAACAATGGGTCAAAAAGTAAGGCACAAAACCTCTGTTCGAAAATGAAGGTTAATTCGTCACTGTGTCAGAACAAAAAGGATTTCGGTTGAAATCGGTTTAAACTTAATCAAGTGATGTTATGAGTCATCCACAAGAGACCTGAAGCAGAGAGAGAGAGAGAGAGAGAGAGAGAGAGAGAGAGAGAGAGAGAGAGAGAGAGAGAGAGAGAGAACCTAGCGGAGTGAGTTTACGCCAGGGAGGGGCATTTCCACAAATGTTCAACACGCGATAGTTGACTGCATCTCCAATACCCGTTAATGCCCCACTGTCACCTTTCCCCTCCACTTGCCCCGTTTCCTCCCAAAACACACACACACACACACACACATACACACACACGCGCGCGCGCGCGCGCCCACACACACACACACACACAAAACACACACACACACCACGCACGCACGCACGCACGCACGCACGCGCGCGCGCGCACACACACACACACACATACACACACACACACACACACACACACACACACACACCACACACACACACACCCTGATAAAACCATAAGAATGTGCCAGACTCTTTCCTCTAATCTCTGTCAAATCTGATGAGGCAAGATGCAGACTTTACAATGTGCCAGACACTTTCCTCTGATCTCTGTGAAATCTGATGAGGCAAGTTGCAGACTTTACAATGTGCCAGACTCTTTCCGGCAAGCTATAGGCTTTATGATGTGCCAGACACTTTCCTCTGATCTCTGTGAAATCTGATGAGGCAAGTTGCAGACTTTACACTGTGCCAGACTCTTTCCTCTAATCTCTGTCAAATCTGATGAGGCAAGATGCAGCCTTTACAATGTGCCAGACTCTTTCCTCTAATCTATGTCAAATCTGATGAGGCAAGCTATAGGCTTTATGATGTGTCAGACTCTTTCCTCTGATCTCTATCAAATCTGATGAGGCAAGCTATAGACTTTATTCCTTTCCTTCACCCTCCCAGTATTGATGCAACAAGCTGTAAACAACTTTACAGCCTCCATACAGTGACTGTAATTCTTTCCTCTAATTCTCCTAACACTGATGCGTCAAGCTGTAAACAGACAGCCTGTATGCAGTGACTGTGATTTAGTCCCTTATCATCCCAATACTGAAGCAGGCAAGCTGTAACTTTATCACTCCCAATACCGAACGAGCATGTTGTAAACAATATGACAACCTTTATACAGTGACCGTAATTTATTACTTTACCACTCCCAATATTGATTGGGCAAGTTGTAACTAACCTGACAACCTTTATTCAGTGACTGTAATTTATTACTTTATTTCTTCCAGTACGGATATACAAGTTGTAAACAACCTGACAGGCTTTATAAAGTGACTAATTCCTCCCATTATCTTTCTTCTGAACACTGTTGCCTCAAGTTACGAACAACCTAACATTCAAACTGTGACTGTAATTCTTTCCGTTATCTCTCTCAATACTCTTGCATTAAGGTATGAACAACCTAGCAACCTTTATACTGTGACTGTAATTCTTTCTGTTATCTCTCTGAATACTCTTGCATTAAGGTATGAACAACCTAGCAACCTT
>CM065733.1:48624992-48639992 GCA_033310375.1 Conus canariensis | reverse complement strand
AGTTGTACAGATGTGAAATTATACAGAATGATTTAAAAAAATTTTTTTTTTTTAATTACATACTGCAGATGACTTGTCATTGCAAGTGTGTTATGTTAGGGAGACACAATTTTTTTAGAGTGTGGTAATTAGTTTTGTTTCAATGTCTCATTGTACAGTTACAAATATGTCTTTATCCAGGTCTTTTGGTCGGTATTATTTACTTGTGTGAAATATTTAAATGGTTAGTGATGGCAGAAGCATGGCACTGCCATTGGCAGTCCAAGAGCACCATGTGATCATTTGGATGGATGAGCATCTTAAGGGTCTTTTATGAATGGGCCATCTTACCCACCTCACTATGGGACACCTGTTCTAATTTTGGAAATTCAATCCCTACAAAGTTCACTTTTGTTCCTCTTCCACCAGATCTACTTCATCCAGCTGGAATTCTTCAGCTGCCCCTGCTATTGGCTTTAGGGTTCTGGTCCACCTGTTTCATGAAGTTATAGGCTGTTGAACCTACAAACCCCCTTGCTAGAACTTATCATTTGAGGACTATATGGATAATGTCCGTTTTCATGTATTTCTTCCTGATGATCGCTGGATGGTTTTCACATTCTAGAAGGTCTCTTGTCCACTCCCAGTCATCTGCTCCATCGAGTAAAGCCTGATTCCATGCATTTGAGGTTACATCTATTCCACTGCCATCATACTAGTAGTACTGTTAATACACACTCTCTCTCTCCTCTCTCTCTCACTCTGTATCTCTCTCTTTCTCTCACACTCTCTCTCTCACTCTCTCTCTCCTCACTCTTTCCTCTCTCTCTCTCTCGTCTCTGTCTCTCTCTCTTCTGTCTCTGTCTCTGTCTCTCTCTCTCTGTCTCTCTGTCTCTGTCTCTGTCTTCTCTCTCTCTCTCTCTCTCTCTCTCTCTCTCTCTCTCTCTCTCTCTCTCTCTCTCCCTGTGTCTTGCACTGTGTATTTAGTTTTACTGTCAGATAGACCAGTGTGTTCTGTGCACACCGCCCCAATCATCACACAACAGTTGTGATGTGGATATTATACTGTGATGCTGCTAGTGTATGCATTTTGGGTGTTTATACTTAATAATGTGTGTGCATGTGACGGTAGAGGGAGTACAAACCACTCATATTTCATTGCTGTGAAAGACTAGACTGTTATGAGTATGTCTGATTCCATAATTGTGTGAAAGTGAGCTTGCACAATATCATTTTAATTATTATTAAGAGCATTTATATGCCTAATCAGTTGAAAGCCATAGGCATTTCTATTCAATTCTAATAAAGAAGAACACGCATCAAATTAAGAATCAAATAAATTAGAAAAGGCTATACACAAAAACGCTTCCTGCATTAACAAGTTCTCTCAACATTCAAACATACCACCACCCAGGTTTGCCTTCTCACACTAGTCACAGTCCTTCCCTATTCATCATCACCCATCTAGCAATGAAAAACAAGTACTGCTTGATGAATAAACACAGATATGCAAACACATTGAATACTTTTGAAAACAGCACCGGCACATATCAATAACATGTGAAAAGACGTTTTCAAGGTTGATTTAAAAAAGGGCAGAGGCTGAGTATTTGCGTTGTGTCTTTTTCTCTAATGTTTCGGCAATCTTGCCGTCCTCAGAGAAACTTTATTTGTAATTGACCAAAATACAGATCACGTCAATACCTGACTACAGCACGGGATAAACAAGGAGTATCACTCACTTGAATTTAGGAAAAGAGGTAGAAATCCCAGTGACAGTTGACAGCTCCTCTCTCTCTCTCTCTCTCTCTCTCTCTCTCTCTCTCTCTCTCTCTCTCCTCTCTCTTCGACACACACATACTGTCCAAGACATAGGCCTGCATATATCCCCTCTACCACATATACTTGCACACGTGCACATGTGCGTGTGCATGCACACACACACACACACACACACACACACACACACACACACACACACCACACATACACACACACACACACACACACACACACCACACATACGCACACGCACAAATAAAATACACACAGGCACAAACACAGTTGGTAGAGCGCCTGACTCGTAATCTTGGTGATCCTGGGGTTGCGGGTTCGAATCTCCGCCGGGGCGTTTCGGTACAGGGGATCTTTCCCTCGGAGTTAACATTAGTTCTGACTCCATTTCCCATACAGTCCTTCGAATGAGACCATAAACCGAGGTTCCGTGTGTGAACGCACGCATAATATCTTGCACACACGTAAAATTCCCCATCACCAACTTTCGGAAGAGAAGGCCAGTTTGGCCGTTGGTATGGATGACATGTTACACACAGCATGCACCCAGCGTAAGAAATGGAAAGAATGAAGGAAGTAAAGAAACTGAGTGAACGATATTAACGATATTGACTGGATGACATGGGAAACGACTGAATGAAGCGCCAGCTGGCAGCTCTTCAGTCGGCACTTACCCAGGTAGGCAGCCCGTTGTGTAAGCGAGTATTGATTGTAAAGCACTTAGAGCTTGGTCTCTAGCCGAGAATAGGCGCTATATAAGTATTCATTATTATTATTATTATTATTTTAACACACACACACACACACCACACACACACACACACACACACACACACACACACACATGTTGTCATATATTTACACACACATACATACAGGTGAACAGATTTTATCTGTGGATGGGGTGCGTGTGTGTGTGGTGAGTGTGTGTGTGTGTGTGTGTGTGTGTGTGTGTGTGGTGTGAGTGTGTGTGCATGTGTGTGTGTGTGTGAGAATATTAGTTTATTGCATGAACGTCCATACCAGTCTCTGTTAAGGGTGTTGTGTGTGAGTGAGTGAGATAAAAGCTAGGTTTACTAAATTGAAAATGAAATGAGGCAGGGAACAGTAAACAATAAACAATACAATAGATCTGCCTTCAAGAGGGATTACAATGGTTCCCTCATGCAGCTAGTGAAGAGGTTTCGTATTTATAATATATTTTCTTAATTTCATGTTCCCATTTTCTTCATCTTCAACCCCCCCCCCCCTCCCCTCCCCCCCCCCCCAAGTCCATCTTGCCAAGTCATTACTGTGTGACAGAGGGTTTTGCCTGCGCTGTTCTCCCCCACAATTAGATTGTTCGTCTTGTATTTGTCTGACTTATTCAAGTTTAAAAGGCTTTGCAGTCTGAATAACAGTACTCAGTTTAGGTTTTCTTATGGGATCAAGAGTTACCCTACTTGTTTATTGTCTAGGTTTACTATCACAGTATCAAGCGAGTTTCATGCATGTAACAGTTTCTTTTTTTTTTTTTAATTAAGCACATGTATTATGTGTATTAAATTTTGCTAGATGCACAAAATTTGCAAATATCAGAAAGTTTGTAATCTTTCAAACCACTGTCTTGTCAAATTAAGTAATTCTCAATGTTCTCAGTGTTTTATTTAATTAAACTATGTCATTTCACTGCTAACCAGTATTCTGTTCCCAAGTACTTTGAGTAAATCCCATCTCATCCCCCCTCCCCCCCCCCCCCCCAACTTTCCTGCCCCCCATTTTCACACAACAGTACACACAGACACAGACACACACACACACACACACACACACACACACACACACACACACACACACACATGTATCTTTCTTTCTCTCTCTCTCTTTCTCTCTGTCTCTCTCTCTATATATATATCCTGTGTGTTTCTCTGTCTGTCTGTCTCTCTTGTCTGTCTGTCTCCCTCCCTCTCTCTCTCTCTCTCTCTCTCTCTCTCTCTCTCTCTCTCTCTCTCTCTCCTCTCCCTGTTAAATACATTTGTGTACATAAACACACATTTACACACACGGCTGGTCACGCACATAACACACACACACACACACCTCCTCTCTCTCTCTCTCTTTCTCTCTCCCACCCTCTCTCTCTCTCTCTTTCACAAGCTCTCTCTCTCTCATGAGCTCTCACAATGATGCACACACATCTTAAATGTCTTCTTTGTGTTGTATGACTTCATGATTCAGTCAGCAAGATTGTTGCTGATGTCATCTTGGTGATCCGAAGGAAGGCTTGTTGCATCCTGAGATGAGTTTTATATATCCATAAGGATCAACATCATTTACATTACAAATACTACTTTTTTTGTTTTCACAACCGCAAGATGTTAATGTTTTGCCCAGGTTCTCAATATGTTTTTCCATTGATTTACCTACTTCTTTACATCGAGCGCATCTTTTTTACCTTGAGCACCCATCAGCTCCCTCAAGACACCTCAAAGCTGCCAGTGTCTTTCCTCACAGCAAAGATGTGCGTGTCATGTGATGCACTTGTTGTGGCTGAGAAGTATGCGGTGGGGAACCCTCAATTGAAGCAGTGGCATGTGCACCCCATTATGGTTTTAAGAGAAAAGGAAAAAAAAAGACATAAATAACAACACCATCTTAGATTTAGAATGAAAAGCCGAGACAAACATCCCGTCATGAATGTCTCGTTTCTGTCAGTATGCAATGTTGTGTCTGCAGTGCAGCAAAGTTACAGCAGAATTGATTTTTTTTCAGATTGAGAGGTTGTGCCTGCTTGTTTTGAACTTGTAGCGCATTACCCTTGACAAACATATCAGGGGTCTGAAAAATAAGAAATGTGACACTTTAAATGTTTAATACATTCATTATGCCTCTTTTTCAGACTGTCACTACTTATCAGTGGATAAATCTTAACATTTTTTCATTCCACCGAAGTTCCAGATCTGCCTGTCTGTCTTGAAATTCAGTGGAAAGTTATCTAGAATTCATGAATAGGCATGAGTTCTTCAGTGTTAAAGACATAAATACGTTCAGGTAATCAAGTGAATTACTGAGAAATGCAAGAACAGTATATTCTAGTTGAGCGACATTTGCCTGGATTGTATTTGTAGAAAGCGGTAGCACTCAAAATATAACCGTAACCATCCTCAGCATTATCTGTAATCAGCTGATTTAGTGGCTGATGTTCTCGGTCTTACATGAGTAGAAGCACCTCTGAGCGCAGTGGCCAGCAGCAGCGCAGGGTCTCCTCTGGCATGTTCCATGATAGTGTTGTTTGAAAAACTCATGCTGACTGCTGGCGCTGTAGCGGGACAAGCTGGGCTGCGACTGTGTTTGGGGAAACGGAGTGAATGACAGGGAGTTAGTAATGTAGGTCGGGGATGGGGGGTGGGGGATTTATTTTTGTTGTAATGAATGGCAGGGAATTCATAGTGATGTAAAGTCAAGGGAGACGATTTATTTTTGGAAGTGATTGGCAGGGAAGTAATAGTAATGCGAGGTCAGGGGAGATGATTTATTTTTTGTGGTGAATGGCAGGGAATTGACCGTAATGCAGGGTCAAGGGGGATAACCTATGTTGCTGAAATGAATGGCAGGGAAATAATAGTGGATTTAAGGTCAGGGGGATGATTTATGTGTTGTAAGGAATGGCAAGGAAGTAACAGTAATGCAAAGTCAGGAGGGATTGTTTATGTTGTTGAAATGATTGACAAGGGATTAATGATATTACAAGGTCAGGGGGGATAATTATATAATGAACAGCAGGGAATTAATAGTAACACAAGGTCAGGGGGGATAATTTATTTTGTTGAAAGGAACAGCAGGGAATTAATAGTAATGCAAGGTCGGGGTGGGGGGGAGGGGGGGGGGGGGAGAATAATTTATGTTGT
Source organism: Conus canariensis (assembly GCA_033310375.1). Classification (NCBI taxonomy): domain Eukaryota; kingdom Metazoa; phylum Mollusca; class Gastropoda; order Neogastropoda; family Conidae; genus Conus; species Conus canariensis. Next base: position 48,634,332 of record CM065733.1, on the reverse strand, counting down.
TGTAACTAAGACAGAGGGAGGCTGGCAGTTGAACCTTTCCTGAACATCGAACCGTGAAAACCACAGCAGTTGCCTTTTCCATCATTGTTGCAGATATACTGTGCAAGTGTTGTAAGTGATATCATAAATTCACTCATTCCGTCTGTTTCTGCACAGGTGCCTGTGATCGTAACAGCTGAAACAAGATGCCGACGGTGAAGGGAGATACGATGCGAGGACTTGCAGTCTTCATATCCGACATACGAAACTGTGAGTGGCTGGGTAACACTCTTAGTGCTGTCAAACGTTACATAGTTATTTGAATAAGTAGTTGTGTGAGCGTGTGTGTGTATGTGTTTTTTTTCTCTTTTAGATAAAGAATATGACTTGAGAGTTGACTTCAACGCAACGACAGCCCAGATATGGCCCTTTGTGGTTGGCTGGGCTATAAGCAACATTATCTTATTTCGTTTGAATAAGTAGAAAGGAATTTTGAATTCTGCTCTTTCTCCTCAAACGTTTTAACAATGAAAACAGTTTTCTGAAATTATTGATGTGTTGTAATGTTTAGTGGTCAGAATTTGAAGTTTCAAACAATTTCAGCACTGAAAATCTTCATTAGGAGCATGTAAGTGGCTGGCTCTATAAACAAAACAGTGCAATTTTTGTTCATTAAAAAAAAAAAAAAAAAAAAAATCTTGGCTCTGTTGTTAATTGCTAGCTTTCCTAGCTTTCCTCACTCCAACTTTTTTGTATGGCTTGCTTTAGCTTACCGTTTTGTTTGAGTGTTGCAATAAATGCACAAATGTGGGTCGGCTACTTAGAAGGTTTCAGAAGGAATGCACAGAGTGTATCAATGCATGTCACAGAGAGACACTGATAGTACCATGCATCAGGTCAGTAGGTTGCTGTCAGTACTTGTGAGACCGAAAGACAAAAACAAAGTAGGTTAATTGATTGCTTTATAGATTTGTGAGACCGATAGGCAAATTAGATTAGTTGGTGGACTGCTTTCTACACAAGTGAGACCGATAGGCAAAAGAGTTAGTCAGTGGATTGCTTTTATTGTTTTAAACTTGTGAGACTGATTTGCACAAGCAAATCCTATTTTGTTATTCATATACCGCCTACAGCTGGTTGCGGGAGAAGTTATCAGCTTCCTGTTGCTTAAACAGCTGTTAATGTCAGTTTTCTTCTCATACGAACAAATGGGACTGACAGGAAAAACGATTGGTTTTGAAGAGTTGCTTCCTGCAACCACTTAAACAGTTGCAGATTTATTTTTTTTATCAGCACAGTGCAGAGTGTGGATTTGAAGGAAGCAAATTACAGAGGTCTGACTCTATGTTGACTAACTGAAAATGACTCCAGAAGGAAGATTCATGCATTTGAAAGGGTGTATAGGATTATTATAGATTTGGAAACGTTTGTAGAAGCTCAAAAATATGTCAAAACTGGGTTTGGTTTGTAAAAAAAAATTGTAAATTTGATGTTCCTGCAGAATGAAAACAAAAAAGGAAAAAGAAAAATAAATTCATAAAGGAGGGGGAAGAGGAAGAAGAAAAAGAAGAAGAAGAAGAAAGATTTTATTTTTTCTTTTTCTTTTTCTTGAAATTCAGATTCACTTTCAAGCATGGATTAAAAGGTTGACCAGTGGAGCTTTTCAAGTATTAGGAGATAGAAGATTAGACCCAACCAACAGAGGGATCTTGAAAGGTGAATTCTGCTTGTACTGATCAAGACGATTAGCTCCTGCTGTGAAACAAAGGCAAGGTTGAACACATATGTTTGTTTATAGTTTGATGTGTCAGCAGTCTTTGTGTTATATTAAGTTGAGAAAATTATTTCATGTGGATTTTAAATGTTTTCACTATCTGTGCCCTCTTGTTGAGTTCGAAACTTGAGTGAAATGAATTACAAGTTGTTTCTTTCAGTCAAATATCCTGAAGATTATTTAAAGTATGAAAGTCTAACGATTTATTGTTGTTGAAGTAAGGTTTCAGCAGAACAGAAATTTAGACTCGCTTCTACCTTTCAGGGAGCCCCAAATCTTCCGTATTTTCTGTTCCACCTGAATAGTTGGACAGGTGAAGTGTCCAATTGTTTGTACCGTTTCCGTTAGATCTTGCATGCAGTTATTCAGTACTGTAGTGCCGTCCACATTTAAATTCAGCAGTTATTCAGTACAACAGTACTGCCCAGACATGAATTCAGTTATTCAGTACAACAATACTGTCCAGACATAAATTCAGTTATTCAGTACAACAGGGTGGTCCAGATATAAATTCACTTATTTAATACAACAGTACTGTCCAGACATAAATTCAGTTATTCAGTACAACAGTACTGTCCAGGCATAAATTCAGTTATTCAGTACAACACTACTGTCCAGACATGAATTCAGTAATTCAGTACAACAGTACTGTCCAGACATAACTTCAGCCGTTATTCAGTACAATAGTACTGTCTTAGACAAATTCAGTGCTCAGATCTTTGTGTAGCAGGAATTTATACTTATTTATCATGTCTTTATTGTATTTCTTGGTTGTTGGGTGATGTTGGTTGTTGTTGTTGTTTTATGCTTATTTATCATGTCTTTATCTTATTTCTTGTTTGTTTGGTGATGTTGGTTGGTTGGTTTGTTTTTTTAATCCCTTTTTTGGTCAGAGAGAATCTCCTATGTATGTGTGTTGATGTGTGCTTGCAGTATTGTCTCTCCAACTCTTTCAACTCTTCTTTAACTGTAATTTGATTTAGTTGAGCTTCACTGAACATAAGATACACACTTTGTTTTTGAATGTGTGTAGGAGTAGATCCATTCTATTTTGATGGATATACAGTTATGCTATAATAGTACCAAGAGCTGGTTGTTCATACTGTTGTGTTGCAACGGTACTGGCAGGTGGTTGTTCGTGCTGTGTGGATGGCAAGGTACTAGTCACTCTCACATGCACCAAAGCAGGTCAGGTCGTTCTAGTGGTTTTATTCCGCTGCCTTTGAGTTATATTATACTTATAACCTACCCAGAGCACACCCAGAATGAAGAGAATAAGACATTGTTGATTTGAGCTGATGGGTGTTTGACAAAAAATATGACAATTACTGAAGGCATTGTTTATTTTTATTTTTTTTTTGTTTGTTGTCAAATCTGATTTCCTCCACTTTCAGCATTTGACGCCTGATTTTTGTTTGTTTGTTTGTTTGTTTTGATCATTTTAGCCATTACTTTAAAATTGTAGACAAGGAAAGATGGCGTGACGTTTACACCATTGATGACATATTTGCACAACATCTGCTCACCTACAGCTTTGTTTGCCTCACCTCCCTGTCAGCTTGCTTACTCTGTTAGGAATTGCGACTCAGGAAGAATTACAAGGCAGTAAAATTAAAAAAGAAAAAGAAAATCAATGCAGTGTAGGAGAAAACATTGGCGGCTGATGGTTAGGTGGAAGTTACGCATCCATTCTACCAGGGCAGGTGGTTAAGTTTTAAATTGTATGATTGGCTGTAGTTCCTGTAGCCCCTTTTTGTGCCAGAACTTTATGAAAATGCTGAATATGATCTCTCATGTCTGTATCTGACTCTTTCAGAGAGGGAGAGGGAGAGAGAGAGAGTGGGTGCATGCATGTGTGTGTGTGTGTGTGTGTGTGTGTGTGTGTGTGTGTGTGTGGTGTGCAGGCAGGTTTCTGAACTTGTGCTTGTGTGCCTATGTATATTTGAGAAACTTCTCTTTGACATTGGACCATGCCCAAGTCATGTTTGCAGTGGTAATTAGCATGCAACGACAACAGCCTCTACTACATAAAAATGGGTTTCCTTGTGCTTTGTGCATGTATACACGCAGGTTAGCATGGGCGCATATACTCACACCTGTGCGCACGCACATACATACATACACACACACATGCATGCATGTGCGCGCGCATACAAGTGCGCATGCACATGTGCGTGTGCACACATGCATGTGCATGCAGTCACGTGCAGGCATGCAAACACACTCACACACACACACACACACACACACACACACACACACACACACACACACACACACACACACACTGACTGAGTGACTGACTGAAACCATTTATGTCAGATTAACATTTTGTTGTACTGACACACACACACACACACACACACACACACACGCACATGCACACACACGCACACACACACACACCACACACACACACACACACACACACACACACACACACACACAACACCTCTCTCTCTCTCTCTCTCTCTCTCTCTTTCTTTCTGTCTCACGTCTTTCTGTCTGTCTCTCAATCTCATACATAAAGTACATGTGCATGCCCACACATACACATGCACGCGCACACGCACACACACATGCACGTGTGTGCACACACACACATGCACGTACGCACGCATGCACATACACACACAACTTACTGTAGTATTTTCCTTCTTTCCCTCACAGTATAACTATCTTCCTCACTTCTCTTCATTCTCATTCTCTTATTTTCTGTCTCAGATCAACATACATATATATACACATGTCCCTGCATGCTTGCGCACGCACACACACACACACACACACACACACACACACACACACACACACACACCCCACACACAGTAAATAGGCCTTTGACCTGAAAGTGACTTGAATTCTAGATTCCAGTTTTATTCAGTCAGAGCCATTGCTTTCAGACGTTGCTCATGAGTGCATTCATGCATCACGTGGGAAATATAAAGCAAAAAGGTGAAACAGACTTGTCAGTTCATAGCAAAGTGACCTTAGGCAGCCAGACCCCTGAAGTACTATCTTCACTTAAATCAAGGCTGCCTTTGCCTTTCATTTGGGCTGAAAAGGTCAACAACCAACTACCTAGAAAGGGAGGTCATCCCAAAGAAGACGTGGCCCACAGTTGTACTTTGGATTCTGCTTTCCATCCAGAATTAATCATCCAGACGACTTAAGTTCAGCAGAATGATTCACTGGCTCTTAATTTTGTGCACATAGATTATTAGATAAACTGACAAAGTACATGAACAGAATGTCATACTGCAAATCAAGCAGCAGCTTTTATTTTGACTGGTATTAAATACAGTCAAACATTTTGGTTTCTGTGTTAACGAGATATAACCACTTCAAATGCATTAGAAGTGATTTTAAAGGGTGCTGTTTCCGATTGTAGACTCATACACTGCATACCTGTGCATCCACAAGCTTTAGTTGTGTTTTTGTACACCCATTTACACCTTAAAAATTCAAACTTGCATTCCATACCACCCAAATAGGTACCTGATAGAATGAAAAGTGGTGTTAAGTGTATTTGTAATGTATATCTAAGCTAGTTTCTCTTTCATTTTCTTTTGGTGCGTAGTTTCAAAGTGAGGTGACTGCAGGCAAAAATTGAAACAAATATAAAAGAAAAATCACTTTATCACTTTACCACTGAACAAAAGAAACAAACAAATTATAAGACAAAAACACTGTCTCTTTCGTTTGGCTGTAGAGTAATTTTTCTTTCAGTGCAGTTATGTCATGTGTAAGTGTCTCAGGGTCAAGTCTTTTTTTCTTTTTTTTTATTGAACAATTTTTCATTTTTTACAAGACATACACAACTTCACACCGAGACATATGCATTTCCTTCATAAGTTGTAAATGGGGAAGGAAAAAAATCCCCCAAAACACCATCTTTCCCCCTCCCCTATACATATATCTGTATTCACATATACACATGGTGAATGACAGCACTCTTAAATTTTACACACTTTCCCCTCCCTCCCTCCCATTTCTGCATGGGGTATGATTTCTGCCATATTTGCAAGAATAAATGAAACGAGGATGAGAAAATCAAACTAAGTAAATATAGATACAGTTTGTACTTTACATCAGTGACAACATACATCATACTGCACACACTGTACAGTTATAGGCAACATGTGCACACACTTTAGTATTTGGGAGTCAGGCCCGAAAGCCATGGATAGCAATTACCCTATACAATAGACAATACATGTGCATACAAGACTGAAGAACAATTGGTGATACTCATGTAATAAAATAGATATTTGTGGAATGGGAGAAAGAAGGCAATCAAGGAATTACTGTAAGATATAAGTCTTTTCTTGTGTAACAGGTGATGTGAACACTCCACAGGAGAAGTGTTATCGTGTGTGTGAAAGTGTAGTCTTCAATCAGCATCACAAAGTGGTGAACAAATCTGACACTGAGTAAAGTCTGTCAGCTGTTCATATAAACTCATGAATGAAGATCATCTGGTAGACTTGATTACTTAAAAACGAATAATTGTCTATGATTATTATCATTATTGTTCTTATGTTATTGTTAATGTGGAACATTACAAGATGGTGAACAACCCTGACACTTAGTCTGTCAGCTGTAGATATGTATATATATATATATATATATATATATACATATATATATATATATATACACACACATAAATTAAGATAATCTTGTAGACTTGATTATTTCAAAAGGAATAACAGTCTATGATTATTATCATTATTGTTGTTATAGTGTTTTTGACATGCATATCATGGAGTCAAGTTTCGATACAGTAACGCTAACAGCCTTGATAGTCCAACTCAGTCAGCTGAACACAAAATGAAAACAAGAAATTCGTGGGCCAGTTGCATTGCCGACAGCTCAGAGCTACTGGATTCTCTATCAAACTGTGTGTCCAACTCTTTAATACCCAGTATCATTGTTCATTTAACCAGCGTCACAGATGGTACTGAGGTCATGGTCTCAGAATTAGGTGATGGCTGGGCTGGGCTCTGTTTGTTGACACCATTTGGGGGCACACAGCTGCTGACACCTATACCTAGTCACTCAGCCATCCATGAAGAGAAAAGTCTTCATAAATGGTTTCTGGTATCTTTTTCTTTCTTTTTTTTTTTTTTTTCAAAGTCTCTTACTCTTATCTTGCTCAGCTTGTCATCTCAGTAGACAGAATGTTTTGTTTTTTTGTTTGTTTTTCTTTTTGTTTTGTTTTCCTACTTTAGGATTGATGAGTTCATTATATTTCTTTCTCTTTTATTTATTTGGGTTGAGGGACGAAAGGAAAGCGGTTGGGGTGAGTTTTAGAACAGAAGGGAGGGGTAAGATAGATAGACTGGATGCTTATTAAAAAGCATGAACATGTTGTCTTTGTCACCTTTGATCTCTCTGTCTCTCACTGTCAGTCAGAATCTCTGTTCCCATCTCTGTCTGTCAGTCTGTCTGTCTGTGTCTCTCTCTGTTAGTCTGTGGGTCTGTCTGTATGCTTGTCTGTCTGTCTGTCTCTCTGTGTGTCTGTCTCTCTGTCTGTCTGTGTATCTGTCTGTCTGTCTGTCTGTCTCTGATCCATCTTTCCCTTCTTTCTGTGTCTTTCTCAGTGTTTGGTCTGTACATCTTTCTATCTCTCTTGGGGTATCCGAAGATCAGTCTTGATGCGTTGAAATTCTTCTTGGCATTCCATTGGCCTCAGATGGCTGACTGCTGCTCTTTCCATGAATACCAATGAGAGAGGGGAGCTTCACAGAATGCAAGGGGAAACAGTGTGGATGCCCACATTGCCTTCAAGGCTGGGATAGGCTGAGAATAGGCCTGGAGAATTCTTCCTTTTTTGTTTGTTTGTTTGTTTGTTTGTTTTGTTTTGACAATGTTTGTAGTGGATCGTGTCATGACATGAAGCCTTTTTTTTTTTTTTTGATCTGATCTTTGATTAAGATATTTACAAGAGGATTTTCGTGCTCACAGCTCGCTCTGTCTGTCTGTCTGCATGTCTATGTGTCTGTCTGTCTCTCGTCTGTCTGTCACACACACACTCTCTCTCATTCTCTCTTATTCTCTCTCTCTCTCTCTCTCTCTCTCTCTCTCTCTCTCTCTCTCTCTCTCTCTTCTGTGACTGTATCTCTGTCTGTCTGTCTGTCTGTGACTGTATCTCTGTCTGTCTCACTGCATTTCTCATGATATACAAGACTTTTATCTACCTGGGACCTCTCTTTACTCTGTATCACTCTGTTCCTCCGCCCTTGCCATCTCCTCCATCTAAGGCCCACTCTCCCCTCCACTTCCCCCTCCTCCCATTCTCTCTCTTCTAGGTGTCTTTTACTCTAACCCTGTCAAGACAAAATGCAAAGTATTTGAACCACAACCATTTTACACCCAATTTAAGGAGATAAGTGATTGTTCATTGTACTGCTTTCATTGTCGTCGGTGTTGTGTGTCTCACCTGAAGAACACCAAGGAGGTCAAAATGAGTTGTGTTTTGTCTTGTAATTTGTTTGTCTCTTTCGTTCGGCGGAATAGTGACTTTTCTTTTAAGTTTGTTTAAATGGTGTATATTCATTCAAAACTTTCGCATTTAAGGTAGAGACCTGGGCTGGGATAATATATTGCACATGCACCAGTCCTTTTGTACCCTTGTGTGCTTGAGAAGGCTTCATAGCATTGTCTTATCAGGGCTAGACTTCATTTTACACTGCAACTTACACACTGCATTAAGTCACATCTCCGCAAAGCCGGGCCCTGATCACTTGAAGTTTGAAACTGGGCAATTGAAATTCAGGCTTGAGCACATGAAATACAAAGCGGAGAATGACTAAAAATGAACTTGAGGATGTGACTTGACAAACTAGTGTACAAACTCAAGGACCTATACTATAAACTGACCTAAAGTACAAACTGGAGGATCTGAACTATGATCAGGTGGATATGAACGACGAACATGAGGAAAACTAAAGTACCAGTTTAATAACAGGGCCAAGATTTGGGGAGAACCAGTAGCGAAGTCAGTGCCTGACCACTTCACAGGAACAGACAGTGACGCTTTGGACAGGCACTGTCTGCTCATGGCATGTCGTCAGGTTGTAAATCCACTATCGCTTATAATCACCCCTTGTCTGCCCAATACCTGTCTCCTGTGTAGCATAATAAAATGATTCGTGACTGCTGATTTCCTTTTTCATACACACAGAAAAATATCTTTGAGGATGATCTGAAGATTCATAATAGCAAAAACAAAGAAAACAAACAAAACAAAACGTCCAGAACAGAAATTGTCGAGGTTTCAGTCATAGACCATCTTCAGGATGACAGTTTATTCAGTTTTTCTTCTTTTTTTTTTTTTTTTTTGTTGTCCATTACAAATCTTCAGAACATCCTCAAAGATAGTTTATATTTTCCAATGTAGCAGTTTTTGTACCCTCACAAGACCCAATACGTATCTCATGAGGTCCAGTTTGATCAGACAGCTTGTCTAAAGACCCAACAGTGGGAGTGTGTCAGCACACTCCAGTCACCTGGCTGATTGGTTGGCATCAATTGTACCTGTCCAGTGAAACCCAGCTGCAGCACAGTGAAATCCTACTGGTC
>CM065733.1:48534992-48614992 GCA_033310375.1 Conus canariensis | reverse complement strand
AGTAGGTTGTGTCCTGAGCATGTTGGATCAGAACATTCGCTACTGAACACCAATGAAGTGACTCGGCTATAGTGCAGTGTCTCCTCCCATGGGTTGCCTCATGATGACCAGGGGGTTCTGAAACACTTGTACTCTCTCTCTCCTATGCACAGATACACACACACACACACACACACACACACACACACACACACACACACACACACACACACACAACACACACTCACACACACACACTCACACACACACACTCCACACACACTCACACTCACACACACACACACACACACACACACACACATCACATCCCTGATGCCCACAGAGCTAAAATCAGTAGTGGTGCAGGTGGACAGTTCAAACACATCACAGGATTGATCCATTCATCATTGTCATAGGTGCTAACAGTTCAGCTGATGACGAAGGGGGTCCCACAGCAGTGTGCAGGATTTCTCCTCCTCCTCCCCTGCAAGTTATGGGGACACAACATGTACTGACACCTGGTGACTGGGCACAGCAGACATAGATCCCTGGGGATTTTCTTTCTTTCTTTTTTTTATTTTTTATTTTCTTCAGTGAACAAACAAGCTTTTCTTCTCTTCCCTGAAAAGAAATCTATGGTAAAACGATGGTTGATCTTCTGAGTAACCATGTTCTCACCAGAATTTGACAAAGAGAAGTGTTTGTTTGTTCTTCAGTTTGGTTGTCCTGAGTGTTCTTTATCTTGCCAGACGAAGACCTAAGAAAAGAATTGCAGTTAATTGTTTTTGTTTATGGTAAACATGAACAACACCATGGCCATGCAAATGTTGCTTAAGCCCATCGTTCAAATGTCATGGAAACCTCGGAACAACATAACAGCAGCAACACTGGTCCTGTAAGCATTTCATTAAATCCAAGAACACCCCTTTACAAGGTTATATTCCACCTGATGTGATCTTTGAATTTCTGAAGGAGATCCGCATTTTTCATCTGATCTGAGATTTCACGGAAGAAGGATTTTCCAACAAAATTTCTGGTGCGTTTTTTTTTTAAGGTGTATTTTGAAGGGCTGTGTGAATGAGTTTTTGTTTTGTTTTGTTTTGTTTTTAATGACTTGTGAGTTGACTTCAACGTGGTGACAGTCCCAGTATGGTCCTTTGCAGTTGGCTGGGCAACAAGCAACATTCTCTCTCTCTCTCTCTCTCTCTCTCTCGTATTCTAAGACATGGATCCCTGTTTGCCTGTGAACGAAACATCATGGAGTCAGTCCAGCCAGTCACTTAATTCTGTCAACATTGTGTTGGAAGCTTCAGTCGTCTGTCCACTCAGGTGTGGAGTGGGATTGAGCAGTGACAAACCCTGTGTTGTCCAAAGGGGGTGGTGGATTACAGGGAGGGAGTGGGGTGTGAGGGGAGTCACGCTGGTGGGTGTGGATGCATGTGGATTGGATTGTGGAGATCAAGGACCTGACAACTTCTCATGAGCGTATAGTGACACTGTATGTGCGTTCACCCTGTGCTAATGACAACTTGTCAGATGCTTCTCTGTTATCTCTGTGTCAAAAAAAAAAAAAGAGGATTGCTTGTATCTGGTGTGTGTGTGTGTGTGTGTGTGTGTGTGTGTGTGTTCAGACCTTTGCCAGCTCTCCCTTCATTCCCCCCTTCACCCCCACAACCACCCTCACCACCCCCAGCAGTCCTTAGGCTTTTAAAATCGTAAAGTCACAGTGACTCCCTTTTAAAATTTTTCCACATGATATTTCCATTTTTAGGGAGTAAAGTTTTGGTTAATACAAAATACTGCCATGGTTAGTGAATTTTCTCTTGATTTTTAGAAAAAGCCCTAAAAAGTGGTAGCAGACACAGTCTTTGTGTTCTGTGTAATGCGTTTCAGTAAACTTCCGATCAGATGAACTTGCTCTTACAGATATCAGTGTTGTCTACTACATAGCGCGGCATTCCTGTCAGTGATGAAAAGAAGTGCTTGTTGACTTCCTCCAAATGTTGATATCATGATGACACACAGGCACTGAAATTTCTATGTCATTCAGCTTAAGTGCATGATTGACATGTATGCAGAGTGTGTGTTATCAAGAGCTCAGACTGATGCAGTCTTGATATTTCCCACATTTTTCTGCCATCTTGTTGTCGTGGATGGGTGCAAACTGATCGTTCTTCTTCTCTACATTCTTTCTTTTCCATAGAGTGTCCACAATCATCAAGTTGATTATTGTGACACTTTTGTGTGTATGGCCGCTTTTTATCCTGCTATTAAGGCAGCCACACTCCAACTTCAGGGAAGGTGCATGCTATGTGTAACGTGTCATCCATACCAACGGCCAAACTGGCCATCTCTTCCGAAAGTTGGTGATGGGATTTTACGTGTGTGCAAAATGTTATGCGCGCGTTCACACACAGAACCTCGATTTATAGTCTCATTCGAACGACTGTATGGGAAATAGAGTCAGAATTAATGTTAGCTCCGAAGGAAAAATCCCCCTGTACCGAAACGGCCTGGCGGAGATTCGAACCTGCAACCCCAAGATTACGAGTCTGGCGCTCTACCAACTGAGCTATTCTGGCTCCCACATGGATGGCTGTAGGGCCAGAGTCCTTGACGCAATTCTGGATTTCCACCCTGCTCCTCTCTCCCATTCCCCATCCTCCTGTGTCTTAGATTCCTTCCCCCTCCTGTCCTTCACAAACTAGCCTGCATGTGTTAACAGGTGACCCAGATTTTAGTGTACTGTTTGTTCTCCTGTCCAAGGTGAAGCCATCTGTCTGTTCAGAGCCTGTCACATGAAGGTGAAGCTGGGTGATGTTATGTGTTGATCCTGATGGGATAGAGTGTGAGCAGGAGGGGGAGGGATGAAACGCTTGATGTAGTGTTTGAAGGAGGGTGAGCTGAGGGATGAAACGCTTGATGTAGTGTTTGCCCGTGCATGCATGTGCATGTGCATGACTCTGTGTACACATGCACGCAGGCATGCACGCACGCACGCACACATTCATGCATACATGCATGCGCACACACACATGCACACACTCACACATGCACACACACACACACACGTACACACACACACACACCCATGATCTTCACTATCAAAGTGTCAAATGAGCTGTATAGTTTGACGATGTGTGGCAACATGCAGCCAGATCTATGATGTATGTGCCCTGTCCCAGCCCTCTGCACACACACACACACACACACACACACACACACACACACACACACACACACGCACACGTGCATACACACAAACGTATATACACACACACACAGACCTATGATCTACCATATTCCAGTCCTCTGCACACAATGAGGGCAGTGTCATCAGGTCAGGCCAGGACATGACTGTACTAGTGTAAAGTAATCTGACTTATGTGACCCCTCTGCCCCCAATCAGCAATCAAGCTGGGTCCTCACTCCGACATTGAAGCTGACGTGTCTCACCTGCTGGTTTTTATCAGAGAAACTCAGCAGGGTTGATATCAAGTGGTGAATGTTTTGTCACTATCTTCTGTGTTGGAGGAATACCACAGAATTTTTTCATTCAAGAAGTGGTCTGCTGTATAAAAAAAAAAGCAAAGCAAAACAAAATAAAGCAGAACAAAAAACAAATAAACTGGCATTTTTGTTTGTTGCTATAGCTTCTGATGACTTGTGTGTGTTTGTGTGTTCATGCTTGAGTGCAAGCGTGTTTTTGCATGTATATGTGTGGATGGATGTGTGTGTGTGTGTGTGTGTGTGTGTGTGTGTGTTTGTGTTTGTGTGTGTGTGCATGTATATGTGTGTATGGATGTGTGTGTGTGTGTGTGTGTGTGTGTGTGTGTGTGTGTGTGTGTGTGTGTGTGTGTGCATGCACATCTCCTTCTTATCGGTATATTCAGTACAGGGTGATATAGACACACGTGTTCACACTCCAAAGTGACAGATTACAAGTTTTCTACCACAGACAACTCATGAGGTGAGCTACAGATGTTCCTCAATGTGGAGAATGATGCAGGACAAGTCAGACATCACCCAGTCTTGAACTTAACCTGTTCCTTTTTATATTTCATAACACTGTATGCATGGGTCCATCAGATAGTACATAGTGAACAGAGACAGCACTTAAACAAATGGAAGTTGTGTGGGTTTTTTTTTTTTAGGCACTTAGATGTAGTTTAAAATTGATGGTTTTAATACTGCCTGAACAAGATAATTTTTCAAATTTTGTTCGGTTTTAGTGTGCAGTCCAAAATTTGGAATTTGTTCCTATCTAGCCTCTGGCTAGTGTTTCAAAAATTTTACCGGCCAAATCAAGATTAGGCAAAAATGTTACCTGCCAAACAATGCAAAATCCTAGTCACACAGTGTATATGGTGCGAAAAAGGGCAAAGGCAGAAAAAGCTAATCCCCCACCTCTTCCCCACCCCCACGCCTCTTCACCTTCCTGGCAGTAATGATTATATCAAACATACATCATTTGGAATGTTGAAGGTGCAGGAAATGCATGTTTAACAGTCCAGCAGATGCAAGAAAGATGATGGTTGGACGAGAAAAGCTGTGAGTTGGCGTTGTAGCGATGAGATGCAAGTTTTGTAATCATTTTTATCAGGTCATATTTTCAAGTCCAGATACATTTTCTGCTTGCCTTGGGGAGTAAATTCTCGCTACTTTCAGGGTTGGTATGCACTGAAATTGCAGCTGGCTTGACTTAACTGATTTCCTAAGTTGATATGGTCAGACCAGAAGTAAACTCTTGATGGCTTGTGTTTGTCACCTCAGGGAAGGCCACAGGTAGAGGGAACCCAGCAGAATTCTGTCTGCTAACTTTGACACAATGCAGAGTTCACCTTCATCCATCCATGTGTGTGTTTTACTAATATTTTGTGGAAGTGTTCTCTGGCGGTGTGTTGCGTGCTGCTCGGGTACATATCATCTTCTGATGTGTCTTGTGCGTGTGTTTTATGTGTGTGTGTGTACATGTGTGCACTTGGAGCAGTTCATACAGAAAATTGAAGTCCTGTTTAATGTGTGTGTTCATGCACTTGCAGCAATGAGTACAGACAAAAAAAAAGTTGTGTTTGATATTTGTATTGCAGCAGTGAGAGGACAGACACTGAGGTGCTGACTTCTTCTGTGTGCAGGCAAGAGCAGGGAGGCGGAGGTGAAGAGAATCAACAAGGAGCTGGCCAACATCCGGTCCAAATTCAAAGGTAGGACAAACAGTCCTCTGCTCTCCCTCCCCTGTCTCTCTGATGATATCGAACGGTATGACACAGCTAAGTTCACGGGAACTGACAGTGGATGGAATAGGTGGCGTGCTTCTGAAAGGGATACCCCTCGAGAAAGCAAGTATTGTCTCACTAAGGGACCGGCTTGGTGATGTCCTGTGATTGTTGGATCAGAACAGGCTTCTCTGACCTCCACCACTCGGCAGCAGGGCAGGGTCACGTTTGATGGGTTGCCTGATGGCAACCTCAGAATAATTGCTCCTGAAGACGGTAGGGACTGGAACTGTGACATAACTGTTGTTTGGCTCTGTGAAGTATGTCCAACATGATGACATGAACAAAATTAATGACGTAAAGGTGTGACATGGAAACTTGTGCCTTGTGCCTCGTTTTTACAAGTCAGATCAAAATGTAACAGTAACGATATCAGTCGTGGAAACATGGAACAAACTTAGCATAAAAAACTGTTCTGGGTGCTTTACAAAACATGACACAGTACATGATTACGAATATGTGCATCAAAATGTATGTGATATGGACATGAACTAATAAATGTATAGAGGTACATGGTTGCGGCTCTGATCTGTAGATGTTGTCTATATGTAGAAGTTATCACACGCATTTTGACATGTTCTCATGCATGTTAATACCATGGTCCTTGGAAAGAAAAAAATTAGGCAAAGAATTTGGCTTTTGCATGCATCCATTTTGTTACATCTGTCTCAGCCTCTCTCTCGGTATCTCTGTCTGTATCTCTCTCTGTATCTGTTAGATTCTCTGTCTGGCTGCCTTCCCCCAGTTGAGTCCTCCGCATCCATCTCTCACTCTTTCTCTCTCTGTCTGTCTCTCTCTCTCTCTGGTTAGTGTTTTCTGTCCTAAAAAAAATTCAGTATACAGATGTACCATGCCTGGATGATTTTATTTTCTACTTGCGTTTGTGCTTTTTGAGGAGAAAATTAAAAACACACACACAACACACACACACACACACACACACACACACACACACACACACACTGATTCCCTGAGAATGTTGTTTCTGTCTGTTGCAGGGGACAAAACCTTGGACGGCTACCAGAAGAAGAAGTATGTGTGCAAACTGCTGTTCATTTTCTTACTGGGCCACGACATCGACTTTGGCCACATGGAGGCCGTCAATCTTCTCTCCTCCAACAAGTACACGGAGAAACAGATTGTGAGTCACTGCACAGGATTTTAGACAGGGAATGTGTTGAAAATGTGTTCACTATTGTTCTTTTTGTGTGTGTGCGGGCAACAGCTTGCTGTAATGGCTGCCTGATATTGCCCAAAGATACAGTCCTCCCCTCCCGCCCCTCCTCCCCTCAATCTCTTCCTCTTCCCTCCTTTTCCCCAATCTCTCTTTTCTTTTTCCTTTATTTGCAACGAGACAATTTGGCATTCAATTTATAAAGAGTTAAATTGCCATTTTCGATTTTTGTTTGTTTGTTTGCTTAAAGTTTTGGTACTATCATATCAGTAATGTGTACCTTCGAGGTGCCCAATTTCTTCATTGCACACAGCAGAGCAAAAGCGCTTATAAATGAATTGACTGCCTACAGGAGCTTATCAGCATGATGCCAGCAGTGGTTCACATGTGCATGGCAACTCGTACCTTAATGGAATGTCCTGTGATATCATGATGCTATTGTTTTCTGTCTGCTATACTGGGGCTGTCTGTCATTTCTCAGGGTCGCACAAGTTATGTCTCTTGGCAGTAGGCAGTTTTTTTTAAATTTTTATTTTATGCATCTTAACACAAAGATGAAAGGGTAAAACATGAACATTTCACTCAGTATGTTTTCAGATGCTTTTTAGCGAATACAAAAACTCTGAAAAAGAAAAGAAGAAATTTTGCTTACAGAAAAGTTTATGACATTCCATGTGCTAACCCCCATTTCTTTAAAGTCAAAAATATGATTTAAAACTATGAAACATAATTGTATCCATCAATTCAGAAATGAAAAAATTGAGGAGTATTTCTTAGACTGCTGTCACCTGTTGATGGCATGGTTGATGATGGGAACAGCTGGCTTGTTGGCATGTCACGAAAAAGTGCCTCACTTCAGGTTCTGCTACACCGCTCTTCTGTCTTGTTGGAAACAAAAAAAAAAACGCTCTGTTTCTCTCTCTTCCCCTCCCCCCTTTCTCCCATCTCCACCTCCCTCCTCCTCTCCTCCCTTACCCATGCAGATATGTTGTTCAGCAACGTGACGTGATGCTGGGTGTTGTCGTTGCCAGGGTTACCAGTTCATCTCGGTGCTGTTGTTGCCAGGTTTACCTGTTCATCTCAGTGCTGTCGTTGCCGAGGTTACCTGTTCATCTCAGGGCTGTCGTTGCCATGGTTACCTGTTCATCTTGGTGCTGTTGTTGCCAGGGTTACCTGTTCATCTGGGTGCTGTCATTGTCAGGGTTACCTGTTCATTTGGGTGCTGCCATTGCCAGGGTTACCTGTTCATCTTGGTGCTGTTGTTGCCAGGGTTACCTGTTCATCTTGGTGCTGTTGTTGCCAGGGTTACCTGTTCATCTCAGGGCTGTCGTTTGCCAGGGTTACCTGTTGATCTTGGTGCTGCCATTGCCAAGGTAACCTGTTCATCTGGGTGCTGTTGTTGCAAGGGTTACCTGTTGATCTTGGTGCTGCCATTGCCAAGGTTACCTGTTCATCTGGGTGCTGTTGTTGCCAGGGTTACTTGTTCATCTGGGTGCTGTCATTGCCAGGGTTACCTGTTCATTTGGGTGCTGTTGTTGCCAGGGTTACCTGTTCATTTGGGTGCTGTTGTTGCCAGGGTTACCTGTTCATTTGGGTGCTGTTGTTGCCAGGGTTACCTGTTCATTTGGGTGCTGTTGTTGCCAGGGTTACCTGTTCATTTGGGTGCTGTTGTTGCCAGGGTTACCTGTTCATTTGGGTGCTGTTGTTGCCAGGGTTATCTGTTCATTTGGGTGCTGTTGTTGCCAGGGTTACCTGTTCATTTGGGTGCTGTCGTTGCCAGGGTTACCTGTTCATCTCGGTGCTGGTGGGGGCCAGCTCGGAGCTGATGAAGCTGGTGGTGCAGTCCATCAAGAACGACCTGTCGGGCCGCAACCCTGTGCACATCAACCTGGCGCTGCACTGCATGGCCAACATCGGCAGCCGGGACATGGCCGACGCCCTGGGCCAGGACATTCCCAGGCTGCTCGTCTCAGGGTAAGGGGGGAGAGGGGGTTTGCTGTCTGATCCACCATGTCTCTATCGTCGTTAACCAGTCTGACATAGTTTCAAAGTGAGGTGACTGCAGGCAGAAATTGAAACAAAGTTTAAAAAGAATTGTCAGTGAGTCCGCCAAACAACAGGAAGAGACAAATTACAAAACAATACACAGCGCATTCAGGACAATGAAAACAAGGAACGAGCAATCACTTCTCAGATTCAGTGCACGATGGGCGTTGAACCTATTCAGTGTCCATCTTGCACCGAACTTGAGAAGTGATTACTTGTTCTTCGTTTTCATTGTCCTGAATGTTGTTTATCTCCCCTGAAGAAGACCTAAGAGGTCATGTTTTGTCTTGTAATTTGTTTGTTCCTGTTGTTTGGCAATCTGACATGACTGTTGCTATGCTTTGGGCAGGTAAAAGTTATTGTAGTTGCAATATCAGTGATGACAAATAATAATTATAACGGTGATGATCATGTTGATAAAAATGGTAGTGGTCATTACCAGCGCCTTGAGCGTCATCAGACTAAGAGTATACCTGACCTGGTATTCTCAGCCAGTCGTAAAGATTATTTTCTATGCCAGATTAAATGTTTTGAAAAAGCTTTTGCACAGTGGCAGCTGGTGTCATTTCTGTGTAGTTGGAGTCATTTCTGTTTTATCACTTTATTGACTGTCTTTGAAAATATTTTTGATGACAAATTCTGGTGCGGTCAGTGTTGTTGTGTTGCTGTGGACAGGGACACCATCGATGCTGTGAAACAGAGCGCTGCCTTGACACTTCTCCGTCTACTGCGTGCTTCACCGGACGTGATTCCCATGGGGGAGTGGACATCACGCATCATTCACCTCCTGAACGATCAGCACATTGTAAGAGTTGATGGTGGTGGGGGAGTGTGTGTCTGTGTGTGTGTGTGTGTGTGTGTGTGTGTGTGTGTGTGTGTGTGTGTGTGTGTGTGTGAAAGGGAAAAGTAAGGGATGGTGGGAGGAGGGGGGCGGGGAGATTGCTGGCATGTATGCTTGTATGTTGGCATGATTGTACTTGTACGTTTGTGTGTGTGTGTGTGTGTGTGTGTGTGTGTGTGTGTGTGTGTGTGTGTGTGTGTGTGTGTGCATGCTTGTGTGTTCACATGTTTGTGTTACTATGTGTGTGTTTCTGTGCATCTGTCTAAATGTTTCGTTTTGTCTGAACACAACGTACCTGAATGTATGTTGTTTTATGTGTATATGGTTTCACATATATATTTAAGTGCAACTACAGACATTTATTCCATACTCCATTTTATTATATAATGATAATAACCAGACATTTCTGTTCTGCCTTACCTGTATGCTCAAGGTAGTTTACAAACACAAAATGATACACATAATTTATACACATAGCGAACTTGTATGCAGACAATGGGCGAGCATGTGTATGCTTGCATACCCATGCACACACACACACACACACACACACACACACACACACACACACACACACACACACACACACAGTGGTACATTGCATTGATCAACAAAGTACTATACAGGGGAACAGCTGGGGCTTGCAACTGGCTGGAATAGTAGTAACTACAAGACTGCAGACCATGTGTACAGTGCACAATGTATCTTCATGTGTGTTGTGTGCAGGGCGTGGTGACCTCGGCCACCAGTTTGATTGAGGCCCTGGTGAAGAAGAACCCAGAGGAGTACAAAGGATGCGTGTCCCTCGCCGTTTCTCGTCTTAGCAGGGTAGGTGCTCTGTCTGCTCTCTTTCCTTTTCCCTCCCAGTTAGAAAACTTCAAAGGGATGTAACTCATGGGAATGAGGCAAGAGTGAGTTTCCCTTGACACAGCAGACATTGTTGGAAGCGCTCCTTATTGGCCTTAATTAAACAAGACCGAAAATACTTCAGTATGTCTGATGATTCTCATTTATTCTTTCTTTTTTTTTTTTTCCCGAATGCGCTGACTTTGTTTGCATGGTGATGATGTGAGGGGGACATGTGGCGTGCAGATCGTGACGTCCTCCTACACAGACCTGCAGGACTACACCTACTACTTTGTGCCCGCCCCCTGGCTGTCCGTCAAACTGCTGCGTCTGCTACAGAACTACCCCCCGCCAGGTCAGAGCACCCCTAGCCCACAGCTTTGTGGTGTGTGTGTGTGTGTGTGTGTGTGTGTGTGTGGAGAGTTTTGTTTTGAATCTCTGTAGACCATGGTCAGTGTGGATGATTGTGCTGTGAAGAACAGTGGAACAGAATGGATGCTACTGTCGTTGGACAGCAACTGGGGAGATGGGAGTGAAAAATGTGTGACTTACAAGGAAGCTTTTTCTGTCATCTGCCAGCGCTATACATGATATTTATGTACAATGGCCTATTTAAGAAAGCAGATGGAAAAAATGAAAAAAAAAAACCCAAGGAATTTACCAGTTACTGCAGCATGGTAGATCGGAAAACTTTGACAGTTATATTTGTTGGTTTAGGGTTTGTTTGTTTGTTTTTCATTGACAGAGTTAATATATATTTGCTGCTATATGTTTCTTCAGCACAAATGATTATCACTTTTACTTCAGCAAATGAAAAATGTTCATCCTTTTAGTTAATTTGAATGTCCGTTTTGTGTCACCACTGAAGTGAATGTCCATAAATATGATGGCAAATTTGTGTCTGTTTTTAACGTAGACTCCTGGTTCTGGGGAGGGATGGCTCTTGGTATTTGATAAGGTAATTGTGCAGTTTCAGTATTTTAAAAGTAGCTTTCCTTCAAACCGAAACCATTAAAATATCCAGTAAACATTGTTCCAAGTCCTGATTCCGTACCATGTTTTTTTTCAGAGGACCCCAGCGTGCGCACGCGGCTGACGGAGTGCCTGGAGACCATCCTGAACAAGGCGCAAGAGCCACCCAAGTCAAAGAAGGTGCAGCACTCCAACTCCAAGAACGCCGTGCTGTTCGAGGCCATCAACCTCATCATCCACATGGACTCCGACCCCAACCTCCTGGTGCGCGCTTGCAACCAGCTGGGACAGTTCCTCCAACACAAGGAGACCAACCTCAGGTAGGGGGCAGCACTCTGGTCACTGGTTTATGTCTTTCCATAAAGGGGGATACAGGGGCAGTGGCAGGTCACCTAGCGCTGCTGTAATAACCCTGTAAGTACTATACAGTGTAGGGGCAGCGCTGTGGTTACTGATTCCTCTCTGACAGTCAAGGGAGATGAAGGGGTGTGCAAAGCTGCTAACAATCCGCTTTCGGCGGAATGTCATCATTCTGCTGTTCCGCTTGACGTGAAAAATTCTCCTCACCAAAAAAAAGAAGTTTGTTCGTTTGCACATTTGCCATGCGTGTAGCCAAAGAGCTGTTTGTAAACTTACTTCCAGTTCAGCTTCTTCTGCTGCCATCCTGTCGAAACCCCCTGCTGGACTGATCAGTCCTGAGGCAGAACAGAAGAAGCAGACATTAGAACAGAAGTGTGGATTCAGGCTGCTTTCTGCTGTCATGCTGGAGGCACTGATGATCCTGAAGTGCAAAAATGAGCCAGGTATTAAGAAGAAGTTTAGTGACAGTGTGCTTCAAAAATGTAAAAGAGCAACAATGTATTAGCTGAGACAGTATTCCATGAAAGCGTTTGACAAAAGGAAAGAAAAAAAGTGTCTGGAATGTCATTCTTTTGTTTTGGGTGCGATAACATATGTATTTGTCTCAACTGTCAGGAATTTCTCTCAATTTTCTTAAACATTCCTCTCAAGTATTCTCAGAGGTTGGCAATTCTGGGTGTGACAGATCAACTAGCTCTGCTGTAGTAACCCTGCAGAGTGTAGGGGCAGAGTGCAGGTCACTGGTTTCTCTCTGTCAGTAAAGGGGGAAAAGAATGGTGACAGGTCATCTAGTACTGCTGTAGTAATGTTGGAAGTACTGCACAGTGTATGGGCAGAGTGCAGGTCACTGGTTTCTCTGTCAGTAAAGGGGGAACACAGAGTGGTGACAGGTCACCTAGCACTGCTGTAGTAATGTTTGAAGTACTGCACAGTGTAATGGGAGTGCGTCCTGGTTCTTATACTAGTCATAAAGTGCACGATGGGACAGTGTTACCTAGCAGGTATAATGTTTAAGACTCACATTGTAATGGGAGGTTGTTACCTGGCAGGTATCTTATACTGGAGATCATATTCTGTAATGGGATGGTTGTTACCTGGCAGGTTTATGGCCTGTAATGGGATGGTTGTTACCTGGCAGGTATCTTATACTGGAGATCATATATCTGTAATGGGATGGTTGTTACCTGGCAGGTATTATACGGAGTCTATTCTGTAATGGGATGGTTGTTACCTGGCAGGTATGCCTGTAATGGGATGGTTGTTACCTGGCAGGTATCTTATACTGGAGATCATATATCTGTAATGGGATGGTTGTTACCTGGCAGGTATCTTATACTGGAGATCATATATCTGTAATGGGATGGTTGTTACCTGGCAGGTATGCCTGTAATGGGATGGTTGTTACCTGGCAGGTATGTCTGTAATGGGATGTTTTTGTGTTGCCTGGCAGGTACCTGGCCCTGGAAAGCATGTGTCTGTTGGCCACGTCAGAGTTCTCCCATGAGGCTGTGAAGAAGCATCAGGACACCGTCATCACTGCCCTCAAGGTCAGTGCACAGGGTTGGGGGGGGGGGGGGGGGGGGGAGCGAGGCTAAGGGAGGGAATGGAGAGGGAAGAAAGGGGCCAAGGGGAGGGATGATTTTGGGGGGGGGGGGGGGGGGGGGGGAGGATCGTCTCACTGCCTGTGGATTAATCCCTGTAGGCCACACAATAAGTGCTGAGCCATGAGGACACAGTTCTTAGCCATGTTCTTTGTCATGGGCAACATGCTAGAGGTGTCCTGTCCTTTGCCTTGATTGTCACGACACTGTGTTTGTCCACTTATTGGATGTACACTCTTCACAGTGTTTGTCAGACGGTCTCAGGGAAAATTTGGGTAATATACATAAGGGATGTTCACTCTACTTACTTTTAAGATGGTCTCATGGAACCTGGCTGATATAATATGGAGTGTTCACTGTCCTTAGTACTTGTAAGACGATCTTGGACAGAGAATCTGGGTGATATGCACATGGAGTGTTCACAGTCCTTAATACTTTCAAGATGATCTCAGGGAATCTGGCTGACAAGCATAGGGGATGTTCACTTTCCTTAACACTCTTAAGTTGTCTCAGACAGGGAACCGGGTGATATATTTGCCTTTACCAGTCATAGAATTGAATGAAAAAAAAAGAAAGGATTCCAGTACCTTGGAGGCAGGTTTAACTAGCTGACCTTTTTACATCACACTAAGATCTTTTTTGTGTGTGTTTTGTTTTTATGTCCTCTGATTGTGGTTGTTACGTAAGGGTTAATTTATTTCCTTACAAGCTTATATTTCAACAGTCACATTTGTTTAGAAGTTGACTTGTGTATATGTGTGTGTGTGTGTTTTGTGTGTGTGTGTGTGTGTGTGTGTGTGTGTGTGTGTGTGTGTGTGTGTGTGTGTGTGTGAGTGAGTTTGTGTGGTGTGTGTGTATGTGTGTGTGTGTGTGTGTGTGTATGTATGGTGTGGTCACCCAACAGACGGAACGTGACGTCAGTGTGCGGCAGAGAGCGGTGGACCTGTTGTATGCCATGTGTGACCGCAGCAACGCCGAGGAAATAGTGGGGGAGATGTTGGAATACCTGGAGACCGCAGACTACTCCATCAGAGAAGAAATGGTGAGGAATGTGATGTAGAGAGGTGGTGTGGAATAACAGGAAAGCTGTGTCACTAGCTGGCATGGCACTGTGGGTAGTGTTACAGATTCTTGCCTCGGAGGTCGTGGGTTCAGTTCCCAATCAGAGCCATTTACATTTGTTCTTTTTATTTTGTCCAAGAGCAGCTCCTAAAGAGCTGATTTTGCTATGGGTATACATGGGAAGAGTGGAACCACACGTTACGTTTCATCCAGTTAACACATCTCAGAATATTGCTCAGATTTCCTGATCAGCACTGCAGGTGTCTGTTTCTCTCGGACCCAGTGGATGTGGGGACGTTTGTTTTGAAATTAATCATAGAATACAGCTCTGTCATGCTGTCTGAGACCAGACTGGAACTCCATAACATCATCTTCATCATCCTCGTCCATATGTGTTTGAATTTAAAAAAAAAATTCAACATCATCTTCCTCCTCCTCATCCGCATCAATTTGCATTTAAAAGAAAAACCTCATACCCTGCTCTCTGTTGATTTTCGCTTCATGTCTATTCCCTTGGTGAGTTAGCATTTGAGGTCACCAGTATCAATGAGATCATGGTGACCGTCCTTTGTTGGATGTGGTTGCACCCTCCAAAGGGTTACCATCACTGACTCTGACTCAGCACTGACTAGGCAATTAGTAATGTCAGTAGGGGGTGTAGTAGGCGGCTCTGGATCAGAACAGGTGCTACTGAACACCACCCAAGTCACTCTGTGGTGGTGCGGTGTCTCCTCCGAGGCGATGCCACCTCAGGAAAGGTGCTCCAGGTGATCAGCTGTTGGATCCACGTTCATGCATAAAATATGGACACACACACACAGACTGTTGGAACTGTGGAGAGCACAGCCCTTGGCCAACCAATCCTGGATCTGCCCTTTGATCCAGATCCACATGACAGATCTATGCTAATGGGACACATTCCTCCTGTCCACCAACATTTATTCAAATAGGATTAGGGTGGTTTTGTTGTTTGTTTGTTTTTTTTGTTTTTGTTTTTAGTAATCCAGAAATACAGACGAGCCAGTAGGCTCGAGTGAAAATGCAACCACCTGGACGAAGGTTAAAAAAAAAAAAAAAGATGGGTAGTGCTGTATAATATGCTGTCCCTGGCCCACCTGAATTTCATTAAAATAAAGTTCTCTGTGACATACCAGGCAACACACTACAGAACTATACACAGCAGTACAGTAAAACAATACAATGCCATATCATGTCATTATGTATATGCAAGGAAGGCAGCACACTGGGGGAGAAATCTGGTGTGTACAACATCTGCTTTTGCACATTACAGTAGAACACAACGTGGTGTCCGTGTTGTGCAGGTACTGAAGGTGGCTATACTGGCGGAGAAATACGCTGTTGACTACACATGGTACGTGGACGTCATTCTCAATCTGATCCGCATCGCTGGAGATTATGTCAGTGAAGAGGTCAGTGACAAAAGTCTGCAGCCAGTACACATGGTGGATATGTCCTCATGTCGGCGTAGAAATCTGCAGAACTGTGTGAATTGAAGGCTTCACTTTCTGTTGAATTAGTTTGTTTCTTTTTATTGTTTAAAAAGTGTCTGCTACCTGTTTGCTTCCTGGCATTTGCAGGCTATATTTTTGGCTGTAGTTGGCAACATTTTGATGTGTCTTTTCCAAAAAAAAGCAAACGGAAAATAGCTGCTAATTTTTACTCTTTCTGAATACAGTTGAAAATCATGGTTTCTTTTCACCACATGAGGTATTGTAGAAAAGCTTTTTTTTATGTAAGGCTGAATTAAAAAACAAACAAACAAATGAACAAGCCTACAAGATGACACAATGACCAGCTACTCATCTCGTGTCTCAGAAGTGTTGTTTTCTTTGTTCGCCCTCTGTTGACAAGCTCAGGCAATGGGCCATGAAGTGTTTTCAGTGAAAAGCCAAAAGCTCCCCCCCATGCTTCCCCTGCTGCTTGGTTTTACACTGCAAAAGGCAGGCAGCTGTGCCTGCCATTGCCCATGGTATGGTCATTTGGGAATGATTCAGCATTAAGATGTACCTGGGTCTTCACTCTCAGGTCATGTGGGTACTGCCAATGGTCTGGTCATTTGGGAATGATTCAGCATTAAGATGTGTCTGGGTCTTCACTCTCAGGTCATGTGGGTGCCATTTGCAGTGTGCTTCAACTTCTAACCCCTGAAATGTTGAAGAAGTTGCTTCTAGAGTTTCCTCCTGGTAAAGACAAGTGACATGTAACAGGATCATGGACAGTGTGACAAAGAGGAGAGTCCGTTCAACAGCAGTGTACAGGGTGTGATAATGAGAGAGGACAGTCCGTTTCACAGTACTGTGGACAGTGTAGCAGCCCAAGTGCCATTGAACCATCAGCAGTAACTTGGGCATCAGTGCAGACAGTACAGATGTACTGAAAATTGATTTTCACCAAGATGGCCATAACTTAGGGGACCAAGAGGATGTAAGTTGACGTTGTTGTAGGGTCAGCAGTCAAATTTGTATCGTGAAGGTTGAGGGGACGCTGGTGGGTGATAATCTTCCTTTGCATTGAGGACTGTGGTGACTTCAGTGAGTGACATGGTGTTGTGATCTGTGGAACAGGTGTGGTACCGAGTGATTCAGATTGTGATCAACCGTGACGATGTGCAAGGCTACGCCGCCAAAACTGTCTTTGAGGTAAACTGGGTTGACATGCTGTCTGGTGGGGAGGTTGTACCTTAGGCTATCCGGTCAGTGCTCTCTCTCATGATTCTCTGTTCCTTTAACGTCTTGGATGTCTCTTTCTCTCTCTTTTTCTCCCTTTATACCCTCCCTCCCCCATCACTATCTCACTTCTAACTTTTCTGTTCATTTGTTTTGCCTATTAACCCCTTTTCCCCCCATTTTTCCTGCTTGCTGATATGTTACGTTTAATGTATTTTTTTGTTGCATTGAAATCTTTTTCATGTGTCATTTATGTGTATGTGTGAGTGTGTGTGTGTGTGTGTGCGTGTGTGTGTATATTCTAACATTTTTTTTTGTTCCCTGATTAAGATAAACTCATGGCTTTCAGCCTCCTTGGTTCCCTCTGTGACAAAGATGACCAGTAACCCGTTTCTTGCTTCTGTCATGTATGCCTGGCTAAATTTCTGGCACCACCTCAGTTGTGAATGTGCCGCCCAATGTAAGACTTCTTTCATTTTCTGGAACAGGCTTGTGAGGTGTTGAGAACCAGACATTTTCAACACGGCATTGTATTGACTGCTTTGTGTAGAGTGGTTGTCATGTGATTCATGAAAACATGTGTGCAGTATGAGTGAAAACTGTATATTGTTGATTTTCTTTGTCGTTGATTTTGTATCATGCAGATGGTTCACACTGTGATACACTGTGCAGGCATTACAAGCCCCTGCCTGCCATGAGAACATGGTGAAAGTGGGGGGATACATCCTGGGGGAGTTTGGGAACCTCATCGCTGGGGACCCCAGGTCTAGGTATGACACCGTTTCCTTCCTGTCTCTGCCCGCTGTCTGAGATCTTTTCAGGCATGTTGGTTCTCAAATGTGTTTTGTTTTTATACTAACCTGTGCTTTGCTTTTTTTTTCTTCTTTCAAGCCTACTATTTCTCTGGTGTGTTTTCTTCTCATGTTTCTCTTGCAGTACATATCCTCCTTTGTGATATTCTTTTTTAACATTGGAAGGTGACAAAAAACATGATCGACAGTTTCATGAATGTATTATTTGGATGCAGGTGCAGTCCCAGTCGATCCATTGCGTTAGAGTTCTTTGTTGAATTGATTCAGAGAGAGAGTTAGAGTTCATGCTGAAAGTGACAGTGATGGAAACGGGAATGGAGTTCTTTTCGAATGTGGCTGTGGCAAAGATAATGACAGAGCGCTTAATGAATATGACTGTGAAGAAAACTAGGGATGAGCGCTTTCAGAAACCAGTGGCGAAGATGATGCTCTGAGATTCCATGGGATAGTTGGCCTTAGGATAAAGAACCAGTGTATCAAACCCTTCAGGATAATCACAGAGGTCGCAGGATGCTGATTGGTTCAGTGCCACCCATGACAAAAGGTGGTGAATTGGATCACAGGAAACTAGGCGAAAGTCCATCTTTCAGCATCATTCTCCCAGTCTAGCAGCCCATGATCCCAGGACAGGTTTCCTGAGTTGTGTCCCTTGGTGTTGCCATACTTGCCTCAAGGGCCTGAGTTGTCAGGTTTAGGGTGCCTTCTTTTTCATGTAGAGACATGAGGTAAGAGACATCTACCTATGTTTTAAGGATGTTGCTCATAGCTGGCTGTCAGAGTGGTTGTGGTCTGTACCTGCCTCACACAGTCAAAAGCCCCCATTGTGTTGTGGTGTGTGTGTGTGTGTGTGCAGTCCCATGGTGCAGTTCCAGCTGCTGCACTCCAAGTACCACCTGTGCAGCGCCAACACCCGCGGCCTGCTGCTGTCCACCTACATCAAGTTCATCAACCTCTTCCCCGAGATCAAGCACAACATTCAGGAGGTCAGCACTGACCCCCCCCCCCCCCCCCTCCCCCCCCAACGTAGACTCCGGTCCTGTCACAGTGGATAGACTGAGGTGGGATGGGGAGGGTGAGAGGGAGGGAGAGAGAGGAGGGGACGAGGGTCATGTTTAAGGTCAGCTGATGGAAGAACAGGATTGGGGAGAGGAGAGGCTGTGTGCTAGGTGTCAGGACAAGGTGTCGACTTGATTGAAAGTATCTCTGTCATTGTCAAGAACAATTGGTCTGGCATCTGATGTCTGATGTGCAGATGAATCTGTGTGGTAGTCATTGCCAGGACATGTGTGGACATGGGTATATCGATGTTCTTGACTCTTTGTGTGTGGTGGTGGGTGGTGGGGATTGTGTGCATTCATGTGTGTTTAACTCACTTAGGACGGACAGTTCTGTCCCTTGTTTTTCCCTGTGGACCGGCCATTTGTTATGGTTAGTAAAAAAATCACCAAAAATCAAAACAAGAGATAACTCAACGAAAGTTTCAGGAAGTGTTATTCATAAACTGTGTTAGTAGAATACAAAAGAATAAACTTCCCACTTTCATACGATTTCTTATGCTTGAGGCTGAAAAAATGTCCAGTTTTTTTCAGGTGCATCACAACACTCTTGCACAGAGTCAATGGGTCCATGGCTTCACATTCAACAGAAAAAGTCAGTAAATACACTAAATAAGTTGAAAAAAGGTAGATACACTCCAGGAAACTAAATAAGATAGATAAATCACATGCCTGCTATGCACAAGCTAACTTGGAATAATGCAAAAATGGGGGCGTGGCACTCTGCTGACACACGAAAGCCAGAAGTACCAGAAAAAGGAGGCACTGTTGGAAAAAAACTTGAATCTTCGCGCCAGTCGCTTAAAGGAAAGCCAGTGAACTCTTGCTCACTCAAATCCCCAGTCTTTCACGGCACGCAAATGCTCTGCTCAGCGTGGCGAAGTGGCCCACCCTCACCTTCATCACCGAGCTCCACAGACGAGTCAGTGTCAATTTCCTCTTCTCCTCGAAATTCTTCACTGGAATCACTTCCATCAGCTTCGTCATCCTCTTCTTCAATGTCTGAACCTTCCGTTTGTAGCATTTCAATAACTTCAGTAATGCTAAACGTTGCCGACGGGCTCGACTTTGCTCCAACACATTCGCAGAAAAACTTGTTTGAGACGCCATGTTTCTATGCAGATTAGTAAGTCAGGTGGGTTGGTCTGGTCAATCAGCCACTGAGCCGAAGTGGGTGATGGTGTGCTGCGAAACCGCTGTGCAGGCGAAGGAAAGAATGCTGATGATACTATCTATATCTTGTTGCCGTGTACTGATCACGCTACCACCGCATGAAAAATTGTTGAAGGCCGAAACCTTGATAGCGTTCGTTCGTACTGAAGCGTTGCATCTTTGGAAAACGCTATAGCGTCTGTTCGTGATGAGAGAGTTAAAGGACACTTACAATTGTAGACATCACATTCAATCAATCATAGCTCAGCTGAAACAGTGTGGCTAAGTAAATGCCCAGTTTCAAAGAGTACTGCACTGAATGACAACTTTTCGCTGAACTGCAGTGTGTGTGACTGTGTGGGTGTGCAGGTGTTACGCAGTGACAACAACCTAAGGAACCCCGACGTGGAGCTGCAGCAGAGAGCCATCGAGTACCTCCAGCTCAGCACTGTGGCCTCTGCAGACGTTCTGGTCAGTGTTACTGCATCATGGGGATTCCCCCCACCATGTGTATTGTGCAGTCTGTGGGTCTGTCTGATTACCTCCCCTGGTCAGTGCCCCAGCACCACGTGTATTGTGCAGTGTGTGGGTCTGTCTGATTACCTCCCCTGGTCAGTGCCCCCACACCATGTGTATTGTGCAATGTGTGGGTCTGTCTGATTACCTCCCCTGGTCAGTGCCCCCACACCACGTGTATTGTGCAGTGTGTGGGTTTGTGTGTGTGTCTGATTACCTCCCCCAGTCAGTGACCCCACGCCACATGTATTCTGCAGTGTGTGGGTTTGTGTGTCTGTCTGATTACCTCCCCCAGTCAGTGACCCCACGCCACGTGCATTGTGCAGTGTGTGGGTTTGTGTCTGATTACCTCCCCTAGTCACTGCCCCCCCCCCCCCTCCCCCCACCACATGTATTGTGCAATGTGTGGGTCTGTGTGTGTGTCTGATTACCTCCTCTGGTCAGTGCCCCCCACACCATGTGTATTGTGCAGTGTGTGGGTTTGTGTGTCTGTCTGATTACCTCCCCTGGTCAGTGTCTCTCTCTCTCTCTCTCTCTCTCTCTCTCTCTCTCTCACCCCCAGCCCCCCCCCCCCCCCCCCCCACTACGGGGATAGTGCAGTCTGATTTATATCTCTTGCTGATTGACTACATGTGAACTGACTTTTCCCATCCCTTTGCTGTAAAGTATTGGAAGAGAGTGGTGATTTGTGTTGGAATCCATCTGCACCTATGTGATGTTTTTGTAAGAGCTTGAATGTGATTCAAAAACAGGAGTAAGAGTCATTGGTCTCAGAAAATTGGAAGATTAAAAAAAGTTTTTAAAAGCTGCTTGTAAGAGCAGGAGAGTTTGTAGCTTTTGCGCAGTATCCATCAGACTGTTACATTGTGATTAGCTGTGGCGAAAGTGTGCTGTCAGCATGGCCAACACTAAACACGGTAGTGATCCAGGGTTAGGCACTTGGAACGGTCATGTGTGACTCATGATATGACAGAGAAATTAAAAGTTCAGTGTTGTTTCGCGGATATTTGAGTAAGCAATGCGACAGTTGTAGATTTCACTGTATGAAGCGACTATTTTAAGTTATTGTTTATGAAACTGCTATCATAATGGATCCTGCCATGTGATTTACCAAGTCAGAAGGCATTAGCCAAAATGATAGGCCAGGTCAGGAGGCATTGGCCAGTCAGAATGGAGCACTTGGTTTGTTTAGTTTTGGTCTATTGCAGACAAAATGGCAGAGGAAGAGAAATTGTCAGATTGAGATGGAGACTGTTTGCACTGAGGCTGTGTGCATTTTGCATTTTTCACTAGTTGAAGGGCAGGTGGTTTTGCCAGGCCACTGGTAAAAACTTTGTCCACCGGGGCAGGTCAGAAAGTAAAAAGTTCTGTCCCACCTTGCCCTGGTCCGTTGGAGCCGTGAGTTTGTGAACATGACACACTGTCGAAGGCTACACACCAAGCTATCTGTCTGCAAGGCGTTGGTAGGAAAGTCACCCAGGTTGACCTGCTGATGTCTGTGTGTGTCTGCTTGCAGGCCACGGTGCTGGAGGAGATGCCGCCCTTCCCGGAGCGGGAGTCGTCCATCCTGGCCAAGCTGAAGAAGAAGAAGCCGACAGTGGCCGAGCAGTCGGACAACAAGGAGCACAAGATGCCCACCGCCCAGGTCAGCGAGGGCGGCAGTGACGGCCCCGCCCTTCAGGTGAGGCAGTGCTGGTGGTGGTTCTCTCCCCTGACATGACATTAAAGACACTGCTGCCCAGCAGGTAAGGCTGTTCAGATGGTTCTCTTCCCCCTGACAAAAGGCTGAAGACGCTTGTTTTGAAGGTAAGCTTGTACTCTTTGAGATCGTCTGTCCTGATTCAACACTCGAGATGTACTGCTGCTCTGCAGTTAATTTGAGGTGGAGGTTGTCTCCCCTGACATAACATTGCAGTTACTGCTGCCCTGCAGGAAAGAACATTCAGATGGTGGTTCTCTCCCCTGACAAAAAAAAAAACTGAAATCATTTCACTGCCTTATTCAGGTGGAGGTTCTCTCCCCTGATAGAACACTGAAGACACTCTGCAGTTACTGGTTTGATGCATGTCCATATAATAGAAATTTCTTCCTTTTAAAAAAAAAAAAGAAATTGGAAAGGAATGTCAGTCAATAAATAACAAAAAATTCTTCATTATGAAAAAAAAGGAAAGAAATATAAGCCAAAAAATGACAGGCATGATGAAAGCACATGAGCTACCAGTTGTATTCTCCAGTGGATGGAATGGGAGGAGGTTGGGGTAATGGTGTGTCAAACTGGTGAGTGAAGAGGCTGTTTTGTGTATGAAGGGAAACTGCAAACTTCCCCCTCCCTACACCTTCCAAGGTCCGTAGCTTTCATGCTGGTGTCGTTTGATGGTTTTCGTAACATCACTGATTTTGTTCTGTTAGAGGTTGTGATTCATCACTGTGTGTTTGCATGCCTAGTTGCATCATCGACAGTCTATGTAAAAAAAAAATGTTTGCTGTGACAGGGGTACATTTACAGGTAAACCGCAATGGCATCACTGGCCAAACAGCTTAATATCTCAATGGGACACAATGAAGTTAGTTGGTTTATTAAGTAAAGAAAACAAAATTATGCATAGTTCCATGAATGGAAGACTGCATAGGCTGGCCATAAGTTCAGCAGCTCTTCTCCAGTGAGCGCATGCACCCATCCAGGTAGAAAGTCATCGGTTAAGTTGCTGCCACATACATTACCTGCTTATCTGTGCAAGTATCTCATAAACAATGTTGGAACAAAATTGGGGAGAAATAGATCGACCATACCTCCAGTTCTGCATGAATGGTGAAGGTGAACGGCCCACATGTTTGCCGTAATTTGTTTCCCAACACTACCAACACCAAGTCTGACAGGAAGGTGTCACTAATCGAAAGGCAGCTTGTTTGTCCACTCCCAAAGCCTATCCCTGATATTTATATCTGTTTTGATACATTGTTGCTTGTGTTTTACATGTGGTGTGAGGCACAGCCCAGTCAAAGAGCTCCTGCAATGCTTGTTTGATTGACAGATCCCAGCCACGCCTCCCGGTGGGGGGTCAGCCGATTTGCTGGGTCTGGACAATCAGATTTCGGCACCGGCTCCGTCGGGTGGGTCGTCAGCAGGTTTCCTGGTGGACGTGTTTGGAGACTCCACTCCCAACACCTCCAACGGCCTGGACCTGTCCAATGGGTTGACGCCAGGCACTGAGGAGAACCTGAAAAAGTGAGTGGTGTTATTGATGTCATGGGTTGTCCTGCTGTTGGCATGCCACATTTGTTGTGAGTGTGTGTGTGTGTGCAGTGTTCAGTGTGTGTGTGTTTGTAGTGTTCTGTGTGTGTGTGTGTGTGTGTGTGTGTGTGTGTGTGTGTGTGTGTGCTTGCCTGCGCAAGAGTGGATCGATTCATGTGGTAATGTGTGTGCATACATATATATGAATTCATGCATTTATTGGTTGTCACGACCGGCCCCTGGAGGTCGGCCCTGACAGGATCGGTCTAAAAGGGAGTGAAGAGAGTGACTGACCTCACACGCTCCGCAAGAGATCACACAGGAAAGATTACAATACAACACACCATTTATTCACATCAACATACACATAGTCACAAATAAGCATTTCAACACACACAACATATACAGTCACAAATAAGCATTTCAACACACACAACATACACATACTCACAAATAAGCATTTTAACACACACATTCGTTTGTTCCTTCCCGTTGTCCCCCACCCGTACCTCCCCAAAGTTCACTGGGAGTATCATGTCCAATCGGGTGTCCATAACGGGCCTGTTCTGAATAGTCTTTCAGTGCCGACACCCTCAGCACACACCCACACCACTTCCCCAATAGCACGACACAGAGCTAACCACACTTGCTTAGCTGTCACATGGGCTGCATGAAGTCTGAAGACACAGTGTATAACACACCCCGCCGGACAAGGAGGTAGTCGTCAGAGGTCCCAGACAGGGGTAGGACCATCCGGTGAAGAACGTGTGCTCACACACTGCGGCCTCAAGGACGTCAGCCCCGGGTACAGCCAGCGGGAGGAGAAAAAAAGAAGGGAAAGGAACAGGAAAGGGGTACAGCTACCCGTGGGTGACCCAACAAAGTGGCGGGTCAAGCGACTCTCTGCCCTCTGTCCAGTCGAGGGAACCAGCCGAGCAGATGCGGAAATGCTGACATCCCTCCCCTACAGGCCTACTGCAGGAATGAAGGTACAGACTGTACCTTCTGCAATATGGACGAGAACCAGAACTGGAGCGGGCGCTCCCAGGGACATCTTCCGCACAAGTGAAGAGAAAACCTTCCTAACCGTTGGCAGCAGACATGCCACCATACGTCACAGAGTGAGAACACCTCAAGCTAAGGGGAATGCTGCACGTACAGCAGGTAAAAAGACAGGTGAGAGGCCGATCGAGACAGCCAGTTCAAGAGACAGGCACCAGCCACACGTGAACCTGCAGGGTGAATTGCACGGACAGTAAAATTAGAGAGAGAGAAAGTAAACCTAACCTGAGCTGAACGACATTAAGGTGCAAACACACTACAAGCCACATTAAGGGATTGATACACAACAACAACAACAACAAAAATAAATAAATAATACTACAACCCAAGATGGACCAACATCACAGGCCTCGTGACATTGGTAAATAAGTGTTGTATGTATGCAGACTAGGTGGTGTGTATGTTCACATGTGTGTCTTGGGAATCTTGTAAATAATCACAAGTGCAGATTTCCAACCAGTGATAGAAATATTTTTATTCATAAAGCTTTGCAGTTTTCTACCCTCCTATTTTCCTTTCCTGCCTCTCCCATAATGTCTCTCCATCTTTTTTTTTCCCAGCAAGCATAATGGGGTGATATATGAGAACGTTTTACATGTGCAGATTCATCTGCAAGCATAATGGATGATGTACGAGTTTTATCTGTGCAGATTCATCTGCAA
Organism: Conus canariensis; assembly: GCA_033310375.1. Taxonomy (NCBI): domain Eukaryota; kingdom Metazoa; phylum Mollusca; class Gastropoda; order Neogastropoda; family Conidae; genus Conus; species Conus canariensis. The sequence continues at coordinate 48,589,657 of CM065733.1, read as the reverse complement.
GCATAATGGGGTGATGTATATGAATGTTTTACCTGTGCAGATTCATCTGCAAGCATAATGGAGTGATGTACATGAATGTTTTACCTGTGCAGATTCATCTGCAAGCATAATGGGGTGATATAGGAGAACATTTTATCTGTGCAGATTCATCTGCAAGCATAATGGAGTGATGTATATGAATGTTTTACCTGTGCAGGTTCATCTGCAAGCATAATGGTGTGATGTACATGAATGTTTTACCTGTGCAGATTCATCTGCAAATATAATGGGGTGATATAGAGAACATTTTATCTGTGCAGATTCATCTGCAAGCATAATGGGGTGATGTATATGAATGTTTACCTGTGCAGATTCATCTGCAAGCATAATGGGGTGATATAGAGAACATTCTATCTGTGCAGATTCATCTGCAAGCATAATGGGGTGATGTATATGAATGTTTTACCTGTGCAGATTCTTCTGCAAGCATAATGGTGTGATGTATATGAATGTTTTACCTGTGCAGATTCATCTGCAAGCATAATGGGGTGATGTACGAGAACGACCTGATCCAGATCGGGGTGAAGTCAGAGTACCGACAGAACCTGGCCCGGATCGGCGTGTTCTATGGCAACAAGACTACCTTCCAGTTCACCAACTTCACTGCCGACCTCACCTGTCCTGGAGACCTGGCTAATCATATCCTTTGAAGCTTTACTACTACACTGGCATAGTAGGGGGGTTTGTATTTCTCTTTTACAAGGAGGAAAAAGAACTGGATAAGTACAATGAAGTGATGCAACAAATGTATCAGGTAGTCTGTGCAGACGTGCATGCATACACACGCACGCACGTACACACATCACACACACACACACACACACACACACACACACACACACACACACACACACACACACACACTCACACACACATAGTGCACAAATGCGCAGGTGCACATGCACACACACATACACGAACGCGTGCGTATGAACACATACTCACACATACATGTGTGTTGGTTGTAGCTGTTGAATGTTCTGTACAGCTGTCTGATGGTACTGCTGATCATGTTCTGTACAACTCTGACCCAGTGCAGTCACTTAAGTTTGGAAGAGCAGAGGTCTGGTAGTGTTGTCCTTGACCCTGGTTAGAGCTGTCGTTGCAGCCCAAGCCGGTGGAGTCATCAGTGGACGGGGGGGCGCAGGTCCAGCAGCTGTTCAACATCGAGTGCATCTCTGAGTTCTCCGGCTCCCCCATCCTCAACATCAGCTTTCTGTGAGTGCCTGGAGTGGGGGGGGGGGGGGGGGACCGGTGTGAGCAGGGGTCCTCAGCAGGCATACTCCAGTGGGGGAGCAGTTCAAAGCAAGGAAGAGCTCGATGTCTGTTGTCTGCCCCTGTTCAACCTTTCACGCCAGACTGCTGATATATCCACAGTTCATGGATTATGGGAAGAGGTGGAAAAGTAGGAACACAAGCATGTTAGAAACGATTTTTTCATATATGATTTTTTTTTTTTTTTTTAGAGAATTTTAGTGAGTATTAGGTAGACCCATGCCAGAACTTCAAGCATTACAGATTATAGACAGACAGCATGTCAAACTGAAAGATTTCGAAAATTACAATTAAGTCAAGGGAGGCAAAAGATTTAGGGATTTCCCTTTATCCAGTGATAACATTTGTAATGCAGTATTTAAAGATTTCCCTTTGTCCAGTGATAAGATTTGTAACATATAGCATATGTCTAAGACCACTGTGCTTGTTGTTCGTTCAACAGGTACAGTGGCTCCCCCCAGCGCCTCAGCCTGAAGCTGCCGGTGATGGTCAACAAGTTCATGGAGGCGGCGGAGATGAACGCCGAGGCCTTCTTCCAGCGCTGGAAAGCCCTCAGCCAGTGAGTCAGGAGTGGGTGTGTGGGTGTGGGTGCGCTGACATGGCTCAAGTGTTGAACTGAGGGTAGCTCAACATGGACGGGGTGGATGGTTGCAGAAGACATGTTGAGGTGGATACAGATCCATGAGCCTCCAGTGAGTCGGGTGTGGGGTGTGGGTGTGCTGACATAACTTGTCCTGTGTTGAGTGTGGTGAACTGAGGCTAGCTCAGCATGGACAGGGTGGATGGTTGTGAAAGACATGGGGTGGATACTGGCCCATGGCTCTCCAGTGGAGCACATGGGACTGTGGTGAACTGGGGTGTATTTTGTGCACACATACACATGGGCTGGGAAGAACCTGGCTGCAACTCTTGTCTCTTGTCCATAGCCTATCTGAGGGGAGATAACTGGTGCAGCGTTCTTCACAGTAGCTCTGGAGGAATTGCGGACTGGTGATCACATACACAGAGTTGTCTCCACCTTCACCTCTTTCCCTTCACATGTGTCTCGTTCATTGATTTGACCATTGAGAACATAGACTTTGCATACATATACACATGTTCATTGATTTTGATAAACAAAAAACCAGACAACTAAAGCATATCGTTTGTACATATACCGTTCAGTGAATTTTGTCAACTAAAGCATAGTTTTGCATTGTACCTATTGTTATTGATTTTGGTCAACTAAAGCATAGTTTTACACATGTACCTATTGTTAATTGATTTTGGTCAACTAAAGCACAGTTTTGCATATGTACCTATTGTTAATTGATTTTGGTCAACTAAAACAGTTTTGCATATGTACCTATTGTTAATTGATTTTGGTCAACTAAAGCATAGTTTTACACATGTACCTATTGTTAATTGATTTTGGTCAACTAAAGCACAGTTTTGCATAATTATTTATTAATTGATTTTGGTCAACTAAAGCATAGATTTACATTTATACCCATTGTTCAGTGGTTTAGATAAAGCATTATCATAGCTTACTTTTTGCACATGTATTCTTTGGTCATTGGTTGTGATCAACTAAAGCATGCACTCGCACAAGCTACATCAGTGTGGTTACCCATACCCTTCTCCTGCCCTTTCTGTCAGGTCTGTATGTTTTCTTTTGTTTGTTGCAGACCCGGTCAGGAGTGTCAGCGGATATTCAAGGCTCAGTTCCCCCAGGACACGGAGCAGTCCAAACAGAAGGTGGGTATGGGTGTGGCTGTGTGTGGGGCTGTGTATGCATTGTGCATTGTCGCTGTTTTCTGTTGTCATCGTTGTAATCATCATCACTATGAATTGTATGATTGTGCATTGTCTCTGTTGTCATTGTCATCATCATCATTATAAGCTGGATCATTGTGGATTGTCACTATTTTCTGTTGTCATTCTCGTCATCATCATCATTATAATGTGGAGGATTGTGCACTGTCACTATTTTCTGTTGTCATTGTTGACATGGTCATTATAAACTGAATGGTGTTGACATTACCATCATCATCATAGTAACCTGGATGACTGGGTGTTGCCAGCTGCTGGGGTTTGGGGTGAGCATCCTGGACGGCATTGACCCCAACCCTGACAACTTTGTGTCCTCGGGCATCCTGCACACACGCAACCAGCAGATCGGCTGTCTGGTCCGCCTGGAGCCCAACCGCCAGGCTGAGGTCAGTGGGGTGGGGGTTTGAGCCTCTGTGTGTGTGTGTGTGTGTGTGTGTGTGTGTGTGTGTGAGTGTGTGCATGTGAGTGTATGCGTGTGTGATATAAAGTCACCAGAAAAGTTGAGATAAATTTCAGGATTAGTGGAATGGCTCCAGTTCATTTTCAGGACTGGGGACCTGTCATCACTGGCACCCCAGTGAATGTTTGTATTATTCTGTGTATGTGTGTGTACTCACACGTTCCTCATGTTGTTGCTGAGTTTTTGTGGATATTTTGAGATAACAAAAGAATCAGTATTAGAAATCTTAGAGGTTCTTCAGGGTGTGTGTGTGTGTGTGTGTGTGTGTGTGTGTGTGTGCGCGCATGCATGGATTCAGATGTGACCCATTTCCTCACTGCAGAAAAAAAAAAGAAAAAGATGTAACTGCCATTGCCAAAAATATTGAGCAATGACAAATATCACAGTCCAGATCTGATGCTGTTGTTGTTCCAGATGTATCGGTTGACGGTGCGGTCCACAAAGACCTCAGTGGTGGAGACCCTCTGTGACCTGCTGGAGAGCCAGTTCTAACCGCTGCCACCACACTGCCGCTGGACACAGGACGGTCGTCTGGGGAGGGGAGGGACCCTACCCCCATCCCTCTCCCTCTCTTCACCTGCTCTTGCCCACCTCCCTGCCCTCACCGCTGCCCCCCCCCCCCCCTTCCCTCTTCCCCCAACCTCTTCTCCATCCCACCCCCCCCCCTCCCCCCCCCCCCCCCCCCCCAAATTTCCCAAACCTCTCTTGTCTTGGGGCCAGTGTGAATTGTGTGTGAAGAATGGTGGACTCCAAGTGGTGGGGAGGAGACGACATGATGGTAGAGATTTGAATTGTCCTGAGGGAGAACAGAGCGTCTGTGAACCCGGTCACAGATGTGTTTGTATGTCTGTGTGTCTGTCTGTATGTGTTGATGGCTTTGGCTGGAAGCTGCTGGCTTGACTTCATGATGGACTGGGTCATGGGAAGCCTCGTTAGTGATGGAGTGTGTTTGACAAATCCCTGGTAACGTCAGATGATGTTGCTGAAAGCCCTGTTGGGAACAGATTGTGTTTTAGGAAGAAATTTTTAAGATTACATAAAGCCCTGCGGCAGAAAGCCCTGTTAACAGCAGAAAGAGTTGCAAAAAGCCATGTTAGCAGTAGATGGTGGTGTAGAAAGCCCTGTTAACAACAGATTGTGTTGTAGGATGCTCTTTTAAAGGCTACGAAAGCCCTGCCAACAACAGACTGTTCTGTAGAACAACAGATGGTTTTGTAGAATGTTAATGCTGAATTGTGTTACATTAATAAGAACTGTTGTTAATGCAGATTGTGTCGTAAGAAGTGATGTTAATGCAGGTAGTCTTGTAGGCACTGCTGTCGGAGAGAGTTCAGGGCATAGGGATCATAGTGGCACCATGGTAGTCCAGCATCCCTAGATGATTAATGCAGCAGACTCTTTGGTAAATGAAATGTGGGAGAGGGCAGGGTATCATCAGAGTGGCTGGGGATAATCAGGAGGTAAACTAAATCTGAACTGACTCGGATTTGGAAAGCCCTGTCAGTTCAGTTAGTGTTGGTGACAAACATTCCCAGGTTGTGAGAGGAGGACTGACCTAGTGGGCATTCTGTATAGACAGATGTTTTTTTTTTTCCATATCTTGGGGGGTTGGAGGATTACTTGTCATGGGACTGTCGCGTGTGCATGTGAGTGTGTGGCCGACCCATTTTTCCAATCATGGTCACTCTTTAGACAGAGCACAGAGAGATTCTGCAGGCGTACAGTGATCCGTCTTTGTCAGACAAGGATAGATCTGTCCTCAAGCAGGAGAAGTTGTGGATGCATTAGTCAGATCATTCTCTCCAAGTCTGAGGCTGTGTGACTCAAACATGTGTTTTGAATGCCCAGGTTTAAGAGATGTGGCTTGTTCATTGTCAGGTCCAGGTGGTCTGCCCCCAAACTTGTGTCGTCAAGGGTGGATGGAGGGTGTATGGCTATTTTGAACCGTAATGAGCTGGTTTGAGTTAAAGTGGATTAAAAAAAATGTAAGCTAGTAAGGTCATTCCATGGGGTTTTATAAAACACTGTAACAATGTGGAGGAGAAGCAAACTGCTATCTAGTCGTTTGGTCATTGTTTGTTTGTTTTTTTCCCTGTGTCGTGAGAGATTTGTATCTGTGTTTTTTTTTTTTTATAGAGATATATTTGAATGTTTTGAGAGTTATCACCTGTGGTCTATTTGTCAGTGGTTGATTTTACTTGCAGCTGTTTGCTTGTAGAGCCACTGAAACCAACCATCCAGAACACTTGCAGTATTATTCGATAGCACGGAGTGCATCCTGTGTTTCAACTGACAGTTGAAGAATCAATCGTGTGGAGACAGGGATCAAACTGAGCTTTGTGGAGGAACTGCTATTTCCTTGCCATGCCATTCCCACAGTTCCTTCAATGCCTGCAACTCTCTTCAGTGGGCTACAGTTCATTCAATACCTACAGGTCATCCAACCGCCTACAGTTTATTAATGCCTGCAGTTCTCAGTGCCTACAGTTTATTCAACGCCAGCAGTTCATCCATTGTGCATAAGGGGGTGGAACTCGTCTGGTTCCATAGAGGGAACAACAGAACCAATACAAGGATGCCAGTAATTCAGGATGGACAGACCTGAAAACCACCCAGTTGTTTTCTTTTTGTCTCCCCAGTTTGTTCTTTTTTCTTCAGTGACGCAGGCTTGTGCCAAACATGAAAGTCATCAGTCCTAGGAAAGAGTCAGAGGCACAGATTCTTTGCAGTGTCAGTCTGCAGCACTGAAAAGCATGTTGGTGTAGATCCTGTTAGAGGACAAATCAGAATCAGGAATTAGACAGAAAACAAACCAGGCTTTTTTTCTTTTTTTTTGTCTCTGAGCTTGAACACACATCAGTTTCTTTTTTTTTTTCTCATTTTTTCACCACTTTTTGTTTCTAACTTAAAACCTGAAAAATGTTTTTAATCTAACAAGTGTAAACCTACACAGTGGTACAGAGGGTTGCGAGTTCTCTCTGTTGCTGTGTCAGGATGGGAAAAGCCACGGGGTGTCGCTGCTCTGTGAGACTTCTGGTGTCCGTCACCGTCGCGTAAACCTGTCGTCTGATAACTTGCTACAGGGCACAGGTGTGCATGGTTTGAAGTCCTGTTGACTCGTGATAGGGTCCTGGTAATGGATGAGGCCATGGTCAACCTGCTTGGAGAAACTGTACAAGGTCTGGCTTGTTGGTGATGAGGGACTGGCGGCATGTGTTGAGGTCATGAGAGTGAAGATGTGGATCTCTTGGTCCATAGAGTTCCTGGTGCCGAGGTGGTAGAGGCTATCCTGATGGGGATGATGCAGCCAGGCCAACGTTGAATCATTCCGGATAGTGTTGTAGGTCAGTGTTGTGGGGGCTAGGAGGGAAGAGGGGGTTGGGGGGGGGGGTGTCACTGGTCTGTCTGTAGCTAGGCTGTAGTCTGACCATAATGTAGACAAAGTTTTATCTTCGGTGTCTGTCCGTGGTTTCTCTGAATGTCTGTGAGAGGATTCTGATCTTCATGGCTGACTGACTCCTGCATCAAGGCATTGGGGGGATCCTCATAGCGCCTCAACGTTGCCGAACATTGTGTGTGTGTCTGTTTTTAAAACGTTGTTCATTATGCAGGTAGTGATTGTGACATGACTCTGTAGAAGGTGTGTGGTAGTGTAGGTGCTGTGTAGCAGTTGTTCATGTTAGTTGTTGTTGAACAGGATGGAAGAGGGCAGCAGTCACACTGCCCCCTGTCTGTGATCCTGTATTGCTCACTGTGCTCCTCTCATCTCACCATGAGATTGTCTGCGTGGAAGACTCATTGGACTGGATTTTGTATACTGTGTGTTTGCAATGCAGTTTTCATTTTTATATCACCCTGTTCTCTGGTTGCCTGTGGCTGTCTGTCCTTAACAGAAGGAGCAGTCAACATTAGGCGTTTGCTTTGGGGTCATCTCATCAACTTTTTCACATTTTTTACTTTTTTTTTTTTTTTTTGGTAATGATAGATTTAGAAGTTTGCATAAATAGCACATTGATGCCTGCATCAGGGGAGGCAACTGAATCCAGGTGGCATGCATAAGGAGAGGGAACTGAATCCAGGCGGTGTCAAACAGGGTTAGACAATGAAGCTGAAGCGCTCAGACTGAACGGGCAAGGGGACGGCACTAACTCACTGCGGTATAGCAACCAGCAGAAAACAAGCAGTTTGTAGCTGTGGTTGATGGGCAATGCAGAACAGCGGGGTCTGTAGGCGAACAATGCATTGTGGGACAGACTGGGCATGGACTGCGCAGCTGGTTTGCTCTGGGTGGCCTAGCTGTTTTTTGTCTCTGGGGTTTCTGGTTGATTTGCTTTGTGTGTGTGTGTGGTTTTGTTTTTGCCACAATAAATGATGGTTTTTTAAAAGTTGTGTCCATAATGTTGAAGTCTGGCTGTTGATAGTACTGGTTTTGCAGCAATGACTGTGTCTTGTTATGTACTTGACATGTGTAGTTGTTGGATGTGGCTGCTAAAATTTTGAGTCGTTTCATGGTAAGGTTCATCACAGTGATATAGACTCGGAGGCCAGACATCAGACATTTTTTGATGGTGTGATTTTTGATCAAGCTTTAAGTGTCCAGATTGTCTCTCCTCCCTTCATTTTGAACCCCCTCGTCTCCTCCTCCATGTCCATTCCCCCCTGGCTCTGGATGTAATGATTCACTGGCTGCAGGTCTGTGTTCCCTTTGGCCATCATGTTTCATGTCTGACTGTAGTGGTAGCATCAGACTTTGGATGTGAAATGATGGTAGTATAAATGGAACAACAAAACTTGCTCATTTCTTAATTTGTTGCTGTTTTCCAAGGCTGGCTTTCATTTTTTCGCATTTTGTTCATCCATTCTCCGTAACGACCATCAAGAAGCAGGTTCAGGAAAAGCAGTTCACTTTAAAGCGCTACTCTGTCCATGTTGAGTGTATTCCCATCTTACTAATCCTTGCCCCCCCCCCCTATGTGGATGAGGGAAATGATGGGCAGGTGTGCTGCCAGAGGGCAGTTGGACTCTCCCCATGCAGGAGCTGGTATGAGTCAGGCTTCAGGATGTTGTGTAGCCAGTCTTGGTTCTTTGCCCCCCCCCCCCCCCCCCCGCGGAGACTTTCAAGAAATAAATACGTGAATGGACAAGAAGAAAAGACAATGCTTGGTGAAGCCCTGTGGGCATTGAAAGTCACAAGACATGCACAGTGTAGGTTCTGAGTCCGGTGCTCAGTGTTTTTGGTGGACTGTTGACGCAATTGTCTGAACCTCCCTCAGGGGGAAAACAGTGCATGAGCATCAGTAACCTAGGACTAGGAGGCCTGCTGTTTTAATTTGTGTTTTTCTTTTTTTTTTTTTTTTTTTGCTTTTTTTTAACTTCTTGTTTTGCTTGATAACACTCTGAACATAACATATGTAACTTTTGCTCATTTAAAGGAAAGGTGACAGTCATCAGTCTGCCGTTTTTGTGTCTCTGAGACTGTCAGTCTATCTCAGCAAAGTAATCCAGCATTAGAACCGATCTTCAGGGTTCGTAGAATCCCACTTGCTCTGCCCATTACCTCCCCTGCCCGTCTCATTGGTGGCCATTTTTTTTCCTCGAGCGGGAGGGCATGGTGCAGAGATGGGAGGGAACGGGTGGGGGTGGAGAGATGGGAGGGGAAGGGGGGGGGGGGAGATAGGGGGAAAAAGGGCAGCAGATATACCTTGTCTCTCAATGGTCAGGGAAATGCAATCCAGGATTTTGTACATTCCGCTCGTCACTGTTCACTCACTGGTTTTATTTAGCTCATGTGTGTAATATCAAGTTTTGTTGGGTGATTTGCCCTTATGTGACCGCCACATGAAACATCTGCAGAACTTGGTGGGGTTGGCAGGAAGGAGAGAGAGGGGGGGGGGGGGGGGGGCATCTAAAGTGAGCGCATTTATGATTGTTACGGAGGTGTCTGTGGTGACAGCATTGTTTGAGGTATTCCTTAGCATGTTGAGCACTTTTTGTTGTGCCATGGTGACAGTGTATTTGGGTTTTTTCCCCTTCTGTTCATGTGTGCAGTTGTGGTTAGAAGGTTTTTGTCTCGTTTTGTTTCCCTTTAGTTTAATGTAAGGGTGTGGTGATGTGTTTTTTTCTTAATCTTGATTCCAGCCCTCAATCACGTACATTGAGTTTCTGAGTTAGGAAAGGAGGTTGGATGAACATGTTATTTTCACTTTACAGAGGAAGTGGACAGAGAAAGATTTTTTTATGTCCTTTATTTTGTCTTGTTTCACAACCACAAGTCTTTTTTTTTTATTTGAGCTGTCCTGCACTCATTGGTCCCAATTTTAAAACATTGTTGTGTGTGTCACTAAATTAATTGTATTTTTGAAGATGGAAAAAAAAGTCGTGAAGAGCGGCGTTAGGACCGGCTTGGTAGTATGTTTCCTGGGTCACATTTGTGTGACATAGACGATCGTGCTCAGATTTCTGTGAAGTTTTGCTTGACATATGCGTGTGTTTTTGGGGGGGGGGGGGGGGGGGGGGGGGGGGGGGGGGGAGGGGGACAACTAAAGTACAACAGTCTGCTCAGCTGAGTTTCATATGTTAGCATTGGCTGTTGACTGGGAGATGTTTCTCACTCTTGTTTCAAGATGTTTAATTCCCATAATACTCATTCTTTTTTTTTTTCATTTTGTTAACAGAATTATTTTAGGGGTGGGTGTGGGGATGGGTGAGCATTTCTTTTTATTCTGTCTACAGAAGATTACTTTTAAGTTATGTATATTTTGTTTACATTGAGGATCGTTTTTAACAAAGTTAATAAACGGAATGCATAACCATATCAATATGAATTACAATTGCATTTTGTGCTTCTGTCTCCCTCCCTGTCTGTCTTCCCCCTCCCTTTGCCCTCTCTCTCTCTCTCTGTCTCCCTCTCTCTCTCTCTCTCTGTCTCCCTCTCTCTCTCTCTTTCTCTCTCTCTCTCTCTCTGTCTTTTTCTTATTTAACAATGAAGGGAGAGCTAGTTTCAGAGTGACCGGATAGAGCTGGGCTGTGGGTCAATGGACATGTGGATGACCAGAACAGGGGGTGGGGACATCTGTCAGTCCTTCATACAGGTTCTGGTTCATATGTTCCCACAGGCATTCTGAAAGGAGAACGCTCAATGGCTTGACTGTTGCTGTTGTTTTGATTTGGTTTTCGTTTTCTTAATTTTTACCTTGTTTCCCATCGAATGCTGTTTGTGTCTCTGTATAAGATGCTAGTTTGCCTTTACCAATTTTATCACCCCAGTGTTTTACACCCTTTCTCTTCCCCTCTGTAACGAATAGTTTTGTCCGTTGCACCGACTAGTTCTACATAGTCATTCTGTAGAATTTTTTGTATGTTTTTAAAAACTTGTCATGATATTTAAGATGTGTATGTAGACAAAGCCGTTATGGAAGGATGTCGGATAACAGTAGGTACATACACTACCTGTTTCATATACCTGTGTATACCATGGGCACATGTACTGTGATGTGATGTTTGTTGTCTATGTTGTATGTGCGTGCATATAGATATGTATATCTTACGGACATGTACACAGTCATCATCATGATCAGTCATTTTTGGCTCATCAGTTTGTGCATGTGTTCGCAGAGGGAGTCGATTGGCTTCCACTCATGCACGTTACGGTGTGGATGTGAGCGGTGAAATAAAGTGAAAAAATACTCTGGAGTGAGGCTCTGTGTGGTATGATGTGCGCTGCTTCTGAGTAAATGTGTGTGTGTGTGTGTGTGTGTGTGTGTGTGTGTGTGTGTGTGTGTGTGTGTGTGTTGTATGCATCTGAATTCCTTGGGACCATTACAGGAGCCAGAGACATGAAGACGTCAGAGGCAACCTCCACCTCCCTCCTCCACCCTCTTCTCTTTTCAGGCATACCTCAGCTCTAAATGGCATTTTTCATCAGCCATGTGATGTTAGCAGCTAAAGTTGAAGAAGGAATTATGCGTGCCTCAACTTCTATGCTCCCCTTCTCCCTCCCCCCCCCCCAATCCCACCCCCCCCTCCCCCACCACCACCCCATACACACCACCTGCCCCTATGCCTCTCTTGTGCTTTCCTCTCCTCCACCCTCCTCCTAACCACATCCCAATCCCCTTTCCTCTGCACCTTCCATCAAGATTGGGGTAAACAAATGCGAATCAATAAACGAGAATATCCCCACATCTTGCCTTCTAATGAATACGTAAGGTATCTCTCAGTTGTAAACCTAGTATTAACTCTCCCACCCCAGACTGCAATCTCCAGCACTCTTTCCTCCCACCCTCTGCTCTGCTCCACCCTCCCCTCATTCCCTGAGTTCTTCCCCTTTTTGGATGAGCTGAGCCATCTTGTAACGAGAAGGCGTGCGACACATTTCATCTGCTCTTAGCCAGGACGAAAACTCCCCAAACTCAGGAATACCAGTTAAAAGGAGATAACGAGCAATAGTTTTTTTCTCTTTCAAATAAATCATAGGTTTCCAGAAAATCCATGCTTTCAACTTAACATGGTCTGATAAATGTAGATATCTTACATTTTTAGGTGAATGGAGTTATTCCCTTCACAATTTGTGGTAAAACTCTTCAAAGTGTTCACACAAAGTCCATTCAAGTTCTTTTCCTTTCATCCAAGAAGAATTTGAAAAAGGAAGTTAAGCAGTATCAATCAGTTTGATATAATACGAAAGTTACAGATTATCGTAACCGGAATCAAAACTTTACGTCCTTACGTTGATTTGAACCTACTCGCACCCACTTCTCCTTAAGGCACTGTCGGTACAGACATTACAGGGGGAGTGGAGACCTATGTATGAGGCACCGTATAGACATTACGGGTGGAGTGGAGACCTATGTATGAGGCACTGAACATACATTACAGGGGCACTGTCGGTACAGACATTACAGGGGGAGTGGAGACCTATGTATGAGGCACCGTATAGACATTACGGGTGGAGTGGAGACCTATGTATGAGGCACTGTACAGACATTACAGGGGCACTGTCAGTACAGACATTACAGGGGGAGTGGAGACCTATGTATGAGGCACCGTATAGAGATTACGGGGGAAGTGGAGACCTATGTATGAGGCATTGTACAGACATTACAGGGGCACTGTCAATACAGACATTACAGGGAGAGTGGAGACCTATGTATGAGGCACTGTCAGTACAGACATTACAGAGGGAGTGGAGACCTATGTATGAGGCACTGTACAGACATTACAGGGGAAGTGGAGACCTGTGTATAAGGCACTGTCAATACAGACATTACAGGGAGAGTGGAGACCTATTATGAGGCACTGTCAGTACAGACATTACAGGGAGAGTGGAGACCTATGTATGAGGCACTGTACAGAAATTACAGAGGGAATGGAGACCTATGTATGAGGCACTGTACAGACATTACAGGGGGAGTGGAGACCTGTGTAAGAGGCACTGTCAATACAGACATTACAGGGAGAGTGGAGGCCTATTATAAGGTACTGTCAGTGTAGACATTAGAGGGAGAGTGGAGACCTATGTATGAGGCACTGTACAGATATTACATGGGGAGTGGAAACCTATGTATGAGGCACTGTACAGACATTACAAGGGGGAGTGGAGACCTTTGTATGAGGCACTGTCAGTACAGACATTACAGAGGGAGTGGAGACCTTTGTATGAGGCACTGTCAGTACAGACATTACAGAGGGAGTGGAGACCTATGTATGAGGCACTGTACAGACATTACAAGGGGGAGTGGAGACCTATGTATGAGGCACTGTACAGACATTACAAGGGGGAGTGGAGACCTTTGTATGAGGCACTGTCAGTACAGACATTACAGAGGGAGTGGAGACCTTTGTATGAGGCACTGTCAGTACAGACATTACAGAGGGAGTGGAGACCTATGTATGAGGCACTGTACAGACATTACAAGGGGGAGTGGAGACCTATGTATGAGGCACTGTACAGACATTGCAGAGGGGGAGTGAAAACCTATGTATGAGGCACTGTACAGACATTACAAGGTGGAATGGAGACCTTTGTATGAGGCACTGTCAGTACAGACATTACAGAGGGAGTGGAGACCTATGCATGAGGCACTGTACAGATATTACAGGGGGAATGGAGTCCTATGTATGAGGCACAGTCAGTACAAACATTACAGGGGTAGTAGAGACCTATGTATGAGGCACTGTACAGACATTACAGGGGGAATGGAGTCCTATGTATGAGGCACTGTCAGTACAGACATTACAGGGAGAGTGGAGACCTGTGTATGAGGCACAGTACAGACATTACACGGGGAATGGAGACCTATGTATGAGGAACTGTACAGACATTACAGGGGGAGTGGAGACCTATGTATGAGGCACTGTCAGTACAGACATTAGAGGGAGAGTGGAGACCTATGTATGAGGCACTGTCAGTACAGGCATCACAGGGGGAGTGGAGACCTATGTATGAGGCACTGTACAGACATTACAAGGGGAATGGAGACCTATGTATGAGGCACTGTCAGTACAGACATTACAGAGGGAGTGGAGACCTATGTATGAGGCACTTTACAGACATTACAGGGGGAGTGGAGACCTACGTATGAGGCACTGTCAGTACAGACATTACAGGGGGAGGGGGGTGGGGTGGGGGGTGGAGACCTATGTATGAGGCACTGTGCAGCACTACAGAGGGAGTGGAGGCCTATGTATGAGGCACTGTCAGTACAGACATTACAGGGGGGTGGATACCTATGTATTAGGCACTGTACAGACATTACAGGGGGAGTGGAGACCTATGTATGAGGCACTGTCGGTACAGAGATTACAGGGGGAGTGGAGACCTATGTATGAGGCACTGTCAGTACAGACATTACAGGGGGAGTGGGTACCTATGTATGAGGTATTGTATATACATGACAAGGGGAATTTAGACCTATGCATGATGCACTGTCAGTACAGACATTACAGGGGGAGTGGAGACCAATGTATGAGGCACTGTCAGTACAGGGGGAGTAGAGACCTATGTATGAGGTAATGTACAGACATTACAGGGGGAGTGGAGCCCTATGTATGAGTCACTGTCAGTACAGACATCACAGGGGGAGTGGAGACCTATGTATGAGGCACTGTACAGACATTACAGGGAGAGTGGAGACCTATGCATGAGGCACTGTACAGACATTACAGGGAGAGTGGAGACCTATGTATGAGACACTGTCAGTACAGACATTACAGGGAGAGTGGAGACCTATGTATGAGGCACTGTCAGTACAGACATTACAGGGGGAGTGGATACCTATGTATGAGGCACTATCAGCACAGACATTACAGGGGGAATGGAGACCTATGTATGAGACACTGTCAGTGTAGACATACAGGGGAAGTGGAGACCTATGTATGAGGCACTGTACAGACATTACAGGGGGAGTGGAGACCTATGTATGAGGCACTGTCAGTACAGACATTAGAGGGAGAGTGGAGACCTATGTATGAGGCACTGTCAGTACAGGCATCACAGGGGGAGTGGAGACCTATGTATGAGGCACTGTACAGACATTACAAGGGGAATGGAGACCTATGTATGAGGCACTGTCAGTACAGACATTACAGAGGGAGTGGAGACCTATGTATGAGGCACTTTACAGACATTACAGGGGTATGGAGACCTACGTATGAGGCACTGTCAGTACAGACATTACAGGGGGAGGGGGGTGGGGTGGGGGGTGGAGACCTATGTATGAGGCACTGTGCAGCACTACAGAGGGAGTGGAGGCCTATGTATGAGGCACTGTCAGTACAGACATTACAGGGGGGTGGATACCTATGTATTAGGCACTGTACAGACATTACAGGGGGAGTGGAGACCTATGTATGAGGCACTGTCGGTACAGAGATTACAGGGGGAGTGGAGACCTATGTATGAGGCACTGTCAGTACAGACATTACAGGGGGAGTGGGTACCTATGTATGAGGTATTGTATATACATGACAAGGGGAATTTAGACCTATGCATGATGCACTGTCAGTACAGACATTACAGGGGGAGTGGAGACCAATGTATGAGGCACTGTCAGTACAGGGGGAGTAGAGACCTATGTATGAGGTAATGTACAGACATTACAGGGGGAGTGGAGCCCTATGTATGAGTCACTGTCAGTACAGACATCACAGGGGGAGTGGAGACCTATGTATGAGGCACTGTACAGACATTACAGGGAGAGTGGAGACCTATGCATGAGGCACTGTACAGACATTACAGGGAGAGTGGAGACCTATGTATGAGACACTGTCAGTACAGACATTACAGGGAGAGTGGAGACCTATGTATGAGGCACTGTCAGTACAGACATTACAGGGGGAGTGGATACCTATGTATGAGGCACTATCAGCACAGACATTACAGGGGGAATGGAGACCTATGTATGAGACACTGTCAGTGTAGACACTACAGGGGAAGTGGAGACCTATGTATGAGGCACTGTACAGACATTACAGGGGGAGTGGAGACCTATGTATGAGGCACTGTCAGTACAGACATTACAGGGGGAGTGGAGACGACGAATCCCTGACAATGGACCTACGTTCAGTAGGGAGAGTCTTGCACTGTATAAGTAATGCACTTCATATGAATCTGAACTCAAGATACCAAGGAGAACAGGGGGGGGGGGGGGGGGGGGGGGGGGGGGGGGGGGAATGTCGAGTGATACAAAAGAAAAACACCTTCCTCACCAAACCACCCTAACCAACCTAACACTTACCCCGCATCTCTTTCACTGTCCCAAAGTAAGGGACTGCCTGATCCCCTTCCTGGCCCCCCTCGCCCCCCCCCCCCCCCTCCACACACACACAAACACACACACACACACACACACACACACACACACACACACACACACACACACACACATACACACACACATCCCAGCCAGCCTAAGTATCAGCCCAACATCACACAAAAAAAATTCAACATGAAAATATTTCAAAGGGAATGGAACCGAAGCTGCACAGCGTATAAACAATTTCCGTTATTGTCAGTAGATGCCACAACAATCCTAGTCTCTAGCAAGAGGCCGCTGAGCTGTCTTTCCGCGATTCGGTTGAAAGGCTTATCTTGGATGAACTTATCCTTATCTTCACTTATCCTAGGAACCGCACAGTCCATTCTTGTCGACAGGAACAGCCTGACCTCCGAGTTCGATCATCTGCAGCAGCATCCAGGGCCAGAGGATATCCACCACAGCCTGGAGGTGAAGTGAGGACAGAAGGAAGAAGTAGACGCAGAGGAGGGAGCAAGGGGGAGGGGGGGGGGGGGGTTAAGGGATATGGAGAACTCCGAGATAAGCGTGGAAGACAAGGTGGTTTTTAGGTCAATGGGAAATGCTGGGGATACTCCAAGGGCAGTGCGTTTGGCATGCAGGGAAACCTGGACTAGGTAATGGAAGTTCGGACGAAAGATGGCGGAAGATGGGACGTCTTGTCGCAGTGGTGTAAACGTTCCTTGTAGTCGGCCATCCCCAGCCCCTACTCCTGCTACTAAGCAGGAGTGCCAAGGGAGCGAAATCTCTCACAAAGGGCCTTAAGCGCTTAAGACGACTAGAATTTTGAGCGTGGTGGAGAAATGGATAGTTGGCCGAACAGCAGTTATGCCCTCGCCCAGCGCAGATTTTGGAACTGTGTGAATGAGGTCGAAGTTGTCAGGTAACTAACTGTCAGACGACAGCAGCCATTCAAGGCGGTGAAGACCCCTCCCTAGTTCGAACCTTCCTGACAGCGAATGAGAGATAAATTCTTCCACCAGGACCTCGGAGCAACAAGTGAATGCTAACAGTCTTTTGCTTCTTCACTCGGTATTGCTGTAAGGCACTGTGTTGATGCTGTTGTCAGGCTGATTGGAATGCGTTTGGCCAACATTGTCTTGGCTTTCTATCGGATAATTACTGTGTGAAAGTGATCCCCGAAGTTGTCGGAAATTTACTGTGTCCATTTGGTGAGAAGTGCTTGTTTGCTAAGCTATTTTGTAGGAACGTGTGTAGATGATGATGTGTGGAAGAACGCAGCTAGAGGGGAATTCATTGTGGATGTGAACAAGGTGGTAGAGAAGCAACATGGACAAAGGCATGGCCTAGGGGGAGATTCTTAGTTTCCATCCCTATATAAACTAAACGGAGAACGAGAGGAAGAACAAGACGATACGAGAGAAGAGTATGCAGGACAGATTAGGGTCTGAAAGAAATGTGGTCTGGGCGACAGAAGTGAAAGGTGTTTAACGTAGCGCTTAGGCGTCAAAGACAAGCTGAGAAAGCAAAGGTTAAGTCCGAAACCCAGACGTCGACAAAAACCGAGTCCAAAACCCAGAGGTGGGTAAAGAAGAAAAGAAGACTTCTACGTCGACAAAAAGCGAGTCCAAAACCCAGAGATGGGTAAAGAAGAAAAGAAGAAGACTTCTACGTCGAAGAAGATCCCCAGAAACGACCACAGAGACCCAGTCCTGGAAGCTAGTGCCAGACAACTCAAGGCGTCACTGGCGCCCAGTGCTGAAGCAATTTGCAGTGACTTGTTCGAGAACTGTGGTGTGGTGTGGTGTGGTGTGGTGTGTGGTGTGGTGTGGTGTGGTGTGGTGTGGTGTGGTGTGTGTGTGGTGTGTGTGTGTGTGTGTGTGTGTGTGGAAACCTGGCCAGGTAGGTAGCCATTGTAGCTTATAACCCGGGATTAGGAAGTACTGACTTCTCGTGTTTTGATTACATACATTGCTTTGTGTACTAAGGATTTTTTGGTGTGAGATTATAAACAGAGTAGAAACTATATCTCTTGTTCTCAGTCGCGTCAGTAGAGGAGTGAATGCGGACAACCCATTCCCAGAAAGAGCGGAATGTTTGGTGGGTGCATAACCGGGCACATAAGTGCAGAGATAACCTTGGTGTGTTAAGCCTGACTTATACATCAACTTAGTTCACTTAAGCAATGCCATCACGATTTCCCCCGTCCTCAACTAGGGGAAACCGGAACAGAAAGATCTGTAACATCGAATAGGGACCCCAAAGCTGAACCAAAAGCTACCCGACGACTCAAAGTATTGGTATTTGGTGCATTATATTCCCCCTCCCCTCTTAAACTATCTCCTCGATTCCGAGGATTATAAACTGATATCTTAGCAAAACAGTCATATGCTCGTGACGGTTTTTAAATCGAAGAGAATTTACACTGAAGATGACATTTCTCAATGACAATTTAACCGACTGAAAGGCAGAAGCCTTACGTAGGCCTATTTGATGGCAATCGACCATTTCTCTATACTCCACTCATCTCTTCGCTTTCTAATTTTTTTTTTCAGAGAGAGAGAGAGAGAGAGAGAGAGAGAGAGAGAGAGAGAGAGAGAGAGAGAGAATTGTGAAGATGAACACAGTAACAGACGGACAAACAACACAATACCCTCACCTGTAGCCAGGAAAGATCGAACTCGCCATACTGCGCTCCAGTTGAAACTATGCACAGAGCACACAGAGATTGGGGGTAGAGCAAGGAATCGAATCCAAGATTCCCACACTGCATCCAACAACACACAAGCCTGAATGGTGATCAGTTTGGCAACAGCTTGCAAGGTAGCAGAAACCCCTGAACAAGAACTGCCAGTTCTTGACTCGGATCTTCTGCCCAGTGTTCATATTCTGGACAACAAAATGGAGCTGAACGAACAGCAGAGCTGCACGAGCGCAGCGACCTGTTACTGACAGCTGGATAAAGGGCATATGCGGGAGAACAGAATATATGCAATCACACACACGGATACAAACATACACAAGCGTTTGTGACCGCCCATGTTAAGTCATACACACACACACACACACACACACACACACACACACACACACAACACACACCAAAAGGTGAGAACGATCTCCATGCGAGCTGTGACCAAACCGTTCCTTTGTTATTACCATGAAAATTTGTAGGATATGCAACACTGATGTACAGCTGTATTGAGCTTCATTGCTCTGTAGAAAACAAACAGTTCCTTTGCTATAACAATGAAGACTGGTAGACTATACATCACTCGTATAGAACTATACTGAGTTTCATTATATTTAGACAACAGAACGTTCCTTTGCTAGTAGAGTGGTAATCTGTAAGCCCTGCAGCGCTGGCATAGAACTACACTGAGCTTCATTAATATAAAGACCACAAACCGTTCATTTGTAATAAGAGCAAAGTCCACGGAACATTACATTGTACAGTTTCACATTCATCAAGGAGGTGTCACTGCGTGCAGACTAGTACTTATACGCAACACCACATCTGCTAGGTTTTGAGACAACACTGCCCATAATTTCAAGCTGATGGATAAATGAATTAATGACTAAGATGATAGAATTTAAGAAGGTCTCGTAGCTACAACTTGGCAGTTGTCTGACCTATGCATTAGCCCAACGCGCTTGTCAGACTTTGCGTTTTATACATTTTTTACAACAAACCGTTCCTTTGCTGTGACGGCGAGAATGTGTAGGCTATGCAGCCCAGGCTTGAACTCTAAGAGCTTCACAGTACTGTAGACAACAGGCAAGGGCGAGAATGTGTAGGGTAAGCAACATCAGGCTGGAACACTGCAAAGCTGCACTGTGGAGCTGGCAGAAAGCTGAGTTGTCTGGCAGTGTGGCGAGGAGTCTGATAGCAAGACCACATCGACTGTGACCGTGCTTTTTTTCGGGGGGGGGGGGGGGGGGGGGGGGGGGGGGGGCAGGGGGAGGGGGGGAGGAGGGGGTACTAAGTGTTAAAACCTCACAGATTTTATTATGTCCGAGTTGAGCTAGCAAAAGAAGTTAGTAATGAAGTCGTGTACATTTCCATATTCCAGATGAGGTCTGACAAATGTTTTCAATAATCTTACGTATATGTCACTGTCTGTGTGTGAAACTGTCGTTTTTGCGAGTCCAAGCGCACTGCCTTTGCAATTTTATTATTAGCATGTCTATCAAATATCATGTTCTACTCAAAAGGAACTCTAGTCCTTTTCATCAAAAACTTTTGCTCATATTTTTCTCTTTGTAGGAAAATCTCATGTCTTTTTGACGGAAACTCTCATGGTCATTATGAAATAATGCATTTATTTACATGTAACACGTCGCGCTTATTTGTGTTAACATAAAGATTCCATGTGTCTGTCCGGTTAATTAGCTCATCTATAGCAGTATGCATAGTGTCTGTATCGCTGCTCAAAAAATAGATTTTGTGTTGTCCGCACAAGTGTTGCAAGAGCTAACAATCACAACTGGTATACTACTGATAAAATTGTTGACAGAAAATAGGGTCAGGTGCACTCCCTGAGATACACCACTAAGAAGTTTGGTTTGTAAGGAGTGTGCATTCCCAACTGTCTTGTATCCTTTGGGAAATTTGACATCCAGTTGCTTCATATGACTGGGCGTCTACCAGAAGATGGTCATGTGGGACAGAATCAAATGCAAGTTCGAAAGTCCATGTAGACTGACAACATCCAATGGTTTTCTGTTATCCAACAGTTGTGTTAAGTCATCCGTCACTTGCAACTGCTGTGTCACACAGAGAACGTCCAGATCCAAAGACACGTTGGCACTTAGAAAATGAGTTGCTGTTGATCATACGGTGAACTATGCTATCTCCTGAAAAAAAAAAAAAAAAAAAAAAAAACTTTGGAGTTTACACAGCACATGAATTCGAATACCTGATCTGAAATTTCCTGACGATGATCTATGTCTCTTTTCGTAAGAGGTGGCTTTTCCTCTTCCAATCGTGAGGCATTTTCCCTTTCTGTGAAGTGTCAATAAATGGAATAGTGGAGTCGATAGTTCTTTATGAGCCCCTGTTCAACACCGGTGAAATATTTTACGGAAGAAAGAGTTTAACGAAATTTCCGGTGGGTTTTTAGAAGGTGTGTATTAATGAGGTGTGTGTGTGTGTGTGTGAAATAATATGACTTGAGAGTTGACTTCAACTTGGTGATAGCCCGGATATAGCCCTTCACGATCGGCTGGGCTACAACGTACAAGCAATATTCTCTCTCTCTCTCTCTCTCTCTGGAACAGTGTAAAAACATCGTCATTGGAGGAACACACTGTTTCAAAACTTTACAGCAGAATGACACCAGAGGAAAAACACCATTGACGTCACTGTTTACGTTCTGCTATGAACGGAAAACTGTTTCTGTCACCGAAAGCTTTGCCAGTTCATATCCACAGCACACTACAGAAGGATATTCTTTTCTCTTAAATTATGCTTCCAATATCCTGATAGGATATGATACGTAACTTACCAGTTTGAGTTGTTCTAAATGTAAACACGAACGCAGATCGCCTGGCCTCTGACGTCATACTTTTAACACGTCATTTCAAAATCGCCTGCTGCAAAGATGATTTTATCCTGTTTCTGGTCTGAGTAATTATTATTATATTGAACGCATCGTTTAACCTCCGCCCTCAACTGTGAATTACATAATGTGGACGTACTCTTCAGTGTGACAGTCCGTTCTATGTCAGCACAACTGAGAATCTCCACTTTGCCTTTCACGGGGATGTGCGCGACTAGATCTGAAACAGAAACGTCAAAAATTTCGGGGAAAGATCCTTGGAAAGATTCGCGGTCAGTTGTGTGGGGCAGGGCAGGGCAGCTTTCATGGGGATATGCATGGGCAAAACGGAAACGTCTGAAGTCTCAAAAAGATTCTTGGTGGACGACAGTCATTTCGTGGCTGTGACGGTCGCCACCAAATCCAAAACGCAGTCCGTAAAAGCTGCTGCTGCTTTTGAGGAGGCTCCTTTGTGTGTGTGGGTGTCACGAGGAATGCCTCATGAACGTCCTGAACTCTCAGAACTGAACAAACGTATTGTTCTGGAGTCGTGGGTGTACCTTCGGCCCAATATGTTCAAAATCGGACACATTCTGTTCAGCGAGATGTTTGCAGAAGCGCCGGTGTTGACGAAATTGTTCAAAAAATATAACGCCCTCTTGATCAAGGTGCCAGAGGAGTCCCAGAAAGGTCAAGGTCAGGTGACATCCAGGAGGGGCAGGTACTTTGCCGTCAAAAGCCACGTGGACAAGGTGGGTCATGGGTTGGGCAAACTGGCATTTAGGGGTTACCTCCTCATTCTTTGTGGCTAGACCTAACATCTCTGTGCATGAGGGCGTCCACTGTCAAGTATAGTGGATGTGTTGAAATCTATCAGTCTTTAGTGTGACTGGCGTCTATTGAACATCTCTAAATGATTGATTTTGCCAGAAAAACCAAATTAAAACTAAACAAAACAAACCAACAAACAAATCAACAAACCAACCAGCAAACCAACCAATCAACCAACCAACAAACAACAACCAAAAAACCAACAAGAAATAAACTAATAAAAAAAAAGTAACAAGCCAACTAACAAACCAACAAACCAACCAACAATACAACAAACAAACAAATAAACAAACAACAAACCAATCAACATCGCTTATGTTAACTCTAACATGGTAAAGTTTGACATCGACTGGCATAATTAAAAAGAATTAATTGAAAGTGAAGAAACGTAAACACGAAAATATATGTTTCACTAAAAAAAAAAAAAAGAAAAACAACAAAAAAGAAAACAAATTAAAACAAAAAAACTCTAAGCCAGTTTAAAAGTATGAAATCATAATGTCTGTGTATTCATTAAAAATCAATTCTTGATACTCTAGGATACCATCAATATATAAATGACATATAATTTTTCATGGGAATGGCTGGCAGTTATTCATACTTTTCTTTTGTGTATGTATATATGTTTTTGATTTGTGTCTGTTGCTCTGTCCTTTATTTTGTCCAGAGTTTAGTTATATTTTCCTTTATCTTCTCAATTGTGAAATATTGAAATTATATGTAGAGAAACTTGAACGGAAAATAAAAGTGTATATGGAGAAAAAAAAAGTACAAATCATTCAAAAAACATTAAAAAACAACAACAACAACAACAACAACAAAACCAACAACCAACGAACGAACCAACCAACAGACAAACCTAGCAACAAACCAACCAACAGACAAACCAACAAACAAACCAACAGACCAGCTAACCAACCAGCAAACCAACAAATCAACGAACCAACCAACAAACCAACCAATGAAAAAAACAACAACAAACAAACACAGAAACAAACAAACACATTCGAAAACCAGTGTTAGAAGAAGCAGGAAGCCCCAATTTTCAAAGTTTACTCTTAATTGCAACCGCAGAATCTTTAAAGCTGACATGTGAACCACATAGAAAGCGGCTGGCAGCTGTTTGGCCACTCACACTGCTACACAACCAAAACGCCCAAATCACGCCGCTTGTGTTCAGTGCTGCCAGTTCTGATACAAAATACGCAGGGCATCACCTACAGAGCCCCCAGCTGATGACAATAATTGCTTAGTCTCAGAGCCAGAGTGAGCGAGCGTTCCCTCCAGAGGGCGTCACCACGTCCGTTCGACGACAGTCCCCATAAACTAGCCAATACCGGTGACCTCGGCTCAAACTCACCAACGACATAGATGTGGGGAGGAATTCGAAACTAAGGTCACCATTAGGGTAGAATATGAAGGGCCACAGAATCTAAGACCCTTGTTCATGCTGATCGATTAGGATGGGGGATAACGAAGAGGGTGTTATGGAGTTTCATTTTAGTCTGTGACTGTGGGACAGGGCAGTACTCTACATTTACTTTCTTAAAATTATATCCCAGCACCAACCAGGCTTGAGAGATACAGACACCTGCAGTGTTGGTGAGGAAATCTGAGCGACGTCTTCAGAGACACATCCATGAAGAGGATGAAATGCCACTGTGTGGTTTCAGTTTTCCCAGTAGAGCCCTTAGAGAACTCAGCACTGGGCAGGAGCCTGTTGGTACAGAAAAATGCCGCAAATAAATGGCTCTGACAGGAATCGAACGCACGACCTCACAGCCGAGAATCCGCGACACTGACCATTGCGCCACGGCAGACAGCCGTGAGCTAACTGCGGACTGGTCCAGTTATCAGGGACATTTCTGTACGTGGGAGCGTGTGTCTGTGCACCTGCTTTTGGACCATGCTGCAATGCATATGTGTGTGTGTGTGTGTGTGTGTGTGTGTGTGTGTGTGTGTGTGTGTGTGTGTGTGAAAGGGCACGCATACGCTGTCGTATGCACGGTGAGGTGACAGGCAGACACATTTCCGCTAACTTGTTCTCGTTTACTAGTGTGTATGAAGTGCCGTATGGCTCATGCACTTCTAGACCGTCTTGTCAGGCAGGACGCTTTCTTTGTTGCGGTTTAAACACTTTAAAGATGAAAGACCTTCGCCCTCCTTCGCCTTTCCTTCGCCCTCCTTCCCACACACTTCACCCCTTCCCCATACTGCACGTGTGTGTGTGTGTGTGTGTGTGTGTGTGTGTGTGTGTGTGTGTGTGTGTGTGTGTGTGAGGAGGTGGGGGGGGGGGGGGTAGGAGGGGTATTCGGCCTCCTTCCCACACACTTCACCCCTTCCCCATACTGCACATGTGTGTGTGTGTGTGTGTGGGGGGGGGGGGGGGGGGTGTAGGAGGGGTAAGGTAAGGTAATGTTGGCTATAGCCCAGCCGACCGCAAAAGCCAGATCAGGACTGTAACCGCGTTGAAGTCAACTCACAAATCATTAAGAAAAAAAACAACCATTCACACCACCCTTTAAAATGCACCTTCTATGAGTGATGGAGGTGGTTGATATGAAATGATTCTCAAGCTTAGTTTTCTTTGAACAAATGCCTTAGATGGAGTGTTTTATAACCCCAAGACATTTTTACAGAATCCATTCTCTTGCTCTAAACGAACAGCTCCGCTAACCTCGTGGCCAGAAACATTATAACCTTTTTTTTTCAACCTTAGTCCTCTTCTTTTTCTCAAAAAACAAATTGCTTGTTCCTAGTTGTGACAGATTCTCCTTGTTTGTAGGAATCATCAATGTCAGTGCGCCCAGCTTTCAGGTCTGCACACGGTGTGGTAAGACACACAAGTGCCCCCACCCCCCTTTCCCGTCCCCTAAAAACTGCTGCCACCAACACAAATTTCCATCGGGTCATCGCTAAACGTCCATCTGGTAAAGGTATCAAACCTAATTTGATCCTTTGTCCGATCCAGTTTTTACATGGCTCAACGGTTCATTGACGGCGAATTAATATCACTCATGATGTCATTTTCAAATTGTAAACCTCATAGAAAAACAGAATATTTTGTTTTGATGTGTATTTTATGCATAGTCAGACAGGAAAAAAGCATGAAACGGCAGCCCTTTTCTACATTAGCTATGAACACTCATACACATGCATGTCCCTGCCCCATCTCATCGTCTTCTCCCAGTCCCTGACTATCGTGAACGGGAAGATCGACTGTCCAGTCAGAGCTCGTAGAATCGACCATAATTATTCGGAAATCTACAAGGGAGGTAATCTGTTAGAGCTCGCGTCCAGAGAGAGTGACCCCGCCTATTTCTTCTTCTTCTTCCTAAAAGGCTGGTTCACTCAAAAACGAGTAGGTCACCAGCGCGCATGTTAAAAAAATAAAATAAAATAAAGTGCGACTCGGCTGTTGGCCCCTGGAGCAAAATTTGGCAACAAGGGGTCGCACACGATATTCAAAAAGTTAAAAGCAATGGCCAGGTTCAGGCCCAGGTAACCATAAAATATCTGGGGAAGTTAAAATAGAAAAATCAGTCAATATGCAGATTTCAAGACTGTCGTATCAATTTTATTTTTAAATGAGACTGCATTTGTGGCAATCTTGATGGCACCCGGCAGTGAGTTCCATAGCCGTACAGAACTAGGATAAAATGAATGTAAATGGCTGTCAATATTTGATGCAGGTATAGCATAAGATTAACCGCCATTCCTGGTGCTACTTTTATTCAGTACTAGTTGTTCCATTGGGATATCAATTAGTTTAGCTCTGCCTTCGAAGAAGATATTAAGTTTGATAAAAGCTCTTCTCTCTTCTAAGGGTTTCCATTCTAATCTCCTCATGTTCTTCCTAGTATTCCCTTTCTCTCTGATATGGTTCCCTGTCACGAACCGTGCTGCTCTCTTCTGAATCTTTTCGAGGGTATCAATGTCCTTTAGATGGTAAGGATCCCAGACTGAGCAACCATATTCCAGTACTGGTCTAACCAGTGTTTATAGCAGTCGTCCTTAACCTTTTCAGGGCAGTCGTTGATATTCCTGTATAAGAAAGCTAAAATGTTGTTTGCTTTCTTACATACTAAATTGTAATGTTCTTTCCATTTGAGACGACTATCTATAATCACGCCTAAATATTTTGCAGCATTGGTTTCTTTAAGAATAGTATTGTGAATAGAATATTCTGATCTAGTTGGTGAGCGTTTATTACATATACGCAACACTTGGCACTTCTGGGGATGAAATTCCATTTTCCAACTTCTTTCCCACTCTTGTAAAGCGTTTAGATCTTGTAGAATGCGTGTATCATTCTTGCTTCTGATTGTTCTATATACTAAGCTCTCATCTGCAAAAAGCCTTATAGTAGTTCCAGGAGAGAGATTTCTACTTATGTCATTTATATAAATTTTAAAAAAAAGGGCCCCAGAACAGTTCCCTGTGGTACACCTGACAAGACTGGTTTACAATGGGATGACGACCCTTCCACAACAACTTTCTGCGTTCTCCCAACGAGGAATGATCTAGACCATTTTAGCAAAGAACCGCCAGTGCCGATGTGTTCTAATTTAAGCAGCAGGCCCTTATGGTCAACCTTATCAAAGGCTTTAGAAAAGTCTAATAAAATTGCATCTATTTGCTGTCTGTTGTTAAGACAGTTATTAAAATCATTGAGAGCTGTTATTCTTTTACGAATTTTCATTCGACAGATGCCACTGGTTAGCACGCTCAAAGCACTTTGGCCCCATCAGTCAGCTTAGCAGTTCAAACAGAGAGAGAAAATGCCTAAAAGCATGGGTGTGAAACGATGCGTCTGTAATGCAGAGTCTCTATCCCGATCGTAATCCTGGCGTGCGCTTCAAATCAAATATGTGACGCCCATTGTCAGAACTGCTGGAAGGACATCAGAGAGAATAGCTGTAGCAGTTCTGTGTAAGAGACACGTCAAAGGACCTGACTGCCGTGGACTGCCATGATGTGGGGGATGCTCAGTGTGTAAGACAGCGACCCACTCGCCTCACAATGACCCGTAGTAGTTATGTCCCCTCTTCTTTTACTAATTCCACCATATGAGAGAGAGAGAGAGAGAGAGAGAGAGAGAGAGGAGAGAGAGAGAGAGAGAGAGAGATCTGGGAGCAAATCCACTTTCATACCTCAATATTTGAAGTGTGCTTTCTTTTATTCCTTCTAGCTAAAGGAAAATAAATCGTGCATACTTCACATGTTTACATGGACCACAGCACACAGCTTTAAAGGATAGTCCGGCTGCACTGAATCTGACTGGGAGCGACAAGAGTTCAGTGAAGACGACTCGGAGCATCGGCACTGTAAGCCTCTTTATTCTCCATGTCATGTACCACTCACAGTGAAACATGTTCTTTTAGAGCGTCGCGACTTGCATGATGTGAGACATAAACACTTTACAGCAGACTCCATGAAAACCTTGTTCAGGGATGTCCCACCTGATGTGATCTTTGATTTTCAGAAAGAGATCAACATTTTTCATCTGAGCTAAGATTTTACAGAAGAAAGATCTTAAACGCAATTTCCCATGTGTTTTTAGGTGTATTTTAAAGAATTGTGTGAACGAGTTCTTTTTCTTTTAATGATTTGAGTTGACTTCAACGTAGTTACAGGCCTGATATGGCCCTTTGCGGTCAGCTGGGCTATAAGCAACATTATCTCCCTCTTTGTTCAATCTTGCTCCCGCCCCATCCTGTCTCACCCCATCTTCAATTAAAGTAACTTCCCTGTTTGATAATCTGGCGCTTGTTTCTACATGAGGAATTTTCATACCAAAATAAACTTAGAACACACCAGTCCAAATACTTAGACTAGTGAGAGTACCTCCTGCCTCCATGATTATTTGGCTAAGGTACAGATGCCGAAGATAACAAGTAAACGGATGTTACGTATGTCTTCAGGGTAGGCCATTCTGAGAAACCGAGGCAATATTGAGGACATATTGAAAAAGAAATCTAGAGCAATATATATATATATATATATATTTTTTTTTTTTCTTCATTATTTGTTTTCCTTTCATTCTGCCTTCTCCTCCTCCTCCTCCTTGTTCTTGTTCTTCTTCCTCCTCTTCTTCTTCTTTGTTTGTTTGTTTATTTGTTGTTGTTGTTTTGTTTTTTTTGTCTTCTTTTGTTGTGTTTTGTTTTGTTTTGGCGTCCTGATCATTAAAGGCGTTTCTATACCAAGCGGGATGAAAGCACTTGTTTGAACAGGTTAGTATTTGTAAAAATGAAAAAAAATATATAATAATTAAAAATAAATAAAATCGGAGGGAACTTGTCACGTACGTTCTCCGTTGCTTTCCACTGCTGTCTTCAGGTGATGATCATGACACTGCTGTCTTCAGGTGATGATCACTTTGGACACTGCTGTCTTTCAGGTATGATCACTTTGGACACTGCCTGTCTTTCAGGTGATGATCACTTTGACACTGCCTGTCTTTCAGGTGATGATCACTTTGGACACTGCCTGTCTTTCAGGTGATGATCACTTTGGACACTGCCTGTCTTTCAGGTGATGATCACTTTGGACAAGGTCCTGGCCGTTTTGGAGGACACCAAGCGCTTCGAGTATCTGATGCACGAACTGGGCGACCGGCATGCCGAGAGGAACGTGCGCATCGAGTACCTGGACCTGTTCATCCCCTGCTTCATCCAGGCCATCCGCCCTGCCCTCACCGACAAGTGGGCCAGCAGCATTGAGGACGCCTGGGCCGCCTTCCTCAGACATGCCGTGCACTTCATGAAGGAGTCCATCATCTTCTAGCGGGTTGGGGCACAGAGAGGCTTCGGTCTTTGGGAGTCTTGCGTGAGCTTGAATCGTAGATCCTGTGGGAATACTGTGGTGTCGCTAGCAGGCACGGGCAGGCTCTTCGTTGGTGGATCCCTTCGTGTTTTGAAAACTATAAATGTGCTGATTTTTTTTTTTTTTTTTTTGAACAGTGTTAAAGGTTAGTGATGTCCAATACATGCTTGTGAATCCCTCGACTGGTTGTGAGATTGATGTAAGGGTCTGGGGCGTGTTTGAGCCACTGATCGGAGAGTGAGTAAGGTAAGGTAAGGTTGCGAATGGCCCAGACCACCGCTGAGGGCCGTAACAGAGCTGTCACCGCGTTGAAGTCCACTCACAAGTCATTTTTAAAAAATACTCATTCACACAACCCTTTTAAATACACCTTCTAAAAACACATAGGAAATTTCGTTAAAAATCTGTCTTCCGTAAAATGTGAGATCAGTTGAAAAAAAAATGTGCATCTCTTTCAGAAATTCAAAGATTGGGAAAGTGAGTAAAAGGTTCAAACGTGGATGATGATTATGACCATGCACGCGCATACGTCAAGTCATAACTCCTCGCTTGTCAGAGAATCCATCTAACGTTGGTTGGCGGTGCAGATGACTCAGTTTCAGTTTTATCAATGAGGTGTCACTGCGTGCGGTCAGGTCCATAGACGCTACACCACATGTGCTCAGTTTCCGAGACCACACTGTGCATGTTTTAAAGCTGATGGATAAATGAATTAATGACCAAGATGAGATAATTCAAGAAGAGGGTCTCATGGGTACGACTTAGCAGATGTCTGACCTATGTATTAACCCAACGCGCTGGTCAGACGTTGTATACCTACCTAACATTGTGCTATTATTATCAGTGTGTGTGTGTGTGTGTGTGTGTGGCGTGTGTGTGTGTGTGTGTGTGTGTGTGTGTGTGTGTGTGTGTGTGTGCATGGGTGGGTGGGCACACAGATTTAGCGTAAGTGCATAGGAGGTTTGGGTGTATGCTTGATCGGCACTTCTGTTAAACATATACCATGGTTGATGTTAATGAAGGCGCACGCGTGCACACACACACACACACACACACACACACACACACCACACACACACACACACACGCACACACAAACACACACACACACGCACGTGCGCACACACACACGCACGCACACACAGGTACACACACATGTACGTATACACACACACGCGCGCGCGCCACACACACACACACACACACACACACACACACACACACACACACTTGTTCTTCTTCTTCGGGCTGAGCAGCCACAATCAACTTGCTGATTTTTTCTGCTGTGTTACTGGGGGGGGGGGGGGGGGGGGGGGGGGCATGATTTCCTGGTGGGTTTGAAAACAAGGGGAAACCAAAAATGGTAATAAACACCTACGCTACTGATATTACTCAAACCCTAACTGCTATGGGCATTAGCTGGATATAGAGCTGTTGGCCAGCCACCATGGTCGCCTTTAAACCCAGCAAGCTGGGATCTAAGCCAGCCACACACAACGTAGTGTTGGCCAGGCCCACAAGTCGCCATGCCAGAAACAAAAGAAACCAACGGGAGAGAAGGGAAGGGGGCCATATTTTATAACACTAACAATGCGGAGGGGGGGGGGGGGGAAGGGGGGGGGGAGTTGAATGGGACTGCTGGTTGGTTGGTTCTACTCTCCTCTTGACAGCTGTGAGCTGCCAAGAGTGTCAGTAGCTTCTTTGGCTGTAAGGGCGTTCCAGTCCCTGATGGTCCGCGGGAAGAAGGAGAAGCGTCTGTAGTCTGTCCTGCACTGTATTTGTTATACTGCTGGTCATGACCTCTCCCCTTGCGGCATGGCGCTGACTGCAGCTTGCTGTGGTTAATTTGGACCTTGCCAGTGCGAATACTCCGCAGCATGCTGATCCTTGCCTTCTTCCTGCGGTCCTGAAGTGATGGCCAGCCCAGGTAGTCCAGCATGTTACTCACACTCGAGGTGTTATGGTAGCGGTTCAGAACGAAGCGTGCCGCACGCCGCTGTACTGCTTCGAGCTTGCTGATGTTCCTCTGGGTTTGAGGGTCCCAGACCGAGCTGGCGTATTCAAGAATAGGTCCTACAAACGCAAGGTATGCCTTTTCCTTCAGTTCGTTGAGCCGATTTTAAGGTTCCGTCCCAGGAAGCCAAGAGTCTTGCTGGCTTTTGTGGCAATAGCATCAATGTGATGGTCCCAGTTCAGTTCCTTGTGGAGAGTGATGCCCAGATACTTTGATGCTGTTACCTTCTCCAGGGTATGGCCATGTAGTTCATATGGAAAGTCCAGGGTGGTTCGGCGTCTGGTGACTGGGAGTGTGGCACATTTACCTCGGTGGAGCTTCATGTCCCAGCTTTCCTCCCACTCAGCAAGGTGGTCCAGGTCTTGTTGCAGCTGGGCTTGGTCTTCCTTGCAAGTGACCACGTTGTAGACGGCACTGTCATCAGCAAACAGCCTTGACTTGGATGTGACAGTGTCCGGGAGATCGTTTATATAGGCCAGAAATAGGCAAGGGCACACACACACACACACACACACACACACACACACACACACACACACACACACACACAGCAGAGGGGAGAGAGAGAGAGAGAGAGAGAGAGAGAGAGAGAGAGAGAGAGAAGGCGTCACTCTGGAAGAAACGATTGTCTCTGAAATGTACGTGATATCATTCTTGCACGGGTCATCCCCTCTGCTTTAATTAATACGATTATCCTAGTTAAGGCGCACAGGGATCTCACACCTCTCCTATTTCATTCAGTGACTGCCGTGACACAGACATAGGCTACACGCTTTGACAATCTGTCGGTCTTGAAAGAAGATATCAATTGTTGCCCATAAATGCCAGCGTGTATCATGCGTCAATCGTTTATTTAATCGTTTATTTAACACTAAGAATATACGCATTTCTGCGCATGCACACGCAAATGTGTGTTAGCATACGTCATGCGCGCGCGCGCGCGCGCGCAACACACACAACACACACACACCAACCACATATATATATTTTATATATATATAATATATAGTACACACACAACACACACACACACACACACACACACACACACACAGAAAAATGATGGAATGTTTTGTTCTCGGCGGAAACCGGGCGGTAACCGTCCATATACGCACATGCAAGTGAACTTCCGTAAGGCTCTTTCACAACCACAGCAAATTGCTTCCCGAGAACTAAATCAAGCGTTCACCGATACAGTATCGACGTCATAGGCTGATACGCTTATCTTTTGCCTTTTTCACCGAACAGTATAACAGGCCTACATGGAGTATCTTCACATCTCCTGATCAGAATCCGAGATCAAGAGGAGTTCGCAATGTGAACCCATGCCTAATTAGTCACACATCCAATCAAGGAAATGCTGGTTGCCTGGTTGTCGACCCGCACATTGCAAACAACACATCATTAGAAACGGGCTAGCATTGATGTGAATCAGCCCCGGATGAAAGGGGAGTAAGTCTAATTCAGTGCGCCTCCGTGACTCTTATCAGAAAAGAAAAGCTATTCTTACACGTCTTCCTGATCAGTGGTTCATTAGTGAATTACCTACGGTCTGATTAATTACATTCAGGTTTGATGTCTGGACCCGCTAAAAGGTAATAATTATAGCTGGCGGAAAATTAGCGTGGTGTTTTTGATATGTACGTACATCTGATTGACTGCTTCAGTGTACATGTAAAAATGAACGGCGTTGGGTTTCGGCTGATTCCTAAGCTCTGCTATCGGCAGTGGATCTCTCTCTCGCTCTCTCTCTCTCTCGCTCTCTCTCTCTCTCTCTCTCTCTCTCTCTCTCTCTCTCTCTCTCTCTCTCTCTCCTCTCTCTCTCTCTCTCTCTCTCTCTCTCTCTTGTGTGACAACAAAAGGGGATTTCTAGTTCTTGTCTTTCTCTGTTTCTCGTGGTTATCAGGCTGTGTTCCTTTGCTGATCAACCCACCGCCAGACCCTGTGCACATATCATCATTCACATGGGCACGCACAAGAACAAGACAATCCGTACAGCTATGTGACTTTCACTGAGCTGCAACCTTACAACTCTGTCATTTCTACAGAAACGATGTAAATGTCAGGACAATTTAGGAAGCGCCCATCCTAAAAACCTGTAGGCTATCAGCCGCTTTTCACATTTCAATAGATTAATCCGCCTCCCCTCCCCCCCCCTCCCCCCCCCCTCCCCGCCCTCCTTGCCTCCCTGCACATAAACACAAAATAGTCGACCTACCCAATTCTTTTTCTTTTTCTTCTTCTTCTGCAGTCGATTGTTTTTGGTTGCGTCAGATCAAAGGTAGTACGCCTTAGGGGGTACTATCTTTGGTCAATCTTCAATCCAGTCACCACGATGAATCCCAGTCTTCTCGAGGTCTTGACGGCTGCCCCAAAGCTGCATCTGAAGTTCTGCACCCTCTGACCTACCCATCTGACCAGGCAGATGTTTTGTCCTCCTTGATGAGTTTATTTTATTATTTTTCATGTTTTTAAGATTTCCTGAACTGACCAAACAAACAGACTTGAAAGTAAAGCAGTCCGGGTGGGGAAATGAGCCTTGAGAATAACGGTGGAGTCAGCAGTCTATCATACAAACGGCTTGAATGAATAACAACAACAACCCCGCAACTTGCAATGTGTTTGTTCCATTCATTTGGTGGCCTGCTAGTGCAACTGCGATTTTCAGAATAACATGATTGTAAAAGCGTGCCCCTGGATTAACCGCTGTCAAAAAATAAAGTCGAAGGCCTTAAACCAATCTTCACTCAAGAGTCTGAACACAAGGTGAGCCTTTTGAGCTGTCGCCATCTGCAACTGTGGTGCAAAAAGATATTTATTTTCGTCATCTTCCATCACGTGAAATTCTCCTCTAACTGGTAAAAAAGCTACAGAATTCAACGAATCACACGGTCCGACATTCATGATGATATTCGTACAAGAAAACAGAGCAGAAAAAAAAAGAAGAAATGTAAACAAGCTTAAGTGAACTTCTGCGTCTTTTCGTTCAAAATCCACACTTTTTTTTATAAATAGAATGAATGTGTAGTTTTTAAAGGCGTAGAATTCAAAGACGAATACATTTTGAATTACGTTCAGCGAGTATTTCTGTCTTCATGCTCAAAAATAGTAACATACTCTGATTAGTAGGAGCAGCTGTCGGCATTCTCATTCTCCACTATTTCCGGGAAATGGCTGTTTGCCTTTTTACCGCAATTCATAGCTTTTTTTGTGAAAAAAAGAATTTTTTGCGAGAAGAACATGGCCTTTCGGCGATGCTATTTGTAACCCTTTCCACGGATATAAACGTCCTCCTTTTCCCAGGCTCAACTTTAAACAAACAAACAAACAAACATTTACCAACCAACCAAACAACAAAGCAAACAAAACAAACAACTCCGGTAATAAAGCATACAAATATATTCCAAATCATAAACATGCACTTTTCTCTCTCTCTCTCTCTCTCTCTCTCTCTCTCTTCTCTCTTCTCTGTGTGTGTGTGTGTGTGTGTGTGTGTGTGTGTGTGTGTGTGTGTGTGTGTGTGTGTGTGTGTGAAAGCGTTCACTTAAAGAAGATATTTACACAATTGTTGCTTAGTTTCTTCCGCTAAAACATTCAAAGGTGTAGGGGACAAGGGAGGGGCGAAGGGGATGTGTCCCATATGATGCTCGACCCCGGAACCCATGGTCTCTCCTTTTTCTGGCAATCGCTATCTAGGTAAGCGTGTTACCACTGGGCCCATCATCACAGCTAGAAGTGAGGACTGGTAAATGTCTAAGTGATCACCGATGTCCAGTGTGTGTTGTGTGTGTGTGTGTTGTGTGTGTCTGTGTGCGCATGCCCTGTGTGTGTGTGTGTGTGTGTGTGTGTGTGTGTGTGTGTGTGTGTGTGTGTGTGTGTCTGCGCGCGCATGCCCTCTGTGTGTGTGTCTGTCTGTGTATGTGCACCGCGATTTTCTGCAATTGATCAAGAAAGTGTTATAAAACTTAATCGAAATATATTGATTATTAACACCTCTACAGATTGTAAACGATATCAAGCACGCACGCACACACGCGCGCGCACACACACGCACGCACACACACGCGCGCACACACACACACACACACACACACACACACACAAAACACACACACACACACACACACACACACAAAAGCGCTCAATCAAGCAAACAAACCAAAAACGAATAAAGATCTTTCCAGACTGACAAATGAATGTATTATTTGACACATTTTCATGAAGCTGATATACTACACGAAATGAAACCCACAACAAGAAGAACAATCAAGCAACAACATTAACAATTCTAAGTACAATTATGAACAAATTAAGAAATAAAATGTTTAAGAACAAGAAAAGAAATTACATTAGTCAAGCAACAACATTAATAATTCTAAGTGCAA
Organism: Conus canariensis; assembly: GCA_033310375.1. NCBI lineage: Eukaryota > Metazoa > Mollusca > Gastropoda > Neogastropoda > Conidae > Conus > Conus canariensis. The sequence goes on along the minus strand of CM065733.1, from coordinate 48,553,721 downwards.
TTATGAACAAATTAAGAAATGAAATGTTTAAGAACAAAAAAAGAAATTACATTTGTTAACCAGTTGGTCTATGCAATATACTTCGTTCAATATTACATACGTGTAACCCTTGCTGGAAAAAAATAGCGCTTAATCTCATCACAATAAGATAATCGACTAGACGTTTGATCTTAAAATAACAAATACCCCTCTCTGTTCCATTGGCTGTTGGTATCACACAGTATTGCTTTAGAGTCGACTCAAAGCTGAATGTTTAAGATTATCATCGGTAAATCTATGACATTATGCAATGCAAATGCTAATGTAATCAGTTCAACTGTCCCAGTTAACTACCAACGCCCAAGATATTACGATTTTTTGAATTTTTGAATTAGGATTTACACAACTAGCGCCGGCACTATCATCGTCTTCAGTTACAGACCCATCGGTGGCAACGGTAAGATCGTTTGGATCTTACTCAATAATAATGTTTGAGATGACAGCATGAGGACAACGTTAAAATTTTACGTCAGTATACATTGATATATAATCCAAATTCGCTTACATTTCCACGTATCTGTCCCCCCGGTACTTTCCAGACAAAATGTTATGGCTGTTTAAAGCTGAACTCGCATTCCTATCTCCATCCCCGTCTTCCACCCACACCCCCGCACACAAACACCCCTACTACGCCGCGCCCACCCCATCCCTCCTCTCGCCCCCCTCTCAAGGCTCTTACAGCTGGATTCTTATTGGGAAATACATTCACTAAGCCAGTGCAGGATCAGTTTTACTTCTTTTAAAAAGTACTTATAAGGCTCCGCCGAAAAACGTAGACAGACGAATCACAAGGCAAAACACGACGCGTTTCGACATCCTAGGTCCTATTATTCAGGCGTGTGATTCTAAGCCCATCTTGCAACGAAGATAAGTGATTGCTCGTTCATTTTCGTTGTCTTGAGTATTTCGTATCTGGCCTGAAGAGGTCCCAAAGCGTGGTGTTTTTCTTGTGATTCGTTTGTCTACGTTTTTTGCCGAAACCTCATGAATATTTTTTAAAGTTCTTGTTAGGATTTCTGCCTGCAGTCGCCTCACTTTGCAGCTAGATCCAGTTATATACTTCGTCATCGACTGGACATGATTCACGGCAACAACATCGATCAGCGAGACTAGTTCAGTTCCGTCTAATAAGGATAACGCATGGGTCCATTTCAGGGTCGTCCACACATGACAGTGAGAGAGAGAGAGGAAGAGGGGAGGAGGGGAGACTACTGCAACCTATACAGTCAATTTGAAAAGCAAGTAATATGAAGCATGGTGATCATAATTACAAACTTGACAGCTTATGAGTGCGAAACATCACTGTCGTTGATTTGTTACGTGCTTTAAAGTCTCATATTTCTGTTTATATATTTATTCATTCATTCTTTGTTCCTTTATATATTTATTCATATATATATTTGTTATTTATTTATTAACTTGTTCATGTATTTATTTGTTTACATATTTATTGATTTATTTACTTATTTGTTTATTTATTCGTTAATTTGAAAGGAGGCATGTTGGGTGTGGTTGATCACTTCTCTCTGTGGCACTTAGGCCTAAGTTATTTTCAGCCGCCGTTTTCTCCTCGTCACCATACAGGGAATTGTGGGGAGAATATCTGAGCGTTAGTCAAGCTGTGCAAGATTTTTTTTGATTGTTTGCTAGTTTTTAAAATTTAATTGTGACGAGAAATGTTGTCTGTGAGCACTTACTTTAGCTTGGGTGTGCCCACAAAATAGTCAGGGCGCACTGCAGTGCTTTGTGGAACTGAAATTCTAAGACGTTCTCAGAAACAGAAATCACCTGTCGCCATGTTTAGACCTATATGACTGACAGTACAGCGCGCGCGCGCACACGCACACGCACACGCACACACAAACAAATCGCGCGCGCGCACGTGCGCACGCACTCTTATACCCCCCCCCCCCCCAACACACACACACACACACACACACACACACACACACACACACACACACATGTACTCGCACAAATCAAAGACGAAGAACATGTCTAGTCTGTCTGTTGTTGGTAGGACTATTACACCATTTGTCGGCTTTTCACAATTCAACCACAGTCATACCCCTACTCTTCCTCTCCTACCACGCAGTATACAAAAGCTTTGAAACAATGATCAAACTAATAAGAGAATTGAAACAATAATAAAATTAATTGTATTTTCAAGACACATATTCAGTTAACGTTTTGGACAGAAAAAAGTAGCTATTTCTTCCTTTAACTATTTTTCTCCTGGAATCCTCTTCTCCCGGCAGAACGTGTGTGTGTGTGTGTGTCCTTCACTTGGGAACAATGGTGTGCTTTTTTTTTTTTAAGTGGGGCCTGTGGTAAATGGGATAAGACAAAACAGCGGGGCATATTCTAACGTTTCCCAAGACGAGCAAGTTATACACAGTTATACACCTATATCTGTACGCAGTACACAGCTACATATATACAGTACACAGCTACACGGTTATGTCTGATCCTTGTCATGAGCCAGCTCAGAGAAACTCCCCGTAGTCAGTCACCCCTGTAGGACAGTTTATGTGCCCCTCCCTCCCCACTCCCTTACTCCCCTCCCCTGACAGTTGGCGATCTGTTGATCAACGGAGGTCTTGGAGGTCCTCGAGACATGGAGACTCCCTTCAACAACGTCGCCAACATCTTCACTTCACTGCGGTGGAGGCAGCCTCACCTCAAAGTGCCACCCGCACCTTCCGCTGAATTCCAGACTGAAGAACTCTTGTTTCTATGACTCCAACACCACCGTCTGTGACCGTAGCTGGAGTAAGGTCCTTCACAGATATTTGGAGATGTTTAACGGATTGAGGCAGAGCGACAGAAACGTCCACAGAAAAATGTTCAAATCTTCATCAGTTGGTTTACTCCAGGTCGCCCAGAGCTGCATCTTCGGGAAGCAGCAAGTCCAGGCTTAAATGGCGCTGGGTGGACGAAGGAGAAGAGCAGACAGAGGAGGAGAAGCCTGAGCGTGGTCCCGGGCAGACGAGGCGTCGCCCTGAAGACCTGCCCACGCCCGGTGACCCCCAGCCGACCTCTTCCTCATCCAGTGGAGCAGGGCGCGGGGCTTGGCCGGCTGGCAGCGCCAGGAGTAGCAGAGGACGGGCAGGTAGAATCTAAGGGGCAGCAGTCTGCACAGCTCGGCACACGTCATCACCTTCCTGGCACCTGCAGCCACAGGCCTGGCCTCCACGGGGGAGGAGGGGAGAGGAAGAAGAGGAAGAAGAAGAGGGGGAAGGCCAGCACTGGGAAGGCCAGTCTCTGTGAAGGGGGAAGAACCATAGTTGAACAGGAACAGTCTGGCTAGATGTAAGCAACAAATGATGAAGTCGGTTTTGTGTTAATGCGTGGATGAAGAAAGGCCTCCAGTAACAGTAAACTCTGATTTGCGCAAACCCTCGAATTTTCTTGTCAAAGACAGCAGTTTCTCGCTTTTTTTTTTTTTTTTTTTTTTTTTTTTTTTTTTTTGTCGATTGACGAGCACAGATGTCAGACTTGTGCAGATTTATACATATTGTTTCCAAAAATATTTCTCCCATAAAAATCTGTTGAGGGATCTAACTTGAACAAGTTCAATGTAACCACAACATAATCAACGATGTCTGAAACAGAGAGAAGTAGTTAGTCACGTCTCTGTAGGGGAAACGATTCGCAGGACAAACGCAGTTGGCCAGGTATTTCTGTCACACTGAGAACCAGCCTGTGTGAATGGACGCTGTCGCCGGAATGAGGACGGCCGCACAGCACTCTGACCACAGAGTAGCCCAACCTACCACGTTGCTTGCACCGAGGGCAGTGAGCAATGAGTCATTCGTTGCTGACCATGTTGGAACCAGCCCAGAGCCTGTGTAAGTCCACATAAGTTTGCTGCTGTGTTGATCACAGAACCCGCTGCCGCGTCCAGTTCTGACTAGTGCTGTGGACGTCCCTTCATTTAACTACCGCTAATGACCATGAGCCCGGAAATGAAGGAAGATTGACCCGCCTCTGAGAGATGGTGCAGCCTATAGGATCTGCCCCCTCCTCATTCTCTTTTGTACCCACGGGCATAGATCTGGTCAAGTCACCAAAACACCCCTAGGAGGGGTCAGTCTAGATTACACCCCTTACCGCTTTAACCATATCTACCCCACCATTATTTTTAGACAACATGCCGAGCGATTGCAAAAGATTCCAATGGCACAGAAGATGAAACTCTGAAAAGGGGTAATTGTGGCCCATGCCAGAAATAGTTCTACCCGATCTGGACCTACCCTCCCCGGGCCGATCTGGCATTACAAGAGATGTCCCCAACCTGATCTGGGGATACCCCTGGGGGTAGTTCAAGCATTTGCCAGATCTACACCCCCCCCCCCCCCCAACACACACACACACACACACACACACACACACACACACACACACACGCACACGCACACACACACACACACACACATGCCTTGGGGTTCATTCTGTCCCCTGCAGGAAACATTCCTCTGGGGTGAAGATGGTTAGGTAAGAAACACCCCGGGGGATCATTCTGGATCGGTGGGGGGGGGGGGGGGGGTGTAGTTCCAGCGTATGCCAGGACTAACACCCCCTCCCCCACTGCCCTTTTGCCCCGGCTAACCACAACCACCACCCTACTGTCCCCCTTCCATCATCATCCGATCACCTCCGTCCCCTGCACCCCCCCCACCCCACCCCCCCACCCCCACCCCTTTCCCCCGCCTCTCACTTCTGTTGAAGTTCGTCTTTCGGTGTTTTTGTTTGTTTGTTTGTTTTTTCGTTTTGTTCTTATCGCCAGCTCTTATTTCGATGATGGTTTCAAAACAAAGTAAGGTGATTGGTTATGACAATCATGGTAAATTCGCAACTTAGATACCCTCCTCCCCTCCCGCCTCCTCCCCACTCGCTATTACTTGTATGATGTATGTAGGACACGGGGGGCTGGGAGCGGGGATGGGGATGGGGGATGGGGAGGTTAGTTGATTCTAGCACAGAGCATGTTTAACCCCGGGGATCAGTTTCGATACCCCCCCCACCCCCCCCCACCCTCCGCCAAGATGTACCACTGCACCCCACCTCTCCTTCTCATACGTTGTGTTTTGTCCAACACACACACACACACACACACACACACACACACACACACACACACACACACACACACACACACACACACAACGTGGCATTATATTCTCTCTCTTCAGGCGAATAACTGACAGTTCCTTGCAATTAAAAAAAAAAAAAAAAAAAAAAGTGAGCCGTTTTGAACATTGTTTCTAGGCGGAGGTAGTCCTGGCATGTGTCAGATCTATACACTCCCTTTCCACTCTCCCTCTCCTCCTCCCCCACCCCCAGTTCCAGCGGATCAGAAACATGGGATGTCGCTATTCTATCCACTGTTAAAGTCTGCGTGTGACTGCGGTTGGAAAGGCAACATCGTGTAGTCCTGTCATCGATCATGTGATTTAACGAGTCATCTGACCTACCCACACAGAAAGAAACAAGAATACATGTGAAGGGGAGAGGGGTGGGGGTGAGAGTGGGATAATTCTGGCGTAGGTCAGATCACATCTCTCCCGCCTTCCGCCGTGGAGAGTGGGGGGGGGGGGGGGGGGGGGGGGGGGGGGGGGGGGGTGGGGGGGGGGGGGGGGAGGGGGGTCAATGAGGATAAATCACCGGAGGTATTTCTGGATGTAGCCCCCTCCCCCTCCCTCACTGTGTTCGTTATATGACGTGCTATTTCTTCTCTCTCTTCTCGTGCAGCGTACACGACAGAATGTTGCTGTAATTTTTTTTTTTTGCAATGGCATATTAGTGACAGGCCTTTGCAAAAATCGAACGGCCACATAATTTATGTTTGTGTAAAAAGTGAAACGTCATGTGATACTTAAAGAACCAACTAGCCCAATACACGAAACCTTTGACAAATATTACCACGTGTTCACCAGTACTCGGCAAACATCGGCGTTACGTCGATTACCGTTCTTTAGAAATGTGCAATTCATTAGAACAAACATATGACGTGAAAAATACAAGCAAATCGATCAAGTGACCATAATTATATGTTATTATCATTTCCGCCATGGCATATGTATGATAGGCCGTTGTAAACACAGGACAACGGCGTGATCCCTTCATTTGTGTTAAAAGTTACACCACATTAAAGAATACATCGTGTAGGACATACATCCACATCTTTCCCTATGCCTGAGACACAACGGCCGTGTGTCGGTTATCGTTTTTTTTCCATAGAAATGTACGATTCATTAGCACAAACATCCTCGCTCCTTCCCCATCCCTCTCAAAAAGGAAGAGAAAACACCTAAAACCGGAAGCACAAAGTTAAAAACAAAAATACACAAAATCCCACCCAGACCCGCACACAACATCTCCCTCTCTCTCTCTCTCTCTCTCCTCTCGCTCTCTCTCTCCTCTCTCTCTCTCTTCTCTCTCCTCCTCTCACACACACACACACACACACACATCATCCATAGACGCTACACAGACAACACGATCCCATCAGACAATACACACATACACACAACACTACACACACACCACACACACTAGCACAGACACACACCTACACACCACACACAAACACAACACACAACACACACCACACCCACACACTCACACATAACAAGACACACACAACACAAAACCACACACACACAACACACACAAACACAACACACACACACCACACACACGTACACCCCACACCACACACACACACCACCACACTCACACACTCCACACACACACACACACACACACACACACACACACACACACAACACACACACACACTACACACACACACACACACGTACACACACACACACACACACACACACACACACACACACACCGTACACACACACACACACACGTCACACACACACACACACACACACACACACACACACACACGTACACACACACACACACACACACACACACACACACACACACACACACACACACACGTACACACACACACACACACACACACACACACACACACACACACACACACACACACACACACACACTCACACATCAACAAGTATTCTTGTGCACCCGCCACTGTGCAGTATGCTGCTGCAGTATTTGCGGAGGCCTGCCATGAACAGGCCATCGCAGGCATTCCACGGCACTCACCCTGTCCTGTGTCCAGACTAAAGTGTCAGCTAACTGGTGAATAAGACATGTCCACATTCAAGGAGGTAAAGATGGGAGGCGTGGCTTTGAAAGGGGGGGGGGGGGGAGGAGAGAGAGGAGGGAGGGGGGGAAGGGTGTGAAGAGGTAGAGGAATGAGAGAGAGGAGGGAAGGACGAGAAGAACAAAGACACGCGAACAGTGGAAAAAGGCACAAAGACAGTGGACGATAGTTTAAATAAAAGCAGAGTCATCGAGAAGGTAGGGAAAAAAAAACATACTGTCTAAGAATTTTTCAGAAAGAAGTAGGAGGGAGGGGGGGGGGGGGGGGGGGGGGGGGGGGGGGGGGGGGGGGGGGGGGGGGGGGGGGGGGGGGGGGGGGGGGGGGGGGGGGGGGGGAAGGAGAGGACGCAATTCATTCTGAAAAAAATATCCAAACATCCACGCGGGGAACAAAGTGGGGGAAAAGGAGAAGGGAGAGGGAGAGGTCTGGAAGAGGGAGAGGATTTGGCTATGGGTTGGGAGAGAAAGGTGGGGAAAGCAGGTGGGACCACACACACACACACACACACACACACAACACACACACACACGCACGCACGCACGCACGCACGCACGCACGCACGCACGCACGCCGCGCGCGCGGCGCGCGCCCACACACACACACACACACACACACACACACACACACACACACACACACGCACACACACACGTTTTGAAAAAGCTTTCAAGTAATCCTTACATCATGGGAAGTCACTCTTAATTTCTGCAATGACAGTGACGGGCCTTGGCAAAACAGACAACAGCATAACCCCTTCATCTGGCAGCAGCGGGACAGTGTGTATCGTGAATAAATCGGGTCTGATCTGAAGAGTACAACAGCAAAACAACCACCACTGGAAGGGCCAGGCAGAATAACACAACAGGCCAACACACAGGTACATTTTCCCAGCGCAGGAGACACAATGGCTCTATATCAGGAACCTCTTCTCTACCATCATGATTCATCACCAGAAACTAAACACCATTCCTTCTCCATCCCCACATCCTGAACAGAAGTAACCAAAAAAAACAACAACAAAAAAACAAAAAAAAAACAAACAAACAAACAAACAAACAAAAAACAGCAGCAGCAAAAGAAAAGAAAAAGGAAAAAATCTGACCCAGACCCGCACATGGTAGAATCACAAACACAACAAGCACGCACATATCCATGCTAACCACTTACACACACACACACGCACGCACACACACACACACACACACACACACACACACACACACACACAACCACACACACACGCACACACACACACACACCACACACACACACACACACACACACACACACACACACAGGACAAATAACATAACAGAGAGAGAGAGAGAGAGAGAGAGAGAGAGAGAGAATAAATAAGCATGACCCTTTTGTCCTGCAGAAAGATACGCAAAGCGGAGAGAAATTATCATACTGATAGAATGATTATCGTCATGAATTTCAACGACGCGAACCTTCGTGCCCATACACACAAGTTACAAACTACACCAATGACGATATCATGCTTAGTTACTTAAGTCACACAGTATCAGCGCCAAAAGCGAGGCACCAATGTTAATACTAATGATGATAAAGAGTTATCATCAGTACCGTGACAGCCCTGGTACGGCCCTTTGCGGTCGCTGGGCTATAAGTAACATTACCTTACCTTACCTTACCCCGACCCCACCCCCCACCCCACCACCCCCGGTGCCCCGTTTTTCTCCTGCCTCATCTCCATTTCCCCTTCTTGAATTTTGACATTTTCAATTCCATTACTTCAAATCCTCCTGCCCCCTCCCCCCCCCCCCCCCCCCAAATCTCTCCACACCTCCAGTGCCCCCTTTTAACTTTGCTAACCTCATCTTCCCTCTCTGAATTTCAACGTTTTTCTGATTCCAGTAATTGAACCCCCACCCAAGGTGTCTTTTAAAGGGTTGTGTGAATAAGTTGTTTTTTTTTTTTTTAATGACTCGTGAGTTGACATCAACGCGGTGACAGCCCTGATATGGCCCTAAGCAGTCGGCTGGCTATGAACAACATTACCTTACCTTATCTGACCTTATCCCCCACCCCTTAAAAGCCTGATGCCCCATGTAACTTCTCCACCCCCATCTTCCCTCCTTGAATTTTGACCGGTGGTTTTTTTTTTCTCCTACATTGAGTCTGTGTTGCTCTGGATACAGGTAGAGTTTTAAGGTAAGGTACTGTCAAAGCTCTAGAAATCGCATTTTGCAAATACGACATCAGCATACCACCTCGTTCCAGTTGCAAGGTTTCTTGTTTTAGTGAAGTGATTGTGCCGTAGAGAGAGAGAGAGAGAGAGAGAGAGAGAGAGAGAGAGAGAGAGAGAGAGAGAGAAGAGAAGAGAGAAGAGAGAGTGGACAAGTAAAGAGATCATGCTGTTTTTTGCTTGGACCTGTATATAATTGTCCACGCCCTTGCAAAAATAAGAGTTACGGGTCATATTGTAATGACTGCTTAATAAATCAGCTAGTGTTCTTCATTTCGTGTGTGTTTTAAAGTTTTGTGCGCGCATATTTGTTCGTGTTGTGTGCGTGTGTGTGTGCGTGTGTGTGTTTGCGTGTGTGTATGTGTGTTGTGTGTGTGTGTGTGTGTGTGTGTGTGTGTGTGTGTGTGTGTGCGTGCGCGTGCGTGCGTGCGTGCGTGCGTGCGTGCGTGCGTGCGTGCGTGCGTGTGCGTGTGTGTGTGTGTGTGTGTGTGTGTGTGTGTGTGTGTGTGTACTCGCCCACTGCCTCCCCCCCCCCCCCCCACTCCTTTTCCCGCCCCTTCTCTCACGCCTTAGCCAAACCCTCCCTGTCTTCCAATCCTCCTCCCCCTCCCCCCCCCCCCCCCCCCCCCCCCCCCCCCTTCGTTCTCCATGGGGAATGCAGAGTGATTTTTTTTTTTTCCAGATTAGATTGCATCCACACCTTCCGACAATTTGCGCTAAAAATGTCCTCTTTTGACTCGCACTCCTAGACTCCGTCATCGTTTGGTTTCTTTGGTTTGAAACTCTTCCTGGATGAAGTGTCTAACGGCTTCAGTATTTTGTGTGTTTTTCTTTCTTGGTGAAAAAAAAAAAAAAAAAAAAAAAACAGCTGTCGTGTCTTCTATGAAAGCAGTTAGAGGGGAGTATGTGGTATTCCTTCCCAATGTCTGCTGGATCGGTACGGTTACAGGCGGCCTTCAAGATTACCTCCATTGCCAACATAAACGGGCCAGAAAAGCTCAGTTGGTAGAGCGCCGGACTCGCAGTCTCGGTGATCCTGGGTCTGCAGGTTCGAATCTCCGCCGTGCCGTTTCGGTACAGGGGAATTTTTTCCGTTGGAGTTAACATTGGTTCTGACTCCATTTCCCATACAGTCCTTCGAATGAGACTATAAACCGAGGTTCCGTGTGTGAACACACGCGTAACATCTTGCACACACGTGAAATCCCATCACCAACTTTCGGAAGAGAAGGCCAGTTTGGCTGTTGGTATGGATGACACGTTGCACCTTCCCGAAGTTGGAATATTTCTGCATTAATGGCGGGTTAAAAGAATGGTCATACACACAAAACTCCACTGTCTTTGTTGGTTAGATGGGATTAATCCTTGCCTGTCTATACAGGGAGTGTCCGCAGGAGTATCAGCCTGCGTACGCAGAAGAAGAAGAGAAGAAGAAGAAGAAGCCAACATGAACAGTATTGGAGAGTGTGCACAACTCATCACTTTGCCAGCTTCATGGCTGATCCGTCTATGATTTATTCCTTTGTGAAGAACCTCGCTGAGATGCCAAGGAATTATCCCGTCATCCATTTCTCTGACGTTGCTTAGTCCATTTCGAAGGCCAGTGGAATCATCTTGTGTGGAACTGATCCACATGCATTTGCCAGGTCGAGCCACACCACGTCAAGGTCCCCTTTCTCTGGTCTTGGCTCTGTGGAGTACAGTTCCAGAAATGCCGAGAGTCAAATCATTGGAGTAAAACTGGCTCAGTTCTGAACCACAGTGTAACAGTTGTGTCGGTAACACATTGCAAACTGTCGGTAACACATTGCAGACTGTCGGTAACACATTGCAGACTGTTATATACCTGTAAAACACTGCTGCTGGTGGGATAATACTTCATCATTGTCTTATACTTGAAGTGAATTCAAAGGAGATCAGAACATTATCTCACAAACACTCTGATCCTGATTTAGTGTTGTATATTGTTTGTTATTTCATTTGGCGGTGCTGTAATTTTTTCTTTTAATTTTGCAGAGAAATAGCTTGTTTCGAGTGCTGCTTATCTCAATGGACAGGAGTGGTCATAACACGCCAATCTGAAAAAAAAAATGCAATACCTTTTTTTCGGAAAGAGAGCAAGAGAAAAAAAAAAAAAAGGGGGGGGGGGGGGGGTTCACTCATACCTGATTTATCCATGGAGGTACATCTAGACTGGTCCCTGGGTGTGTCCGGACAGGACAGATCCACTACGCTGCACCTGAAAAGAGAGAGAAGTACTAGCACATCATATAACGAACACGGTGTGGGAGGGGAGGGGGCTAAATCCAGAAATACTCCCGGTGATTTATCCAGACTAACCCCCCCCCCCTCCCCTCCCAAGGCGGAGGGGGTGGGGGGGGGATCTGGCCTATGCCCAGAATTATCTCACTCCCCGATCCTCCCTCCTCTTCATGGGTATTCTTGTTTTTTTTTCTGTGTGGGTAGGTCAGTAGTAGTAGGCCTCCGTCCGTCGTAGCTGACCTAGGATAGAATAGATCCAACCTAATATTTAACGATCAGTCTGGTAGGTCAGATGACTCGTTAAATCACATGATCGATGACAGTACAACATGATGTTTTAACAGACGATAGAATAGTGACGTTCCAGGTTTCTGACTTGCCGGAATTTGGGGTGGGGGTGAGGATTGGGGGTGGGTGGGGGGGGGGGGGGGGGGAGTGGGGACTGGAAAAAGGGTATAGATCTAGCGCATGACAAACTACCTTCGTCTACAGACAATGTTTAACTCAACAGTTTTTCAGATTTTTGCATTCTGCATGACGGATGTTCCTTTTTTCGTAACATTCTGCGCATTATTTCTGAAATAATAATATTTTTGTGATGAATGTGTCTATTTCGGGTTTTATAGGCGATATATTGCTTCAGATAACAAAAATGTTGTTTTAAATACCATAATTCCGGGAAAAAAACCGTCGATCACCGGTGATCGAAATTCAAGGGAAAGAACTGAAGAGAGTTAAAACATCTCGGTGGTGTGTGTGTGTGTGTGTGTGTGGTGTGTGTGTGTGTGTGTGTGTGTGTGTGTGTGTGTGTGTGTGTTTGATAATTGCAAGGAATTGTCAGTTATGAGCCTGAAACAAGCGGATGTAATACCACGTGTGTGTAACCAAAAAACAAACAAAAAAAAAAAAAAAAAAAAAACCGAGATGACTTGAAAAAACTAGAAACGTGGGCTAAAGAGTGGGGCATGAGATTCATTGCCAAGAAATGCTACATCATGAGTGTACGACACAGATCACCTTTCTTCTACCAGCTGGACAACCACATCCTACGGCAATTGAACTCTTACCCCTATCTTGGAGTTGAAATAAGCGAAAACCTGTCTTGGTCCGCTCACATAGAGAAGATCGCCAAGAAAGCAAACGCGAGCCTGGGTATGCTTCGTAAGAACCTACGCATTTGTTCTGAAGCCTGCCGCAAAACAGCGTATGTCTCTCTTGTCAGGTCCCTTCTAGAGTACACTCCACTGTCTGGGACCCATATACGCAAGGCGAAATTGATAGGATAGAAGGCATCCAACGCAGAGCAGCCAGATACATAAAGGGAGGTCACCGTCCCGAAACCCAGGCTGTGTCACAGCTATGCTACAGGACATTGGCCTCCCTTCGCTGCAGGAAAGACGACAACACCGGCTCACCTCTTATTGAAGATCATCGAAGGACATCTTCCTGACATAGAGGCGGATAAATACCTGACCCTGTCCGAAACAAAGACTTATAAGACCCACAAGAGCGAAAAATCAAGAAAGGCAAAAACGCAGTGGAGCAATACGCAAGGAACCACCAGCGCTGCTTTAACATCCAGCACACTGCAACACTTGTCTTCAAGAACAGCTTTTTCCCACGAACCATCAGGGAATGGAACAACCTAGACAACAGTGTTGTTTCCGCAGGGACAGTGGAGGAATTCAAGAACCTCCTCCAACAGCCCCCCAAAGAGAAGTAAACAAACACCTCCCAACCCCCACCCCCCCCCCCCCCCCCCCCCCCCCCCCCCCCCCACACCCACTCCCTTCCATTTTCCCCTCTTCCACGACTGCTGCAGAGGCTTGGCATCATGTCAGTGCTCGCTGAACGTGCGCTGGCCAGTCAGACCATCAAACATGTAAGATTTTTTTTTGGTGCTCTCCCCATGTTCTTCCGTCGATGTTATGCCACAGATGGGCCTTATCGACTATCAATCAAGATCAAGATCAAGATCAAAGATCAAGGAGGGGGATCCAGTAACACACCTTGGGGTAATCTAAACTGATCCCCGAGATAAGATCTGTCTTAGGCTAGAATTAAAAACCTTCAACTACCCTCCCCCCCCCCCCCCCCCCCATCCTTCCCCACACCCACCCCACATCCGCTCCCTCTCAACTGCACTATTTTTTGTACATCCACTCACACATCGCATGGCACAGAACACAACATGCAAGACATCCTACCCCCCCCCCCCCCCCCCCCCCCCCCCCCGCCCAGACAAGAGACACACATGCCACACAACCACGATTAGGATTTTGCACTAAAACACTATATAATCCATGTAAGCGTTTTGAGGCCTAGCGGAAATTAAAACTGATACTTGATCAAAAGAACAACTCCCCACCAATTGTTTCCCTTGTTTGGGGGAATCTTCACGTATGAAATCACAAACAATCTGCAAATACATGACGTTCCCCTTAGTTGACACACATTTCAGGCCTTTGCGCTCATCCGTGACCCTATCTTTGCGCCACCTTCAGGAGCACAAAATAATCCCATTCCTTTAATTCAAATCTGTCTGCTTGGAATCATCTGGCTTGCACTTTGATGGCCATGTGAAATTAAATGAGAAGAATTTAGTTTCAGACACAATAAAAATTCTCAAAACGATCCAACTGCGCTAGTCTATAAAATTTATACTCGACACCTTAAGCAAGGCCTTGGCGCATTAATTGTTGGTGTGCAGCCACATCGTGAAAGGGAAAAGAACGGTAACTCTGGAGCTACATGATGCTACTTCCGCCATTGTCAACAGTCATGTATTGCTAACACTGAAACCTGTCGCCCTGCACACGTCTTGGAAGTAATAGCGAGTGGGGAGGAAGCGGGGGCAGGGTGGGGTGGGGTATCTGAGTTGCGAATAGACCATGATTATCATAACCAAGCTCCTTACTTTGTTTGGAAATCATCATCGAGATAAGACTGTGCAGTAGTTTCAGTTTTATCAAGGAGGTGTCACTGCGAGCGGACTAGTCCATAATACGCTACACCACATCCGCTAAGTTTTGAGACCACACTGCGTATGATTGATAAATGAATTGATGACTAAAATGAGAGAATTTAAGAAGACGGTGTCGTGGCTACGACTTAGTAGATGTCTGAACTACGCATCTGCCCAACGCGCTGGTCAGACTTTGCAATAAGAAAAGAAAAACGAATGACGGACATCCACAGAAGTGAGAGGCGGGGTGGGGGTGAGGGGGTGGGGGGTGTTGAGGAAGGGACGGAGATGATCAGGTGATGATGAATGGGGGGGGGGGGGGGGGGGGAGTAGGGTGGTGGTGGTGGTTAGCTGGGGCGAAGGGGTGTAGGGATGGGTGTGTGGGAGTTAGAACTGGCATACACTGGAACTATCCCCCACCAATGTAGAATTATCCCCGGAGTGTTCCTTAGCTAACCATCTTCACTCCACGAGGATGTTTCCTGCACAGTCAGAATGAACCTCAAGGCATGGGGAAGGAGGGGGGGGGGGGAGGAGGCAAATGCTTGAACTGTCCCCAGGGCTGTCTCCAGATCAGGTTGAGGGCATCTCTTGTCAGTGCCAGATCGACCGTGGGAGGGCAGGTCCAAATTGGGCAGAACTATTTCTAGCATGTGCCACAATGACCCCCTCTTCAGAGTTTCATCTTCTGTGCGATTAGAATCTCTCACAATCGCTTCACATGTTGTTGAAAAATAATGGAGGGGGTATTTATGGTTAAAGGGGTGAGGGGGGGGGGGTTAATCTAGATTGACCCCCTTAGGGATATTTTGGTGACTGAGCCAGATCTATGTCCTGGGGTTTAAAAGAGAATGGGGGAGGGTGGGGGGGGGGGGGGGGGGGGGGGCAGATCCCATGGGCTGCACCGTCTCTCAGAGGCGGGGTCAGTTTTCCTTCCTCTCCGGGCTCATGGTCATTAGCAGTCAGGTATATGAAGGGCAGTTCACAGCACCAGTCAGAAGTGGACGTGGCAGCGGGTTTGGTGATCAACACAGCAGCAATCTTGTGTGAACTGATACAGGCCCTGAGCTGGTTCCAGCGTGGTAAACGAGTGACTAATTGCTGACTGCCCTCGGTGTGAGCAGCGTGGTACATTGGGCTACTCTGTGGTCAGAGAGCTGTGCGGCCGTCCTCATTCCAGCGACAGCGTCCATTCACACAGGCTGGTTCTCCGTGTGACAGAAATGCCCGGCCAGCTGCGTTTGTCCTACGAATCGTTTCCCCTACAGAGACGTGACTAACTACTTCTCTCTGTTTGAGACATTGTTGACTGCGTTGTGGTTACATTGGACTTGATCAAGTTAGATACCTCAAGAGATTTTTTTTTCACGAAAGAAATTAAAAAAAAAAAAATTGTTTAAATCTGCACAAGTCTGACATCCGTGCTTGTCCATCGCCAAAAACAAACAAACAAACAAAAAAAAAAAAAAAAAAAAAAAAAAAAAAAAAAAAGAACAACAAAAACTGCTGTCCTTGCCAAGGAATATTGAGTGTGTGCACCCATCAGAGTTTACTGTTACTGGAGGCCTTTCTTCATCCACGCATTAACACAAACCCAACATCATCATTTGTTGTCTACATCTTGCCTGACTGTCCCTGTTGAACAATGGTTCTTCCCCCTTCACAGAGACTGGCCTTCCCAGTGCTGGCCTTCCCCCTCTTCTTCTTCCTCTTCTTCCTCTCCCCCTCCTCCCCCGTGGAGGCCAGGCCTGTGGCTGCAGGTGCCAGGAAGGTGGTGACGTGTGCCGAGCTGTGCAGACTGCTGCCCCTTAGATTCTACCTGCCCGTCCTCTGCTACTCCTGGCGCTGCCAGCCGGCCAAGCCCCGCGCCCTGCTCCACTGGATGAGGAAGAGGTCGGCTGGGGGTCACCGGGCGTGGGCAGGTCCTCAGGGCGACGCCTCGTCTGCCCGGGACCACGCTCAGGCTTCTCCTCCTCTGTCTGCTCTTCTCCTTCGTCCACCCACTGCCATTTAAGCCTGGACTTGCTGCTTCCCAAAGATGCAGCTCTGGGCGACCTGGAGTAAACCAACTGATGAAGATTTTAACATCTCTGTGGACGTTTCTGCCGCTCCGCCTCAATCCGTTAGACATCTGCAAATACCTGTGAGGGAGCTTACTCCAGCTACGGTCACAGACGGTGGTGTTGGAGTCATAGAATCAATAGTTCTTCAGTCTTGAATTCAGCGGAAGGTGCGTGTGGCACTTTGAGGCGCGTTCGCCTCCACCGCAGTGAAGTGAAGATGTTGGCGACGTTGTTGAAGGAAGTCTCCATGTCTCCCGGACCGTTAGGACCTCTATTGGTCAACAAATCGCCAACTGTCCGAGGAGGAGAGTGGAAGGGAGGGGGGGGGGGGGGGGAGGCACATGAACTGGCCTGCAAAGGTGACTGACTGCAGGGATCTTCTCTGATCTGGCTCATGACAAGGATCAGATATAACTGTGTAGCGCTGAAACTGAACGGTGAAGATCGCCACTACAACTTGGTCGTCTTGATGAACGCTAGAAAATAATGTCCTGCTCGCTGTCATGTCCCACTTGCCACAGACCTCACTTAAAAAAAGCACACCATTGTTTCCAAGTGACACCACACACACACACACACACACACACACACACAC
This sequence comes from Conus canariensis, assembly GCA_033310375.1. Lineage (NCBI taxonomy): Eukaryota > Metazoa > Mollusca > Gastropoda > Neogastropoda > Conidae > Conus > Conus canariensis. The sequence continues at coordinate 48,536,369 of CM065733.1, read as the reverse complement.
ACACACACACACACACACACACACACACACACACTGACTGAAACCAATTTATTGTCAGATTAACTCATGGTTGTACACACACACACACACACACACACACACACACCACACACACACACACACACACACACACACACACACGTTCTGACAAGAGAAGAGGATTCCAGATCCTATCAGGGTAAGACAAATAAAAGGAGAAAAAATGGGTAAGGGAAGAAATTGCTCTTTTTTTTTTTCTAAAAAAAGTTAACTGAATACGTGTCTTAAAAATACATGTACAATTAGTTTTATCGTTGTTTCAAACTCTTATAAGTTTGATCATTGTTTCAAATTTTTTGTATATTGGGTGATAGGAGAGGAGGAGGAGGAGGAGGAGGAGGAGGGGGGGGATTAAGTATGGTTGAATTATGAAATGGCCAATAAGACCTACAGAAAACAGACAGGCTAGACATACTCCTCGTACTTGATTTGTGCGTGTGTGTGTGTGTGTGGGTGGGTGGGAAGGGGGGTAAATGTGGGTGTGCAAGTGTGTGTGTGGGGGGATGGTGGTGGTGCCGGTGGTGGTGGTGGTGGTGGTGGTGGTGGTGGTGGTGGTGGTGGTGGTGTGTGTGTGTGTGTGTGTGTGTGTGTGTGTGTGTGTGTGTGTGTGTGTGTGTGTTTACTGTAGTGGAAGTTCATGCAGTTACTTTCTTCGACAGTCATTTACACTTAAATATGGCGCGAGTGGTGATTTTTGAGAACTTTTTACAATTTCATTTCAACAAAGCACTATAGTACGCCCCATCTACGTAAATGCGTGCAGACGACGTTTCTCATCACAATTAGATTAAGAAAAACAAACAAACAAACAAGCAAAAACATCTTGCATAGCTTGACTGCATGCAGAAATTCCCCCTCAGTGTCCTGTACGTTGATTAGGAGAAAAAGACGGCTAAAAAATCACATAGGCCTAAGTGCCGTAGAGAGTAGCGATCAGCCACAGCCAACATACATTCTTTCAAATAAATGAATAGATACACAAATAAATAAATACATAAATAAGTACATAAATGAATAAATAAATACAAAGAATGAAATAGGCTAAATATATAAACGACAACATGAATTTTTTTTAGAACACGGAGCAAATCAACGACAGTGATATTTTGTACACATAAGCTGTCAAGTTTATATCATCATCATTCTGCATATTCTTTGCTGTCAAATTGATTGTATGGGTTGCAGTAGTCTCCCCTCTTCCCCTCTCTCACCCTGTCTGGGTGGACGACTCTGAAATGGACCCATGCGGTAGGCCTATTCTTATTAAACTGAACTGAACTGTTAGTTGCAAAGTGAGGCGACTGAAGGAGGAAATCTAAACAAATATTAAAAAAGTGT
>CM065733.1:48484992-48529992 GCA_033310375.1 Conus canariensis | reverse complement strand
CTGCCTCAGAGTCAGGTATGGTATGGATCAAGTGCTGGACTGTGCGATGAATATGTTTTGGTACTGGTTGATCTTCTGAGAAAAGCCAGGTGCGACTTTGAATGTAACAGAGAATATAATGCGTTTTGGGCCTAATTTGTAACCATGGACACAGACCTTGGTCGCTATGTTCCCAAATGGTTATTTACAAAAGAGGAACCTAACCATATAATGATGAGCCCAACTATATAATAATTTACCAAATAAAAATATAGGAATAACTTGCCCAACTCGTCTTTGTCTGTGTACTTAATCATTTCTGTATGGCTGCTATATCTTGTTTGGAACATGTATTTAATATAAATTTAATTACTGTAAATATGTCACACGGAAACGCCTTAATACGTAAATAAAGACATGACTTTTCAAAGATGGCTGCGCCCTTGTCGACCTTCGCATGATGAGCCCCGTAGCGTAGTTTTGGTTTTGATTTAGATGCCAAGATTGTGTTATCTAATAAGTGAATGTTGCTACTTCTGAAGCGGCAGTGGTTGTGCTCACAATGAAATCTATGCATGGAAACTCGTCCGTACGTTTGGTCATTGTTTCTCTATAATCCTTTTAATGAAATATAGATCATAGAGTGGTCCAATTTTAGCTTATTAACTGCTACTTGTGTAACTTTCCACTCGACGCAGAAAGACTCAGCCTGAAGCCAGCACCAAAATGATTGGGATGCTGTCAGTTTTTAAAAGAAATCCAACAGTTCTGCTGAAGTCGGTAGCACACAGCAACAGAAGCCATGACCTACGCTCTTTTGCCTCAGCTGTTGGAAGACGGTATGCCTCCTTCTCTTCTTCTTCTGTTGTGTGGCCACAATCAACACTTAGATTATTTTGCCACAGAATAGAAGGTCTCCTTGAACCGGCTGCCCGACTTTAAAAAAAAAAAAAAAAAAAAAATTTTCTTTTCTTTTTCCAGTGTAGACTTGAAATAGCTCTTCAAATTGCATATAAGTAGATACTAAATCACAACATTTACTCCAGATCACATTTAAACACTCCCTGCCCACTAACTGGATTGGAGGGGACGAGAAGTGACGGGCAGGCATCCTAGAGACGGCCCCCGGCACCCCCCCCGTCGCAGCGGTCCTCCCACCAGCACACCCCCTACCCACTACCTACCTAACCTTGCACTCTCACATTCATACAGGACAGTTTGTGTTTGCGTTCATTTTAATCTTACTCCTGAAGTTTCGCAGCAGCGAGACTGTCAAGAGTGTCAGCACTGAGGTGGGAGGTGACTCTATTTTTAAAACTGTCGGGAGAGTCTGCCTCTATAATGTATGCTGGGAGTTCATCCCACTCACGGATGGCTCGGGGGAAAAAAGAGAAGAGCCTATATTGCTGCTTATGATTTACCAAGCGTTTAAACTGTTGGTCATGTGACCTTCTGTCTCTTACAATTGGTTTTTTCAGGACACTTTCGTTGATCTGCACCAGGTCGTTGTGAATCTTATACAACATGGTGACCCTTGACGCTTGGGGCGCTTCTGGAGAGACGGCCACTTGAGCTTCTCAAGCATGTCTGTTACGCTCGCATGCCGATGGTAACGGTTCAGGACGAATTGGCTGCCCTTCTCTGGATGTTTTCTATTTTCTTGATACATCCTATTTTGTGGGGGTCCCATACTGAGCTGGAGTACTCTAACAGGGGTCTAACGAAGGTTAGGTACGCCTTTTCTCTCAGCTCATTGGAAGCAACTTTCAGATTGCGTCTCAGGAATCCGAGGGCCTTGCTTGCTTTCTTTGTGATGATGTCAATGTGTTCCGCCCACTCCAGGTCTGTCCTCAAAGTGACCCCCAGGTACGACGCTGATTGTACTGTTGCCAGCGTGTAACCGTGCATCTGGTATTTGTCGCTGATGGTACTTTTGCAGCGAGGGACCCTTAGCGTAACACATTTGCCTGGGTTGAAGGCCATCTCCCATTTCTGCTCCCAGACCTATGTGGACCCCCCCCCCCCCCCCTCCCACCTCAACCACCACCACCACCACCGCCCTTTTTTTTTTTTTTATCTTGTGTGTGCATGTGTGTGTGTGTTAGCTTTGATTTCGTTCAAAGTGTTATTCATTTGAGCTTTTCTGCTTTTGCCTTTTTCTTTTCTTTAAAAAAAAATTCATTTCCCCTTTGAGGGCTAGGTGTAAAGAGAGCGTATCTGCTCATCTTCATTGGAAGATGCATAATATATTTGTTTTACTTCACGTCAGCTCAACATAAACATCCATTGTCAACATTTCAACAGGGTTGTTGTCACTCCAGAAATAGTCAGAACTGCCCACTTTGCATATTATAATTATTATTGTATTTAAGCTTTTACCAATCTGCTATCCTACAACCATTAGCTCATGGCCAGTGGTTGACCAAGGCTGATATAAGGAGTGGGAGACTCAATGATTAACAGAATCCAATCATGCAACAGTACAATTTAAGTTTCATTGGTCATATTTTACTGAAATAAACAAATCAGCTACCTGATTGGACTGTTTTTTTTTAACACTTCCATCTTCCGTTTTTTGTGCAATTTTATGATAAAAGCGGTCTCTTAGTATTATGAAATAAGGCAACTGCAACAACAAAATAGCTCTGTTAGTTTAATGGAGGAGGCAGTCAAGGGTTTCAAGTTCCAGATAACGTAATTTCTCGTACAGGGCCAGAGGTCATGATGATCTGTGATTGTCAGGTAAGAGGTGCCATGACATATAATATGCTGGGACAATCAGAATCTGCACAGGCCTCAGTCTTTTGCTACAGGGTAGAGGACATATGCCCGGCCCAGTCCTTGTTGAGCTATAACCAAAGGCTAATCATAATATAATCATGTGTCACATGGACAGAATAGATATCAGCAACAATTACCTTCCATTTGGCATGTTATGCAATGAGTGAAGGATAATGTGATAGATGGATGGACAATGTTGGTAGAAATAATTACCTTTTATTTATGCTTTTTGTTGGCTTGTTGTCCTATGAGTGAAGGTTTATGTGACAGACAGTGTGGATAGTAATATTACCAATACATACCTTCTTTTGACTGATATCATGACTTTTTTGGGGCGTCTTTTTGCTGAAAGATACATGATTTGATTATGAATGGATGTGCCATTTTTACAGAGGTTGCTGTGACAATTTTCTCCTCTGGTCTTCAAAAAAACCTCTCCTGTCTTCACCTTCATCATCGGCAAACTCTCCATCTCTACCACAAAGTCTGCTGGTCAGAGCGTTTTCCTGTGGCCGCCGCTCACCCGGCCAAGCGCTGAGACAGCTCAGTCTGCGCATCAACAACGTGAAGACAGCTCTTCAGAAAGATGGAGTCCTTCGACAAGGAGCAGCACGAGGACTGTTTAGTGAGAGCAGTGTGGGTCTCCTTTGTCCAGTCTTGGCAACAATCGGGGTCAGCGGATGGTGGGTCGCGAGGAGCTGCTGCAGGGCCGACTGCAAGACAAAGGTGGGGAAAAACCGTCTGGCGGGCCGGAAGGAGAACGGTGGAGGCGACAGTCGGTTTTCCTGGGCTAAGTTGTGGGGGCTATTGTGGGAGGACATCTGGTATCTGCTTCTGGCCGTGCTGGTAAGTGTAATGTATTGAAATGAATTAGTGCAATGCAAGAGAAACAACTGTTATTGTTGTTTGATGCAAGTTCTACTTAGGGAGTGTAACCGACCATCATGACAGTTTGTACCGAAGGCTACATGGTTAAATCTGTGTGACTGCCAATGAAGTATTCCCATCTGATTGTGTGAATCCATAGGAATCGGTCAACAAGTCATTTACCTTAGCCATTAGCAAGCAACTTTACAGTAAGCGGGTGACGGTAAGCCCATGTCTTATTTGGCAAGTCTCCCTCAGGTGCTTGTTGTTGCACTCACTTTTGCGTTCCTGAGAAGTGTTAACCTTAAGTGAGCTCAAAAGTAGATACTCCCCCTGTTTGAAAGTTGAATATGCTCACACTTTTCAAGCAAGACTCTTCAACAAAAAAGATGAGCAGCCAGTCAGAGCAGAGGTGAAGGTCAGGTGCTCTGCTGCCCGTCATCACCTCCGGGTGAAGATTTTCTGTCGTCTTTGTTCTTCTTTCCCAAGATCCATCGAGATCAATCCTCACTTTCAAATTCTGCATCAGCTATGATCCTACTTGATGTTTTGTTCTTTGCTCGAAAAGTAATGAGGTCAGAGTGCATTAACGTGCGTTAAATAAACAGCCTGGAGGGAACTTCAGAAGTTAGGAATGAGTTCTGAGTTGCTGTCAGGCGCAGGACAAGAGGCTGTACTTTCCTGAACACTTGCCTTGCAGGGCAAAATGGCAATGTGAGGGAAAGAAGGAGACAAAGAGCGAGTTATTTTTCTTGCATTTGATTGAGAGACTCACCCAGTGTGTCAAGGCTCTTTCAAAAAGCATGTCGTTTCAAGAACTTTCTCTGTCTGGAACTTTTCACATTTCTCTTGGTATGTACTTGTGTTGTTATTCTTGGAGAGAGACTTGTAGCTGATTGACATAGAGTATTTGTGAAAGTTTTTGCTAAATAGAATGTGTGGAGTAAATGTGTCCTTGGAATTATAGTAGAGCTTTTTGTACTCTTTTGTTTGGAGCATAGATCTTTGTGAAATATTGTTCTTGAAGATATTTATGTACTTTTCCTTTATTATTTTTTGTAAAGTGCGAAGAGCTCCATTTACTATTGGATATGTTGTACTATATAGGCACTCATCAGTATATCATTACTAAAGGTTTCACCCACATCGGCCTTCACTTTTAATCGCATACACAGATAGTGCAGGTCTCCAGTGTCCCATGTGTTTCAAGGAGGCTTTTTTCTTTAAAACTGTGTGAGTCTTGGAAGATTCAGATCATCAGCACAGGGAGAGACATGGTGAAGTGTCTGTGAAATGTACAGCTCAACAAAATGCGAACAAAATACACAATTCTTGGTCAGGGGATGGGGGAAAAAAATTTCTATCTGAATATTGTGAGTTTACTCACTTACAGCCCAACCCCCCCCCTCCCCCCTCCTTCACCCCCACCCCCCATCCCACTGTCTTTGATATCACCCCTTTGTCTTTAGTATTAACATTGATTTACTGGATTGTAGGCAAGGAATAAATTACGGTCGGTCAGTCTGTAACTTACATAGTTATACCTGTTGGTTTTTCATTGATTTGTTGCTAAGTGTGCATTACAAACAGATGAGAAAACAAAGACCGAGGTGATCCATTTCATCAGTCTGGATCAATCCATGGTTCTACAAAAGTCTCAAATAAATGTTAGCGAACCGCCAAGAGAAACGTGGACAAACGAGTCACAAGACAAAACATGACGCGTTTCGACCTCTTAGGTCTTCTTCAGGCAAGACACAAACAAATGAAAATGAATGAGTTTGTCACTTAGCTTGATCTCTTCAGCACAAGGTAGGCGTTGGCGGTTCGCTAACATTTATTTAAGATTTGTTTAGATTTCCGCCTGCAGTCGTCTCACTTCGCAGCTACAAAAGTCTTTTTGTTCCCAGAGTGCATAGGGGTGGCAGCCAGTCTGTAATGTTATATATATATATAGTTACACCTGTGGGTTGCTCATTGATTTGTTATTAAGTGTGCGTTAATCAAAAGAGAAAAGAAAAGAAAACGACTGAGGTCACCCATTTTATCAGTCTGGATCAATCCATGGTTCTGCAAAAGGTCTCTTTGTTCCCAGTGCGCCATAGGGGCAGCGGCCACCAACATCCAGATTCCCATCCTCCTGGGAGAGGTCACCAACGTCGTGTCCAAGTTCACCAAAGAGGTCACGGGCAACTTTGTGGAGGAAATGAAGAAGCCGGCCGTGAAGCTGATGGCTGTGTACGGGCTGCAGGTGGGTCGATCGGTCCCAGGTGACTAAAGGGGGACCACTCTGAAGGTAGGATCAGCCTGTTAGTCCCTGTTGTGATGTCATAGGTTCGCCGTCAGGACATTTGGGATTCCTACGGAAATCTTTCTGTTATTTCATGGTGCTGGTGGTTTTAGGGTAATACACTTTTATTCAGTGTAACCCCTCAACAACAAATTTCACATTGTCCTGGACAACAGGTGTGTGGAAAGAGAAGTGTGTGACAGAGGTAGACTGACAGAGTTATAGACAACAGGTGTATGTAAAGAGGGGTGTGTACAGAGGTAGGCTGACAACAGGTGTGTGTAGGGAAGGGTGTGTAGAGAGGTAGGCTGACAACAGGTGTGTGTGTAGAGAGAAGGGTTGTACAGAGGTTAGGCTGGCAACAGGTGTGTGTAGAGAGATGTGTCAAAGTAGACTGACAACAGGTGTGTGTAGTGAGAGGTGTGTACAGAGGTAGACTGACTAACAGGTGTGTGTAGTGAGAGGGTTGTACAAAGGTAGACTGATGACAGGTGTGTGTAGAGAGGGGTATGTACAAAGGTAGACTGATGACAGGTGTGTGTAGAGAGGGGTATGTACAAAGGTAGACTGACGACAGGTGCATGTGTAGAGAGGGTAGTGTACAAGGTAGACTGACGACAGGTGCTGTAGAGAGGTGTGTGTACAGAGGTAGATGACAGCAAGTGTATAGAGAGGGGTTGTACAGAGGTAGACTGACAAAGGTGTATAGAGGGGGTGTGTACAGAGGTAGACTGACAACAGTGTGTATAGAGGGGGTGTGTACAGAGGTAGACTGACAACAGGTGTGTGTAGAGAGGGGTTACAGAGGTGACTGACAACAGGTGTTGTGTAGAGAGGGATGTGTTACAGAGGTACACGACAACGGTGTATGGTAGAGAGGGGTGTGTACAGGAGACTAAGTGTAGAGTATATACCATCATGAACACATGTATATAAGCGGGATAGTATGTTATCCACCTGTTTTCCATCTTCGTAAAATCTCTTCTGTCATTTTTTTTTTTTACATCTGAATGTATTTGTGTTTTCCCTACAACTTAACTTGTGCTCACAGTGGCTGTTTCTTTCATTTCATTTCCAGTTGCCAATTCACATAATATTTTTTTCAAACAAATATCTATTAATTTCAAACTTCAACTGCCATCATTAGCTTGTCCAGAACTAAGGTAGTGGACTTACTTCAGCCGTGGACATCATTTTGTATGTTGGGCCAACAATAAACAGCATGTGTGCACATAATTGTATTTATAATGCAGGAACAGATGAATTGTCATTGACATTTAATCAATGGGAGATTAAATTGTAAAATGTATTACTGGGGGAGAGAGAGAGAGAGAGAGAGAGAGAAGATGCATATGAAAATAAGATTTAAGTTTAAAGAAGACAGAAAAAAATCAAACTGCCAAGATTCCAACCATAAATTGAATTGAAAGATGTGTACAGTATTCTTTTTACTTTTAATTGTCTAATAAAAAAAAAAATCATATACCTAAGACCCAGAACATCGCTACACCATCATTGACCTTTATCATGGGTCATGGGGATCTGTCACTGTTGGTCGTTGCACCCCTTGCAGGGCCTCTTCACCTTCAGCTACATCTCTCTGCTGTCCATGATCGGGGAGAACCTGGTGGTGCGCCTGAGACGCCAGCTGTTCAACGCTTACCTCCAGCAGGACATTGCTTTCTTTGACACTCACAAGACTGGAGAACTTTTTGGACAGGTAATGTCGTCTTCTGACTGTCGGGATATTTTTGGAGTGTTAGCTCTGACCCTATTACCTTATGTCTTGTATGTATACCAGAGCATACAGCGTGGTAGACAAGCTAAAGAAGCTACTGTTTTGGATTTCACAGTGGTAATCTTTCTGGAGTAAAACCATTCAACTATAATGAATATTTGTGTATTTAGCTAAATTCTGCCATGCACAGTGCAGGTAAATTTCAGGGTATCAGAAAAATGGTCAGATGGATGTAAGCACTCTGTTGTGGAGAGGGAGGAGGGGGGGGGGGATAGATTATTGTGCTTAGAAAGAATTTCTGGCTAAAAAAAAAAAAAAAGAAAAGTAAACCAAAATAAAAGACTTGGGCAAAAAAGAAAAAAATGGTTGCGAAGGTAATGTGATCTGTGAGAGTACGTTTGTGTGTGCAAAGCCTAGATTACTTGTTATCTTAATGTATCTTGAATAGGAATAATTTTTATTCTGAATCATGACATTTTTGATAGATTCATTGATTTGGTGTTAAATTATTGAGATAAGAACTTCATAGATGTTTGTATGTCAACATTTTACCAAATTTGTATGAAGTGAATTTTATGACACACCCAGTGACTCATTCTCACACAATCATCACACACACACACGCACGCATGCACGCACGCACGCACACACGCACAAAAGCCATTCAATGACTAAGGAGAATGCTCAGTCTTTATTATGGAAATTTGTGTATGACTGTTTCGTTATTCTGTGATAACCATATTATGTCTCATAAACCGTGAGGTTTCATGACAATAAAGTTTATTCTATTCTTATTATTCTATTCACACAAATGCATGCACGCACGCACACACACACACACACATGTGCATGCACACACACACACACACACACACGTTTGCACAATACAAAATCCGCCAGTTTACACTCATGTACATAATTCCTTTTTCTGACTGTCAATTTTTTTTTTTTTTACATCAAATTTTATGGAAAGACATGAAGAGAAAATGCTGCTAGATGTATCTGGCATATGATATTTTGGGGTGGGTGGGGTGGGGGTGGATTGTTTCAGACTGACTTCAGACATCCAGGACTTTAAGTCATCCTTCAAACTCTGTGTATCTCAGGGTCTCAAAGCCACCACTCAGGTAAGTGTAGGAAATGTTTTGTACAAATTTACTCTCTCCTCAGATTTCTGTGTAAATGTGACAACCTCCCAACAGAGAGCATATCACTGTGGTATGTGCTGCCCATTTTTCTTTTTTCTTTTTTTTTCTTCTTCAATCTGCTTATGTTTATATGTGTATTTGATGTGTTTTAGGAAGATCCTCTGTGAGATGTCACGTTGGTCAAAATGCTTTTTCTTATGATGTAAATGATGTTGTCTACATTAGAAGAAGATGCTGCTTATGAAGTCCCAACCAATCCTCTTTTTTCCCTAGCAACCCCAAACTTTTTTGGTTTAAATTGGTTAATAGAAAAACAAACAAATAAACAAACCCTGAAATTATAGAGAGCAAATTGCTTCCATTGGTCCTTAATCAGGGAAGGGATTGTCATGTTTTCATTGAACCAGTGAACGAAATGACGTCTTTTTCCATTGTAGATAGCTTCACCTGCAGTGTGTGCGTAAACTGGATGTGTTTGACAACAAGGCCCAGACATACAGGTGAACACTGTGCATTATGGAGTGTCTGTTATCACCAGTGTCGCAAAAGGCTGGGAAAAAAAAATGGAGCATACCTACCAACCTGCTTTTTTGTTGCCATGTATCCGTAAGAATTTTGAGGTTTAAAAAAAATTTTTTTTATTGCTTTATTATCACATCCAAATGAGTAAAGGCAGAAAGAGGAAAAATACAGGGCAGAACATCACGCACAGACACAGACACAGACACAGACACACAGACACAACACAACACAGACACACACACACACACACACACACACACCACCACACACACACACCACAACAATCTAGTTGTTCTTATTTTATATGTGTGTGTGTGTGTGTGTGTGTGTGTGTGTGTGTGTCTCTGTGTGTGTGTGTGTGTGTGTGTGTGTCTGCGTGTGTGCAGAGTATCAGCTGTGTTGTGTTGTTGTTAGTTGGTCTGATTTGATGTGTGTGTGTGTACAGAGTATCGGCTGTGCTGTGTCGCTGTTCGTGCTGTCCCCCAAGCTGAGCGCCCTGCTGGTGTTCATCCCTGCATTATCTGCGGAGGGAACGCTGTTCGGCAGCATGCTCCGCAAGTTCTCCAGGGAGGCTCAGGATCAGGTAGGGAGGATGTGGTGGCGCCGGGCCACTCGGCCATGTTGTCTTACCCCCCCCCACTCCTTCTGTCTGTCGACCCTGTCTCTTCTTGCTTTGCACCATGCCATGGATGGAGGAGGGTGTTGGACAGAGTGCTAATCTCTTGTGCCATGTCCACACTATGACAGCTTTCCTATCCTCTCCGTGGTCACCAGGTCGGTGCAATCACTCACAGACTACCTGATGGTTCTGCTGACTTCCAACATTTGCGACATAGTATGTTTACGAGATGCCCAGTTCTCTGCTGAAGCTTCTTATCTCCGCTGCTTGGATCTCCCTCAGCAGTCGGTTTCAAAGTGCGGTGACTGCAGGCAGAAACAGAAACAAACTTAACACTATCAACACAGACCCTCGTTCTGCTCTCTGTGCCCAGTGAACGCTGCAGTCACAGCACTGAAATTCCCTCAGGACACCTGATTTTTACCATTTTTAGTTAATTTTCCTTAAAAGCCTAAATCTGACAGTGACTTTATTTTTATACAGTGAAATAGAGCTATCTTTCATCTTCTTGACGATAAATGTTTGAAAAGTCACAATAATTATTTTGTTGTTGTTTGATTGAGTTGGAAATGACATACTTTCAACAAGGAACACTGATTCAGTGTTTGAAGACACAAAGGGGTTGGCTGCTTTCTCTTCAAATTAACCAATGAAATCAACTGTTAGTAGCTTGCTTACTGGTATAATATGATGTAGGAAGGACTACATCGGTAGCTGACACCACTGGTTAAAAATTCTCCTGGAAATTCAGTCACATTTATTTTTAGAAGATTGTCTCTATCATTCTCGCAACGTGTCCTGAGTGACAGATCGCTTGCTGCAAGTATATTTGCCCCACGTCGCTGAGTGGTAACTCGGGCATCACGATCATTCTGCCGGCATACTGCAAAAAATTTAAAAGAAAATTGACTGTAGCCGCTGAACGAAAGAGACAAACAAATTACAAGATAAAACTTCATGCATTTCAACCTCTTTAGTGTTCTTCAGGCAAGGCAAACAACATTCAAGACAATGGAAATTTGGCACAAAATGGCTGTGGAATCATTCCACTTCCATTGTACACCCAGTTTTAGGAGGTAGGTGATTGTCAGTTTTTTTTTTTTTCATTCTCATTGTTTTGACTGTCAGTTTTTTTTTCATTTTCATTGTTTTGAATGTTGTTTGTCTTGCCAGAGAAGACCAAAGAGGTCGAAACGCATCGTGTTTGTCTTGTAATTTGTTTGTCCCTGTTGTTTGCCAGACTCACTGATAATTCATTTTGAAATCTGTTTTAATTTCCACCTACAGTGACCTCAATTTCAAACTAACAGAAAATGAAGAAGTTAGAGCAAGGGGGGTTGTAGGTTCGTCAGTCTGGTAATGGTAATGGTAATGTTGCTCATAGCCCAGCCAACCAACAAGGGCCATATCAGGGCTGGTTCATCAGTCTATGGTCTCATGAAACGGCTCGGGATTTCAGGTTAAAAAGAGAATGAGAACCCTTAAGGCAATGGCAGAGGCAGCTGAGATGAGTTCCAGCTGAAACTGCATGAGGAGGAACAAAAGTGAACTTCATAAGGCTTAAATTTCTCAACTTAAACAGGTGTCCTGTAGTGATGTGGGTTAGCACATCCATGTAAAAAAAAAAGTCAACACCTTGAAACGTCCACCCATCCTGAAGTTGATGGTTTGAATTGGAGAGCTGTGCTAGGAAAAGAAATAAGTTCCGGTCGCTGAAGGGCACCTTGGAGTATGGCCTGGACGCGGCCCAGCCCCCTTAAAGTGTAAGGAGTTCAGGGCTGAAGCACTTGCCTAGAGGGGGAAAGGGGAACAGCGGAGATTTTTCTCTGAAGACCTGCTGTGAAGCTGTCCCTTGAGATCCTTTCTACTATTTACACGTGAACTGTACACAATCTGCACAGTTTGACGTAATACATGTGTAAAGCAGAGTGGTACAGATATGTAGCATTTTCAGTGAGCAGAAAGAGCACATAAGGCTTGTTGAGTGTTAGAGTAGGTCGCTGAAGCATTGCACATAACCGTGTGTTGTCTTCCCACAGATACCGTAGGAGAACAAAGCGTCTGAACAACAAACCATTGAGCAACACACTCATATGTACACTATACAATATAAAGAACCTTATCCTAGCATGCACATGTTGAGATAATGCATTCAAATACACTACTACAAATAAGTAGCATTTTCAGTGAGCTGGAGTAGGCTTCCAAAGGGGATGGGACAGCAATGATACATTCTGTGGATGATGATGATGATGGTGATGATGAGAGTGATGATGATGATGATGATGATGGTGATGATGATGATGATGGTCATGACAATGATGATGGTGATGGTGATGATGTGATGACAGTGATGATGATGATTATGATGGTGATGATGATGATGATGGTAGTGATGATGACGGTTAACATGTGACCATGCTATCATGGCATGGGTACATTTCTATTGCGATCAGTGTTGTGTGTAGGTGGCGCAGTCCACAGCAGTGGTGATGATGATGATGATGATGATGGTTAACATATGGGTGTGGGCACATCCTAACCGCTGTCAGTGTTGTGTGTAGGTGGCGCAGTCCACAGCAGTGATGATGATGATGATGATGGTTAACATATGGGTGTGGGTGCATCCTTACCGCTGTCAGTGTTGTGTGTAGGTGGCACAGTCCACAGCAGTGGTGATGATGATGATGATGATGATGGTTAACATATGGGTGTGGGCACATTCTTACCGCTGTCAGTGTTGTGTGTAGGTGGCGCAGTCCACAGCAGTGGTGATGATGATGATGATGATGATGATGGTTAATATGGGTGTGGGCACATTCTTACCGCTGTCAGTGTTGTGTGTAGGTGGCGCAGTCCACAGCAGTGGCGGAAGAAGCAGTGGGGAACGTGCGCACTGTACGAGCTTTTGCCATGGAGGACAAAGAGAACGAGTGAGTGCCTTTGTCTCTTGACAATGACATGACATAGAATCCATAGAAATTTATATTTTGTATGTGTACTAGCTTAACAAGAAGGATTGAGGCCTACAGACATTAAAACATTTTTAAAGGATTTTAAAGTAAATCTGCCAAATCTTAAATAAATGTTAGCGAACCGCCCAGAGAACGTGGACAAACGAGTCACAAGACGAAACACAACTAGTTTCGACCTCTTAGGTCTTCATCAGGTGAGACATTAACGAATAAAACAATGAAAACCTCTTAGGTCTTCATCAGGTGAGACATTAACGAATAAAACAATGAAAACCTCTTAGGTCTTCATCAGGTGAGACATTAACGAATAAAACAATGAAAACTAAATCTGCCAGTTAAGCTGGACAAACAAATGACCAAACACGACGCATTTCGACCTCTTAGGTCTTCTTCAGGCAAGATAAACAACATTTAGGACGATGAAAACAAAGAAAGAGCAATCACATATCTTCTCAAATATGAAAGAATGTTTTCTGTTCCACGTTTGAGGGAGGGTGGAGGGGGGGGGGGGGGGGGGGGATTTTTCTGCAAGCTGCTTTCAAGGTACTCAGTAATACGATGGCTTTCATATGGCTCAAAGGAGTGAGTGAAATTCCCTGTGTAATATAATTGCTTTGATATGGCTCAAATGGGTGAGTGAAAAATCCCTTGGTAATATAATGGCTTTGATGTGGCTCCAACCAGTGACTAAAATTCCTCTGTAATATAATTGCTTTGATATGGCTCAATGGAGTGAGTGAAAAATCCCACAGCAACATAATGGCTTTGATGTGGCTCCAACCAGTGACTGATAAATCTCTTGGTAACATAGTAACATTGATGTGGCTCTAATTAGTGACTGAAAAATCCCTCAATAACAAAACGGCTGCAATTTGTTATGTTCTTTATTGTGCCATGGAGGCTTGTTTGCTGTCGGGTTCCTGATTTACTTGTTCATTGACCACCTTCTGGTGTTGGCTGAGATCTGGGGAGTCTTGATTTGTGTGTTTTTGATGTCTGTGACCTCTTGAAGAAGAAGTGCATGTAAAAAATTCACTTGCGTCTTCTGTAGGGTGTGTATGTGTGTGTGTGTGTGCACGCGTGCTTGCTCTCTCTCTGTCTCGTGTGTGTGTGTGTGTGTGTGTGTGTGTGTGTGTGTGTGTGTGGCTGTGTGTGTGTGTGTGTGTGTGTGCGTATGCATGTGCGTATGCATGTGCGTGTTTGTGTCTGGGCTGTCAACACATAACTGTAATCTATGATTTTTCATCCTTTCTGCGGTGCGTTGACCTGCTGTCTGTGTCAGTGTGTGTTCCATGTTTCAGACTGTACCGTCAGGAGCTGGAGCTGGCCCGTCACCTCAACCTGAAGCTGGGTCTGGGCATCGGCGCCTTCCAGGCCCTGGCCAACATCTTCCTCAACTCCATCGTCCTCGGCTCCCTGTACGCCGGCGGCCGGCTCATCGCCTGTGGAGAACTCAGCCCTGGGGATCTCATGTCCTTCCTGGCTGCCTCCCAGACCATTGAAAGGTGGGGGAGGGGAGGGGTGGGTTGGGGTGGTTGGGAGAGGGGAGGGTAGGGGTGATCGCCTCCCAGACCATTGAAAGGTGGGGGAGGGGAGGGGTGGATAGGGGTGGCCGCCTTCCAGACCATTGAAAGGTGGGGGAGGGGAGGGGTGGGTAGTGGTGGTCGCCTCCCAGACCATTGAAAGGTGGGGATTGAAAGGTGGGGATTGAAAGGTGGGGGAGGGGAGGGGTGGGTAGGGGTGGTCGCCTCCCAGACCATTGAAAGGTGGGGGATGGGAAGGGTGGGTAGGGGTGGTCGCCTCCTGGGTAGGGTGGTCGCCTCCCAGACCATTGAAAGGTGGGGGAGGGGAGGGGTGGGTAGGGGTGGTCGCCTCCCAGACCGTTGAAAGGTGGGGGAGGGGAGGGGTGGGTAGGGGTGGTCGCCTCCCAGACCGTTGAAAGGTGGAGGAGGGGAGGGGTGGGTAGGGGTGGTCGCCTCCCAGACCATTGAAAGGTGGGGGAGGGGAGGGGTGGGTAGTGGTGTCCGCCTCCTGGGTAGGGTGGTCGCCTCCCAGACCATTGAAAGGTGGGGGAGGGGACGGGTGGGTAGGGGTGGCCGCCTCCCAGACCATTGAAAGGTGGGGGAGGGGACGGGTGGGTAGGGGTGGTCGCCTCCCAGACCATTGAAAGGTGGGGGAGGGGTGGGTAGGGGTGGTTGCCTCCCAGACCATTGAAAGGTGGGGGAGGAGAGGGGTGGATAGGGGTGGTTGCCTCCCAGACCATTGAAAGGTGGGGGAGGGGAGGAGTGGGTGGGGGTAGCCACCTCCCAGACCATTGAAAGGTGGGGGAGGAGAGGGGTGGGTGGGGGTGGTTGCCTCCTGGGTAGGGTGGTCGCCTCCCAGACCATTGAAAGGTGGGGGAGGGGAGGGGTGGGTAGGGGTGGTTGCCTCCCAGACCATTGAAAGGTGGGGGATGGGAGGTGTGGGTAAGGGTGGTCACCTCCCAGACCATTGAAAGGTGGGGGAGGGGAGGAGTGGGTGGGGGTAGCCACCTCCCAGACCATTGAAAGGTGGGGGAGGAGAGGGGTGGGTGGGGGTGGTTGCCTCCCAGACCATTGAAAGGTGGGGATGGGGAGGGAGGGGTGGCGATAGTTGTTTTTTGGATGAAGGAGAGAGGGCTGGGATGGGAGGAAGGATTGTGGAGGTGGGGGAGGGGGGGAGGTTTGGATGGTGGGTGGTTGGTCGATTTGGAAGAATGAGGTTGTCCTGGTTACTGGGCCACAGACCAGTGAGGGTTAAAGAGGGTTGGCTGCAGCATGGTCCAACACATGCAGAAGGTAAGTAACAAACAAGTAAGGTAACTGTTGCTCCCATGGCGAACTAAATACACACCCATAACTCTAAATGAATGCTGCTTACACTGCTGAATTGCCAAGCAGAAACGATGACAGAGTACACAGAACAAGGAGACATCCCATTTGGGATTTTGATTTTGTGCTGAATATGAGAAGATAAGTGACTTCTCGTTCTTTTGTTTTCACTGTCCTAAATGTTGTTTGTTTTTGCCTGAGGAAGACCCAGGAGGTCAAAATGCATTGTGTTTTGTCCTGTACTCTGTTTGTCTGTGTCCTTGGCGGTAACTAACCCTCTCTCTTTCTAATTTAAAAAAAAAAATGCTATTCGGGGTTATCTCCTTGTTTGTTCTGTGTATTCTGTGTCATCATTTTGTTTACAAATTTGTTTGTTTACAATACTGTTCCTCTTCTCAATATGAAACCATGAAACTGTCGTGACATCCAAACATCAAATAGTCTCAGAATATATAACACTCTGTGATATGTTCAGAGACTTTTTGTGGAACTTTGCACTCAAGTAGACAGGCTGCGATACCTTCACTGTTTGCATCGGTTTTTCTGTGTTTTCTTGAGGGCTGCCAAGGCAACAGAACTGAGTTTGTTTTTGGTCTGAGGTGGGTCAGTGTCTATCCCACACAAATAAAGGCAGGCCACCCCTCACAGTAAAGATGTCGTTGACATGTCACCAGGTCGCTGGGTCAGATGTCGGTGCTGTTTGGCAACATGATCCGTGGCATGTCGGCTGGAGCCCGCGTCTTTGAGGTAAGCTGTACAGTGACAGACACGTGACACTGGGTTTCTCTGTGTGGAGGGGGTGGAGTTTAGCTGTCCAGTGACAGGCAGGTGACATTGGGTTTCTCTGTGTGGAGTGGATGGAGTTTAGCTGTTAAGTGACAGACACATGACACTGGGTTTCTCTGTGTGGAGTGGTGGAGTTTAGCTGTCAGTGACAGACAGGTGACATGGGTTTCTCTCTGTGGAGTGGATGGAGTTTAGCTGTTAAGTGACAGACCATGACACTGGGTTTCTCTGTGTGGAGTGGGTGGAGTTTAGCTGTCCAGTGACAGACAGGTGACATTGGGTTTCTCTCGTGTGGAGTGGGTGGAGTTTAGCTGTCTGTGACAAACACATGACATTGAATTTCTCTTTGGATGGGTGGAGTTTAGCTGTTCCATGACAGACACATGACATTGAATTTCTCTGTATGGAGTGGGTGGAGTTTAGCTGTTCTTGACAGACACATAGCATTGGTTTCTCTGTTGGAGGGGTGGAGTTTAGCTGTTCTGTGACAGACACATATCATTGGGTTTCTCTGTGTGGAGGGGGTGGAGTTTAGCTGTTCCATGACAGACACATATCATTGGGTTTCTCTGTGTGGAGTGGGTGGAGTTTAGCTGTTCCATAACAGACACATGACATTGGGTTTCTCTGTGTGGAGGGGGTGGAGTTTAGCTGTTCCATGACAGACACATGACATTGGGTTTCTCTGTGTGGAGGGGGTGGAGTTTAGCTGTTAAGTGACAGACACATAACGTTGGGTTTCTCTGTGTGGAGTGGGTGGAGTTTAGCTGTTCCATGACAGACACATAACGTTGGGTTTCTCTGTATGGAGTGGGTGGAGTTTAGCTGTTCCATGACAGACACATAACATTGGGTTTCTCTGTGTGGAGTGGGTGGAGTTTAGCTGTTCTGTGACAGACACATATCATTGGGTTTCTCTGTGTGGAGTGGGTGGAGTTTAGCTGTTCTGTGACAGACACATATCATTGGGTTTCTCTGTATGGAGTGGGTGGAGTTTAGCTGTTCCATGACAGACACATAAAACATTGGGTTTCTCTGTGTGGAGTGGGTGGAGTTTAGCTGTTCCATGACAGACACATAACATTGGGTTTCTCTGTGTGGAGTGGGTGGAGTTTAGCTGTTCTGAGACAGACACATAACATTGGGTTTCTCTGTATGGAGGGGGTGGAGTTTAGCTGTTCCATGACAGACACATAACATTGGGTTTCTCTGTGTGGAGTGGGTGGAGTTTAGCTGTCCTGTGACATACACATAACATTGGGTTTCTCTGTGTGGAGTGGGTGGAGTTTAGCTGTTCCATGACAGACAAATAAAACATTGGGTTTCTCTGTGTGGAGTGGGTGGAGTTTAGCTGTTAAGTGACAGACACATGACATTGGGTTTCTCTGTGTGGAGTGGGTGGGTTTAGCTGTTCTGTGACAGACACATAACATTGGGTTTCTCTGTGTGGAGTGGGTGGAGTTTAGCTGTTAAGTGACAGACACATAACACTGGGTTTCTCTGTGTGGAGGGGGTGGAGTTTAGCTGTTAAGTGACAGACACATGACATTGGGTTTCTCTGTTGTGTGGGGGGGGGGGGGGGGTGGGGGTGGAGTTTAGCTGTTCTGAGACAGACACATAACATTGGGTTTCTCTGTGTGGAGTGGGTGGAGTTTAGCTGTTAAGTGACAGACACATAATATTGGGTTTCTCTGTGTGGAGGGGGTGGAGTTTAGCTGTTAAGTGACAGACACATAACACCGGGTTTCTCTGTGTGGAGTGGGTGGAGTTTAGCTGTTAAGTGACAGACACATAACATTGGGTTTCTCTGTGTGGAGTGGGTGGAGTTTAGCTGTTAAGTGACAGACACTTGACATTGGGTTTCTCTGTGTGGAGGGGGTGGAGTTTAGCTGTTCAATAACAGACATGTGACCTTGAGCTTCTCTATATGGAGTCGGCAGAGTTTAGCTGTCCTGTGATGGACATTTAACCTTGGGTTTCTCTCTAGTAAAATAGGCGGAGTTTGATGAAGCCAGTACATTATGAAAAAGCTGTTCCTGGCACCAGTGGTAGTTCATCTTTGTTTTGACTTTTTTTTTTTTTTTTTTTTTTGTTCTATCCTATCTTGCACAAAAAACCTAAGGGGCATTACTATCCTATTGCTTTTTTTTTTTTTGCTCCCAAACCCCCAAGTCTTTCCTCTCCATCATCTTCCCAAGCACAGCCGCATCTGGGCTAGTTCTGATACTCTACCAGCACCAGTAGTCTCTAGAGCGTTAACATCTGTAAATGGGACAGTATTGTTGCTGGTGTTCAGTGATGCCTGTTATGATCTGACGTTTGCTTGCCATGACACCCACACTAAAAAAAAAGATTGAGAAAGGTTGCAAATCCCTTAGCCTATTTGCCTTCGGGGCAGTTAACTGTAAGAGGTTCGCTGTGTCTTGTGCACAGCTCCTTCTACCACATTCAGCCTTCCCTGAAGTGAAATCAGGTACCCATTTGCTGCTGTCCACTACTGATGTACAATGAGACATGGTTGGGATTCTTCTCACGTAGGACTAGCATTTTAGTATAGAATTTTGTGATAGTTTTCGTTTCAAGAGGTCATTGAACTTATCAGAGGATAAAGATCTTGAACATGTTTACATGACAAAGGGGACATTAACCAATAGTCATCTAATTTTTCCAAGCACATTTGCTTTAGGACACAAAAGTTCAAACATTCTGAGGCAAACCCACGTACCTTTCTTAATTTTCATTTTTTTTAAATTAAAAGATGTAGGTTCTCTATGTGTGTGTGTGTGTGTGTGTGTGTGCGTGTGTGTGTGTGTGTGTGTGTGTGTGTGTGTGTGTGCGTGTGTGTGTGTGTGCGTGTGTGTGTGTGTGGTGTGTGTGTGCGTGTTTTTGTTTCTTTAATGCAGTAATGAACAGAAAGAAGTGATGAAAAATCTGCTTGGACATTTCAAGAATAAACATAATAAACTTTTAAGGTATGTGTATATTGTATGCTTTGGTCATTTTGTGTAGGCCTGCTGAACGTTCGAAATGTAACCAAACTACAATTTCATAAACTGACAAAAAGGCCATTTATTAGTATGTCTTCATTGAGTTAATTGCGAGAGGCTTTATGGGAAGTTTCTATGCAGTACATAAAAGTGATGTCTGCTGTGTGGGGTTGACATGGAACATGCAATTTGTGCAGTATATAGAGTCCAAGCCAATGGTCAGTCTGACTGGGGGACGAACCATTCCCTACCACTCCATGATTGGTGCCATTCAGTTCAAGGACGTCGCCTTTTTCCTACCCCACACGAGCCGAACAGGTCAGTGAACTCTGGGCTGTATTTCACAGCACTGCTTAGTGTTTGGTTCATGTGGTTGTTATATGTGTGTGTGTGGGGGTGGGGGGGGGGGGGGGGGGGGGGGGGGGGGGGTGTCTGTGGTGTTTGGTTGTGTTGTGTTAGGCTGTGCAGACAAAATCCACCAAAATTTGGCTGTTGAGGAATTTGTTTTCAAGTTGATAAACAGGTGCCCCTTGGACCTTAATCTAATATTCAGGCTTTTCATGAATTGCCATTTCCATGTGTGTGTGTGTGTGTGTGTGTGTGTGTGTGTGTGTGTGTGTGTGATGTGTGTGTGTGTGTGCACTGTGCGTGTGTGTGTGTGTGTGTGTGTGTGTGTATGTGTGCACTGTGCGTGTGTGTATACGTATGTAAATGTGTGTATTGATGTGTGTGTGTGTGTGTGTGTGTGTGTGTGTGTGTGTGTGTGTGTGTGTGTGTGTGTGTGTGTGTGTGTGCACTGTGCGTGTGTGTATGTAAATGTGTGTATTGGTGTGTGTGTGTGTGTGTGTGTGTGTGTGTGTGTGTGAACTGAAAACGTACATGATAACCCTGCATTGTATCACAGCTGAATGATTGTGTTTGTGTTGTGTGTGTGTGTATGCATGTGTGTGTGAGGGTGTTGTGCGCGTATTACGCGTGCGTGCATGTGTGCGCGTTTGTGTATCATGTTTGTGTGAGAGTGTGTGTACTTTTTGTAGTCGCCATTACTTCTTCCATGAACATGTTTTTTACATCATGTTTTTCCTGGAATGCACTCTTGAAGCTCTGCACAGTCTCCTCCCGTCCCATCCCCTCTTCTTCCCACCTTCTGTCCAGTCACCCATCCCCACGTTGCCCTGAACGTTGGTGGTGGTGTTGATGTTGCAGACCGTGCTGCACGACTTCAACCTGACGGTGCCGGGGGGCCGCATGGTGGCTCTTGTGGGATTGTCGGGAGGAGGTAAGGACCCAGCACTTCACCACACTGACAAGTGACCCAGCAGTGGGGCAGGGTGTTCTCTGGCAGGTTTCCTCATGGAGGCCAACTGCTGATGGCTGTTTGGGGACTGCTTGAACTCAGACTGTGACCGGATGAGACGGGGTGCGGCTATGTTTATGCGTCAGAATGAGTGGCATGAGAGTTAGTGCCTTAGTTTTGGTACAACCCCCTCCTCCTCTTCCCATCCTCTCATCTACTCCCCCCTCACCCATGCCCCCATTTGCATGTGATATAGAACCCCCCCCCCCCCCCCCCCCCCCCCCCCCCCCCCCCCATCCCCTTCCCACCCATACAGATGACAACGGAAGAAGAAAACAGTTAGGGCAGATATGATGATGTGAAGGCCTGGTTGGTGTGGAGAGAAAGGCACTGGGCTCTCGTTCAAAGGTTGCGGGTTCAGTCGCCACTTGACATGGTCAGGGCAGAAGACATTTTCTCTTCAGAGTTAAAGTCCATGCAGACAGCTGCCTCCTCCCAGTCCTTTTGATGATGGGCAAGGTTCCGTGCCTGAATGCATCATAAAAACTATCACGCATATCAAGTTGGAGAAGAGTAGGCCATCATGTGCCGACATGGTAGGCGACATGTGAATAAAACACAACACTGGTATAGTGTGTAGACACCTGTCATGAGATGGATTTGGGCTGTCTTAATGGTGGGATTAAAAACAGTCACATACACAGATATCTTGCCAGTGGTGACCCTCACAAGAAATCTATCCAAGGATCAAGGGAAAAGGAAAAAAAAAAAAGGAAAGATGATGGTGAGAATGCCAAAGAAAAAAAAAGAAAGAAAAGGAAAAAAAATGAAAGCAAGAGAAGGGGAGGAACTGTTTGGGTGTGGGTGGAGCGGGGAGGGGGAGGGGTGGGGGGGGGGGGGGGGGGGGGGAGTGTGCTGAGGGAGATTTTGGAACAAAGAAAGAAAAAAGAGTTTTCAAAAGGAGACAGTTTTCAGCACTCACTGTCTTAAACTGAAAAAAAAAAACCCATGAAAGTGGAATGACCTGATGGAGAGGAGTTAAGACAGGTGCTGTTGATACCTGTGCAGGCAAGTCGACAGTGGCCGCCCTCCTGGAACGATTCTACGAAGTCACCAAAGGATCCATCACCATCGACGGTGTGGATATCCGTGACCTTGACCCCTCCTGGCTGAGGGGCCATGCCATTGGTTTCATCAACCAGGTCAGTTTTCCCTTTTTTTTTCATTTGTTTTTTTTTTTCTTTTTCTTTTTCTTTTACCCTGCCTCTTTTCCTGGCCATGGGATTTTTGTGTTGTGTGTGTGTGTGTGTGTGTGTGTGTGTGCGTGTGTGTGCTGTGTGTGTGTTGTGTGTGTGTGTGTGTGTGTGTGTGTGTGTTTTCATGACACCCTTGCAGTTACTCTCTGTCTTTCTTTCTGAGACATCCACACCCACTCACAAACACATACATTTCCAGATACAAGTCTTTCAGAGGGACTTTTAATTGGGACAGTGTTGTTTGTAGGTATGATTGTTTCAGATTGACCTACTAATGAAGATTTCTTCCTTTGATCGCTATCTGAAGATTCTCTCCCTTTGATATAATAGTAATGCCTTCCCTTTGATGTCTCACTGAAGATTCCTTCTCTTTTATCTCTCGAAGACTCCCACCCTTTGATTACAGAATAAACATTCCCTTGCTTTGAAGATTTTACCATTGATTTCCCGAAAGGTCACCTCCCTTTGATCTCCTGTGAAGATTCCCTCCCTTTGAACTTTAAGATTTTCTCCCTTTGAGTTCAGGTTTTTTTTGTTTTTGTTTTTGGTCCCTTCCCAGGCCCTTTGCAAAAGCTTCCCTGTGATCATTGTGTGGACCTTGTCTGACAGAGCAGCCCCACCCTCACCCTCCCTAGGCCCCGTTTCCCAGACAATCCAAAACAAACTAAACACGCCAAACAAGGCGCAAAGTAACCCTCGTACACCTCACACTATGGACCTGCACACATGTCTTCTTCAGGCACCACAAAGATCAGACATGAAGAATGAAACAACATTCCCCACACAGCTGGCAGCAGCAGGATGGAAGATGGAGATTTCAGAATACATCTTTGACTGTGGTTTGATTGGCCTTGGTTTGATTTACCTTGGTTTGATTCCGTTGGGATCACGGGTATCGGCAAGTTCGTGGGGGCTGTTGTTGGACGGATGTGATGGCGCCCTCTGGAGGAGAGTTCACTAATGCTGGCTCCATGACTAAACAATTATTGTCGTCAGTAGGGGGCTCTGTAGGTGGTGTCCTGGATCAGAACAGGCGCCACTGAACACCACCAAAGCAACTCAGCAGCAGTGCAGTGTCTCCTCTGGTGAGTTGCCTCTTGACAGCTTATCATTGACTGCGCCCTGTGGATTTCCAGTGTCAGGGCTGTGGCGGGCTGGGGTGGGCTGTGGCTGTTGACGGGGGATTGGGATGAGTGGCGTGAGTGCATTGCTGCTGAGGTTGCACAGAAGGTGGGACAGCAAAAGAAAAAAAAATTTCAGAAATCTTTGCTGCTGACCATCAATTGGGGAAATTTCTTTTGTGAATATGTATATAATAATAATAATAATAATAATAATGAATACTTATATAGCGCCTATTCTCGGCTAGAGACCAAGCTCTAAGCGCTTTACAATCCACACTCGTTTGCACAACGGGCTGCCTACCTGGGTAGTGCCGACTGAAGAGCTGCCAGCTGGCGCTTCATTCAGTCGTTTCCCATGTCATCCAGTCAGTATCGTTCAATATCGTTCTCTCAGTATCCTTACTTCCTCCATTCTTTCAATTTCTCACGCAGAGTGCATGCTATGTGTAACGTGTCATCCATACCAACGGCCAAACTGGCCTTCTCTTCCGAAAGTTGGTGATGGGATTTTACGTGTGTGCAAGATGTTATGCGTGCGTTCACACACGGAACCTCAGTTTATAGTCTCATTAGAAAGACTCTATATCTCTTATATGTGGATATCTAAACAAGAAATAATTGTCAAAAATTCATTTGTGTCTCCATTGAATTGTGAATGAAATAAGTTTGAAATTTTGTGTGTGTTGCTGATGGTGTGGCGCTCTGTATGTGTATCAGGAGCCGGTGCTGTTTGCCACGTCTGTCATGGAGAACATCCGTTACGGTCGACCTGACGCCACTGATCAGGAGGTACTGCGCAGTACAGCAGTATGGAAGTCATACTGTGGATGTTTTCTTTGGTGATGTGTTAGTGTGGCAGAGAGAGAGAAAATGTGTGCATTTATTGCATGCAGTTGTTTGAAATATATGTGAGAGAGAGAGTGGATGCATGTATTTACTGCATGCAGCTGTTTAAAGTACATGTGAGAGAGAGAGAGAATGTGTGTATTCAGTGCATGCAAATGTTTAAAGGATATGTGCACATGGGTCTCGTGTGTCTAGAATGTGTGTAAGTGTGTGTATATGTGTGTGTGATGCTCATGGTGTGTGTGTGTGTGTGTGTGTGTGTGTGTGTGTGTGAGTAAGTGTGTTTCTGTGTGTGTGAATGTTTGTGCACATGTGCATGTGTGTGTGTGTGTGTGCATGTATGCCAACACTAAACACATGCACACCGTATGCACGCAGGTATGGAGGGTGTGTGTGTGTGTGTGTGTGTGTGCGTACATGCACATTGTGTGTGTGTGTGTGTGTTTGTGTGTGTGTGTGCGTACATGCACATTGTGTGTGTGTGTGTGTGGTTTGTGTGTGTGTGTGCCTACATGCACATTGTGTGTGTGTGTGTTTGTGTGTGTTTGTGTGTGTGTGTGTGTGTGTGTCCTCACTTTGACAGGCGAACTAAAGCAATTGAAAAAACAACCACAAAAGCCAGTTGACGTTAGATTTTGTTTTCCTTTTTTTTAAAAATCAGAAGTACTAGCTCTTACAATTACCATTACACATAATTCAGAATACATTGTTTATGAAACTAGTACGCAATTTTTTGAAAAAAAAGTAATACAGAAGAAAATGAAAAGCAAATAGAGACAGAGAGCTATATGATATGGGCTGTCTTAATAAAATCAGTCTATCAGGAAGAGCTATAGGATTTAGCAGACAGTCCATTGTTCCAGAAAGGTTAGGTGGCACAAGACAGTAGCATACAGCACAAATGGTCACAACACTGTGCAGTCAAACACAATACAGCACAAATGGTCACAAAGCTGTGCAGTCCGACACATTACAGCACAAATGGTCACAACGCTGTGCAGTCCGACACATTACAGCACAAATGGTCACAACGCTGTGCAGTCTGACACAATACAGCACAAATGGGCACAACGCTGTGCAGTCTGACTAATACAGCACACATGGTCACAAATGGTCACAGCGATATGACGTTTGACACAATATGGCACTAGTGTGCACAATACAGTGCAGTCTGACACAACACCTGTGTACAGGTGATGGAAGCGGCCAAGCTGGCCAATGCCCACACCTTCATCACCGGTTTCCCAGAAGGTTATAGAACGGTGCTGGGGGAGCG
The DNA here is from genome assembly GCA_033310375.1 of Conus canariensis. Classification (NCBI taxonomy): domain Eukaryota; kingdom Metazoa; phylum Mollusca; class Gastropoda; order Neogastropoda; family Conidae; genus Conus; species Conus canariensis. The sequence goes on along the minus strand of CM065733.1, from coordinate 48,504,652 downwards.
TGGCGTGACCGTCTCCGGCGGACAGAAGCAGCGCATCGCCATTGCTCGAGCCCTCATCAAAAACCCCTCCATTCTCATTCTGGATGAGGCCACGAGGTAGGGGACATGAAATTGTGTTTGTTTGTAGTGTTAACAACATGGGGGATTGATAATTTAGAGAGAGTGAGTCAGCGCTGCCCCTTTCCCCCTCTCCACCTTACCAATCTCCTACAAAGAAAAACAGAAAGATCCTAGCTACCCCCCCGCACCCCCCCCCCCCCCCCCCCACACACACGCACACACCACCCATTCCTGTCTCCATCTCCCCTGTTCATTGTAGATTTTACTTACTGCTGTATGTGTTCAGATACCACCAAATCATACAACCACTGTGATGTCAAAGGTGGGGACAAAAACCAGGACATGTTTTCTTAGTTCATGAACTTCCTTCTAAATCATTGTGAGCAGTTTCAACAGAATCACTGTGTGGACCAAACATCACTTGCTTTCAAGCAAACATCAGTCACTTACCATACTTATGTTGATTTTTTTTTTCAGGTGATCTTTCAAACCGTAGTGTATTTTTCCTGGTTTTTGTCTTTTAGTGCTTTGGATGCTGAATCGGAACGGGTCGTTCAGGAGGCGTTGGACAGAGTGACCAAAGGTGAGCAGACAGGACACCAACGCTTGACTGGCTTTGACCTGTGATGGAAAGAAAAATTCTGAGTTGCCTTAGATCTATGAGGTTTATAAATGAAAAAAGAACAGACCAGGTACACGGTCAATGCAGATGAATGACAGTTTTCTTACTAACAAATGACTTGGCCAAGAGACGCAATTAACTTCAACCACACAGCTTACACGATTACTCATAACGAGGTAGCCGAGCACCAGGTGATTTATTATTCACAATAGCTAGTGCAGTTCTGAATTCCTGGACAAGTCGATTTATTTTCACTCATAACCACGTTTATCTCCTTGCATACCTTCGGAATGTCAGATGTACATAGTCACTGCTTTGGAATTTTTGGATGGTTATTTTTAGTGTGTACATTTCTTTTTTCTGGGTTTCCAAACCATGGGGATGAGTCTGGGCTCCTGAGTCATAGAAAGGCTGGAAGGGGAAGGGTAGAGAGGAAGAGAGAGAAAGATGTGCCAAAGAAAGAAACGTTTAACCCTTACCATAGCAGTGTGTGGGGTCCACTGAATGGATTGCTGGGAAGGGAGACAATCACTGGCTGTGTTCCCTGACAATGTGTTGCCTGTGGCCGTGTACACTGTCTTGTGTGTTAGTTTCGTGTTTTTGTGTCTGATCTCACACGACGGTATGTACGGTGTGGCGCGCTTGTGGGTTTTTTGTTAAAGTGGTTTTGTGTCTCGTCTTCTGCAGCCCTGCTGTGGCATCTCTCCCTCATTCCAGTCACCCTAAACACACCAATGCCTAGCAAACAGTGAGGAAATCAGTTTCTGGTTGTTATGAGACAACCTACAAAAGGGGCACTGCACTGCACTGCTGTCTAGTCCTTTCGGCAGTGTTCGGTGGTGCCTGTTCTGATCCAGCTTGCACTGAACACCAGTTGCTCAGCCCCGCAATGACCACTTTAATGGATTAGCTATGGAGCCAGCGTGTGTGTGGATCTTGCTCAGGATGGCACCACTGCGTCTGTCCAAGAAGCCACCCCTATGAACTTGCTGACACTGAGCGATTCAGGACAACCTCGACACAGTGTTGATGTGGAGAGGAGGTCAAAACTCAGGTCACATCAGCCTGTACCCATCGTCAACACAGCACAGGCCTCCAAGGGTGGTACAGGACTGCTCTAAAGGCAGGTGAAGACAGTGCTTCTCTGGGTCCTCCGCAGCACCTTCGGGTGTTTCTTTTTCCTCTTCAGGTCACATCAGAAGCTGGGCAAGAAGGTTCACAGGGGCATGGCATGAATGTTAAACAATGACGTGAAAGGCCACAGAGTATAAGGCTTCTTTATGTGATATTCAGCGAGGATGATGAAGATGATACTGTAATGAATGTTTTTACTCTGAGGCTGAATGCAGAGCTGTGCGCTTCGCCTTCCTTTCCTGAAATATTACAACCAGACCGTCATAGCAAGGCTGTTGGAGATGGATCCCAGTCATGTATGTGGTAGCAATCTTCCCATTCGAGCTGATAACACCTTCGACTGTGGGTAGGAGCTGGCTGGGACTGAAAAATCCCATAAATAAACCCTCTGATAAGATTTGAACCACCAACCTCTCTATTGCAGCTCGCAGTGCTACCCACTGCATGAAAATGACTGGTGTGTGTCATGTATGGCAATGTGTAGTGTGTAGTATGTTATGTTCGGCTGTGCTTATGGTGGCATGTATTGTGTTGTATATTGCAGCATACAGTGTTGAGAGTGGTAAACACATGGTAGAGGCTATGTGCAGTGTGATGTGTGTGGTGTTGTGTGTCGCAGTGTAGAATGTTTAGAGTTGTGGACGCATGGTAAGGGCTACATGGGGTGTGATGTGTGTGGAACAGGGAGAACCGTGGTGGTCATCGCCCATCGTCTGAGCACCATCAGAGATGCTGACCTGATTGCCGTGGTGTCTCATGGGAAGATCGTGGAGGTGGGTAACCGACAAATCCTGTTCACCTTGGCTCTGTGTGAGCCAGTGTGGCCCAGCAGAAACATGAAAAAGTTAAAGAAAAATAGCATGGGATTTTCTTTTTCTTTCACACAGCCTTTTGTTGTCCGTTGATTCCATGTCTGCCAAACTAGTCAACACTTTGTTTTGTTTTGTTTGTTTGTTTGTTTTTCGTGAGCTTACTTTAAATGTAACTTTAAATGTTTCATCAGATTAAGTTGTCAAAGGTGTTAGTGCTGAAGAAAATGGTAAAAAAGAAAGTTGGGTGGTATTGCCTGGTACTTGAGTTTGGGGAGGGGGTGGGGGGTAGAGGGGGTGGGGGGGGGGGGGCAGAGTGGCATAAGATTTGTTAGGAAACAACATTTCTTATTCTACATGTGTGGACATAATCAAAAGAAAAAGGAAATTGAAAATATACTGGACTGAAATTATTACAGTGGAATTCATTTCTTAACAATGAGGTTGTGCATACTTTCCAGGTAGGTTTTAAGTCATCTTGCTCAAAGACTGTGTCAGCTCATTGAATCATGTTGTAAAAAGCTCAAAGACTGTGTCAGCTCATTGAATCATGTTGTAAAAAGCTCAAAGACTGTGTCAGCTCATTGAATCATGATGTAAAGAGTCAGGACTTTATCAGCTCATTGAATCATGTAAAAAGGTCAAGGACTGTGTCAGCTCATTGAATCATGTTGTAAAGAGTCAGGACTCTGTCGGCTCACTGAATCATCTAAAAAGGTCAAGGACTGTGTTGGCTCATTGAATCATGTTGTAAAAAGGTCAAGGACTGTGCCGGCTCATTGAATCGTGTAAAAAGGTCAAGGACTGTTGGCTCATTGAATCATGTAAAAAGGTCAAGGACTGTGTTGGCTCATTGAATCATGTTGTAAAGAGTCAGGACTGTGTTGGCTAACTGAATCATGTAAAAAGGTCAAGGACTGTGTCAGCTCATTGAATCATGTTGTAAAGAGTCAGGACTATGGTGGCTAATTGAATCATGTAAAAAGGTCAAGGACTGTGTCGGATTGTTGAATCATGTTGTAAAAAGGTCAAGGACTGTGACAGCTCATTGATCACATTGTTATGAGGTCAAGGACGGTGCCTAGGGTCGAATGTTTCAGCTGGGGGATCACCAGAGCCTGAAGAAGAAGCGGGGCATGTACTGGGAGTTGATCAAGCAACAGGAGCTGGAGAAGGAGCTGGACGCCAGTTGATCATTGCCTCCCCCTTAGCACACCAACTTCACCTCCACCTAGCACTCTACGCTACAGGCAGCCTCCGTCTTTCACAGTGTGGTTGGGGCATGTCGGAGTTTTCTGGTTTGGATGCAAGCAGTGAAGTGAGGATGATGACCAGTACGTTTCTGATCATTTTTTTTTTTTTTAACAAGCTTCAGTAGTTTGGAAACCTCAAAGACAAGACTGCAAATAATTCCGGATGATTTTATTTTGGTGATGAAAAAAAAAAAAAAGAGAATGACCTTAAGAATGTTGTACATAGATCAGTGTGGTTGAGCAAATGTACTTTCTGGATGATTTGGATTCTGTTATTGTCCACGTCATCGGACATGGATGTGTGACTGTTATGTTTGTGACGATGAGAGCGAAGATTTACATGCTTGTGTCACAGAGATGTGTGATGACATAAGACAGTAGAGAAGGAAAGTTCAAGTGTGTTTTTGATTTTTCTATGTCCTCTTTTGTAATAGTTCAGCCTGTTTCGAGTTCCATGACATATTCACCAAGGGTCTCAATACTTTTGACAGAGGACACTAGAAGGGCTCCAGGGGGAACACAGACCTCTGTCAGGATCGAACCATCTTCTTAACTTTAATCCAGCCTGACTGAATCCTCACTGTCTCAGCTACGCTTTGCTCGTGGTTGCAGGTGTCTTGGTTGATGTTTACTGTCAAGTGATTGAATAAATATCCTCATCCAATGACCCGCATTTCTCCCTCCCATCCCTCTTTCCTTTAGAATGTTTTGCTCATTGGATGGAGATTGCAAACCTGGTTGACATCACATTTTACGTATTAGTTCAAAGTACATCTGATAAGCATGTTGTTTTCTTTATTAAGATCTGTGCACTATTTGGTGAGAAATTTATAAATGTTGGAAAATGTTCTCTCTCTCAGTGTTGAAAAAAGGGATTAAAAAAAAGCATGTCCTGGATCCATCTTTTAACTGGGAACCACACCAGACATAGCAGGGTTTGTCCTTGACCCATGCTCCTCCTGCCCACCAGGTTTTGCGGTGTCCTGCCAGGACTCAACCAACAGAGGAGGGGCAGTGGGGGGGGGGGGGGGGGTGATTGGGGGGGGGGGGGGGGAGGTGTGTGTGTGTGTGTGCGTGTGAAAACATTGGTTTCTCTGTGAAGGTAACATAGCTGCCACCAACCTTCCGCAATGTATCTGGAATTTACCTAAATCATAAATGACTCCTGAAATCCAGAATTTTGTAGAAAAATTCAGAATATGAAAATTGTTATTCAAAGGTGAGGGTAAGGGGGGGGGGGGGGGTCATTTTTGAACAGGGATGATAAAGTATTGTCGAATAAAGCGTAAATGATGTCATGAGCGCTGGCAATTGTATGGAAAATACGTTTATCTTTTAACCCCTAATTTTGTCAGCTCCCCCAACCCCTACCCCACCCCTCTATTTCATTCCCTGGTTCCCAAATTTTGACTCAAAAAGGTTGGCAGCTATGAAGTGATAAGCTTTGGAAGGAGGAAGGAAGGGGGAATGCATGGGGAGGGGGAGGGGGGGAGGGAGAGGGGGGAAAGGGACAGCTGGGAATAGATTGTACACAGACCAGCACTATCGACCTATGTGTCGTTTCACTGATGTGAGTTGTGCTCCACTGGGGAAAATGAACAGGTAGCATGACACAGCTAGCTTGCTCCAATCCACAAGTCGAATCATCTATACTCTGTGATTTATCCGGCCCCGGAGTGACTGGTGCCTGCGTGTGTGTGAATTTTGTTGTTGTTTAATTTTGCATTTATGATTCAAAATAATTATCACTTGCAGCAGTGTGTTGCTGATCTACCTCTGGTGATGGTGTTAAGCAAGTTGTGCCCATCTTTGATCTCATCATTCAAGCAGTAGGCCTCTGATGTAGACATTCAATACCTACTGTGGCTGTCCTTTACTCACTGCATGGACTAGGCTACTATTGCTTTTGTTCAGATAAAGGGCGGGTGGGTTTAGCTGACACCATTATTTCGCCCCATCTTTTCCCTCCAGTGCACAATCCACGGACCAGGCTGACATTGCGTGCAGTCATGAAGTAGTGATATGTTCCACAGCCATGATCTTTAAAGTTGATTTCCTACAGGAGATAGGGGGCAGCAGTGATGTCTGTACTGCTTGAGGTGATGAACATGACCCTGCTGGTGAACATACGCTGACAACCAGCGGACATGATCGCGACATTTAGCGCGACTTGACAAGTCCTATACACCAGTCCTGCTGAAACAGAATTGACGCAAAACTACTTTATTTCTACACAGTTCAGTCCGCAAGGATCTTGCTAAACTAAAAGGAATAGTAAACATGAATCAAAGTGTGCGATCACTGCTTTTTACTGGGATGCACTTCCAGCTGTTTTGTGTTGTAGCATCCTACACTATCTTGCGAAACTGAAAAGAATAGTAAACATGAATCAAAGTGTGCAATCACTGCTTTTACTGGGATGCACTTCCAGCCTGTTTTGTGTTGTAGCATCCTACACTTAGTTTCTACCTGTCTGAAAGGCGTCAAAGGAAGCGTTTATGCCTTATCCCCCCCCCCCACCCCCCCCCCCCTCGAAGGTGGCAGGAGGACTGTAGCCGTACAGTAGGGGGAACAATCAACCTACAATCCATGGGGATTTCAGAAAGGACCCCTTCCCCCTCTTCCCCCTGTACCCAGTGTTCCAAGGGTCTGTTGTTTTGTGTGAACACTGCTGATATTTCACTGTGTACAGTCTGTCCAGTTCAGTTAGAGCTCCAAGAGTTGATGGTATCTCATCATTGTGGACACTGATCATGTCAGGAAATCAAAAAATAAATGGAAGAAGTTTGAATTCCAACCTTGATCGTTGTTGCGTGATTTTTCATGTTCCATAAATGGTCACATGTTCTCGTGACAAAGACTTTGTTGTGATCAATTTCAGTCACTCTGCAAAGAGAGTTCTTTGAACCACATTGCAGGTTCAGACACCTGACAGAAATGGAACACTTCCTACCTCCAGCAGTGAAGAGCGGGAACGGAGTGCATCAAAAACTCGGAAATCAAACAAAAGAATGTGTCTAACATACCCAGGCAGAGGTGTATCCTGTGTGTCAACAACCCCTTCAAATCGTTCCTATCAGTTCCTGTGATTAAGTTACCTTAATCTGCTTGTCCGAAAAGTACCTTCCTGTAGCAGATTCATATCTGTCACCTGTTCTATGGAAAATAGCAGCAGGAATAGCATGGGCTCATGCACCGGATGTTGGGTATAGTTTACATGCTTAGGTACCCTTACATTTTGTCATCTTTTTGTTGTTGTTGTTGTTGTTGAGGGCATCACCTTCGTGACAAGCCTACCGGTGTTTGAGATAAATAGCGGAGCCAACAAAGATGGTGTTACTATGTATTTTACATTTATCTTATTAACGTGTCTTTGTCTAGAGAATCGTATTATCTCAACAAAGCATCCTGCGAATGGTTTGCTATAGGCCTAAGGTAGATGAACATTGTCAATGTTCTTGACAAATGATGCATCATCCTTGTCAAAGTGACCCCTGTCCCGCCAGATGTCCCAATCCCTTATCAATAATGATAATAATAATAATAATAAGAAGAAGAAGAGTTAGAATGATGGTAATGATTATTGCTATTATTATCATCATCATCACTGTTATCATCACCATCGTCGTCATCATTATCAACGCCCATCTTGCGCCCACTTTGATAGGATAAGTGATTGTTCGTTCGCTTCAATTGCCCTGAATGTTGTTTATCTTGCGTGAAGAAGACCAAAAGAGGTCAAAACACGCTTTGTCTTGTAAGTTGTTTGCCCCCTTTGTGCGGCGGATTAACGATAATTTTCCTTTAGAAATTCTCAGAGGTGCTTTCTATGACACGGGAAACTTTGACGTCATTCTCTTTAACCATCACTCCTGATTTATCTTATCTGCAAATCTTGACACGCTGCAGTTACGGTTGTTGGTCGGTCAGTCCGCTAGCTCTCTAGGAGTGTTTTCTTCTATCCTTGAGTCGTGTTACATCGGATTCTTTTCTGTAACAATCATCAAGAAAATCATCAGGAAGTCTGCCTTTAATTCGCAGTTCTTATTAGGTGCTCACTCTGTATCATACAATCAATCACATAAAGTGTATGGCATTCGGCACAGTATGTTAAAATAATGCTGTTGGCTTTCTACTATAATTTAGTTTTAAATTTTGCGATTACTTAAATATCGCAATATAATGTAGTATAGTCGTATACGTATAAGTGGGCGTGTTTGTGTGTGTGCGTGTGTATGTATGTGTAATATATATATATATATATATATATATATTTTTTTTTTTTTTTAATGGTACCTCTCACTGTGTGTGTGTGTGTGCGCGCGCGCGAGCGTGTGTTCTACCTTTTTTTCCCCCTGTGTTATATCACTAATTATGGTGAAAAGCCATTAAATAGAAGACTCATTCTTAAAAGGTTTGTACCACGGCATTTCCAAACATTTCCGTTTATGCATATCTTCATTACAGACCAAATTATCATCATCGACACATCATTGCAATAGCGCATTGGAACACGATAGGGGGAGCCTCTCCGTCGCAAATCTGCGTTGAATGACCCTCAACCGAAAAAAAAAAAAAGAATTATACCAATAATAATGTCGACGTCATTTTTACGGAATTGACGTCATGATGCATATTTCAGACACCAATACATCAAGGTTAATCACAGATCACTAACTATGTGTTTTCGCCTAGAGATTCCTTTTCGCTCTGGAAGACGACAAAGTCGAAGACACAGCGAGATAAACGAAGATGCATACCTATACACCATACACAAAATTCTCGTCTTCTTCGACACCCTGTGCTTAGTCATCCACGGGTTCATTGGCGTTCTCTACGGAGGTTTCTGGATCGCGCAGAACTTCACCATCAGCGCTTTGTTCCAGGTCAGCAACCACAATGAGAGCAGCAAGGACATCGCTCTGATGAAACGCATTCTGGGCGACCTGTACGTCGAGCCCATCGACCACGTTGTCTCCGGAGCTTTGGAGATCTACCTGGCGCTCCTGATCTGTTGCGCCTCCTGTTGCGAGCTTAAGACGATGTTACGCGTGCTGTGCTGCGTGTGTGGGTTGTTCGTGTTGCACGACATTTTCACTTTCATCTACGCGCTGAAGATTTTGGAGGATTTGGAATCTGGGAGGGATATGATGGAGAGGGTGCTGTGGGAGAATTTCATCAATCTGTTCACCTTGGCCAATGGCACGGATCGCGCGTCCAGGTTTACCTTTGAGATGAATGGGATGCAGGTAAAAACCTGGTCTTCATATGCGTTCATGCACGCGCATGTGCGCACAAATATACATACATACATACATATGCGCGCTCACACACACACACACACACACACACACACACACACACACACACGCACGCATGCAAACGCGCGCGCGCGCGCGCGCACAAACACACACACACACACACACACACACACAACACACGCACACACACACGCACCCACAACACTTGCGCAACAGACGCACACACACCATACACACACTATACACACGCGCACGCGTACGCACGTACGCACGCACGCACGCGCGCGCGCGCGCACACACACACAGAAGCGTAAGCAGGCTTACCACAGGTTTTCCCGAAAGAAACATACGTAGAGACCATTACGCAGCCTAACTGAAGTGATTTTTTTTTTTTAAATATAGATATAGACCCAAACCGCAAACATCCTTTATCATTCAGTGCAATCTGTAAAGAAAACTGAAATAAACATGGATAGTTATGTAACATGCCTTTGTTTGCGATGAGTTTTTAAAGGACGTCCTTTTTCAGAATGTTTAGTCCAAAAGGAAATGCCAGGTGTACGGTTCAAAATAATCTGTGTTCCAATTTCTCTTGATGTGGAAGCAAACTTCAGAGTTTAGCCCCAAAATATCCTGATCGAACATTTGTGATTAATTTTTCTTTTTAGTATTCAGAATTGCGAAAGTTGGTTTTACGTATTTAACTGAATTAGATGTGGACTGAATATAAGATTCAGATCTAATCCAGTCCCAGACCATATTGATGCATCTAACGATCAAATTTAGATCCAGATCTTGTCTGTGCTTCTCTCTTTCTCTCTCTCTCTCTCTCTAGGTAGAGAGAGAGAGAGAGACGTATTAGCTGCACATTCAGCATTCCTGCTCCACTACGGATCATCTTCGCAAGCTTTCGCCTTTATTGAAGCTTTATCGTGGAGGGCTGTAAATATATATATATATACATAACTGGGTTAAACTTGAAATTGAAACAGTAATTTGAAATGTGAAATGACCCAGAGAGAGAGAGAGAGAGAGAGGGGGGGGGGGGGGGGTGGGTGGGTATGTATGTATACAGTGTATGGATGGGTGGATGGCTGTTCGTACACACGTGTGCTTACACACACACACACACACACACACACACACACACACACACACACTTGCGCATGCGCAGATGCTTATGCGTGTGGCTGCGTCTCCTAGGTCTACTGATCTACTTCCACCTCACGCCACACCTCTAGCTCCCCCCCCCCCCCCCCATTTCCCTCACCCACCCCCTTCCCGTCTCGCCACCCTCTTTCAATTTTCTTCCTAACCCCCTTTCTTTACATATTCATTTGTTTACTTGCTTATGATAATGGAGATAGAGGTAATGGTAATGATAATGATTATTGTTAGTATTGTTATTATGATTGTTGTTCTTATTGTCTCTCCCCCTCCCAGCTCATTTCACCACCATCCCTCCACTTCTCATTCTTTGCTCTCCAACCTTCCTCTTCCCCCCCCCCCCCCCCCTTATCCCTCCCCCTCCCTTTTCTCCATGCTTTCCTACAGTTTCCCCTCTACGCCCCATCCCTCAGTGAGCTCTTTTTCCAGTGAATTCTTTTTCTTTTTTTTTTCCAGTGAACTCTTTTCAGTTTCACAACCACAGAATTCTTTGTTGTTTTGTTCGTCAGTTGGCCAGTGGTTTTGCTTGAAAAAGATTTTGTAATAAACCGAAATATTGCAAGTTATTCAAAACAGAAATTTCACTAAGAAGTCACGTGAACTGCCTTCTTACCCAAGAGATATAACACAGATAATCAATAAACTTAGGTTAAACACATGGAGCGCAAAATTCTCTCCCGATGTTAGGTGTATATGTGAGGGAAAAATGTCTGTACACTATATACTAATAGACTGCTCAATTTCAACAGAGCGATACAAATCAAAAGGTATGAATACTGCATATTTTGAAAGCATTGACCATGTTTTATATGACACATGTATTACGGACATCGTACACGTCATCGCCAGTCAGAATTTGGCAGACTGCTGTGATTAAAAAAAGAAATAAAATAATTTCAGAAGTATTGTTTGAGGAGTGTCTAGATTCTAACATGTGAAGGACAGAGGTGAGAGAAAATGACCAGAGACAGTAGGTCTGACATTCTCAGTGACCTCTGCTGTCTTTTAACGTCGTCTAATATCATCGGTGATGAACAGACGTTAAGATAACTCGGTAGGCTAGAACAGTCACAGGATAGTTTTCTATCGTGTAACTATCCACGTGTATAGTGACTGTCTGCTGACTGCCGTGCTGTGACCTGGTTCACAGGTCATCCACAGCTGCTGCGGAGTGCGGGGCTACGGGGACTTCGGCAAGACCAAGCAGTGGAGGGCCAGCGTGAGCAGTGACTTGGTGGTGCCCGCCACGTGCTGTGTGCTGGACAAAGACGCCTACCTCTTCTTCAACTGCCTGGTCTACAAGCAGGACAACTGCGTGACCAACCCCACCACCAACAACAGCCACATGTACCAGGGCTGCGTGGAACCCATCCTGCGGAGCATGAAGCAGCGCCTCAGCGTCCTCTCCCTCATGTGGGACGCGCTCTCCTGCTTCCTCTTCGCTTTCACCTTCTCCCTCTTCGTCTGCCAGATCCGGGAGTCCCGCAAGCCTCGGGAGGACCCCTTCGCGGCGCTGCGGGACGGCCGCTTCCTGGAGGAGACCGAGCTCCTCGTGGAGCAGATGTCTTTCCACGACAGGTGCTCGGGTGATCGGACGCCGCCCAGCGAGCCGGCCCCGGAGGTTAAGGAGGCCTCCCAGGAGGAGGCAGTGGAGCCCCAGAACAGCACCCTGCTGGGGATATTCCTGGGCTACTCCGGCAACACGTCTGTGGACGTCAACCCTCCCCCAGACGATGTTGACCACGGTGAAGAGCTCGATCCTGTGACGGTGAAGAAGGCGGAAGCTGTGTGACTGACTGCCGGCCAGAGCCCGGGACAGATAGAGAGAGAGAGAGAGAGAGGGGGGGGGGGGGGGGGCGGGAGGGGGGCGGCGGGAGGAGGGTGTGTGTGTGTGGGGGGGGGGGGAGGGGAGGCCTTAGATGGTGAGGAGAGCACCCTCACTGGATGGCTTCCAGCCTAGGACTTGAACCGTCGATCTTAATACACTTTCCCCCATCACCACACCACCCTCCACCTAATTCCAGTCTTCTCCATCTCTCCCCCTCCCCACCCTCCACCCCACATTTCCCTGTCCATCCCCGTCAAATGAGGTCCATCATCCGGGCAGCTGTACTACCCCACTCTCAGCTTCCCACTCCCTCCCTTACCTTCCACCCTCTCAGTCTCCACCCCACATTTTTCAGACTGTCAAATCCCCGTCACGAAGACTGGAAGTTCCTTGGGGAAAAGCGCAGTCGACCATGCATGTCGGGCAAACTGTAGGTCTTTTTTTTCTGTCCAGATCTGCGGACCGGGACCTGTGCTAAACTGCTGACATTGGGCCGCATGTCATCTTTCTGCCTTCTGATCAAATCAGGGCAGGAGAATTTGCCACGTCATACTACTGACTGACTGTCAGACTCGCAGACTCCAGTGAAAGCAGAATTTCCCTGGCGTAGGCTCTAATGGTGGACATCGCTTGCAAGAGGAAGACTTCTTTCAGGCTCGGACATGGTCACAAGCCGAAACCAGTGCGCCAAGGCATAAATGCTGTGCATGTGCTTTTTGTGCATGTGCTAGATGCCGTAGACGAACGCATTCACGTAAAATTACCATGTTCCCTGTCGGATATGAAATGGATAGCTGTTTACCAAGTCCTTCAGTCTGAATGTTGTTCCGTGTGAACTGGTGTCCACTCTGCGGTGTTTGTCAGCCGACTGTGGACGTCGATACTCTTCTCCTGTTCCCCCCTCTGAAAAGTCCTGTCTCCAGGGCCACCAGGCGGCCTTCTTCAAGCTCTGGTGGCGATGGTCCTGTGCCGCATGAGGCCGCCTCAAAGAGGGAGAAGGACGGACGTCGCTGGAACGCTGCACGATTCCCTTCTACGGTGGTCATAGCTGTGAGGTCGCATAGCAGAGGGTGGCGAGAGAGAGGCGGCAGAGCTCTCTCGAAGGGCGTGGATGTGAGAGGTCAACAGTCGGGCGGCGCAGCCACCTAACAAATCCGAATATTCCCCTAAATTCCCCCTCCGCCACTCCACCTCCACTTCCTCTCCGCAACACTCGCCACCCCCCCCCCCCCCTTCTCCACCCACACCCTTCCACCTTTATGGGTGTATCAGGGAAGAATTCTGTTAATGGGATCCACCAGGATTACGATGGGCAGTTGGTGCTGGTGCAGGTGGAGGTGTCTGTGATGGTACTGATGTTTAGTTCACTGCAGATTGCCAGGGAGTGTTATGGAGCATAGGATTGCCAGGGAGTGTTATGGAGCATAGGATTGCCAGGGAGTGTTATGGAGCATAGGATACACTTTGGCCAGCATTGCCACCCCTCAGCTTATCGTCACGCTGTAAAGTAGAGAGAGAGAGAGAGAGACAGACACAGACAGACAGACAGGCAGACAGACATTGAGAATGGTTTATTCATATGTAGATCGTAGCTCCTCAGAGAGAGAGAGAGGGTGAGAGAGAGGGAGGGTGAAAGAGAGAGAGAGAGAATGACACTGTTCAAGTTTGGGCCCTGGCCCCTCAGAGAGAGAGAGAGAGAGAGAGAGAGAGAGCAATCAACGAAAAACGAAGTCTAAGGCTTTCCGTATAATGTTGGAGTGAGCATATAATTATATACTTCCTTAGAGGCAATGCAATAAGAGAAGTACGGGTGTGTGAACACTCACACTATACAGAAACGGATTTTTGTCTTTTTGACATATAAAAGAAGCATGGATTTGAGTACACATCCATATACTTCAGAAATAAATTATCTTTCTTTGTCCTGCATTACAACGCACGGGTGTATGTCCTCCCACAAGATAACGTAAAATGTTCGCCTCATACAGAAGAAACGCGGTTTGTCTCTCTTTTGTCATTTTTCTCCTTCGTTTAGCGGCGCAGTAATTCTGTTTAGGTTTTTTTTTTCGATTGTGAAAATCACCCCACTTTGAAACCATACATCAGTGCTTCAGGCACACAAGTTCATTCTGCGGATGAGGAATTTAACTCTTTCTCGGAATAAACCTACACCAAGGACTGCCCATGAGAGAAGCAACCACTCCTCACCCATCACTTTACACCCAGCCGCTGAATCAGTCGCACGCGCGTTTGCTTTCGCTCTCACCCTTCCTATGGGAAGGGAAGGTTTCTGTATCTCCATTGTGTGCAAAACACAAACAATCACTGCACAAGCAAATCTACAATTCTTATTAGTCGTACCCAAGTTCCATTCTTTGTTGTTTTTTTTTGTTTGTTTTGTTTTTGTTGTTGTTGTTGTTTTTTGTTGTTGTTGATTAGTCGCGATGTGTGGTGGTTGTGGTGTTTGAGTTTGAGAATTATAACCGACAGACCTCGGTCTTTGACCTTGTCTTTGCGTGTTCTCAACGAGAAGAAAAACGAATAGCCGATGGTGCCAGTGGGACCCAGAGAAGTACTATCGTCAACTGCCGAATTAAGCAGCAAAGAGGAATCCTGCACCACCCTTGGAAGCCTGCGATGTGTTCAAATCGGGCACAGGGCATTCCATTAAGACGTCGAGGAACATAATTGCTCCCTGGCAGATGCCATTGTGTAACGGCCACTGGATGTAATTGGTTTATATATATATATATATATATATGTATATATATATATATATATATATATATATGTGTGTGTGTGTGTATGTGTGTGTGTGTGTGTGTGTGTGTGTGTGTGTGTGTGTGTGTGTGTGTATGGCCATGCTCTCGGCCAACAACAGTTGTAGGTAATTTCTTCCTGCCTTAAACATCTAATATCGAGTTCCAAACTACAAAACAAGCGACATGTAAACAGGTCTTGTCTAATGATATTAGGTATGGCACACACATTCACTCACACACTTATACACTTACATTTGCACCCATATTCACTCAAAAACATTGAGTTTTAATATCCTTCAACTGATATTGGAGTATGTATAAGTCACAAGAAGAACATGAAAAATAAACTACCAACAAACAAAAACGAATGAGAAATTGCGTTAATTTTGCAAGAGACTTTGACAAAAATATGCATATGCACGTATGAAGTACTTGAAACTGTTCTTTTTCCCTATGCAGAAATAGCACTGGTGAACTATTAATTCATGTCTAATCTTTCTCTCCCCGCCATCCCCAACTCCCTCTCTCTCTCTCTCTCTCCACCTTCGCCTCTATCTGAAATTTTTTCTCCATTTTTTTCGGTTGTAGTTAGGTATGTTTTTGTTTGGTTGGTTTTGATTTAAAGGAAGAGAGTCGTTCTGTATTTTTTTCTCGTCAGAATAAAATCTAAGGAAGGTAACTGTTATATCATGGTTCCCCTTTCTTTAAAAAATAATTTGATGTCATGGAAAACGAAACAAAAGCATAAAAAAACAAAATCGGTTGTCTGAGAGGTATAGGAGAATCATTTGAATGAGTCTGTCCAATGTTTTTATAACTTTTGTTTTAGTTATTTTCTTTTTTCTATTCCCCTCATTCTCTCTCTCTCTCTCTCTCTCTCTCTCTCTCTCTCTCTCTCTCTCTCTCTCTCTCTCTAAAACGTTCTGATGAGGAAACACGAAAGACTGGACACACTTTATTCAACTGATCTTCCTCACGTCAAGTTTGCGCCTAATTTAAGTAGATAAACGATCGTTGGTTATTCGTTTTCAATGTCTTGAAAGTTGTTTGTGTCTTGCCTGAAGAAGACCAACGAGGTCGAACGAAACGCGTCGTGTTTTGTCTTGTAATTTGTTTGTATCTGTCGTTCAGCGGCACAGTAGTTTTTCTTTCAAGTTTGATCTTCTTCATGCTACTCAGTATAAACTGCCGACTCTGGTTTTCATTCTTGGAAAGATCTACACCCGGCGTCTGCTGCTACGTTTCAAAATCAAACCATCTCCAAAAAAAACAAAAACAAAACAAAACAAAAAAATTCTGAGAGGGGAAAATAAAAATTACAAACAGAAAAAAAAGTCTGTACATGAACACAGCTTAGTTCAACGCCTTCAACAAAGCTCCAAGCATCTGCAAAACGGAAATGAGACCAACAAGCGCCAACGACGCATGCGTGACCTCTGCCCCGCAGGTAGCCGTGGGGCAAGGGTCCTGGTAGCCAATGACGTCACGACAGGCTGCTGACTCCTCCTGCAATCCCTGCGCAATGGCCTGGTGACGCGAGTAGGCGTCCGGTGACGTCATGAACCAACTGGCGCCCTCTATCGTCATCTGCATCTCCGTGATGAAGGCAGTCAGATTGAAACGGCATCTGCGGAGAAAGAGGCAAAGCGAGAAAGGAAGGGGTAAATGGAGTTTCACCCAGTTTACGTTTACGGGGGGAAGAAATAGAAGAAAAAGAAAACAAATAACAGAAGAAGAAAGAGAAGCATGAGGAGGAGGAAGAGGAGGAGGAGGAAGGTGAAAAGCAAGAACAACAGTTATAACAACAGAATACAAACTATCACAATATTTTGACTACTCTCTCTCTCTCTCTCTCTCTCTCTCTCTCTCTCTCTCTCTCTCTCTCTCCCTCCTTCCCCCCCTCTCTCTCTCTCTCTCCGAAAAAGAGGAAAGGAAGCATGAAAGAGAAAGAAAAAAAGTCAGAAAAAGGAGAAGACGGAGAAGAACAGCAGCAACAAGATAGACGAAAAAACACTATTTCTACCTGCAGTATTTTCAAACTGTTTGATGGCCAAATACAGCCCATGCTGACGTATGGGGCTGAGATATGGGGTATAAGAACAAATCTTCAGCCAATTGAATCTGTTCATCTTTTTTCTTTAAAAAGGTTTCTCAATATAAAAATACATTCTTCAAATATACTAGCTTATGGTGAGACTGGACGATATCCACTTTTTGTAAATGTTTATGTTAAATGCCTGAAATATTGGTTACGCATTCTGAGAATGCCACTGAATAGGTTACCACTTAAAGCATATAGCATGTTACTAACTCTGCAGAATCAAGATAAAGAAACTTGGGTGTCCTCCATGCGGAATCTTTTATATCGTTATGGTTTTGGACACGTTTGGGAAAGCCAAGGTGTCGGAAACTGCAATTTGTTCATATCAACCTTCAAAAATAGATTAATAGAGTGTTATAAGCAGGAATGGCATTTTGACATAACAACAAGAGATAGATTCTCTTTCTATTGTTCATTCAATTCGGCGTTATCTATTAGTTTTCATCTAACTACAGTAAAACATGTTCCTGTGCGAAATGCTTTGACTAGATTAAGACTTGGTGTCTCATCATTGAGACCTCATCGTTTACGACATTGTCAAAATGTTTCAGGAGAAAATTTGAACTGCCCATTTTGTTTTGTTAGAGAAACGGAAATACACTTCATTTTAGTATGTCCGAAATATAAGGAACTAAGGGAACAGTATATTCCCGCCAAGTTCTATAAATACCCATCATGTTTTAGATTATCAATGCTTTTGGCAAACCAGAATAGTATCGTAATAAATAATCTAGCAACATTTATATTCAAATCATTGCAATTGAGACGGCTTTTCCTGATTTAAAAGAATTGCAAACCAGTTTCAATTCATCTGGTATTCCAGCATGTACTTTTGCTTTCCCATTGGTGAACATGTTCTGATAGTGTGTCTAATGTTCGACATGTTACACTATAATTGTTGTCATATTGTACTTGGAACTCAACTCCCATGATATGGGCTGTAGGCCTAATCATTAAATTTCGTATTCGTATTCGTATTCTCTCTCTCTCTCTCTCTCTCCCTCCTTCCCCCCCTCTCTCTCTCTCTCTCCGAAAAAGAGGAAAGGAAGCATGAAAGAGAAAGAAAAAAAGTCAGAAAAAGGAGAAGACGGAGAAGAACAGCAGCAACAAGATAGACGAAAAAACACTATTTCTACCGGTCTTTCTGCTACTGTTAAAGTGAGCGAGAAGAAAAAGAAAACAAAGAAGAAAAAGGAAAGAAGTACATGAAGAAGAAGAAAAGGAAGAGGACAAAGAAGAAGAAGAAAACAACAACAAAAACAATAACAACAACACCAACAACAAGACGAAGATTTTGAGAAGAAAAAGCTGTAATAGCAGAAGCAGCAGCAGCAGAAAAAGTCTTGAAAAAAAAGGCTGTACTAGCAATAGTAGCAGCAGAAAAAGAATGAAAATGAGGAAATCTTCAGGTGAGAAAGTGATAGCAACAGCAGCAGTAGCACCAGCAAAGAAGGATGAGGAGGAAGAGGAGGAGGAGGAGAAGAAGAACATGAAGAAAATGGTAGTTATCAAAACAACAGCTGCAGTAGCGCCAGCATAGAAGAAGAAGAATCGAAGACAAAGAAGAAGAAAAAGAAGACGAAGACAAAGAAGAAGAAGCAGGGTAAACTGCAGTGGGTGACCTAACTGACCTGTTTGCTGTGTGAGGAGGGCACGAGGGACCCCCGGTGAAACGAACCAGGTCCGACTCACTGGACAACATGGCTGCCTGACGCAACAAGAGGAACATGAAGACACGCTGGTTGCCTCCCCTTTTCGTCAGAGGCAAAGGCGCCATGTAGGGCAGCGTAGTCTCCCCTGATTTGACATCACCTTCCCGGATGTTGATCACCTGCCAATGAAATGAACGGGGAGAGAATAATGGATGGAATTAATCTGACCTTGTTTTCTCTGTAGCGTGGTATATTACACAGGGGGGGAAAAACAAGTATATTTCCCTTAATTGAGGAAGGCTGAACACGTTTGTAATCAGTTCCTACAAAGTCGCCCGTAAATTGCCATAAGCCGAAGTGAGTGAAGCTGACAGATTTAATGAGGCCTGGGGTCCATTTGGATTATGGAACTTCTTGTAAGACATCTTTATCAGTGTCTAATCTGTCACATTTTGTATAGAAATATCGTTTATTTGTGTCTAATCTGTCACATATTGTTCAAATCAATAAAGAGATGACGCTAATTCTTGTTCTTGTTCTTCTTCATGTTCTTGTTCTTGTTCTTCTTCTTCTTCTCTTTCTTCTTTCCTTCCTTTCTTTATTTTCTATTTTAACCGGTCAAATGCTTTGACTAAACGTCCTGTATCACCCACAACAGTGCCAATAGATTCATACCAAAAGAAAGAGAAAATGCATTTCACTCAATGAAAGAGAGGGTCTGATATCATCGTTATGCAGCAAAAAGTTAATGAGTCTTTATTACGCTCTCCATTACACAACAAGCTGTGTACCTGGGTAGAGCTACCAAAATAACTGCCTGCTGGCGCTCCATCCAGTGACTTCCCGCGACAGAACAAGGTCCATTCCGAAGGGGAAAAACCTCTACCAAAACGGCCCAGCGAAGATTCGAACCTGCAAGCCCAAGATCATCAGGATCACGAGCCCTGCGCTCTATCAGCTGAGCCAGACCATTTGAACAGTATCGAGTCCAAACAGGTTTCCTGCAATAAT
>CM065733.1:48472492-48474992 GCA_033310375.1 Conus canariensis | reverse complement strand
GAAGACCTAAGAGGTCGAAACTAGTTGTGTTTCGTCTTGTGACTCGTTTGTCCACGTCCTCTGGGCGGTTCGCTAACATTTATTTAAGATTTGTTTAGATTTCCGCCTGCAGTCCTCTCGCTTTGCAACTAGATCTAAATAAATGAAATGAAAAAAGAATGACAAATGTTTGTTTGTGTTGGTAAACAAAGGAGTAAACAAAAAAAAAAAAACAACAACAAAAAAGTCCCAGAACATCGTGGGTCTGAGCAGACCCATACTCTCAAAGAAGAAAACCTGAGTGCTGTACGTCGTGGGTCTGGACAGACCCATGCATTGTAAAGACAAAGAGTAAACACAAACAGAGCCGGCCCAGTACGTCGTGGGTCTGGACAGACCCATGCATTGTAAAGACAAACATTAAACACAAACAGAACCGGCCCAGTACGTCGTGGGTCTGGACAGACCCATGCATTGTAAAGACAAAGAGTAAACACAAACAGAACCGGCCCAGTACGTCATGGGTCTGGCCAGACCCATGCATTGTAAAGACAAAGAGCAAACACAAACAGAACCGGCCCAGTACGTCATGGGTCTGGCCAGACCCATGCATTGTAAAGACAAAGCTAAAGAGCAAACACAAACAGAACCGGCCCAGTACGTCATGAGTCTGGCCAGACCCATGAATTGTAAAGACAAGGCAAGGGTAAACACAAACAGAACCGGCCCAGTAAGTCGTGGGTCTGGCCAGACCCATGAATTGTAAAGACAAGGCAAGGGTAAACACAAACAGAACCGGCCCAGTACGTCATGGGTCTGGCCAGACCCATGAATTGTAAAGACAAGGTAAGGGTAAACACAAACAGAACCGGCCCAGTACGTCGTGGGTCTGGCCAAACCCATGACGTAACGGCAAGGATATATTCCTTCAGAAGACAACAAGGGTCCGTGGAGATAATAAGCTTGGGTCTCTGGAGACCCACAATGTATAAAGCGCAAAATTTCAGATGACCCACGGGAAAGATTGAGCATCGCTGTTTCCATGGTTATTGTCGTCATCATTGCTTGTGGAGGTTTTGTGCTGAATTCTACTCATGAGGCTCACAGGCGTTCGTTTGTGTGTGGGCTCTACACAACAACGAAACAAAACAACAACAACACGCACGCACGCATGCACACACGCACGCACGCATGCACGCACACACAATATGTCCTGATCATCATGATCAGCATTATCATCTCAATGATGATGATGATTATGATGATGATGATGATGACGATGATGATTGTCATCATCATCATCATCGTCGTCGTCGTCGTCGTCATAATTATAATCATCATTATCGTCATCATCGTCGTCATAATCATCATCGTCGTCATCGTCATCATTATCATTGTCATCGTCGCCATCATCATCATCATCATTATGATGATATCATCATCATCATCATCATCATCATCATCACCATCATCATTATCATCATGACGTCGTCGTTGTCGTCGTCGTCATCGTCCTCATCATCATCATCATCAGCAGCAGCAGCAGCAGCAGCAGCAGCAGCAGCAGCAGCATCTACACAGACAGCGGACACAGTCCAGCTCTCTGGGCACACAGGGAAACACGTGCGGTCACCGCCATTGTGCAGACCAGAAACCGGTATACCATTCCTGTATGCCAAGCATACCTATTCCAGAAATAGCTGACACTACAAAGTTCTCACGGGCTGGCCATTGTGACGGCCAAACTGGCCTTCACTTCCCAAAGTTGGCAGTGGGATTGTAGGAAAGTGCAGGATTTATTACGACGCGTGCGTTCACACACGAAACCACATTGATTATTGTCTCATTGGAAAGACCTTTCAGGATATGGAGTCAGAAACAATGTTAACGCCGAGGGAAGAACCATCATGTCTGGTGGAGATTCGAACACCCAACTCCAAGGATCACTAGTCCGATCTCTACCATCTGAGTGATTCCAACTCTCAGTGTAGGGAGAGCTGACTGAAGATTCTCTCTGTCTCTGTCTTTGTCCTTAATAATAATAATAGTAATGAATACTTATATAGCGCCTATTTCCGGCTAGAGACCAAGCTCTAAGCGCTTTACAATCAACACTCGCTTACACAACGGGCTGCCTACCTGCGTAGTGCCGATTGAAGAGCTGCCAGCTGGCGCTTCATTCAGTCGTTTCCCGTGTCATCCAGTCAATATCGTTCAATATTGTTCACTCAGTTTCTTTACTTCCTTCATTCTTTCCATTTCTTACGCAGGGTGCATGCTGTGTGTAACGTGTCATCCATACCAACGGCCAAACTGGCCTACTCTTCCGAAAGTTGGTGATGGGATTTTACGTGTGTGCAAGATATTATGCGTGCGTTCACACACGGAACCTCGGTTTATAGTCTCATTCGAAGGACTGTCCTTGTCTGTCTGTCTGTCTGTCTGTCTGTCAGAGCGCTAACGCGCGCTTAGTGTGTGTGTGTGTGTGTGTGTGTGTGTGTGTGTGTGTGTGTGTGCATGT
>CM065733.1:48457492-48469992 GCA_033310375.1 Conus canariensis | reverse complement strand
ATATGTCTGGTTGTTGTCTAAATAATGGACCCGGCCTACAGGTTGTCAGTTCGAATCTCAACAAAACAAAACAAAACAAAACAAAAAAACAGCGCCTTTTCCACTGCAGGACAAAGTAACAGGTACAGAGGTGCCTCAGACGGCCCAGATGGAAAGCATTCATACAATGCTAATACACTCGCAACTCAGGTGGGCAGGACATGTACACTGTATGGATGAAAATCGTCTCCCAAAGAGACTGCTGTATGGCGAGCTGTTGCTGGAAGGCAAGTGTTCCCATGGAGGACAAAAGAAGCGCTACAAAGACACACTGAAGGCCTCACTGAAGTGCTGTAGCATCGTCCCTGCCCCCTGGGAAGAAGCTGCGCAGGATCGCTCAATCTGGCGCACCATGATCAAATCCAGAGTGAAAACTTTAAAACGAGGCGAGTGGAGGCACAGGAGCAAAAAAAAAAGTCAACAATTCAACATAAGACAAGGCAATAAGAGAGAAGAGAGAGAGAGAGAGAGAGAGAGAGAGAGAGAGAGAGAGAGAGAGAGAGAGATTGTGTTTCACCCTTAACGTAAGGTCATAGGAGTTGCTGAAGCGAAACGCGTTGGTGAAACAACTAAAAGAAAATTACACAGTTGTCCTCGTTTCCAGTCCCCTCTCTTCCAGCCTCTCCCCCCTTCCACCCCCACCCCCCATACCTTCTACCACTCCTCCCTTACCCCCTTCCCTGCCCACGCCCTGCCGAGTAGTTGTCTCCCCTGGGCCGTGAAGGCGGGGTTACACGGTTCTCTGTTATTGGTTCTCGTGCTGGGCAACTGTGATGAATGCATTCCCCCACCCCTCCATCCCCACCGTTCTTCTTCCCACTCGCCGTCCCCTTGGTCACCTCACCGCCCCTCTCCCATCCACTTTTTCTTTTCTTTAAATTTGAGTCTGTTCTCAGCCACCTAATTATAGCCATGCCCAGTATTGTACATTTTAGCTGCTTGAAGGGAAGAAACACTTTTAAAAAGTTTGTTAGTACTTTTTTTTTAATTTGTTGTTTTGTTAAACGAAATCTGTGGTGCATGTATCTTCTTTCTTCTTCTTCTTCTCTTCGTGGGAGGTGGAGGAATGATGGTGGGAGGGTGGGAGGGGGGAACACAGAGCTATACCCATTCACAGCCTCCTCCTCTTCTTGCTGTTTTTTTCTTCTCCTCTTCCTGATTTTCGTCCTTCTTTCCTTCTTCTTCCTCTTCTTTCTCTTTCTCCTCCTCTTTGTCATTCCTCCTCTTCCATCTCTTTCCCCCACCCACCTCTTCCTTTTCCTTCGTCTTTTCGTCGTCGTCCTCCTCTTCCTTTTTCTCATCATCGTCGCCTCATCATCATCATCATCATCACCATTCATCTTCATCATCATCATCATCATCTTCTTTTCTTCTTCTTCTTCTCCTCCTCCTCCTCCTCCTCCTTCTTCTAGTTGAATTCGTGGGGAGTCACCGAGGCATGACACTGACTAACAATTCACCACCAGGTTACTCCCGTTTCTTCGGTTGTCTGGAAAGGCTTAAATTTTTTTTTTTTTTTTACTTAAAAAAAAAATTTACATTGCAGTACAAACATAAGAAGGAAAAAACAAAAGGGCGTTGTACAACAAAAGTTGAGAAATAATTGTTTTAAACAGCCAGAGAGAGAGAGAGAGAGAGAGAGAGAGAGAGAGAGTAGATGGAGTGGATGGATTTATCAATTGCGCTTTCATTCAATGTTCTATCTAGAGAAACATCTTAAAAAGGCCTCGAATACATCAACAATATAGATAATATTGGCACACAAAGGACTGTTCAAAATTTAACTTAGGACTGTGGCAAATCGCAATCAGATAATTCATACAAAAGTAAAATACATTTAAGAACCCTCTATTAATGGTTTATATATCATCCATTTTGCACAAAAATCTGAATGTTTAGAGATAAGTAAGGCATTGTGTTTTTTCAATTTTGTATCGCCACTCTAGTTTCTTCAAAAATATAGTTATTCATGGATGGTTTCCATTCAATTTGCATAAATATATATATATATATATATATATATATATATATATAATATATATATATATAATACTTTGCAAATACTATAATGAAGTAAAGGACACTGTTCACAATAACGTTTTTATTAAATCCTAAAAGCACCAGCGATTCAGTCAGTCTTAAGTTCTCTGCATTGGTACATTTTTCTCTAATAAATCTGTAAGTACATTCCAAAAGAATTTGACATAATTGCATTTCCAAAACATATGGTCAATAGTATCTTTATTTGTACCACAAAAACTGCATTTGTCATTGTTACGAACTCCAATTTCTTTTAAAATAACATTTGTACCTAAACATCTGTGCAATAACTTCAGCTGAAATCATTTTAGTTTAGTATCATTTATTTTGCTGGTATATAGAAAGCATGACTTCCAGTCATGATGTACCATCAGTTTTTGAATCCCATTTGTCGCAGCATTTTGGTCGAACGTTATTTTCAATAAGTATATTGTACTAAAGCTTTGAACCTTTTTTTTTTTTTTTTTTTTGAACCTTTGTGAATAGCAAATACCTTCTTCAAACAGTAAGTTGTATCGGTATGTTTATTGTTCTTTACAAAAATACTACATTGTTTAATGTAGTCGATTATTGCAGATTTATACCCAGCAAAGGTGACAAAATCGATATTAATATTATATTTCTCTTTGAAACGCATGTAAGAAAGAAACTGATCTTTATCATAAAAAAATTCCGCAAGACAATGTACATTCTTGTTACCAAGTTTTCTAGAAATAACGTATGAGTTTCCAATTTGGATTCTATTATTATAACAAATCGGTTCGGCTAAAATTGCAGCGGAATTTCCTGGTATGCATTTGTAGTAAAAATTTTATAGGCTTCAATGACGTCTGACCAAAACTGGTTATATTTCGTAAACCTGGAAACAAATTCTGGACCATATTTATTAATAAGCGGCCATTGAGGAAAATTAGCTAGTAGAATATGTTTCCACTTGTGGGTTGTTTTTTCAGTTTTACGAAACCACGACAGTTTTAAAGAAGTAACAAATGTTTTTAATTCAGAGATACCGATGCCTCCAAGTTTTACACTCTTATGCAGCCATTTTGCGGTTAATTTTGTCTGGTTTCTTACCCCAGACAAATTCATAACACATCTTTTGTAATGTTCGAAAAAATACATCAGGTGAATTTGGCAGAAGTAACCAAAGATGTATCAGTTTTGAAAGTATGACAGATTTTAAAATTGCTATTCTACCAAGAGGCGTTAGTTGACGTTTAACTCATACTTTGAACAAATGTTTTATATCTGCCAATTTGCCCGGATAATTTATGTTACACAGTCTTTTAAATCATTAGTAAACCATATTCCTAATGCACGAAATTTTAGTGGGTTCCAGTCCATTCCTAAATGATTCATATATCTAACTTCAGAATTCTTACTTCCTAACCAAACTTGCACTTGTTTTGCTAGAATTTCTGTGAAGACATGAAACAGATCCAAACTTAAACAGAACATCTACTCAAATTTCAAAAGATTTTCTATCACCTGCCAGCAAAAATTCTGTGTCATCCGCATATTGTGAAAGTTTATGTTCAACATATTCATCATTATTCCCTGGATATCTGTGCTTCCTCTTATCATTATAGTTAATATTTTTACACAGAGTATGAATAGATATGGGGATATAGGGTCTCCTTGTCTACAACCTCTTTTAATTTCAAACCAGTTTGAAACCTGACCATTTACAACAACGCAAGATTTAACATTCTTATAGAATGTATCTATCCATCTGCAGATGTCTTTCTGAAAACCAAAATTTTTTAATACCTTCGACATAAAACCCCAGTTAATCGAGTCAAAAGCTTTCTCAAAATCTATATTTAATAACAATCCAGGTAAATTATTTTGATCTAAGTAAGCTATTTGTGTCATATATCAATCTCAAGTTATCACCAATGTATCTGTTCCTAATGAAACCCGTCTGGTCTTCATTAACAAGTCATGGCAGTACAGTTTTTATGCGATTGCAAGACATAATGATCCAATTTTATACACTACATTTAAAAGTGAAATTGGTCTCCAGTTTTTTTTTAATATATTGTCTTGGATTGTCTCCTTTGGGAATACATATAATAATCCCTCCTTTCAGCACACTAGACAGTTCTCCTCTTTTAAAACTAGCATTCAACGCTCTAATAACAAATACTCCATCCCTCCCCCCCCCCCCCCCCCCCCCCCCCAAACTTTAAAGAATTCCGTCGAAAATCCATCAGAGCCTGGGCTTTTGTTATTTTTCATATTATTTAAGACATCAGCTGCTTCTCCAAGAGTAATTTCTCCCTCTAACTTGTTTGCTTCTGTTTCATTTAGACATGATGTATCATTTACTAAATCCATTATTTCGCTATCTTCTACTTCGGATTCTGTGTAAAGTAATCTATGAAAGTTCTGAACTTCTAGAAGAATGTCTTTCTGGGTTGTTAAAACATGATCTTGCTGATCCGTGATCCTAGCCATATTTTTACTTACAAAATGACGTTTCTCAAGATGACAAAAATAGTTGCTTACTTTCTCACCCTCAGCTATCCACCTAGCTCTTGATCGTAGCAAAACACCTTCCATTCGTTTTTCTCTGATATGTTTTAATTGTTCTTTGTTGTTGTTGTTGCTATAGCTCTAATATCGTCCTGGCTTATAAACTTTGTTGTTTTTAATCTTCGAATGTCAGATTCTAGTCGATTTTCCTCTTCCTGTATTTTCTTCTTTTTCATTGTTGGAAATGAAATTGTCTTTGATCTTAACTTCATAAGAAGGAAATCCAGAAAAGTATCTTCAGGAACAGAAAAACGTAGTTCTTCATCAGGTATATCATTAATATTTGCATTCATCGCATATTCATCTATAACAGATCTTATCTCAGAATTTATCTCATTTAGATATAAGTTGTCTTTTAAAAGAGATTAATTAAATTTCCAAAAAGTGTTATGTTTTGAGCTTTCACTAAATTTTAGTTTCAATAGTATACTCGAATGATCTGATCTATATCCACATTCAACGTCCACATAATCTACAAATGTTACTACTTTGTCTGAAATCAGAAAGAAATATAAACCAGCCCATTGGAAAGGATTTTTTCGTCTCCATGTATACCGCAAACACTCTGGATTTAGTTCTCGCCATATATCACTTAATTCCAATTTTCAATCATGTTTTCGAGCTCTTCTCTTGCCTTAGGGTTGTTAACATGTTTATAGTTATGATAATCTTTTGCTGGATCAAGGACTATATTGAAATCTCCAGCTATTATAACATTCTCAATACCAAACTCATTAATCTTTTGTTTCAGGTTGTTATAAAACTCCGGATCATCTCTGTTTGGTCCATAAATATTTACAAAAAGAAAGTTATTTTCCTGAATTTCAGTAAGTAGCATGATATAATTTTCTGAGTTATCTTTGATGACACGTTTGACTTTGAACTCAAAATTGTTAATAAACAATATTCCCACCCTCCTTGAATTAGACGTGTAATTTGAAAAATAATCCGTATATCCCCATTCATCTAAAACGTATTTTTCAATCTTTTCTTCAAAATGTGTATCTTGTAAGAAATAAATGGAATATTTCTTGTTTCTCAAGTAATGGAATACATCACGCTTCTTTTTTGAATCATTGAGGAAAGAATAGATAAGTTATTATTCATTTTCGTATTTATCAAATAAAGTCAAGAACATCCAACCAACCAAATTAAGAAAGAGATGAAAAACATAATAAGCAAACAAATAAAGGAACACAAGTGTTATAGACACTTAAAAGAAAGACAAAAATACTTAATCTAGTTGACAATCGCTATCAGGAGCAAAGGACAGACAGCGTTTTCTTTACATGCTACGAAAATATTCATGCAACAATTACAGGTGACCTACAGAAAAACTAAAGACACAAAAAGAACAATTAAATGAAAAATAAAGCCAACATAAGCTATCTAGATAATACATTGCCCCGTAGTATCGAGGGCGGGGTGGGCGTGGGGTAAGGTGACAGACAGAAGAAAAAAAAAGAGGGGGGGGGGGGGGGGGGGGGGGGGGGAGGGGGGAGGTCAGGGGGCAGTGGGATGGGGGGCGGAATTAAAATTTAACATCTTTTCATCACATCCACAAAAAAAAAAAAGAGAATAAATCAATAAATCAACTATCTATCACATCTACAACAATCATAAACAATGAACAACAGAATGCATCCAAAAAAGAAGAATGAAAGCGGAGCTGGAATTCCACCAAACCCCCCATTCCCGCCCATCACGTGTGTCCGTTAGCATATGCTCATGCGCGTATGCGTGAGTATGCGCCATCCCCAACTCCCTCTCTCTCTCCCCTTTCGCCTTTATCTGAATTTTTTTCTCCTTTTTTTTTCCGGTTGTAGTTAGGTATGTTTTTGTTTGTTTGGTTTTGATTTAAAGGGAGAGAGTCGTTCTGTATTTTTTTCGTCAGGATAAAATCTAAGGAAGGTAACTGATATATCATGGTTCCCCTTTCTTTAAAAAAAATAATTTGATGTCATGAAAAACGAAACAAAAGCATAAAAACAAAATCTGTTGTTTGAGAAGTATAGGAGAATAATTTGAATGAGTCTGTCTAATGTTTTTATAACTTTTGTTTTAGATATTTTCTTTTTTCCATTCCCCTCATTCTGTTGGCCTTGTTCTGCTCTCTCTCTCTCTCTCTCTCCTCTCTCTCTCTCTCTCTCTCTCTGTAAGGCTCGAAGAGAATACAAAAATATGTTGCACAGAAAGCAAATAGAGCACAACAAATCTTTACTGAATTATTTAATAAACTCAACCCATGACCAGAAGGAATTCTGGCAAAATGTTCGTAGATTTTCTGTAAAGACACCTCCTATACACAGTAATATTTCTACTGAAGAGTGGTACCAGCATTTTAAAAATTTGCTAGAGAACGATGTTTGCAGTGAAGCAGACACAGAAGAAATTGAAGAATCAGGTTACTTGGATAGTCCTATTTCAAAAGAGGAAATCCTATTTTCAGTAAGACATTTAAAGAATGGAAAATCTGCTGGTCCTGACGGTTTGATTGGTGAGTTATTCAAGAATGGTGGGGACATTGTGATTGATTTCTTTCTTAAATTTTTCAATACCCTCTTTGATAAAGGATTATATCCAGAAAGCTGGACTGAGTCGATTATCATTCCATTGTTTAAGAAAGGTGCCGTAAATGATCCTGGTAATTATAGAGGAATCTCATTGTCTGATATAAGCAGCAAATTGTATAGCTCCATCATCAATAACAGATTACAAAAATGGATCGATCAAAATAACATTACTGGTGAGTATCAAGCTGGTTTCAAAAAGAATCATTCCACTGTAGATCATATGTTTACTCTTCTAGCTCTCGTTCAAAAGCAGTTTTCGTGTAATCGTAAGTTATATGTAGCTTTCATTGATTTCGAGAAAGCGTTTGACTCCGTTTCTAGAAAATTACTCTGGCCAATACTGAAAAAGAACGGTATCAATGGCAAATTATATCAGTGTATTAAAAGTATGTACTATAACGTTAAAGCAAGAGTTAGATCAGGTGGAGAACTTACTGACTATATTTTATGTACACAGGGTGTAAAACAAGGTGATGCTTGCAGCCCTGTTCTTTTCTCATTGTTCATAAATGAACTAGCTTTAGAAATAATAGCGAACGGAAGACATGGTGCAACGCTTTCTCCCGATTTTATTGAACTATTCATCTTGTTACTAGCTGATGATATTGTTTTATTATCTGAGACTCCAATTGGCCTCCAGACCCAGTTAAACAATTTGTGTCAAACAGCCTCTGAACTTAAGCTAAAGGTAAATTTGAAAAAGAGTAATATTGTGGTTTTTAGAAAAGGAGGTTACTTGGCAGCAAGCGAAAGATGGATTTTTAATGGACAGATGATGGCTGTTGTAAATTGCTACAAATACCTTGGCATTTATTTCTCTACACGCCTAAGCTTTACAGCTGCTTGTCAGGACCTGGCAAGCAGAGCAAAAAATGCCTTATTGTGTATTTTGAAAAAATTAAACATGTTAAATAATAACTCCTTGACAGTGTTTCTAAAACTCTTCGATGCACAGGTTCAACCAGTTGCTCAATATGGTGCTGAGATTTGGGGCTTAGATAAATCTGCTACTCATGTGGAAAAAGTTCATTCATTTGCTCTTAAGAAATTTCTGGGGGTTCACATGAAAACACCGAACGAATGTGTTTATGGGGAAACACACCGTTATCCTATTTATATTAATTCATCTGTACGGTGTATTAGATACTGGCTGAGGATAGTACAAATGGATGACAATAGATTACCACTTAAAGCATATAATATGCTGTTGGGACTAGAATCGCGTGGTAAAAAGTCGTGGGTTACAGATGTTCGGGATTTTCTGTTTTTTAATGGATTCGGGTGTGTCTGGATGTGTCAAGGGGTTGGAAATGTAAATGCTTTTTTGAAACAACTCCGGCAAAGATTGATTGATAACCGTTGGCAAAACTGGCATGAAAATATCCAGAACAGTGAGCGATATTCGTTTTATAGAACTTTTAAGACATCCGCTGGTTGTGAAAAATATCTCTCACTTAATATTGACAGGCATATTAGAAGTTACCTAACAAGATTTAGATTAGGAGTTACAGACATCAAAGCGCATCAGTACCGATATGCCAATACTAAAAACGTTGACATGCTATGTCCTTTATGCAAAAGCGCGAATGAAGACGAAGTGCATTTTCTGCTTTGTTGTCCTGTCCTGCAAGATTTAAGGTGTGAATACATACCTCGGAAATTCTTTGAAAACCCCTGTTTGTTCCGAGCTGCTCTCCTCATGGCACATCAAAAGGAAGACGTACTGAAGAGCACGTGCATTTATTTATATAAGGCCTTTAAAAGGCGCACTATTATGGTCAGTTAAAGGAATCCAACTCTAGTATTTATTGTGTACATTTTGTATGCTTCTCTGTCTGTTTCTTGTTGTCAACTATGACATGCTATCTTGCTGTATGAAGTATCATTATTGGTATTGTTGTATTGTACCCCCATCAGAAGGGGCCATGGCCTATACTGATTAAAATTTTTCGTTCGTTCGTTCGTTCGTTCTCTCTCTAAAACGTTCTGATGAGGAAACACGAAAGACTGGACACACTTTATTCAACTGATCTTCCTCACGTCAAGTTTGCGCCTGATTTAAGTAGATAAACGATCGTTGGTTATTCGTTTTCAATGTCTTGAAAGTTGTTTGTGTCTTGCCTGAAGAAGACCAAAGAGGTCGAACGAAACGCGTCGTGTTTTGTCTTGTAATTTGTTTGTATCTGTCGTTCAGCGGCACAGTAGTTTTTCTTTCAAGTTTGATCTTCTTCATGCTACTCAGTATAAACTGCCGACTCTGGTTTTCATTCTTGGAAAGATCTACACCCGGCGTCTGCTGCTACGTTTCAAAATCAAACCATCTCCAAAAAAAACAAAAACAAAACAAAACAAAAAAATTCTGAGAGGGGAAAATAAAAATTACAAACAGAAAAAAAAGTCTGTACATAAACACAGCTTAGTTCAACGCCTTCAACAAAGCTCCAAGCATCTGCAAAACGGAAATGAGACCAACAAGCGCCAACGACGCATGCGTGACCTCTGCCCCGCAGGTGGCCGTGGGGCAAGGGTCCTGGTAGCCAATGACGTCACGACAGGCTGCTGACTCCTCCTGCAATCCCTGCGCAATGGCCTGGTGACGCGAGTAGGTGTCCGGTGACGTCATGAACCAACTGGCGCCCTCTATCGTCATCTGCAGCTCCGTGATGAAGGCAGTCAGATTGAAACGGCATCTGCGGAGAAAGAGGCAAAGCGAGAAAGGAAGGGGTAAATGGAGTTTCACCCAGTTTACGTTTGTTTTGCATGGCAGGCTCGTTATCAATCATTGTCACCCTCCACAATTCGTTCTTTTTACACGGAAGAAAAAAAGGAAAAAGAAAGAAGAGGAAGAACATCATTACCACCACCACCACTATCTTCGCCGCCACTACCAGCATCGACAGAAGGAAGAACTAACAAAGGAAACGGAGAAGAGGAAGGATGTAAGTGTAACAGAGGAGGCAAAAAAAAACAAACAAACAAAAACAAAACAAAAAAACCGAATGGAAAAAACAAAACCACGTACATACCATAAGGCACGACAGAAAAAAACAGAAAACACACACACACACACACACACACACACACACACACACACACACACACACACACACACACACCGGACAATTGCGAAGAAGGCGAAGCACAAAAGTAGTGATAGTGTGTGTGTGTGTGTGTGTGTGTGTGTGTGTGTGTGTGTGTGTGTGTGTGTGTGTGTCCTATCGTCTTGGCCACGACTGGGGCATTGCGCCCATTCTGACCCACCGTCTACAGCCTGTGATAGTAGATATACCAGCAACAGCAGCAGCACTTGTAGTAAGAGGAGGTTGAAGAGTAGCAGAAGCATTAGAAGGAGAACACGAAGAAGAGAACGCAGAAGGAAGAAGGGGGGGGGGGGGGGGGGGGGGGGGGAGGAAGAAATAGAAGAAAAAGGAAAACAAATAACAGAAGAAGAAAGATAAGCATGAGGAGGAGGAAGAGGAGGAGGAAGGTGAAAAGCAAGAACAACAGCAGTAATAACAACAGGATACAAACTTTGACTACTCTCTCTCTCTCTCTCTCTCTCCCCCCCCCCCCCCCCTCCGAAAAAGAGGAAAGGAAGCACGAAAGAGAACGAAAGAAAGTCAGAAAAAGGAGAAGAAGACGGAGAAGAACAGCAGCAACAAGATAGACGAAAGAACACTATTTCTACCGGTCTTTCTGCTACTGTTAAAGTGAGGGAGAAGAAAAAGAAAAAGAAGGAAAGGGAAAGAAGCACATGAAGAACAAGAAAAGGAAGAGGACAAAGAAGAAGAAGAACAACAACAAAAACAATAACAACAACACCAACAATAAGACGAAGATTTTGAGAAGAAAAAGCTGTAATAGCAGAAGCAAGCAGCAGCAGCAGCAGCAGAAAAAGTCTTGAAAAGAAAAGGCTGTACTAGCAATAGTAGCAGCAGAAAAAGAATGAAAATGAGGAAATCTTGAGGTGAGAAAGTGATAGCAACAACAGCAGTAGCACCAGCAAAGAAGGATGAGGAGGAGGAGGAAGAGGAGGAGAAGAAGAAGAACATGAAGAAAATGGTAGTTATCAAAGCAACAGCTGCAGTAGCACCAGCATAGAAGAAGAAGAAAAGATGAAGAAAAAGAAGACGAAGACAAAGAAGAAGAAGTAGCAGAAGCAGGGTAAACTCCAGCGGGTGACCTAACTGACCTGTTG
Organism: Conus canariensis; assembly: GCA_033310375.1. Lineage (NCBI taxonomy): Eukaryota > Metazoa > Mollusca > Gastropoda > Neogastropoda > Conidae > Conus > Conus canariensis. The sequence goes on along the minus strand of CM065733.1, from coordinate 48,458,604 downwards.
CTGTGTGAGGAGGGCACGAGGGACCCCCGGTGAAACGAACCAGGTCCGACTCACTGGACAACATGGCTGCCTGACGCAACAAGAGGAACATGAAGACACGCTGGTTGCCTCCCCTTTTCGTCAGAGGCAAAGGCGCCATGTAGGGCAGCGTAGTCTCCCCTGATTTGACATCACCTTCCCGGATGTTGATCACCTGCCAATGAAATGAACGGGGAGAGAATAATTGGATGGAATTAATCTGACTTTGTTTTCTCTGTAGCGTGGTATATTACACAGGGGGGAAAAAGACAAGTATATTTCCCTTAATTGAGGAAGGCTGAACACGTTTGTAATCAGTTCCTACAAAGTCACCCGTGAGTGCCATAGGCCGAAGTGAGTGAAGCTGACAGATTTAATGAGGCTGGGTCATTTGGATTATGGAACTTCTTGTAAGACATCTTTATTTGTGTCTAATCTGCCACATTTTGTATAGAAATATCTTTTATCTGTGTCTAATCATCACATATTGTTCAAATTAATAAAGAGATGACGCTACTTCTTGTTCTTGTTCTTCTTCATGTTCTTTTCTTCTTTTTCTTCTTCTTCTTCTCTCTTTCTTCTTTCCTTCCTTTCTTTATTTTCTATTTAAAACGGTCAAAGCTTTGACTAAACGTCCAGTTTCACCCACAACAGTGCCAATAGATTCATACCAAAAGAAAGAGAAAATGCATTTCACTCAATGAAAGAGAGGGTCTGATATCATCGTTACGCAGCAAAAAGTTAATGAGTCTTTATTACGCTCTCCATTACACAACAAGCTGTGTACCTGGGTAGAGCTACCAAAATAACTGCCTGCTGGCGCTCCATCCAGTGACTTCCCACGACAGAACAAGGTCCATTCCGAAGGGGAAAAACCTCTACCAAAACGGCCCAGCGAAGATTCGAACATGCAAGCCCAAGATCATCAGGATCACGAGCCCTGCACTCTATCAGCTGAGCCAAACCATTTGAACAGTATCGAGTCCAAACAGGTTTCCTGCAATAATAGCCTACCACAGAAGCTGCTACCCATGCAGAATATCATTTATCATTTATTTAAGGTATAAACGCTCACTATAGCACAGAGGGCAGTC
>CM065733.1:48439992-48447492 GCA_033310375.1 Conus canariensis | reverse complement strand
ATAATCATTTAGTACGTCGGTAATCACCGGTTTTGTAATTGATATGAATAATGAAGGAGTTGCCATACCGTAAACAGCGATCACTACATTCGTAGGCCTGCTGTCAGGTCAATTGGAGTCAGCGGTTTGGGCACGTGCAATACGTTGTTCTACGTTAACTTTTTTTTTTTCTTCTTCTTCTTTCTTTTCAACAGACAATTCAGGTAGGGTCGACCATAGGCGCCTAAAAAAGAAGCTAAGTCTTTCGTGTTATATTGTTTTCTACAGCGTATTGTATCTTACGGAATGTGAAGTGTAACTTAGTAGCCAGCGGTCCGGTGCCTATGCATACATGCGTGTGTTTACTATCAGCTGATATGGGCGGAAATGGGCGTGACAAAATGTAAACAATGGAACAGGCACCTGCTGGTCAAGACAATAAACTTAACCAACTTTTGACCCACTACAGAAACGTTTCTCCTGTTCGGTTAGGGAATTGTCAGTGTGGAGGAACTCGTTGTTTTATCGGTATTCTGGAATTTCAGAGAATTCAATCAAAATAGAACTCTCAGACTTCGATTATGATGACGTAGCTCTGTCACTTCCTTTATGAATTAGTTATCCCATCCCTACCTGCCTTAGTAAATCGGTGGTTCGATTCTACGTGAATGGATCGAAGAGAATCACACTTTCCTTCTACTTCACCAGACAAGGCACAGGCACCTTACTGTGCCAGGGAGCTGACTGTAGGCAGTGGGACCAGGAAGAGTGCCGGGTGCTCACAGACTTGGTGACTGAGTTCTGTCAGACTGAGGATGTACAGCATCTGCTGTCTGAACTGACTCGTCTTCCTATCTGCTTTGTTCAAGAGGAGTTTGCCATCATCCAGCCCTCAGCACCTACACAAGACAACACACCGTTAGACAGCCCGTTTGTCCAGTCCCCAGGTCCTGTGACTGCTGCCAGTAGTGTAGTAAGTGATGATCAATCAAATTTGGAAGATGTGTCTGGTTTCAGTACGCACATGTCTTCAGAAGAGACTGTCACTGGCACTGTAGCTAGCTCCCATGTTGACGCTCAGCCTGCACAGGTCACACCCACTGGGACTGAAGGGGAGTCTGTCCGTGTCAAAGGCACTCCACATGACACACCAAGTGGTCAAAGCAGTGATATACGCAAGAAGCGTAGTAAACGTCAGAGACGACGCACACTGTGTCCAAAAAGACTGTTTGACAGAGCCACCAGCGACAAACTTCAGGTATTGGAGGACAATCAGGACACACTGGCCGCTGAACTTTCTGAAAATCAGAACAAACTTATTTCATATCTAGAAGATATGAAAATAGCGGTTAAAAATGAAATTAAGCATTACATCAGTCAAAAAATAGAAACTCTGATAGAATCAATGGGTCTTTTTCAGAAACGCTTCAACAGCTTAGAAAGCCAGTTAAACACTATCTGTAAGGAGAATCATTCATTGAAGACACAATTAGGAACCCTCCAATCTCAGATAAAAACTCCGATGGAAAAGGCTCGCACTACCACCACTTCCACTCAGTATGACACAGCAGACATCCAGCTAGCGGAAGAAAACCTCTTTCCTGACATCCGCGATCCTTCAACTCAAAGTGATGAGGAACAACCACGTGACATTGCACATAGTCCTGAAATGTGTACAAACAATACATCCTCCTCCAGGACATCCTTGAAGCAAGATAGCCCTGTTACACACCAACCACCATCAACACCTGTCTCTACTCACAATTCCTTTCAGGTCTTAGGCGAGGACAGTGCCGACACTATTGAACAGAAATGTGACCAAAACGATTCTAGTGTACATGAGGGTAACACAGACACTGATCAAAACATTCACCTTCAATCAGTCACCCAGGACAAGTCCCCAGCGCAAATTTTACGTGAAATAAAGATTCCTGGGTATTTTTCTTCGGTCCTCATAGGTGACTCTGTCCTGAGGTATATCGATCCAAGACGTCTTGGCAGTGAGAAAGACAGGGTATTCAAACTGTGTGTTCCCGGGATGACAATGAAGGATTTGATGCTGTGGCTAGGCGCAATACCAGACAAACTCACCCACATCCAGCATGTGATTGTCCATATAGGCGTTAACGATTGCCCCGATGGGCCTGTGCCCATGACACAGTGGACAGAACTTATCAATCTCTGCAAGATCTCCTTCCCTTCAGCTGTCATCACCTTCAGCTCCATCGTCCCAGCACGAGGACGTCACCCTTTTAACAACTCGATCTTTCCCTCCAACAGAACCCTGCGCACAGCCTGCATTGCTGCTGAAATCAACCTGATCGACAATCATGATACTTTTATTACTAAGAATGGTGCCCCAAGACTCGCATATTACAAAGATCCTGTTCACCCCAGTCTTAAAGGTACTGCAAAACTAGCCATCAATTTTATGCAGTTTTTGCCACGTTTCTCCCGTCAGACCAACAGCCGACATGGTGAAGGTGGCCTTTCGTCACAGCGACAGCCCGAAAGTGATGGGCAAATAGAACAGCAGCCAGATGCTTTTGGTAGCACCCAGCACGGTGGCAGGGGAAACTCACGCCCTGAGTTTGGTCAGTGTTCAGGACGTGGTGGCTATGCAGCTGGCGCCCCCTCCATCTCTTCCATGATCCACTATCCCATGCTGCCGTCCCAGAGACAGGGAGGATGGACCGACCCCAGGCTACACCAGGCTCAACCTGAGGACGCCGTTCCCGTTCGACGTGTTCCGCAGCAGCAGCGCTACGACGCCGTCAAGGCCTTTCAGCCTCCCATCAACACAGAGCCTGGTCCCTCACAGCAGGGTTTCAACACCACTGAGGCCTATCAGCCTCCCTACAACAGGGGGGCTGGTCCCTCACAGCAGCTGTATACCAACGTGGGCGAGGCCTTCCAGCGTTTGATCTCCAGACAGCCTCAGGACAACAGGACTGTCCCAGTACATGAAGCCAGCCGTGCTCCCTACCCCCTATTCCCCAACCAGTCCCATGCCTCACTCCAAGGACCCTGGTGTCCCTCCGTTTCATACCCACCTCCCACTTCTCAGAATCCCTTCTAGCCACAGAGGGCCACTGGAAGACTGTCCCACCAAGCTGCCAGCGAAGCTTCCAGAACCCAGTGGCACCTATGCCTCCCCTTACCGCCTGGTGTGTTGAAGATACGTCGCAGCCGACTGGAGAGTACGCCCTCCAACTGCTGAACATGGCGTCACAGCTCCTGAACCAGTCCAGACTTCAGAAGTTTTCATATACACCACCCTGATTATATGACTGTCTAAATTAAAATGGGTGGAAATTGTGTTGTTTGTGGTGTAGTTGTGTGTGTGTGTGTGTGTGTGTGTGTGTGTGTGTGTGTGTGTGTGTGTGTGTGTGTGCATGCGTGGGTGTGCACTCGCGCATGCGCACATGCGTGCACGTGTTTTTGTATGTATTGAGAAAAAGTAAGGGGTGGGGGTTGAACGAGCGGGGGCGGGGTGGAGCGGGAACGGGAAGGGGGGGGGGGGGGACGAGAGAATGAAGCAGTAAGAATGGTGTACTATCGAATATTAAATGTAAAGAGAATGAAGCAGTAAGAATGGTGTACTATCGAATATTAAATGTAAAGAGTAACCACGTGAAATTTATCAACGAATCGGATAGTTCCTTGTTTTCTTTGTCTGATTTGGTATTAATATAAATATTTCAAATGTCACTGGTGTAAAAACATGTTCATCGATATGATAACAGTTAAGGATTTCCATGTATGTTACGAGAGAAAGAGAGTAAGAGAGAGAGAGGGAGGGAGTATGTGTGAGGGTATGTGAGTGCGTATGTGTATGCGCGGATGTGCACGTAAGTGTTGGCGCTCGCAGTGACGCGCGCAGCCACGTGCGTGAGGATGTATGTTATTGATACCGGACCCTGGTAATCCGAATGACAAGTGAACTCTGTTCTGTTTTTTGGTTCACGGCGTTTGTGTTTCGTCCCCGGATTGCTGATATTGCTATTTCTTGCTGAGTTTTGTCGCATATTGTTGTAGCTAATAATATCCTTACTGACTTCTTTAAGGCAGCTGATTTTTTTCTACCTTTTTTTTTATTGTTCGTTTTGTTTTGTTGTTGTTGTCGTTGCTAAAATTCATCTACAAACAGGTGTTCCTGCTGTTTGACTATTATTCTACTCGTTTATCTGTAGTGTTGTGTAATCCGTAGAGTGTATTTGTAAATCAATTTCATGTATAATGAATGAATGGTTGTCTACATTCGGCTTGAAAATAGGCTATTTAAACGTGTGTCATCTTTTAAACAAAATTTCTGATGTTCCCAACATTTTGTCCAATTCAGATAACTGTTTCCATTGTTTTCGTTTTTCAGAATCTCGACTTTCCAGTATAGTGCCTGATAATTTAGTTTCAATCCAAGGTTATAATGCTATAAGAAGAGATCCAAAGACAAAGCTTGAAACAGGTTTAGTTGCCTATATTCACAACTCGATTAATTGTAAACAGATCAACAGTTTGGATAAATACAACATAGAATGCATATGGATAGAAATCTATGTGAAGGGTACTAAACCGATTTTGTTAGGCTGCTTACATAGAAATCCTAACGAACGTATTGAATGGTTCGATCGTTTCGAACATATGATGGAAGATGTCTCAATGCGTTCGTCTGAGATTATAGTTTTAGGAGATTTTAACATTGATCTACTTAAACCACATGATAAATGGAAACGGGTTTATGAATTACAGAATTTGACACAGCTAATTAACACACCGACAAGAAAAAATCTATCCTCCGAAACACTAATTGACCACATATACGCAACAAACCCATTTAATATCATAGAAACAGCTGTGCCTGTATACGGTCTCAGTGATCACTTTCCAATTTGTCTAACATGGTCCAAAAAGGGGGTTAAAATTCCAAGAAATGTTCACAAATGTATATCTTTTCGAAGCTATAGAAAATTCGATACTAACAGTTTCTTGTCCGATTTGTGTAACGCAAATTTTTCTGAGGTGCATCAGTACAATGACCCTGATGGAGCGCTGGCTGCTTGGTATGACATATTTATCTCTGTCTTTAACAAACACGTGCCATCGGTAACTAAACGTGTCAAACCAAGGGGTAAGCCACCGTGGTATAATGAAAAAATCGATAAGGCCATTAATTTACGAGATATTCTATTGCAAACAAATGGTAAAGATGATAATTTTAAAAAGCAAAGAAATAAGATAACCGATATGAAAAGAGCCGCCAAAAAGAAATATTTCAGTGACCTTATTTCCCGTAAAGAAGATTCAAAATCGATCTGGAAAGCTACTAATGAGCTCTCCGGTAAAACCTTGTCATCTAGTGCTCCTTCTGAGAGAACATTGTCTGCTGAACTCTTAAATGATCACTTCACAACTGTTGCAGAAAAGACGATCAAAGCTGACTGTTCAAAAGACAATGACCTACTTGAGCTAAAAGCGTACTGTGTATCAAAAAACATAAAATCTAATCTTCAAATCGAGTTTGTTGGTGTACATGATGTTTATAAGGAATTGTGTTCATTAAAACAGTCCAGTTCTCGAGGTTTAGATGATATAGATGGTAAAATTTTGAAAATTGCTGCTCCGATCATATCAGAGCATCTTACATATATTTACAATCTTTCCATTGATAAAGGTTGTTATCCACAATCCTTCAAAGATGCTAAAGTTTTACCTTTTTTAAAATCTGGTGATCCCATTGATCCTTCTAACTATAGACCTATCTCTATCCTATCTATTCTATCTAAACCCCTTGAAAAACACATCAAATGTAACATCCACAAACATTTCATGAAATACAATTTATTACATTCTAATCAAAGCGGATTTAGAGAAAATCATTCTTGTCACACCTTGCTCACTAATATAATTGAGCAATGGCATTTAAACATAAACAATGATTTCTTCACAGGAACAATTTTTGTCGACTTCGCTAAAGCATTTGACACTATAGATCACAATCTACTGTTAAGAAAATTAACATTGTATGGTTTATCCGCTGAAGCTCTTAAACTCATTTCCTCATTTCTCAACTGTAGGCGACAAGTAGTCTTTAAAAATTCCGCTACTTCCTCTCTTATGCCAGTAAATTATGGCGTTCCCCAAGGGTCAGTCCTGGGGCCTATCTTATTCTCAGTTTATATAAATGATCTTCCTTTACATATATCTTCTCCCTGTGAGCTTTTTGCTGATGACACTACTATCCATAATAAAGACAAAGATGCTGACTCAGTATATATCAAATTACAGAATGATCTCAATAAACTTGCAAAGTGGACTAATCTGAATCATATGGCCCTCCATCCTCAAAAGTCTAAATTTATGATGACTACAACCAGACAAAAACGTCAAAATATGAAAGCTGATTTGTTTAAAATACGTATACAAGATAAAGTCTTAGAAGAAGTTAAATCACACAAATTATTAGGCCTTACAGTTGATAATAATCTTTCATGGTCTAATCACATTTCTGATTTGTCTAAAAGGTTATCTAAAAAATTATTCTTGTTGAACCGAATCAAGAATGTCCTCGATCAACATACTAGAAAGTTATATTTCTATGCATATGTACAACCAGACATTAACTACGCCTCTACATGCTGGGATTTAGCCAGCAAAAATTGCTTAAAACCACTAGAAAGCATGTACAGACACGCTATTAAGCTGATACTCTTGAAATCTTCTCTACAAGCTAGTGATTATAAAGATCTTAACATTCTACCATTCGATCAAAAATGCTGCTTTAATAAAGCTGTCTTTATGTATAAAATTATTAATAATCTTGCGCCACCTTATCTTCATGACAAATTCCCATTAATCAAAATTCGAGGCAAAAATATCCTTTATACCCCTCGACCACGAACTGATCTTTTCAAGTCATCCCTTGTTTACTCTGGTAGTAAATTATGGAATGAAATACCTACACATTTAAAGCAGAAAAATAGTTTAGCATCGTTTAAAAAAGCGTATTTCAAATACCTCATAGACCAGTTGTAAATTATGTTTCACTTAACTGTATATTCTCCCAAGTTTGACGTTCCTTTTGACACAAACAAGTTGTAGCAGCCTCAGTTGGCCTCCGTGGTCGGCTGGGCTATAAGCCATATGACATGATTGACTTATGAAATGTTTATGTATGCCTATGTGATGTTTACGTATGTCCAGTTTTGTGTGTGTGTGTGTGTGTGTGTGTGTGTGTGTGTGTGTGTGTGTGTGTGTGTGTGTGTGCAATACGTTATAATGAGATTGCTTGCTATTTTCTATTTAAAAAAAAATTGTTGTTTTTCTTAATGCTGTGTTTAATGTTGTCAAATCGACGTAATTGTTCCTTTTGGTTATTATCATTTTGAGGGCATAGTGTAAAAAAGCTTCCAGCTTATCTATTCACCCTCATTAAATATTTCGAGTTTCGAGTTCTCTCTCTCTCTCTCTCTCTCTCTCTCTCTCTCTCTCTCTCTGTGTGTGTGTGTCAGAGCGCTAACGCGC
>CM065733.1:48424992-48434992 GCA_033310375.1 Conus canariensis | reverse complement strand
CGTTTCTTCGGTTGTCTGCCAAGGCTTTTATTTATTTATTTTTTTTAAAACTTTTTTTTAAAAATTGCATTCAGTAACATGAAACAAACATAAAAAGGAAAAACAAAAGGGCGTTGTACATCAAAAGTCGAGAAATAATTGTTTTAACAGCCAGAGGTAAAAGAGAGAGAGAGAGAGAGAGAGAGAGAGAGAGAGAGAGAGAGAGAGAGAGAGAGAGAGAGAGAGAGAGAGAGGTAGTGGATGGATGTTACCAATGGCGTTTTCATTCAATTTTCTATCAAGAGAAACATCTTAAAAAAGCCTCGAATACATCAACAATATAGATAACATTGGCACACTAAGACTGTTCAAAATTCAACTTAGGACTGTGGAAAATCGCAATCAGATAAATCATACAAAAGTAAAATACATTTAAGAAGCCTCTATTAATGAAGAAACAAAAGCTGACTGCAGGATTCGTGGTAAAATGAAAAAATAATAAGGTTTATAAAAACCTTTTTGTGGTAGTTGAATCCGTCGGAGAGGAAACTGACGTTTCAAGCCATAGGCCCGTTGTCAAAGTGAAGAGAAGAAGACAGTGTAGACAGGAAAGCCCATGTGAGAATTGGGTGAGAACATCTCATCTAATTATAAGTTGGACCAAAATAAAGTCACTGATCACTGTTCAGGTGTATTGAGCACACGCAGACACACACCACAGTTCACACAATGACACCAACACACACACGCGCACGCATGCACCCAGCACCACCCCCCACCCCCCCAACCCCCCCCAAAACACATAGCACCCCCCCCCCACACACACACACACAAAGGAGGGGAATAAATGGAAATATTCACTATTTAGCCTACTGAAAGAAAAAGAAACAGGGGCTAAAGAGGGACAGGACAGAGAGGTTAAGGCAGAAGGACCCTGGCTCAGCTAGACGTCAGTGACTCTGATGTTCATCCCAGCTGGCTGTGTGGTGCCCAAGCGGCTGATGACAAGGCTCTCCATGTGCTTTCTGTACACACTGTCTCTGGGGTTCTGCCACACTGCTGATATCTTCGCATGACTGAAGCTGTGATACGGACCAACAAAATGTTGGCCGACAGGGTTATTGTGGCCCAGCTTCATCGACCTCAGGTGCTCTGAAAAGCGGTCGGCCAATGAGCGGTAGGTCTCCCCAACATACAGCTTGGAGCAGAGGGTGCAGGTCAAGACGTACACTAAGTCCCTAGACAGGCAGTTTGAACTGGACCTCACAGTGAATGTGCCAGTGGGTCCCACGACTGTAGATGAGGCTCTATGAATGGGCACGTCTTGCATTTTTTGTCCCCACAAGGTCTGCACCCTGGTGAGGTTGACTGGGTGGCCTGCTGTCTAAGCTTGGACCTCACAAGCATGTCACGCAGGTTCTTGTCTCTCTGAAAAGCAATCAGCTGTGGCTTGGAAAGATTTGTTTGAGGTCTGGATCTTGCTGGAGGAGACTAAAGTTTTCATACAGGATTCTGCAGACTGGTAGGTTGTGAGGATGGTATGGGATGACTACCACAGCGCGATCCTCATCCTCTCCCGTTTCTTTTGGTCTCAGGGCTTCTGTGCGGCTGGTAGAGCGTGCATGCTCAAGTGCTGTCTGCACAATATCCTCTGGGTACTGGCGGGCTATGAAGAAGGTGGACATTCTCTGAGCCTCATTCTCAAAGTCCTGCTCTCTACTGCAAATGCGTCTGAGCCTTTGGAACTGAGAATGTGGTATACTATTTCTGGTGGAGGATGGGTGGCTGGAGTTGTACAGGAGATATGCATGTGAGTCAGTGGGCTTGTAGAAGACGGTGATGGAGAGTTTGGAACAGTCTGGGTGGACAGAGATGGAAAGGTCCAGGAAGGAAATAGATGTGGATGATATTTCGTGGGTGTATCGGAGGGCAGGGTGGAAGTGAGACATGTGTTGGATGAAGTTTAACAAGTCTTCCCTCGGTCCCACCAACACACCAAGGCAGTCGTCAATATACCGTTTGAACAGTGCTGGTTGTGTTCCCGTGTAATGGCTGGTTTATATATCATCCATTTTACACAAAAATCTGAATGTCTAGAGATAAGTAAGGCATTGTGTTTTTCAATTTTGTATCGCCACTCTAGTTTCTTCAAAAATACAGTTATTCGTGGATAGTTTCCATTCAGTTTCCATGAATATATATAATACTTTGCAAATAGTATAATTAAGTAAAGGACACTGTTCACAATAACGTTTTTATCAAATCCTAAAAGCACCAACGATTCAGTCAGTTTTAAGTTCTCTGCATTGGCACATTTTTCTCTAATCAAATCTGTAAGTACATTCCAAAAGAATTTGATATAACTGCATTTCCAAAACATATGGTCAATAGTATCTTTATTTGTACCACAAAAACTGCATTTGTCATTGTTACGAACTCCAAATTCTTTTAAAATAACATTTGTACCTAAACATCTGTGCAATAACTTCAGCTGAAACCATTTTAGTTTAATATCGTTTATTTTGCTGGTATATAGAAACCATGATTTCCAGTCATGATGTACCATCAGTTTCGAATCCCATTTGTCGCAGCATTTTGGTCGAACATTATTTTCAATAAGTTTATCGTAATAAAGCTTTGAACCTTTGTGAATAGCAAATACCTTCTTCAAACAGCAAGTTGTATCGGTATGTTTATTGTTCTTTACAAAAATACTACATTGTTTAATGTAGTCGATTATTGCAGAATTATACCCAGCAAAGGTGATAAAATCGACATTGATATTATATTTCTCTTTGAAACGCATATAAGAAAGAAACTGACCTTTATCACCTATAAAGTCTGCAAGACAATGTACGTTCTTGTTACCAAGTTTTCTAGAGATAACGTATGAGTTTCCAACTTGGATTCTATTATCATAGCAAATCGGTTCGGCTAAAATATCAGCGGAATTTCCTGGTATGCATTTGTAGTAAAAAATTTAATAGACTTTAATGACGTCTGACCAAAATTGGTTATATTTGTAAACCTGGAAACAAATTCTGGACCATATTTATTAATAAAGCGGCCATTGAGGAAAATTAGCTGGTAGAATATGTTTCCACTTGTGTGTGTGTTTTTTTTTTTTCAGTTTTACGAAACCATGACAGTTTTAAAGAAGTACAAATGTTTTTAATTCAGAGATACCGATGCCTCCAAGTTTTACACTCTTATGCGCCGTTTTGCGGTTAATTTTGTCTGGTTTCTTACCTCAGACAAATTCATAACACATCTTTTGTAATGTTCGAAAAAAATACATCAGGTGGCTTTGGCAGAAGTAACCAGAGATGTATCAGTTTTGAAAGTATGACAGATTTTAAAATTGCTATTCTACCAAGAGGCGTTAGTTGACGTTTAACCCATACTTTGAAGAGATGTTTTATATCTGCGAATTTGCCCGGATAGTTTATGTTTACACAGTCTTTTAAATCATTAGTAAACCATATTCCTAATACACAAAATTTTAGTGGGTTCCAGTTCTTCTTACTTTCTAACCAAATTGCACTTGTTTTGCTAGAATTTATGTGACGACCTGAAACAGATCCAAACTTAAACAGAACATCTACGCAAATTTCAAAAGATTTTCTATCACCTGCCAACAAAAATTCTGTGTCATCCGCATATTGTGAAAGTTTATGTTCAACATCATTCATCATTATTCCCTGGATATCTGTGTTTTCTCTTATCATTATAGCTAATATTTCTACACAGAGTATGAATAGATATTGGGATATAGGGTCTCTTTGTCTACAACCTCTTTTAATTTCAAACCAGTTTGAAACCTGACCATTTAGAACAACACAAGATTTAATATTCTTATAGAATGTATCTATTCATCTGCAGATGTCTTTCTGAAAACCAATTTTTTTTAATACCTTCGACATAAAACCCCAGTTAATCGAGTCAAAAGCTTTCTCAAAATCTATATTTAATAACAATCCAGGTAAATTATTTTGAGCTAAGTAAGCTATTTGTGTCATATATCAATGTTAAGTTATCACCAATGTATCTGTTCCTAATGAAACCCGTCTGGTCTTCATAAGTCTTGGCAATATATCTTTTATGCGATTTGCAACACATGATGATCCAATTTTATACACTACATTTAAAAGTGAAATTGGTCTCCAGTTTTTTATACATTGTCTTGGATTGTCTGCTTTGGGAATATAATAATCCCTTCTTTCAGCACACTAGACAGTTCTCCTCTTTTAAAACTAGCATTCAACGCTCTAATAACAAATAATCCAATTTTTTCCCAAAAAACTTTAAAGAATTCCGTCGAAAATCCATCAGAGCCTGGGCTTTTGTTATTTTTCATATTATTTAAGACATCAGTAGCTTCTTCAAGAGTAATTTCTCCCTCTAACTCGTTTGCTTCTGTTTCATTTAGACTTGGTGTATCGTTTACTAAATCCATTATTTCACTATCTTCAACTTCGGATTCTGCGTAAATTAATCTGCAAAAGTTCTGAACTTCTAGAAGGATGTCTTTCTGGGTTGTTAAAACATTATCTTGCTGATCCGTGATCCTAGCCATATTTTTACTTACAAAATGACGTTTCTCAAGATTACAAAAATAGTTGTTTACTTTCTTACCCTCAGCTATCCACCTAACTCTTGATCGTAGCAAAACGCCTTCCATTTGTTTTTCTCTAATATGTTTTAATTGTTCTTTTTTTGTTGCTATAGCTCTAATATCGTCCTGGCTTATAAACTTGGTTGTTTCTAATCTTTGAATTTCAGATTCTAGTCGATTTTCCTCTTCCTGTATTTTCTTCTTTTTCATTGTTGGAAATGAAATTGTCTTTGATCGTAACTTCATAAGAAGGAAATCCAGAAAAATATCTTCAGGAACAGAAAAACGTAGTTCTGCATCAGGTATATCATTAATATTTGCATCCATCGCATATTCATCTATAACAGATCTTATCTCAGAATTTATCTCATTTAGATATAAGTTGTCTTTTAATTGAATTTCCAAAAAGTGTTATGTTTTGAGCTTTTACTAAATTTTAGTTTCAATAGTATACTCGAATGATCTGATCTATATCCACATTCAACGTCCACATAATCTACAAATGTTACTACATTGTCTAAAATCAGAAAAAATCTAATCTAGCCTGTTGGAAAGGATTTGTTTGTCTCCATGTATACCGCAAACACTCTGGATTTAGTTCTCGCCATATATCACTTAATTCCAATTTTCAAATATGTTTTCGAGCTCTTCCCTTGCCTTAGGGTTGTTAACATGTTTATAGTTATGATAATCTTTCACTGGATCAAGGACTATATTGAAATCTCCAGCTATTATAACATTCTCAATACCAAGCTCATTAATCTTTTGTTTCAGGTTGTTATAAAACTCCGGATCATCTCTGTTTGGTCCATAAATATTTACAAGAAGAAAGTTATTTTCCTGAATTTCAGTAAGCAGCATGATATAATTTCCTGAGTTATCTTTGATGACACGTTTGACTTTGAACTCAAAATTGTTAATAAACAATATTCCCACCCCCCTTGAATTAGACGTGTAATTTGAAAAATAATCCGTATATCCCCATTCAACTAAAACGTATTTTTCAATCTTTTCTTCAAAATGTGTATCTTGTAGGAAATAAATGGAATATTTCTTGTTTCTCAAGTAATGGAATACATCACGCCTCTTTTTTGAATCAATGAGGAAAAAATAGATAAGTTATTATTCATTTTCGTATTTATCAAATAAAGTCAAGAACATTGTCAAGGGAGTGAAAACCTCTCACAAAAGACCTGAAGCGCTTAGAGGCAAGGAATGTTTGTACATAGTATCGGAATAGGTAATAGACCCATTAACCAGTATGCCTTACCCACCGCACACGGTCGAACTGTGTCAAGGAGGACGAAGTGGTCAGGTGACAGATGGCACCTAAGGTAGTAAGGACCCTCCCGAGTTCGGACCTTCCCGATAGCGAAAGGGGGGAGGGATGTAACCACTAGGACCTCGGTGCATATGGTACGAGCTAAATACTCAGTCAGCTGAGGCCGCTTTGTAAACAGTCTTTAAAGAGCAGGAGTCTTGGACTCGTTCAGATGGTATTGCCGTGGGGCACTATATTGGCGCTATTGTCAGGCTGGTTGAATGCACGTGGACGTTGTTGTCGTAGCTTTTCTCCAGGATAATTACTGTGTTAAGTGACCCCCGAACTCGGCGGGAAATTTCGATGTCCATCTGGTGCCAAGTGGTTGTTTGCTAATCAGTTAGGTAGGGATGTGTGTAAATGCTGATGTGTGGAAGAATGTAGCGAATGGAGAATTCAGGGTACTTGTGAACAGGGGGTTTGAGAAGCAGCATGGACAAAGGCATGGCCTGAAGGAAAATCCTTTGTGTCCATCCCTATATAAACTGAGGGGGAACAACGTGACAGGGAGAGGAGAATAACACCACGAGAGAGAGGAGGACAGAGGAGAGAGGGGAGAGAAGAGTGAGCGGGACAGAGTCGAGTCGAGAGAAACGTGGTCTGGGAGACAGAAGTGACAGCAAGGTCTTGGGGTTAAAGACAAGCTGGAAGAGAAAAGACTGAGTTTGAAGCCCAGAGGTGGGTGAAGAGAGACAAACTGAGTTTGAACCCAGAGGTGGGTGAAGGAGACGAAGAAGAAGAGTTCTACGTCGAGATCCCAGAGACGACCACGAAGACCCAGTCCTGAAACCTGGAGCCAGTCAACCAAGGGCGTCACCATCAAGCAGTGTTGAAGAAGACTTGAAGAGACTTGTTCAAGAACTGTGGTGTGGTGTGAAAGTGTGGCTGTGTGTGTGAAAAACTGGCCAGGTAAGAAGCCATCTTATTATAACCCGGGGTTAGGGAGTATTTTATGGTTTGATTATTGCATTTTTGTGTGATTGGATTGTTCATGCATAATTATACGTAGCATAGAAATTGTAGTTCTTGTTCTCAGTCGTGTTAGGAGAGAAACGAATGCATGACATCCCATTCCCGGAGAGAGGTGAATATTTGATGGGCGCATGAGTGTGCATATGCGTGTATGAGTGCAAAGATAACCTTGGTGTGTTAAGTCTGACTAATAATACATCAACTTAGTGCACTTAAGCAATACCATCACGATTTCCCCCGTCCTGGACAAACATCCAACCAACCAAAATGAAGAAAGAGATGAAAAACATAATAAACAAACAAATAAAGGAACACAAGTGTTATAGACACTTAAAAGAAAGACAAAAATACTTAATCTAGTTGACAATCACTATCGGGAGCAAAGGACAGATAGCATTTTCTTTACATGCTACGAAAACATTCATGCAATAATTACAAGTGACCTACAGAAAAAGTAAACACACAAAAAGAACAATTAAATGAAAAATAAAGCCAACATAAGCTATCTAGATAATACATTGCCCCGCCATATCGAGGGCGGGGTGGGCGTGGTGTAAGGTGACAGAGAGAAGAAAAAAGAAAAAAAAAAAAGGGGGGGGGGAGGGGGGTGGGTGGGAGGAGGGCAGGGGGCGAGGTGGGGATGGGGGGCGGAATTAAAATTTAACATCTTTTCATCACATCTACAAAAAAAGAGAATAAATCAATAAATCAACTATCTATCACATCTAAAACAATCATAAACAATGAACAACAGAATGCATCCAAAAAAGAAGAATGAAAGCGGAGCTGGAATTCCATCAAACCCCCACTCCCGCCCATCACGTGTGTCCTTAAGTATATGCTCATGCGCGTATGCGTGAGTATGCGCCATCCCCAACTCCCTCTCTCTCTCCCCTTTCGCCTCTATCTGAAATTTTTTCTCCTTTTTTTCTGGTTGTAGTTAGGCATGTTTTTGTTTGTTTGGCTTTGATTTAAAGGGAGAGAGTCGTTCTGGTTTTTTTTTTCGTCAGAATAAAATCTAAGGAAGGTAACTGACATATCATGTTTCCCCTTTCTTTAAAAAATAATTTGATGTCATGAAAAACGAAACAAAAGCATAAAAAACAAAATCTGTTGTCTGAGAAGTATAGGAGAATCATTTGAATGAATCTGTCTAATGTTTTTATAATTTTTGTTTTAGATATTTTCTTTTTTTCCATTCCCCTCATTCTTTTGGCCTTGTTCTGCTCTCTCTCTCTCTCTCTCTCTCTCTCTCTCTCTCTCTCTCTCTGTGATGAAGAAACACGAAAGATTGGACACACTTTATTCAACTGATCTTCCTCACGTCAAGTTTGCGCCTAATTTATGTAGATAAATGATCGTTGGTTATTCGTTTTCAATGTCTTGAAAGTTGTTTGTGTCTTGCCTGAAGAAGACCAAAGAGGTCGAACGAAACGCGTCGTGTTTTGTCTTGTAATTTGTTTGTATCTGTCGTTCAGCGGCACAGTAGTTTTTCTTTCAAGTTTGATCTTCTTCATGCTACTCAGTATAAACTGCCGACTCTGGTTTTCATTCTTGGAAAGATCTACACCCGGCGTCTGCTGCTACGTTTCAAAATCAAACCATCAAAAAAAAGAAAAAAACCACGTATGCGTGACCTCTGCCTCGCAGGTGGCCGTGGGGCAAGGGTCCTGGTAGCCAGTGACGTCACGACAGGCTGCTGACTCCTCCTGCAATCCCTGCGCAATGGCCTGGTGACGCGAGTAGGCGTCCGGTGACGTCATGAACCAACTGGCGCCCTCTATCGTCATCTGCAGCTCCGTGATGAAGGCAGTCAGATTGAAACGGCATCTGCGGAGAAAGAGGCAAAGCGAGAAAGGAAGGGTAAATGGAGTTTCACCCAGTTTACGTTTGTTTTGCATGGCAGGCTCGTTATCAATCATTGTCACCCTCCACAATTCGATCTTTTTACACAGAAAAAAAAGGAACAAGAGGAAGAACATCATTACCACCACCACCATCATCGCCGCCACTACCAACATCGACAGAAGGAAGAACTTACAAAGGAAATGGAGAAGAGCAAGGATGTAAGTGTCACAGAGGAAGAAAAAAAAAAAAAAGAAAAAAAAGAAAGAAAAAGAAATAAAAAAACCAGACGAATGGAAGGGGAAACACAAAAACAAAATTTACGCACATACCATAACGCACGATAGGAAAAAAAAAAAAAGAAACACACACACACACACACACACACACACACACACACACACACACACACCACACACACACACACACATTAATCCACTAGACAATAGCGAAGAAGGCGAAGCACAAAAAAGTAGTGGTATGTGTGTGTGTGTGTGTGTGTGTGTGTGTGTGTGTGTGTGTGTGTGTGTGTGTGTGTGTGTGTGTTCATATATTGTTTTTGTTTGTTTGCTGTCCTACCGTCTTGGTCATGTCTGGGGCATTGCGCCTATGCCGCTCATTCCGACCCACCGTCTGCAGCCAGTGATAGTAGTAATACCAGCAACAGCAGCAGCAGTTGTAGTAAGAGGAAGTGGAGGAGTATCAGAAACATTAGAAAGAGAAAACAAAGAGGAGAACGCAGAAGGAGGAAAGGGAGAGGGGGGGGGGGGGGGGGGGGAGAGAAATAGAAGAAAAAGAAAACAAATAATAGAAGAAGAAAGAGACGCATGAGGAGGAGGAAGAGGAGGAGGAAAGAGAAAAGCAAGAACAACAGCAATGACAACAGGATACAAACCATCACAATATTTCGACTACTCTCTCTCTCTGTCTGTCTGTCTGTCTGTCTGTCTGTCTGTCTGTCTCTCTCTCTCTCTCTCTCTCTCTCTCTCCCCCCCCCCCTCCCCCTTCAACCCCGAAAAAGAGGAAAAAAAGCACGAAAGAGAAAGAAAGAAAGTCAGAAAAAAAGTGAAGAAGACGGATGAGAAGAACAGCAACAAGATAGACGAAAGAAACACTATTTCTACCAGTCTTTCTACTACTGTTAAAGTGAGGGAGAAGAAAAAGAAAACGAAGAATAAAAAAGAAAGAAGTACATGAAGAAGGAGTCAAGGAAGAGGACAAAGCGGAGGACAAAGAAGAAGAAGAAGAACAACAACAACACCAACAAC
>CM065733.1:48342492-48412492 GCA_033310375.1 Conus canariensis | reverse complement strand
AGTGTTGATAATAAAACAGCAATACACCTTACTATCCACACAGTCATCCTGACCCTGAAGGAGAGAGAGAGAGAAACAGTCTGACAGTTCAAGCGGCCACCAGAACTGCCACTACACGGCTTTCTTTCTCCACACCAGGTGAGACCTCTGCTCGCAATGGCAGCTAGCCTATGTCAATATGATTTTGTGCGGGTGAAGTAAGGGCAGGAGGCACTCCAAGACTCTGGAAGGAAAGGGAATGAGGGCGAGAGGGCAGAAAGGAGGAAGGGAAAGGGGGGAAGGGAGGGTGATGTTAGGGAAATGGGGAAGGGAGTAAAAGAGGGAGAGAGGGTGGGACAGAGAAAAAGGGTATGTTTACGTGTAGGCCTACTGGGGTTTCACGGTGAAATGGTATGGTATGCGGAGGGGTTGAGAAATGACAAGGCTGAATTGGACTCGGAATAAAAAAAAAAATTAAAAACCCACAGCGATGCATATGTGCCACTGTTTCATGATTCTAAAACACGTTTCGCTCACAGGACGTTAATCTCACCATTCATTCATACTTAAAATGATCTGGGACGATATGTCTGGTTGTCTAAATAATGGACCCGGCCTACAGGTTGTCAGTTCGAATCTCAACAAAACAAAACAAAAAAAAACAACAAAAAAACAGCGCCTTTTCCACTGCAGGACAAAGTAACAGGTACAGAGGTGCCTCAGACGGCCCAGATGGAAAGCATTCATGCAATGCTAATACACTCGCAACTCAGGTGGGCAGGACATGTATACTGTATGGATGAAAATCGTTTCCCAAAGAGACTGTTGTATGGTGAGCTGTTGCTGGAAGGCAAGCGTTCCCATTGAAGACAAAAGAAGCGCTACAAAGACACACTGAATGCCTCACTGAAGTGCTGCAGCATCGCCCCTGCCCCCTGGGAAGAAGCTGCGCAGGATCGCTCAACCTGGCGCACCATGATCAAATCCAGAATGAAAGACTTTAAAACGAGACGAGTGGAGGCACAGGAGCAAAGAAAAAAGTCAACAATTCAACATAAGACAAGGCAATAAGAGAGAGAGAGAGAGGAGAGAGAGAGAGAGAGAGGAGAGAGAGAGAGAGAGAGAGAGAGAGAGAGAGAGAGAGAGAGACGCTCCGTAGTGATACTGGCCTGAACTGGCTGATGTCACTTGAGTTTTGCTCTTTGGGGATATACACACCATCTGCCGTCATCCACTGGCCGCTGATCTTCTGGTTTCTCCAAGCTGATCGCAGCAGCCTGTGGAGCCACTCCAGCACCTTGGGACATTTCTTGTACAGATGGTAAGGTATTCCGTTTGGCCCTGGTGATGATTGGCTCTGGTTTTGTCGACCACCTTCTTGATTTCCGCCAACGTTGGTGGCTTGTCCTCAGGTTTTGTTGGCCACACCAGGCCTTGAATGTCGAGTTGTGCTTTGCTCTGTGAGTCAGAGTATGTTTTCCTCAGATGCTGCTCAAGAACTCCTTTGTCCACATTTAGGGTCCCAGATTTTGGCTGCTCAAACAGTGTTCTGGCAAACTGGAAGGGGTCTCTGAAGAAGCGCTCTTGGGTCTTCTTGTTTTTGCTCTTCCTCTTCCTCGCAGATTCCGCTTTGCTGAGGGCGCTGTGTTTTGCTATCAGGTCTTTCCAGATTTTTTCCAAGCCTTGTTTTTCAGCTGGCAGTGCGGTCTTCATTTGCTTCTTGAGGTTTTTCTTTTGGACCCTGATCTCGTCCATCTCTTCTTGGCGTCTGGATTTCTTTGGAGGTGTTTTCTCTTTGGGTAGTTTTGCTCCATAGGCATCTCTACATGTGGCATACACAATGTCCCCATATGTGGCTAGTTTGTGTTCCAGGATGCTTTTCCCTATCAGTGCATCGAGTCTTTGGACGATTTTTGCATCCAGTTTCTCCCAATCCTCAGTTTCGTTTGCTCGTGGCAGGTTGAGTTTCAGGAACCTGGCATTGAGGGCCTGTGCAAATTCCTCATTCGAACCAACAGCGTGGATGTCCTTGGCACTGTGGTTTAAATCCTGGCCTTGGTTTTCCGACGTCTTATCTGCTGATGCAGTGCGCTGCTGCTCATTCAGATGAGTCTTCACACATCCCATCTTTGTTCTGTGGATCTTCATGCCACAGGTGGTAGCGAAACGCTTTCCACAGACACATGGATATTTCATTTGGTCCATGTTCATAGTCCGTTTGGGATTTGCAGTCGTGAGTGGTTGAGCACCGATGGATTCATCATTCTCTCCCCCTTTCCGTGAATCCTGGGAGCATCTTTTCCTTTTGTTCTTAGTAGCCACATGTTGAAGGCAAAGTGGGGAGCCAGCCCACAGAGCCCTTGGTTCTGGTCTTTCCTAGTGTCCTTCGGTCTTTCCCGGACGCCCTCCGGCCTGTTCCCGGAAGTCTATGGTTTACCCATGCATCAGTAGAAAGAAACTCGTGGAGAACGTGGCAGCAGAGAGTCCTCAGAAGAGAAGCCCCCTTCAAGCAAGTGTTTCGGCCCTTATCTCCTGACACTCTAGGGGGTTGGGCCACACCCGGTTCATGACTCCGGATGTCCCTCTGCTGCCCTTTTTTTCCCATCTTGGGACGAGCCATGGCTGGGATTCGAACCCATGACCCTCTGGACATGCTCATTTTCCACTTTAATGACTCGCACTCTAACCACTGAGCCACTGGGGCACCTGATATTTGTATTGAAATTTAAGCCTTATGAAGTTCACTTTTGTTCCTCCTTGACCAGATCCAGCTTGAACACCTCTCTGCTGCTTCTGCCATTGCTTTCAGGGCTCTGATTTTTTCCCTCCCTGCAACTGAGAGCTGTTTCGTGAGGCTGTATGCAGACGTTCCTACAAACCCCCTAGCTCCAATTTCTGCAGTGAGGACTTTGACCTGATAGCCTTCTCTCGTCAGGCTGTTTGCCAGATCAGCATACTTTTCAGTCTTGTAGATTTGAGCTGCCTCCATTCTGTTCTCATATGGCACCGTGAGCTCGATCATGATCAGCTGCTTGGTTGACTGAGAGTGGACTACTATGTCTGGTCTCATGCCACCCTTGCTGATGATCGCTGGGTGACTCTTCCATTCTGGGAGGTCTGCAGTGCACTCCCAGTCATCTGCCCCGTCCAGCAGACTCTGCCTGCATGTTCCGAGTGGCACTGTTGTTCTTGGCCATGATTTGCTACCTCCTGCCGTGAAGAATGTTGCGGGTGCTTTTGGAGTCCTGATTTTCCCTTTTGTGGTGTTGGTACTATCCCAGACTGCTTGTACAATCTCTTTGAGCACTTGGTTGTGCCTCCATGTGTACCTTCCTTGAGCCAGGGCTACTTTACATGAGCTTAGGACATGCTCCACTGTTTGTTTTTCATGGCAGAGGGGGCATGCAGGATCGTCTGTTTTCCCCCACGTCACCAGGTTTGCATTTGAGGGCAGGTCATATGCAGATCTGAGAATGAAGCTGATCCTGAGAGGGGCCATGTGCCAAATGTCATTCCAAGTGAGATTTCTTTGGAATGCATTCTGCCACATTGTCCATTGCCCTTGCTGGCTCTGCTGGACTGCTTTTGGGAGTCTTTTTTGGTCTTCTTCTTTTCTCATCTCCTGAATCATCATGTCTCTTTTGGCTTTTCCTTTGGCCTTTGACCACTATTCAGTTTTGGTCACCCCCAGTCCTTGTCTGTTGGTCTGTGTGTGTCCTGTTATTTCTCTGATCTTGAGACCTTCTTTTGCAGAATCCATCGCCTCTTGAACTTTCCATTTTCTGCCTGTCTTTAGCTGGGGCTTGATTGCTTCTACCACCTTGTCTCCTGAGTCCTCCAGCATGCTTTGAAGTCTGATCTTCCCTGCTTTGTATTCCTCCAGGATGGATTTCAGTGGTAGTTTCAGCTTTGCTTGGCGACAGTACAGCGCTATGTCAGTGAGACAGGGTGGGACACCAAGCCATTTCCTTGTGAACTTGTTGATTTTGGCTTCCATTGCCTCCACTATGCTGGTGCAGATGTCGTATATCATCAGAGGCCACTGGAGCTTTGATATCAGCATGAACTGCAGACACCAGACCTTGTATTTGCCAGGGAGCCCACACTGGTCAATGGTCTCCAAGCCTTCTTCCAACATCTGTTTGGTTTCTTTTGCTCTTTGTGTGTCTTTCAGGCTATCATCATACCATCTTCCAAGGCTCTTGACTGGCTCTTCTGTGACTGTTGGAATGGCCTGGTTGGCAACACTGAAGACCACAGATTCGGCCAGTTTTCCTTTCCTCAGTGAGAGACTCCGTGATTTCTTAGGCTTGAACTTTATTCTGGATGAAGCACCTATGTCGTCTAGCCTCTCCAGCACATGACGTGTCTCGTCTTCTCTGGATGAAATCACTGTAGTGTCATTCATGAAGGCCTTGAGAGGGGGCATCTTGTATCCATCGCAAAGATCTGTTTGTCTTGCGTTGCTTGTTGCTGCTTTCAAGATGACTTCCATTGCCAACACGAACAGTATTGGGGAAATTGCACAGCCCATTGCAATGCCCACTTCCAAGTTGATCCAATCTGTTGTGTACTCCTTGGTAGAGAACCTCATTGAGAAGCCATTGAAGTACTTCTTGAGCATGTCGCAGATGTTCTTTGGCACATGGAACATCTCAAGAGCCAGCTGTATCATCTCATGGGGTACAGATCCATATGCGTTTGCCAGACCAAGCCACACTACGTCCGGGTCTCTCTTTTCTGTTTTTGCTCTTTGGATTGTGTCCCAGATCATTGTGGCGCGTCCTACACAGCCAGCCACGCCTGGGATGCCACCTTATGGACTGACACATCCAAGTACTTGTTTTCCATGAGGTACTTGGTCAGCCTTGCTGCCGTGACAGAGAAGAAGATTTTCCCTTCGACGTTCAGTAGTGATATTGGCCTGAACTGGCTGACGTCACTCGAGTTTTGCTCTTTGGGGATGTACACACCATCTGCCATCATCCACTGGCCGCTGATCTTCTGGTTTCTCCAAGCTGATCGCAGCAGCCTGTGGAGCCAATCCAGCACCTCCAGATGGATGTTACCAATGGCGTTTTCATTCAATGTTCTATCTAGAGAAACATCTTAAAAAGGCCTCGAATACATCAACAATATAGATAACATTGGCACACAAAAGACTGTTCAAAATTCAACTTAGGACTGTGGCAAATCGCAATCTGATAAATCATACAAAAGTAAAATACATTTAAGAACCCTCTATTAATGGTTTATATATAATCCATTTTACACAAAAATCTGAATGTTCAGAGATAAGTAAGGCATTGTGTTTTTCAATTTTGTATCGCCACTCTACATTCTTCAAAAATACAGTTATTCGTGGATGGTTTCCATTCAGTTTGCATGAATATAT
The DNA here is from genome assembly GCA_033310375.1 of Conus canariensis. Lineage (NCBI taxonomy): Eukaryota > Metazoa > Mollusca > Gastropoda > Neogastropoda > Conidae > Conus > Conus canariensis. The sequence continues at coordinate 48,407,118 of CM065733.1, read as the reverse complement.
ATAATACTTTGCAAATAGTATAATGAAGTAAAGGACACTGTCCACAACAACGTTTTTATCAAATCCTAAAAGTACCAGCGATTCAGTCAGTCTTAAGTTCTCTGCATTGACACATTTTTCTCTAATCAAACCTGTAAGTACATTCCAAAAGAATTTGACATAATTGCATTTCCAAAACATATAGTCAATAGTATCTTTATTTGTACCACAAAAACTGCATTTGTCATTGTTACGAACTCCAATATCTTTTAAAATAACATTTGTACGTAAACATCTGTGCAATAACTTCAGCTGAAACCATTTTAGTTTAATATCGTTTATTTTGCTGGTATATAGAAAGCATGATTTCCAGTCATAATGTACCATCAGTTTCGAATCCCATTTGTCGCAGCATTTTGGTCGAACATTATTTTCACTAAGTATATCGTAATATACCTTTGAACCTTTGTGAATAGCAAATATCTTCTTCAAACAGCAAGTTGTATCGGTATGTTTATTGTTCTTTAAAAAAATACTACATTGTTTAATGTAGTCGATTGTTGCAGATTTATACCCAGCAAAGGTGACAAAATCGACATTAATATTATATTCGTCTTTGAAACGCATATAAAAAAGAAACTGACCTTTATCATAAAAAAGTCCGCAAGACAATGTACATTCTTGTTACCAAGTTTTCTAGAGATAACGTATGAGTTTCCAACTTGGGTTCTATTATTATAACAAATCGGTTCAGCTAAAATTTTAGCAGAATTTCCTGGTATGCATTTGTAGAAAAAATTTAATAGACTTCAGTGACGTCTGACCAAAATTGGTTATATTTCGTAAACCTGGAAACAAATTCTGGACCATATTTATTAATAAACGGCCTTTGAGGAAAATTAGCTAGTAGAATATGTTTCCACTTGTGGGTTGTTTTTTCAGTTTTTACGAAACCACGACAGTTTTAAAGAAGTAACAAATGTTTTTAATTCAGGGATACCGATGCTTCCAAGTTTTACACTCTTATGCGCCGTTTTGCGGTTAATTTTATCTGGTTTCTTACCCCAGACAAATTCATAACACATCTTTTGTAATGTTCGAAAAAATACATCAGGTGGATTTGGCAGAAGTAACCAGAGATGTATCAGTTTTGAAAGTATGACAGATTTTAAAATGGCTATTCTACCAAGAGGCGTTAGTTGACGTTTAACCCATACTTTGAAGAGATGTTTTATATCTGCCAATTTGTCCAGATAATTTATGTTTACACAGTCTTTTAAATCATTAGTAAACCATATTCCTAATACACGAAATTTTAGTGGGTTCCAGTCCATTGCTAAATGATTTATATATCTAACTTCAGAATTCATCTTACTTCCTAACCAAATTGCACTTGTTTTGCTAGAATTTATGTGAAGACATGACACAGATCCAAACTTAAACAGAACATCAACCTTCCAGCAAAAGTTCTGTGTCATCCGCATATTGTGAAAGTTATGTTCAACATTATTCATCATTATTCCCTAGATATCTGTGTTTTCTCTTATCATTATAGCTAATATTTCTACACAGTGTATGAATAGATATGGGGATATAGTGTCTCCTTGTCTACAACCTCTTTTAATTTCAAACCAGTTTGAAACCTGACCATTTAGAACAACACAAGATTTAATATTCTTATAGAATGTATCTATCCATCTGCAGATGTCTTTCTGAAAACCAAATTTTTTTTAATACATTCGACATAAAACCCCAGTTAATCGAGTCAAAAGCTTTCTCAAAATCTATATTTAATAACAATACAGGTAAATAAATTTGATCTAAGTAAGCTATTGTCATATATCAATCTCAAGTTATCACCAATGTATCTGTTCCTTATGAAACCCGTCTGGTCTTCACTGATAAGTCTTGGCAGTACATTTTTTATGCGGTTTGCAACACATGATGATCCAATTTTATACACTACATTTAAAAGTGAAATTGGTCTTCAGTTTTTTTTATATATTGTCTTGGCTCGTCTCCTTTGGGAATACATATAATAATCCCTTCTTTCAGCACACTAGACAGTTCTCCTCTTTTAAAACTAGCATTCAACGCTCTAATAACCAAATAATCCATTTTTCCCCCCAATTTTTTTAAAAGAATTCCGTCGAAAATCCATCAGAGCCTGGGCTTTTGTTATTTTTCATATTCTTTAAGACATCAGTAGCTTCTTCCAGAGTAATTTCTCCCTCTAACTCGTTTGCTTCAGCTTCATTTAGACATGGTGTATCGTTTACTAAATCCATTATTTCACTATCTTCTACTTCGAATTCTGCGTAAATTAATCTATAAAAGTTCTGAACTTCTAGAAAGATGTCTTTCTGGGTTGTTTAAACATTATCTTGCTGATCCGTGATCCTAGCCATATTTTTACTTACAAAATGACGTTTCTCAAGATTACAAAAATAGTTGCTTACTTTTTTACCCTCAGCTATCCACCTAGCTCTTGATCGTAGCAAAACACCTTCCATTCGTTTTTCTCTAATATGTTTTAATTGTTCTTTGTTGTTGTTGTTGTTGTTGCTATAGCTCTAATGTCGTCCTGGCTTACAAACTTTGTTGTTTCTAATCTTCGAATGTCAGATTCTAGTCGATTTTCCTCTTCCTGTATTTTCTTCTTTTTCATTGTTGCAAATGAAATTGTCTTTGATCTTAACTTCTTAAGAAGGAAATCCAGAAAAGTATCACCCGGAACAGAAAAACGTAGTTCTTCATCAGGTATATCATTAATATTTGTATTCATCGCATATTCATCTATAACAGATCTTATCTCAGAATTTATCTCATTTAGATATAAGTTGTCTTTTAAAAGAGATGAATGAAATTTAAAAAAAAATGTTATGTTTTGAGCTTTCACTAAATTTTAGTTTCAATAGTATACTCGAATGATCTGATCTATATCCACATTCAACGTCCACATAATCTACAAATGTTACTACTTTGTCTGAAATCAGAAAGAAATCTAATCTAGCCTGTTGGAAAGGATTTGTTCTTCTCCGTGTATACCGCAAACACTCTGGATTTAGTTCTCGCCATATATCACTTAATTCCAAATTTTCAATCATGTTTTCGAGCTCTTCCCTTGCCTTAGGGTTGTTAACATGTTTATAGTTATGATAATCTTTTGCTGGATCAAGGACTATATTGAAATCTCCAGCTATTATAACATTCTCAATACCAAGCTCATGAATCTTTTGTTTCAGGTTGTTATAAAACTCCGGATCATCTCTGTTTGGTCCATAAAATATTTACAAAAAGAAAGTTATTTTCCTGAATTTCAGTATGTAGCATGATATAATTTCCCGAGTTATCTTTGATGACACGTTTGACTTTGAACTCAAAATTGTTATTAAACAATAGTCCCACCCCCCTGAATTAGACGTGTAATTTGAAAAGTAACCCGTATATCCCCATTCAACTAAAACGTATTTTTCAATCTTTTCTTCAAAATGTGTATCTTGTAGGAAATAAATGGAAAATTTCTTGTTTCTCAAGTAATGGAATACATCACGCCTCTTTTTTGAATCATTGAGGTCTTGAAAATTAACTGAAAGAATAGATAAGTTATTATTCATTTTCGTATTTATCAAATAAAGTCAAGAACATCCAACCAACCAAAATGAAGAAAGAGATGAAAAACATAATAAGCAAACAAATAAAGGAACACAAGTGTTATAGACACTTGAAAGAAAGACAAAAATACTTAATCTAGTTGACAATCGCTATCGGGAGCAAAGGACAGACAGCGTTTTCTTTACATGCTACGAAAACATTCATGCAATAATTACAGGTGACCTACAGAAAAACTAAAGACACAAAAAGAACAATTAAATGAAAAATAAAGCCAACATAAGCTATCTAGATAATACATTGCCCCGCCATATCGAGGGCGGGGTGGGCGTGGTGTAAGGTGACAGAGAGAAGAAAAAACAAGATTCAATGGATATAAACGTACTCCCAGTTTATCCTGAATACGCGTGAGATATTCCATAAAGAGGTAAAACCCTCTTGGGCTGGTGTAACCGTTCGTAATGGCTATTCTGGTAAACATCGGCCATCATCTGTGACCTATAATGAACATACTTTCAATTTTTCAGAAAGATCGGCCAAGAACTTTCTGAGATTGTCCATAAAGAAGAAAACCATTATGGGCCGTTAGTAACGGCTATCACGGTAAACTAAAACATCGGGCATCATCCGTGACCCATAATGAACATACCTACACATTTTCAGAAAGATCGGCCACGTACTTTCTGAGATATTCTATAAAAAAAAAGGAAAACCGTTACGGGTCGTTATAGCCGTTAGTAACGGCTATCACGGTAAACTAAAACGTCGGGCATCATCCGTGACCCATAATGAATATACCTACAAAATTTCAAAAAGATCGGCCAAGTACTTTCTGAGACATTCCATGAAAAAGAAAAACCATTATGGGCCGTTATAGCCGTTAGTAACGGCTATCACGGTAAACTAAAACGTCGGGCATCATCCGTCGCCCATAATGAACAAACCTACAAATTTTCAGAAAGATCGGCCAAGTACTTTCTGAAATATTCTATAAAGAAGAAAAACCGTTATGGGCAGTTATAGCCGTTAGTAACGGCCGTTGACAGGCTATAACGGTAAACTAAAACACCGGCTTTCATCCGTGACCCATAATGAACATACCTACACATTTTCAGAAAGATCGACAAAGTGATTTCTGAGATATTCTTCTTAACCGTCATGGGCCGTTATAACCGTTAGTAACGGCTATAACGGTAAACTAAACATCGGGCATCACCCGTAACCCATAGTGAACATACCTGCTAATTTTCACAAAGATCGGCCAAGTACTTTCTGAGATATTCCATAAAGAAGAAAAATCGTTACAGGCCGTTACAGACGTTAGTAACGGCTATAACGGGGTAAACTAAAACATCGGGCATCATCCGTGACCCATAATGAACATACTTGCTAATTTTCACAAAGACCGGCCAAGTTCTTTCTGAGATATTCCATGAAGAAGAAAAACCGTTACAGGCCGTTACAGTCCTTAGTAACGGCTATAACGGTAAACGAAGACATCGGGCATCATCCGTGACCCATAACGAACATACCTACAAATTTTCGGAAAGATCGGCCCAGTAGTTTTGTCTGGAGCGAGTGGAACACAATTTGACCACGGACGGACAGACGGACAGACACACAGACAGCATTTCTTCGTTCCCGTTCTAAAGTACTCCCTGTTCTATAAGAACTGGGAGTACAAAAAAGGGGAGTGGGTGGGGTGGGGGTGGGGTGGGGGGCGAGGTGGGGATGGAGGGCGGAATTAAAATTTAACATCTTTTCGTCACATCCACACACACACAAAAAGAGTATAAATCAATAAATCAACTATCTATCACATCTACAACGATCATAAACAATGAACAGAATCCATCCAAAAAAGCAGAATGAAAGCGGAGCTGGAATTCCACCAACCCCCCCACTCCCGCCCATCACGTGTGTCCGTAAGTATATGCTCATGCGCGTATGCGTGAGTTTATGTATCCACGCGCGTATGTGTGTATGCGCGCGCTGCATGCCCACCTGTGTGGATGTGTCCGTGTGCACGCGTGCGTGCGCGCGCGTGGGTGTGGCCGCCGCCGTGCGCGCATGCGTGTGTGCATGAGTGCCTGCGCACATGCGAGTGTGCTCATGAGTGTGTCTACATATGCGTGCGTGTCTTCGTATGTTTGGGCTCACACACATGCGCCCGCGACGGGGGAGGATAGAGGGCGGAGGGCACGGCGGGGAGGCGAGGGAGGCGGGGGGGGGGGGGGGGGGGGCGTGTACAGGGAGGCCATTGGGGGTAGGGAGGGGGAAAAGGGGGGGACAGAAGGAAGGACAAAGGAGGAGCGGAATGGTGGCCAGTCGGGTGGGAAAGAGGAGTGAGGAAGGGGAAGAGGTACGGGAGAGGAAAAAACAGGTACGGGGGAAGGGGTCGAGAGGTCAGTGCCTGTGCGCAAGTGTGTGTGAATCGGTTAAGCAAGGCTTTGGTGCATGTGTACCAGTGCGGTTTATTTCGTAAGATATTTGATGCGTGCTCGTGTACCTGTTAGGATTGTTTTGTTAGTGTATTAGGGATTTTATGCAAAAGCAGTTCACACACACACACACACACACACACACACACACACACACCACACGCGCGCGCGCGCGCGCGCGCACGGACAGACAGACAGACAGACAGACAGACAGACAGACACACACACACACACGCGCGCGCGCGCGCGCGCGCGCGCGCGTGCACGTGCACACACACACACACACACACACACGCACGCACGCACACACACGCACGCACGCACGCACGCACGCACGCACGCACGCACGCACACACACACACACACACACACAAATAAATACAATTTTTGACTAGTATTGTTTACTTGATATGTCCGTACGCTTCATATTTCCACAAAGCTCACAGAAGTGTTTGCGGGAAGTAACTTTGACTCAGTCTCTCCAATAGTCACTTCCTGAGTTACATCCCCTCTTACATGGACCAGTTCTGTGGTGTTACTACCTCCGCCAGCTATATTTTCACACGCGTCTGTTTGCTTGTTTGTTTGTTTGTCTGTCAACAAGATTAGGTGAAAACAGCAATACTGATGTGAACTGAACTTGGTGGAACTACGCAATAATTATAGCCCAAGCACTATCCAATCCATCTTGGTGCGGATCCGGATCAAAGGAGACGAATCCAGGATCCGTTCAGCAACATTAGAAGTCGAATGTCCATTCGATTTCAGCGAAACTTGGTAGATAGATGATACGTGGCCCGAGGAATAACCCATTAAATTTTGGTGCGAATTCGTGTTGCAGATCTGGGTCGAAGGTCGAGTTTAGGATTCGTTCGACGTTGAGACAGGTCAGCGCTCTCCCGATCGTCTTTCTACTAAGAGGTGTGGTTTTCGTATGGGGCACTGCGGTGGTGAGTTCTGTTTACTTTCGTGCTGTTTTGTGATACTGCAGTTATCAGTTTTGAGATCTGTCGTGTTAATTAGCATTTCTTGTGTTGTGGTATTACCTAAGTGCTCTCTCTCTCTCTCTCTCTCTCTCTCTCTCTCTCTCTCTCTCTCTCTCTCTCTCTCTCTCTCTCTGTGTCGGGGGGGCATGAACTGAATTCGGAGGCGACGGACGTGTTGGTCATGAGCTCTGTACAAATTGTGTAATTACGCAGTAATTTGACAGTGTCCGATCCTTGGAATTGGCAGACATCTCTATGAAGGATCATGCCGTCATCACAGCTGGACTTTCGTTCAAAATGTGGTTGTTTTCTGCCAACATTTATCACGTTTATGAGTGAAAGGGCCAGCAAATATGTCGCCATGTTTCAGAGGACATTGAAAGTGAAGTCGCTGACAGGCGGTGTCATAATAGGCTGCCTCCTCACATACTTGTTCTGGGGGGGGTTTCTGCTTCAATGCGGCGACATTGAACAGAACCCCGGACCTCGGACCACCAACCCTGGGCATCGGAAGGACAGCTTTCGGCAAACCAGCATAACCAGCGGAACTCGAAGTCCCAGCGCTGAGAAATCGGGAACCGTTACTACCAGTTCTACTTCGCTTCCTGAACCGACCATGCAAAATTTGATGTCCATGATGCAGACTTTAAGTGAAAAATTTGATAACATAAACCAAGACATTAGAAATATGAAAGACATTATTAGCGACATCAAAGATGATATGAAAGACATTCGGGATGGTCACGCTGCACTACAAGAGGAGGTGAAGTCCCTGAAGGATGAAGTGTCCGATCTTCGACGGGAGAACGACGCGTTGAAGAAGAGGATGGAAGAAAACGAACGGAAAACTGACGATCTGGAAGGTCGCTCGAAGAGGAACAATCTTGTTTTCTATGGACTTCCTCGTGCGCAGAACGAAACACAGTCAGACTGTGAAGGACTGATCAGTGATGTGATTGTGGACAAACTTGGACTGACAGGTGACTTCCAGTTTGACCGCGTACATCGTCTAAATTCCAAGCCTAACTCACCGATCATCACCCGCTGCACTTTCTACAAAGACAAAGAAAAAATTCTTAAGGCCAAACATAAATTGAAGGGCAGTGAAGTGTTTATAAGCGAGGATTTTTCTCTCCGTGTCAGAAATGTGCGACGATTACTATACCCTTTTCTGAAGAAAGCCAGAGGGGAGGGTAAACGGGCTTCAATGATATTCGACCACCTCCTCATCGAGGGAAAAAAGTTTTATCTTGATGGGCAAAATCTTAGGGAGTGTGAATAGGGGTGTGGCCAGCCCAGCTTGACACCGGCAGTTTATGACAGGAGGGTGCGTGACAACCGTGTGGAATGGACGGCTTGTACAGAGGTCAGGCACGTACGCGCAGTGAGTAAAGAAGCGGTTCACAATGTAAATATTGGATTGGTTGAGGTACAGGGGAGGGGGGTGACAATAGATGATGGGATGTTAAATAATACTTTTTCGAGTTCTGGTATCGTATCTATTATATGTAATGATTTTTGTACAAACACGTGCGATGTAGACTCGTCACATAATAGAATGGATAATACAATGGATTGCACGGACAAAAAGAAACTGTTGACGGTCATTTCCAAGAACCAGAGCGTTATGTACTGTCAGATGTTATTGTTTGTGGTTTAAATGAGGGGACATCTCACAAGGAAAATGGCAAGGAAAGGTGTACAACTTATAACAATGTTCCATCGATCAAACAAGACAAAAATCAATCTTTAATATCTCAGAATGGACGACAGTGTACGAATAGTGGCATATTATGCAATGTTAGTGATGGTTCTAGAAAATGCGAGACTTCTCTTTCGTTTATACATTGGAATGTAAATGGTCTACTGTCCAAGGTGAATAACAGAGATTTCATGTCTTATTTGTTTAAATTTGATGTCGTATGTCTAGTAGAAACGTTTGTAGATGATATCCAATATGTCACATTTCCAGGTTATACTATTTTTTCCAAGCCAGCCATTAAATTCACTAAAAAAGGAAGAATGTCAGGTGGCGTACTGTGTCTTATTCGAAATGAAATTATGTTTTATATTCAAGAAGTCAAGATTAATTCGCCAAATGTTCTCTTGTTTCTGATTGATAAAAGTCTTTTTGGTTTAACAGCAGATGTCATATATGCATGTGCCTATGTTCCACCAGAGGGCTCACATTATTATACACATTTTGATATTGATAACGGTATAAGTGCACTTGAGGAATGTATTTTTGATTGTATGACTGGGTTTGATGATGTTTTTGTGATTTTATCAGGAGATTTAAACGGGAGAACTTCCAGTTTTTCTCCTGATGTGTTTGATGATGGTTTATTTGGAAATCATTTTAATAGCCATTCTGTTTCCACTGGTCATGTAAGAAAATCTGCTGACAGTGTACTTAATTCTTATGGAAAATGTTTGTTAAACATGTGTACAGCGCTTGGTTTATGTATACTTAATGGCATTTGCAATGGTGACACTGATGGCAATTACACATATATATCAGAAACAGGAAACAGCGTTAATGATTATTTTCTAGTCTCTAAAGAACTACTAACCCTTCTGTTTTCTTCTTGTAAACTGATTGTATCAGAAAGATTGGAATCAGACCATTTACCTGTTGAGTTATATATGCAATTGCCTGGGAGTTCAAACAAGGTAAGTGTTTCCGCTCTGGTGGATGTACAACAGTATACTGAAAAATTTGTGTGGAACTCTGACTTTGAGAATGTTTATACTAATGCCATGCAGTCTGAGGAAACATTGTCGCTCTTCGATCGTGCGATTGATTTGGTTGATCATGATTGTAATGATGCTTTGAACATGTTCAATGAATGTATTAGAAAACAAGCTAGCTGTATGAAAAAGAATATTTGTTTGTCAAAAAGGGATGAAAATGACTGGTATGACAAGGAATGCAGATTAAGTAAGAGTAGTGCGAAAGGTTTGCTCTCGATATTCAGGAAAACAAGGGGTAAAAGTGACGGTGATGCTTACTGTATTGCGAGAAGAGAATATAAGAATATGTTGAAAAGAAAAGAAAAACAGTACAATGATATGTTGTTGGAAAAACTTGTCTCAACAGTCAACAGTCAAAGAGAGTTTTGGGAAACTGTTCATAGGATATCCTTTAAACGTAAACAAGTTCATAATAACTTAACTGTCGATGACTGGTTTAAGCATTTTAAAGACCTACTTGAAATAGATGCAACTCCAAGCGTAGATACGACAGACACTGATTTAGAATACATTTATCAGGACGAAGAGGAAATGACAGCTGTGAACCGCCCTATATCAAGAGAAGAAGTAATGGTTGCAATAAGAAAATTAAAAAATGGCAAAGCTGCAGGACCAGATGGTATAATTGGGGAAATGCTGAAATATGCAGGAGATCGGACAGTTGATTTTTTTGTGAAATTTTTCAACGTATTGTTTGACCAGGGAATTTTCCCCGACAGCTGGACAGAGTCTATAATAATTCCTTTATTTAAAAAAGGCGATGTAAATAATCCTAGCAATTATAGAGGTATATCTTTGTGTGACATTAGCAGTAAAATTTATAGTGCAGTCATAAATAATAGACTTAGAGAATGGATAGAAGAATATAACTTGACAGGCGAACATCAAGCGGGATTTAAAAGAGGATATTCTACAACTGACCATATGTTTACTTTGTTAGCATTAATACAAAAACAGTTTTGTTTCAACCGTAAACTTTACGTTGCCTTCATTGACTTTGAAAAGGCGTTTGACTCCATAGAAAGAAACTTGTTATGGCCGATCCTTTTGAAAAATGGGATTAAAGGCAAGTTGTATAAATGTATTCGTAGTATGTACATAAATGTGAAAGCTAGGGTCAGATGTGGAGTTAAATTGACTGAGTATATTAATTGTACACGTGGGGTGAAACAAGGTGATGTTTGCAGCCCTATATTGTTCTCTTTATTTATCAACGAATTAGCATTAGAAGTTATAAGAAGAGGCAAACATGGTGCAGTATTTACACATGATTACTTTGAGCTGTTTATATTATTACTGGCTGATGATGTAGCTTTGCTGGCAGAAACAGTTATTGGCCTGCAAACACAGATAAACAGTTTGTATGGCGCAGCGTCAGCACTACATTTGAAGGTGAATATGAATAAAAGTAATGTTGTTGTATTTAGGAAAGGGGGTTATTTATCTGCTAATGAGAAATGGACGTATAATGGAATAAGAATGCCTGTTGTTAACGTATACAAATACCTAGGAATATACTTCTCTACAAGGCTTAGTTTTGTAGCCGCGTGCAATAGCCTTTCCAGCCGAGCCAAGAATGCTCTGTTATGCATTTTGCAAAAACTATATAAGTTGAAAAATAATTCTCTGAACACGCTTCTAAAATTATTCGACTCACAGATTCAGCCAATGCTTCAGTATGGTGCGGAATTATGGGGACTGGATAATACAGCTGTACATTGCGAAAAAGTACATTTGTACGCTCTCAAACGTTTTCTAGGCGTCGATTTTCGAACACCAAACGATCTGGTGTATGGAGAAACGAACAGGTATCCTATTTACATAAATTCTGTTATAAAATGTATTAGGTTTTGGTTAAAATTAACAAGAATGGATGAGCATAGATTACCATTCAAATGTCCGTTGTAAATTATACATGTATGGGTTTGGTTATGTCTGGTTGAATCAAGGGGTTGATGCAATTGATGATTTTCTCCGAATCTTTAGAGATAGACTAATTGCGTGCAGATGGCAAGAGTGGAATTATCATATTAGTAATAGTGAAAGATTTAATGTTTACAGGACGTTTTGCATTGTGCCTAATGTTAAAACTTATCTTTTGCTTCATCTGGATACGCATTTAAGGTATGTAACTACTAGATTTAGACTTGGTATTTCTGAAATTGCTGTGCATTATTACCGTCATCGATTCCATAGCGATGAAGATTTAATGTGCCAGCTTTGCAGAGAGGAGACAGAAAGCGAATTGCATTTTGTGTTATGTTGTCCTGTCCTGCAAAACTTAAGAACTCAGTATATACCGTTGAAGTATTACAAAGACCCAAACCATTTCAGATTAGTACTGCTTTTGGCATGTACTCATGAACAAACAGTCCGAAATTTGTCGATTTATCTATTTAAAGCGTTTAAACTGCGATCCCTTATGCTATCTTAAGATCGTTTCTGAATTCATGTTTGTTATCTGTGTCTAGTTCTTATGGTACTTCTATGATTGTATTTTCTTGCACCCCTTCATGAGGGGCAAAGGCCTAAAATGAATAAATTATCTTGAGTCTTGAGTCTGTGTGTGTGTGTGTGTGTGTGTGTGTGTGTGTGTGTGTGTGTGAGCTTGCGTTTGCTGTTGATGTTTATTCGTGCAAGGCGAGAGAAGGGGATGGGAACTGTGTTTTGGAACTAAAGGGGCGGGAACGGTAGCGTAGGAAAGGACGTTCTGTTCGGAAGTCTTCTAATCGGATTTGATCGTTTACGTGTGAGTTAGTTTATGTTTTAAATATCTGTGCCATCCTGACAATGTAAGCGACCCTTAAATCTTTTACGTCCTGATAGTTTTGTTAATTTAATAATTTAGTTTCCTTATGCTTCAATGATACAATGTGTATTTTCCTTATATTTTCATGATGCCATGTGTCCAGTCGTATGTGTTCCCCCCTTGCCTAAATGGCCCTTGTAGCTGAAGGCAATAAATCATCAAAGCGTCTCTCTCTCTCTCTCTCTCTCTCTCTCTCTCTCTCTCTGTGTGTGTGTGTGTGTGTGTGTGTGTGTGTGTGTGTGTGTGTGTGTGTGTGTGGAAAAGAAGAGAGAATAATAAACGCGAACTTAAACGATGCATTCTATCCTGCGGTTTTTTTTTTTTTTTTAATTGCCATAGACAGTTTTAACAAAGCGTAAAAAAGCCTCGAGCGTTACCCTGTCTGTCTGGCTGGCTGTCTGCGTGTCTCTCTCCCTTCTCTCTCTCTCTCTCATTGCCTCTATGTCCGTCCGTCTGTCTGTCTGTCTGTCTGCATATCTGTCTGTCTGATTCTCTCTCTCTCTCTCTCTCTCTCTCTCTCTCTCTCTCTGAGTGTGTGTCACACACACACACACACACACACACACACACACACACACACACACACACACACATTCATTACAATGCCTGCCCACCCCCTCGCCCTTCCCCTTTCCCCATGCCCCTCCCTCCCAAAGCTCTGCACCTACACATCTCCAATCATGTTCAATCCTACATAATACCTGCCGTGGGGACCAACTAGAATTAGGGGTACATTCTTCATGACGTCACCGCTTGGTCAATTATGAAAACCATGAGTAAGAAGACTCAAAGGACTGGGAGGAAAAAAACAACAACATCCCCGACATGAAAATAAAGGGAGGGAATTCACATTCGCCGGGCAGGCCAACTATTTATAGGACGTGGTGGCACAGTTGGCCACACGCCACAATTAGAACTTTGTAGTAATACACTAAAATATAATCCATGTAACCGTTAAGTTGGAGCCACCATTTAATGTTAAACTGGTAATTGATCAAAGGAACAACTCCTCAGCAACTATTTCCCTTGCTTTGGGGTATTTTGACTGATGAACTCACAAACAATCTTCGAATACATGCCCTTCCCTTAGCTGACGTCACATTTCAGGCCTTAGCACTCACCCGTGACCCTATCTTTGCGCCAGCTGGAAGCCCTCAAATATCCCATTCCTTTGATTTTAATCTGTCTGCTTGGAACCACCTGGCTTGTACCTTGATGGTCATATGAAAGAAAATGAGGAGAATCAACTTTCAGACACAATAAAAATTCTCAAAACAATCTGATTGCACCAGTCTATGAATACTCGATCCCTGTAACGACCCTGTCACACTAGGGCGTGTCTCTCGACGTGTGCCGACGTGTTGGGAATTTTGGGGACACGTTGAGACACGTTGAAATAAGTTCCAAGAGCGCTGGGCATAAGTTCCAGTAAAGCTAAGACACGCTGTATTTCCTCGACGTACTTGGGCACACGCCGAGGTGTCCAGGAAATTTTTGTGCATGCACAAAATTTCTTGGCGTGTGTCGACGTGTTGTTAACACGTCCGCTATGCGCTAGAAATAAGTTGAAGTAAGTTACATGCAAGTTAGGCCCACGTTAGGCATAAGTTCAACACGTTCACACACGTCCCCAGGCTGCTGAATGCTCCTGGAGCGTGTGCCTAACCTGTGCCTGGTGAGTTCAGAACGGCTGAGGAACTTGTGTCTAACTTATATCTAACTTATGTGGAACTTTTCTCTAACGTGTATCAACTTATGTGGAACGTATATAACGTCTACAGAACGTTCTTCTGACGTCCTTACAACTTTCATGAACGTGTTGCAATGTGTACAACGCGTTTGGAACGTGTACAATGTGTTCGGAACGTGTGCAACGTGTATCTGGCAACCCCAGAACTTACAGGGGACCTAGGCCTAACGTTTGAGGACTTATGCCCGGCTCTGCCTATATAAAGGGTACCCCACACATGGAAATCAGTTAACCGCACAGAGTCGACATTATATCTTGACAGTTAACCGCACAGAGTCGACTACAAAGACTACCGTGAATGAAAGACATGTCCCTAAAAGCTTTCGCTATGAGGACGTAAAACTCAACTATTTTCACATGGAAATCAGTTGCGATCGAGATTCCAGAGTGTGCAGAGCTCCAGAAGATATCTTGATATAGAAGAAGAACCTGATTGTCACACACCCATGTTTGTGAACATACACACTTGCATTCACAAACACAGTATGCTTACTTCGTACACAACACGCAATCACTCCATTCACCCAAAGGAGCACTACCACAATTGAACTGAGTTTTCTATAAAACGCTCCCTTTACTCACAAAGAAAAGGGTTTTAATTCTTCTTTGCATTTCACTGCATTTTCCAACAATTATTTCTTCTCTTCACAAGATAATTCCCCACATAGAAACAATAATGCAATATTCAAAGTTTTACCAAAAATCCAACACACTCACACACATGTTACACTATCAGTTCTTATATTAAATAGTATCAATAAAGACAAGTCATCTTGACTTGTCGAGGAGCTTTCTTTCACTTGGCTGTACCACCTCTGGACCACCACAGCCTGGACTCTCACTAGGCTCGTACAGCTCAAGCCTGGACCACCGCTGGACCACCACTGGACCACCACTGGACCACCACTGGACGCTGAGGGATTCTGTAACGAAACCCTAGGTCCAGGGTTAACCTCTAAAATGAATTTTATTTATTCTTTCTCTTTCTCTCTTTTTATTCATAGCTCCTTTTTAACTCCTTTCACATTCACTCCAAGATCAATATAGAATACTCACATGAGTCTTGTTCCGCCAACCTATTCCTACCTACAGTTGGGGTACAGAAAAATCTTTATACAACAATATTTTATTTATTTATTTTTCAATTCTTCTCTTTTCGCGTTCAACGTTCATCTTTCTCTTTTTCCCAAATAGCGCAATATCATCAAATCTGTATAATTATCAAACTTCTGTTATCATTACAATTACACCTTTACTGTAATTGCTTTAACCAGTTTACAACCCCAACTGGTACTCACCTTCTAGGGAATAAGCGACAAGCCTACCCTAGTAGACTTCCAGTCTACATCTACACTCTATACTCGAGTGAACTTGCCACGCCAGGCATATTACACCCACCAAGGGTTAAAGCACACCCAAACCAGGGTTGCATCGGACAAACCAGTCCAATAATATAGCACACCCAACCCAGGGTTGCATAGGACAATCCTTGTCCTAACTATGTTAAACCCAACGAGGGTTACAATCAGACATCCTCCTATGTCTGTGTCCAGAGCTCCTCTGAAGTAACAATAATCTTCCACCCTTCCTCACATTGGGTGAACACACTTCACAATCCACTCAGCGTCCTACTCTTCCGCATCACTGGCGGTTGCACTCCATGAATACAAAAAAGCATCAAACCCGTAGGTTCCATTCCACAATTGCAAAAATTACAAAATCTCTTAATTGATATGAAACTTTTCCATTCACATCACTTTTTCCTCATTCACATGACACCCCCCAACCTCCGATAAAAAAATAGAGTATAGGAGTTCACAAAAAAATATACCATTGACAGTATTGTGAAAAAATACTTTCCCAAAATGGCATGAGTACATGCGAACAGAAAAATGTATATTTATAAAAACATTGTTTCCCAAAAAAATCATCCAAAGCCAACATCAATGCATCAACTATCACTACCGCAAGTAATCAATATTGCACACAACAACATTCCATTACTCAAATACAAACATATAAATTCAACTTTCAACAGCAAACTTGAAAACACACACTGCTTATTACTGTCGAGACAAAATGTCAGCGATCACATTGCTGGACCCTGAAATTGGATCAACCCTGAAACTGAATTGCTGGATCGCCAAAGACCACCGCAACAATTTTCACAAAATACTTGGCTTGACTCAGTTGACAAAACAAATCTTCCACATCAGGAATTGGTTCAGAATCAAAAACAGTCAATTTATTCAAAGCCCTGTAATCAATACAAAATCTGACTGAACCATCTGGTTTTGAAACCAGCACCACAGGAGCCACATATGGAGAACTTGACTTTTCAATGACCCCAAGATCCAACATGACCTGTACCTCTCAATAATTTGCTTTTTTGCAAAAGGTAAAGGATACGACTTCATTCGTACAGGAACATCTGTTGTCAACCGTATTCTATGTGGTTCAACACCACTGCAGATCCTGGTTTGTCTGTAAGTACATCTGTATAATCCTGTAGTAAACACTTTAGTTGAGTCACCTGAGATGGTTTCAAGTCCTCGTTGATCTTGACATCCTCGTATGTTTCACCTTTTAAGGATAATGTAGGCAGTTGAATAACATCATCACCAGTGTCCTGAACTACACCAACAGCAGTTTCATGAATTACAGGCACCATGTGAAACACAGGTTTGTCAAGACGTTGCAAATGTTCTGTCACACAATCCATTGGTAACAGACATGAAATATCACATGCCAATGCTGAAATCTTATCATCAGGGACAGCAACCTTGTTGATCATAACATCAGACCTGTGAAAGTACTTTTTCAACATGTTAACATGGAAAATTTTCTTCACACCATTCATATCAATTCTGTAATTAACAGAACATTTTTCAATGACGACGAATGGTCCTTTCCACATCACATGCATCTTGCTCTTGTCATCTGTTAAAAGCACCAACACATTGTCACCCACAGAAAACACACGCATCTTTGCCCCACGATCAGCATACTTTTTATGCGTAGTTGCACTGTTATAAGCATTTTCTTGGGCAATACGACATGCATCTGCTATACGATTTTGTAAAGTAAAAACATAATCAAAAACATTTTTTTCTTCTTGAGACACATTGTCCCCAGACCATGACTTTGACAGGATGCTAATAGGTCCTTTTGGTGAACGACCAAAAAGCAACTCAAAAGGAGAGAAACCCGTGCTCTCATTTGGCAATTCCCTGTAGGCAAAAAGTATGGCTGGAATATATCGATCCCAGTCTGATGGTCTTTCCTTAGAAACTTTCTTCAACATCATCTTGAAAGTACCATTAAATCTTTCCACGAGGCCATTCGACTGTGGATGGTATGGAGATGTAGTACATGCAGAAATTGAAAGTAAACGAAATATTTCTTTCATGAGATCTGACACAAACTGAGTACCCAAGTCAGATAATATTTCATCAGGAAGTCCCATTCTGGAAAAAATAGAAAATAATGCTTCTGCCACAGAAATGGTATCAATCTTTTTCAAAGGTACAGCTTCAGGATACCTGGTAGCAACATCCATGACAGTGAGCACATAACGAAAACCAGAATTGGAAACATGAAATGGACCAACCAAATCAATACAAACACGACTGAATGGTTCAGTAATGACTGGCATTCTTTGCAAAGGTGTAAATGGTATACGACCTTTGGGAATTGTTTTCTGACAGACATCACATGATTGACAATATTTTGAAACTTGCACACTAACACCAGGCCAAAAAAATGAAGACAACACACGTTGAAGAGTACGTTTGACTCCACAATGACCCGAAAACATGGAATCATGTGCAGTATGCAAAACAGTATCACGTAAAGACATAGGAACGACAATCTGCTCCACCACCTGTTCATCTTTAGGAAAAAGACGGTATAAAAGATTATTCTTTTTTATGTACATGATATCAGTCACTTTGTCAGGTACCTCAGGAACAACTTTCTGAAACAAATGAGTCAATGTTGTATCTGTCTTTTGTAAATCACTCAAATGTTCAGGAGTGACATCCAATTTTGGGACATAGGGAACAACCAGGGGTTTTTGACCTTGCCTTTCTTTTTCCTCTTGTGAACGAGTGCTTACCATAGAAGGCACAAAAGAACCACATTGTCCTCCACAAGACGTGGAAACACCCTTGAGATTTCCAAGAATGAGGTCTGTCACAGGATCATCAATGACACATGCTGTTATTTCACCTGTAAAATAGGGAGTACAAACATAAACACATGCCAAAGGAAATGATTCAATTTTGCCACCAAATGTACGACATTGCTGATGTGTCCCGGTGTATTGTTCTTTTCTGACTAAATCTTTGCGTACACCAGCAGTAGTACACCCAGTATCCCTCAACAGTGTAGCACCAAACCCATTGACAGCACACGATTCAATGTGTAGACCTGTAACATCAGTGTCAGACACTAAAACATGCTGAGTATCTTTAGTAGTTTGCTTGGGATCTGTTGCTAAGCACACATTACCCTGTGCTAGAAAAGGACAGTCTTTCTTCTTGTGAAATATACAGGAACAGTGCCAACAACCATTGTCCGCACCAGATACTGTATTTGGTACTGTACTATGATCAATACCACCACGGTTTGAAAATTGTCCACGGCCACGAATAGCTCTAAACTGACCAGTCCGTCGAGAATTGGTATATCCTCTTGGGTAATGACTTGCATTTGGATTACCCTGTGAAAAAGTTTGTCCAGAATTATTCTCTTGCCAGTTATTATAGGAATGTACATTATTCCTGTTTGTATTCTGTCTTTGAGAAAAACTCTGGCCTCCTCTATGACCATATCTCCTGTTTGGTTGAGAACGACCTGGACCAAACTGGCCTGTTGAAGCAACATTTGCCTCAAACACATCACGGTCAGATTTCCTGGAAAAATGCTTTTCCGGATGAGCAGTCCGATACTGATCTGCCAGCTTACACATATCCTCTGCAGTTTTACAAGATCTCTCTTTTAGAAAAATAGCTAGGTCTTTGGATACGCTTTGTAAAATCTGCTCACGTAACAACAAGTCACGCAAATCAGCATATTCTTTCTGTGTTTGGGACAATTCAACCCAACGATCAAATAAATGACTTGTCCTAATAAGGAAAGCTGCAAATGATTCACCTTTTTCTGGACGAACTGAACGAAATTTTTCTCTAAAGCCTTCATCTGTATATTGAAACTTCTTCAAAAGTTCAGCTTTCAGCTCTTCCCATGTGAGAGAATCACGAACTGCCAAACTATGATAAAGAGATAATGCGGTGCCCTTGAATAGGGAAGCAGCATACAATGTCCATTTGTCCTTGCTCCAACCACATGATGAAGCATGGTTTTCAAACCTAAAAAGAAAAGAGTCTATGTCATCACGATTCTCATCAAAAGGGGGTAATTTGGGAATGTAGGAAGTCTTACCTGCACCCTGAACAGGAACAGCATCAGTTTGAGAAACATTTACATTTGCAGATTGTTGAACAGCCTGTTGCTTTAACTGAAGTTCCACTCGTTTTTGTTCAAGTTCCAATCTTCTCATTTCAAGTAAATTAAGACTTTCTGTTCTTTTCATTTCAAGTTCATGCACCCTGATTTTTTCCTCTCTCTGTCTATCCTCTTCTTTCTCTAACTGTGCTTGTCTATCCTTCTCTTCTTTCTCTAACTGTGCTTCTGCTTGCCTAATCTTATCTTTCTCTGTCTCTTTCTTCCCCTCTTTCTTTCACTCTGAGCGCACGCTCTTCACACTGATCAATGTAAGCCTTTAACGCATCACCAGACAACTGCAATTTCTGTCCCTGGGACAAAAATCGGTTGAAACGAACCGTTTCCTCATCCTTCACAAATAAGGATTGGAATTCCTCTATTTGTTGATCATCTACTGTATCAGTCATGTTGTATGAGAGTGTAGATAACGCTTAAAGAAATCCCACAGCGTGCAAATGAGGTAGAGAAATTAAGATGTGAAATAAAAACACTATTTAAAATAGAACAACAATTTAAACTTACTTGGCACTGATTACTAGAATACAGAGCTCAAAACATTCAAATTTGTAAAGAACCAAAAAAAAAAACAATGACGGGACAGAAAAGAATTTTTTTTTTCCAGTAAAATTTGATTGAGTATGGAAATGCACCCTCACTGAAAAAATGTTTTATGCAAGTTAATTTAGTTGGCCAAAAAGTGTGAGAAGTAAATTTAGAAATGGCTCTGAAAGACTGAATTGTGAGAAAGATTTCCGAAATACCAAGAAAAGCTAAGAATATTTTTTTTAAATTATTGTTTTAAACTAAAGCAGAGCACTGTTTACAAAAAGGAATCCAAAAGAATGTGCCAGAAAAAACACAATTTTACAAGAAATATTTTCAACTAAACCTTACAACATTTAAAATAAAGGGAGCATTTACACACACTAATCAGAAACCCTATTTAAAATAGCAAAAAAAAAACGCCTAAACTTGAAACTAGAGAGGAGCTTATTGTAAAGAATATCAAGAGAATTTTAATTAGAATAGAGACAGAAACCAAGAGAGGCGAAAATTTGAAAAAAATAGGAAAAGTAAGACCAAGCAAAAGAACCCTTAGGTAGCCCACTAATTGAAACTACCACCCGTAGAACTGGAGACGGGAATACTAAGAACAAGTATACATTACATAAACAACTGACTCACACCATAAATATAGATAAGAAAAACAAAATTGAAAATGCCAATGAAAATGAATAAATATAACAATTATACAGCAATGCAGAGGGGAACAAAATAGTATCTTTATAATTGTAATTTGGCAGAGTAATTTTACTTCTATTTTTCTTTCTTTTTTTACAAAGGGGTTCAAAACAATATTTTAGCAGCAGTACTCACTCAAAAAACTAAATCCTATTAAACTCTAACCTAAATTCAAAGACGGGGTCACCACTGTCACACACCCATGTTTGTGAACATACACACTTGCATTCACAAACACAGTATGCTTACTTCGTACACAACACGCAATCACTCCATTCACCCAAAGGAGCACTACCACAATTGAACTGAGTTTTCTATAAAACGCTCCCTTTACTCACAAAGAAAAGGGTTTTAATTCTTCTTTGCATTTCACTGCATTTTCCAACAATTATTTCTTCTCTTCACAAGATAATTCCCCACATAGAAACAATAATGCAATATTCAAAGTTTTACCAAAAATCCAACACACTCACACACATGTTACACTATCAGTTCTTATATTAAATAGTATCAATAAAGACAAGTCATCTTGACTTGTCGAGGAGCTTTCTTTCACTTGGCTGTACCACCTCTGGACCACCACAGCCTGGACTCTCACTAGGCTCGTACAGCTCAAGCCTGGACCACCGCTGGACCACCACTGGACCACCACTGGACGCTGAGGGATTCTGTAACGAAACCCTAGGTCCAGGGTTAACCTCTAAAATGAATTTTATTTATTCTTTCTCTTTTCTCTCTTTTTATTCATAGCTCCTTTTTAACTCCTTTCACATTCACTCCAAGATCAATATAGAATACTCACATGAGTCTTGTTCCGCCAACCTATTCCTACCTACAGTTGGGGTACAGAAAAATCTTTATACAACAATATTTTATTTATTTATTTTTCAATTCTTCTCTTTTCGCGTTCAACGTTCATCTTTCTCTTTTTCCCAAATAGCGCAATATCATCAAATCTGTATACTTATCATCAAACTTCTGTTATCATTACAATTACACCTTTACTGTAATTGCTTTAACCAGTTTACAACCCCAACTGGTACTCACCTTCTAGGGAATAAGCGACAAGCCTACCCTAGTAGACTTCCAGTCTACATCTACACTCTATACTCGAGTGAACTTGCCACGCCAGGCATATTACACCCACCAAGGGTTAAAGCACACCCAAACCAGGGTTGCATCGGACAAACCAGTCCAATAATATAGCACACCCAACCCAGGGTTGCATAGGACAATCCTTGTCCTAACTATGTTAAACCCAACGAGGGTTACAATCAGACATCCTCCTATGTCAGTGTCCAGAGCTCCTCTGAAGTAACAATAATCTTCCACCCTTCCTCACATTGGGTGAACACACTTCACAATCCACTCAGCGTCCTACTCTTCCGCATCACTGGCGGTTGCACTCCATGAATACAAAAAAGCATCAAACCCGTAGGTTCCATTCCACAATTGCAAAAATTACAAAATCTCTTAATTGATATGAAACTTTTCCATTCACATCACTTTTTCCTCATTCACATGACACTGATTTTCCTTGAAGAACTTGAAGTTCCTGAAGATGCCAGATCCTGAGAATGTTCAGTACTACTTAGCTGCCCTCCAGCATCATGTAAACCTTGTCAAGTTGACATTGCACCAGTACCTTGAAATGAAGAAGAACAGCAGAAGAAAATATGCCCAGAAGAGAAAACACTGGGTCAGAGGCTGGAATGCCAGGTGCCATAACTTTGGCCTCTATGACCAGTTGATGATGGAGCTGAGAAATGAAGACCAGGCCTCATTCAAGAATTTCATGCGTATGCCACCAGAAATGTTTGATGAGCTGCTGGAAAGAGTTGGCCCAAGAATAACCAAGCAACACACCCCCTTCAGAGAGCCACTGCCACCAGGTATGAAACTGGCCATCACGTTGCGGCATCTGGCCTCCGGCAACAAGTATGCCTCCCTGAAATTTGGCTGGAGGGTCCCTCACAACACACAGTCCGTGGTGGTGAGAGAAGTTTGCCAAGCTATTGTAGATGAGTATGTGGATGAACTGATGGTGTGTCCAAGTACTCCTGAAGTTTGGCGTGAAGTTGCAGAGAAGTTCCAAGACAGATGGAACTTTCCACATACCTGTGGAGCTCTGGATGGAAAACATGTGGCCTGTCGAGCTCCTCCGAACAGTGGGTCCCTGTACTACAACTACAAGGGTTTCTACTCCATTGTCCTGCTGGCTCTGGTGGATGGAGACCACAAATTCCTCTGGGCAGATATAGGGGGCCTAGGGTCGGCATCAGATGCACAGATCTACAATGAAAGTGAACTAAAGAAGTGTGTGGAAGATGGAACAATTGGCTTCCCTGACCCAGAACCTCTGCCACATAATACCCAAGACATGCCTTACTTCTTTGTTGGTGATGATGCCTTTGCCCCGAGAAAGACAATGATGAAGCCCTACAGTCTCCGAGGCCTCAGCAATGATGAAAGAATTTTCAACTACAGACTCTCCAGGGCAAGAAGAGTTGTTGAAAACGCCTTTGGAATCCTAGGCAACAGATTCCAATTGTTGCTGACCACCATGCAACACAAGCCAGAGACTGTGAAGCTCATTGTAAAGACATGCTTGATCCTTCACAACGTGATGCGAACTAGGTATCCAGGTCTGCAGAACCAGCAGCTTGACAAACCAGAAGATGACACGGAAGAGTTTGTTTGAGGGGCCTGGCGTGACAGTTGTAACCTGAAGGACACCAAGGTTGTTAGTGGGCCCAACACTGCCTCAATAGAAGGAAAGAAGCAGAGAAACCTTCTGAAACACTGGCTCAACTCACCAGTTGGTGCGGTGGCGTGGCAGAACAAGATGATATGGTGTCCTCAAGAAGTCAAACTCTTGTCTTAATGTACATATTGTAATAAAGTGTAAAAAAAAAAAAAAAAACTGCAATGTAAACAAAAATAAATTATGAAAAGAAATGAATATAAAAATATGCCAACTGTAGCAAAAAAGTGTAATAAAATGTACACATTGTAATAAAGTTGTATTTTTAAAATTTTATATATTTTGTGAGGGGGCTTGTTTTATTTTTTTCCTTTAATAAAAAAGAAATATAATAATAATAACGTCTGGAAACGAAAAAAATAACACCTGAAATGTATAGTAAAAACAATAAATATTGTTCTTACTATACAATATAAGAACTCGAACGACTTCTCAATCCACTGGTCACGTTCTGTTAGCTCAGGCAAGCCTGCCCCTGACTTCTTGTCCAGGCGAATGTGTGCATCACACAGCGACTTGAACCAGCCTTTCAGGTGTTCCACAGTCTTCTCCAGCTTGGTGGCCTGGTCTTCCCACAGCTTGGACTTCAGGTCAGTGCGCCGATAGTTGGTCAACTTGGTGTCCCACAAGATGGGGTTCTCCTGTAGGAACTCACACATGGCCTTCTCCTGCTCAGCGTTCAGGGTAAACTCGGTTCGCTTGGCCCTCTTCTTCTTCTGCTGTTGACTTGGTGGCTGGCTGGGTGGCTGACTGGCGGCTACGGAGGCACCAGAAGCTGCAGAGGATGCAGAGGATGACCGGGAGGACTGTCTGGATGACTGGGAGGACCGTCTCTCATGGCTGGCTTCCTGGCTGGCTTCAGGCTGCGTCACAACTTCAGGGGTCTCAGGGGTCTCTTCAGGTGGCTGCGTCTTCTGCCAGGACCGGCCACGCCTTCCATCTGCAGGCTTTCTTACATCCAGTGTCTTTCCTTTTGGCATGACGACGATATTATGTTATAATAATATAATATATAAAACTTCCTGGAATGATGCTAACTTCTTGGAATGATGCTCGTGGAGAGATGCGATCGCTGCGACTGCTGAACGTGTTGTGTTTGCTACGCGCTGCTGCACGACCCTTTTATACACAAGTCACGTGCACGCTACTAACGCGCTGCACACGCTACGCACTCGTTATGCACACGCTACAAGAACGCTCCAGACACGCTCAACACGCTCTGCACACGCTACACTAGCGTTCCCCACACGCTGGCAGTTGTACAGTACGCCGATATATTTTGCACACGTTCCGTACACGCTATGGACACGTTCCCAATACGCTAACATAAGTTCAACTTTTGGGGTACAAGTTGCAACACGCTGACCAATACGCTATGAATAAGTTATGAGTAAGTTATGCACACGACCCCAACACGTCCAAGAAATGAGCGTGTATGCATTTTCAGGGACGTGTCTCGACATGTTGACCACTTTTCATAGGTTGGTAAACACGCTGTAATGTGACAGGGTTTAAGCACGGACTTGGCGTATTAAGTTTTAGTTTGCAGCCTGCTAACGACTTGACGACACGAAACTCAATGAGCCGAGTCATCCCAGCATGTGAATATTCACTAGCTTTCTACCAATCGCAAAGAAGCTTACTACCGCATTTAGCGATCTCTCTCTTCTCTCTCTCTCTCTCTCTCTCTCTCTCTCTCTTCTGTGTAAGCTAACCGCATCTGGCGACTTATACCTCTGTGTGTGTGTGTGTGTGTGTGTGTGTGTGTGTGTGTGTGTGTGTGTGTGTGTGTACGGACGCGCACGTGCGTGTGTCTGTGTAATTGAATGAGAGACAGAGAGAGAAAAAAAAAAAGAGAGAGAGAGAGAGAGAGAGAAAGAGAGAGAGAGAGAGAGATGTAAAAAAACCAAAAACACTCCTTTTTCCACCAGTTTAAAATTCAGTTTAATCTTCGGGGGAAAAATATCTTTTAAAGGTTACTGCTGTAACGAAATCTCTTCTCGTTATACGTCACCTCTACTTCCCGCATTCATGTGCCATAAATAGCAATATATTCTGATTGGTATTCGCTGTGTGCTCCTTTCATACGTTCCTAGCCGCAGAGAACACCAAGGGCAGGCGTGCATGGCCACACGTCACAATTAGAATCCTGCACTGAATCACTGTATTATAATCCATGTAAGCGTTTTGAGGCGTGGCATGTATTTGAGCCAAACATTGATGTTAAACTGTTAATCGATCAACCCCCCCCCCCCCCTCCCCTCCCCCTCTCTTCACCAATCACCCTGCTTGTTTTTAGGGATTTTCTACCGATAACGTCATTCACAATCTAGAAATACATCAGCTATCTCTTACCTGACATCACATTTCAGAGCTTCGCACTCACTCGTGACCCAGGTGGTTCGCCCCTCAAATAGTCCCATTTCTTTCATTTCAATCAGTCGGCTTGGAACCCTATGACGTGTATCTTGATGAGCAAATGCAAGAAAAGAAGATAAATCAACGATCAGACACAATAAACATTCTCAAAAGAATATGATCATGCTTAGCTATAAATACTCAACCCCTTAAGCAAGGCCTCGCCGCATTAATTGTTAGCGTGCAGCCTAGGTATACACGCAGCCTCAATTTCGATGCGGATGTGTTAACTGCTAGGGCAGGAGTGGTATTTCATATCAGCGCGACGCTCGAGAAGGAAGCGGTGTTACCTGACCTAAAATGTCGAGTGCCGCGAATAACAGCGCTGACATTGTTACGTCGTCGTATTCTGCCTCTACTCAGGTAAGCCCTGGCTTTTTTCGTTATTGTTTGTTTCTTTTGTTTTCATGATGTGGTAACGAAAATGTGCTTCTCTCTCTCTCTCTCTCTCTCTCTCTCTCTCTCTCTCTCTCTCTCTCTCTCTGTTCCGTCTGTCTGTCCGTCTGTCCGCCTGTCTGTCTGTCTGTCTTTCTCTGTCTCTGTGTCTATCTGTCTGTCTGTCAGTCGGTCTCTCTCTCTCTCTCTCTCTCTCTCTCTCTCTCCTCTCTCTCTCTCTCTCTCTCAAAATTTACATTACATTTGTATTCGTATACGTATTCTCGCTGCCTCTCTCTGTCTCTGTCCCTGTCTCTGTGTGTCTGTCTGTGTGTCTCTGTCTGTCTCTCCCTCTCTCTTTCTAAGAAATAGACCACACTGTGTGTGTGTGTGTGTGTGTGTGTGTGTGTGTGTGTGTGTGTGTGTGTTTCATTTCTTTTTCAAATTCACCGACTGTTAGAGGTTGTGGACTGGGGTATAGATCATGTCACTTGCTCATGTGAAAGAACCTACTGCAACAAAATCTAACGCCGGAAACATTCTGGAAGACATGAACACAACAACATACACAGACTATCCTTGGTGTTGGCTGACAACCTGACACTGGAAAGTCTGTGTCAGGCACGAACGCGCACACTAAAATCAAATGAACAGTACAGTACAGAATATGATAGGAATCATATATGGGAACAGCATTCGTTCTTCTACCTTTGCCTCAACGGAAAGTTCGAGTAAATTTACAGTAAAACATCTAAAGACTCACAGGACATTGTCAAAGGCAAACTGGAAAAGATAAATTAAAGCCTTACCGGACATTATCAAAGACTAACCGGAAAATACTAAAGGCTTACCGGACATTGTAAACTATTTACCGGGTGTTATTGAAAAGACTTACTGCGTACTTTTATTGATTTGACGAACGTTTGTAATTAACAGATTTACTAATTGTTTTTTTTTAAAGGCTTATCTAATTGTTTTTGTCGTTTTGTTTGTTTTGTCTGTTTGTTTTTTTTTGGGGGGTGGGGGTGGGGATGGGGTAGTTACAATTTGTACAAGTCACTCGAATAACAGGGATTAAACATAAAAGGGTCGTTTGGAAGTGCTACGATCTGTCTACGCGGTCATTCCAGTCTTTATGGGTTCTGGGTTCAAAACTGGTAAACATACCAAAGAAGGAAGGCTAGCAGTCATTGTGTGTTATTCGCTAATTCATTTTTATCCATCAGTTTTAAATCACGTGCAGTATGGTCTTGAAACTTAGCAGTTGTGGTGAAACGTATTATGGACTAGTCCGCGCGTAGTGACACCTCCTTGTGAAACAAACTGAAACCGTCGAGGACTGCAAAATAATTGCCGGTGTAACGAAAAGTTTTAACTCCCCGAATGGTTTAACTCCCAGGGAGTTAAACTGTTCATTTGTAAATTTTAACTCCCTGGGAGTTAAACTAGAATATAAAAAAAACTAACTCTCTCTGTGTTTCAGTTTGACTCCAGGGGAGTTATTCTGACATACCACCAGAATGACTCCCACCCATCACCCACCACCCACTCCCCGCACCTTGCTACCACCCATGCATCTTATATATATATATATATATTTTTTTTTTTTTTTCGAAATGTGTGTGTGTGTGTGTGTGGTGTGTGTGTGTGTGTGTGTGTGTGGTGCGTGCGTGCGTGCGTGCGTGCGTGCGTGTGTGTGTGTGTGTGTGTGTGTGTGTGTGTGTGTGTGTGTGTTCTTACACTAACTTGCCAGATCAAGACTTGTCAGGTAGAATTGTTTCCTTCGATATTATTGGCTTCTGTGAATTAGTCACGTGTCCTGAATTTTATTGAAAAATGTGTTTTTCTGATTGGCTGGCCGACTTTCATTTTTAGCTTGGCACACGCACACCACCACACCTGTGACGAGTCACTTGACAACTTCATCAGATCGGTCCCAAGCAGCCACCCTCTTGTACAAATTGTACAAAAACAGGCACCCCCCCGCCCCCTTTCTCTATCCCATGTGTCTCACACACAAATTTCTAATCTATGCCAACCCTTTTTCTCCTTCCTTCTCTTCCAGATGTAGCGAGTCAATACAAACAATTTTACGTCACGTCGCGACTACTTGTCATTCTCTCCCCACCTTCCTTACCCTCTCAACCCCCCCCCCTCCCACACACACTCACACACACACTCCCTAATTTGGCGGCATGACACAATGAAAAACTGAAAATTTTCCATTTCTACACCATTTGAGTGTAATGGCCTACACCTATGGGTGACTGTTTGATAGTCGCATAGATTCCATGAGAGAGAGAGAGAGAGAGAGAGAGAGAGAGAGAGAGAGAGAGAGAGAGAGAGAGAGAGAGAACGCCAAAGACTGAAGGTACAGTATTTCTACCGAAGGCATCAAACCATTAATTCATGTATATACAGACTTTACATACAGATTATATACAAAAAGGCATAGTAAAATATCAAGGACATGCATAGATGAGCACATGAATATGTACACGGACATTTCCTTTCCCTATGATGATGATGATCATGAACATTAAATCCCCTTCTTCATTCTCTTACCGAAAAACACCTGGGAATAGGTGGGTGGGGAGTCAACTTTGTCATGATCAGATTAATTCCCGCTCTGTTACAAAGTAACTCCCTGGGAGTCAGAAAACACGTGCACACATTAACTCCCAGGGGAGTTATTCTAAACTGTAAAAAACTGACTCCCCTTAGTGGGCGGGGAGTTAAACTTTTACACGCCTGGATTAACTCCCGGGAGTTAATCTGTACTAACTCCCAGGGGGGTCATTCTGTTACAGCGTGGGAGTTAAGTCTGATATCTGTACAAAATGACTCCCCCCTTAATGTTTCAAGAATTTGTTGAGACTTGTACAAAAAAGATTTTAGAACATTTTGAAGTTTTACTGAGTGGAGTTATTTTGGCACAGGGTGGGAGTCATTCTAGTTTAACTCCCGGGGAGTTAACATTTACATATGAACAGTTTAACTCCCTGGGAGTTAAATCATTCGGGGAGTTAAAACTTTTCGTTACACCGGACATTTCGTGGAGGGAAGAGGCGAGGGGGGGGGGGGGGGGGGGGATTACTCCTTATTCCTGACTCTTCTGCCCCCCCAACCCTCTATCCCTACCCCCACCCCCTCCTCTCTAGCTTTCTGTCCATCTAGATGTTACATGTTGACAGTTTATGTGTGTATACGATTATGATACACCCCAACTCCCCCACCCCCACCCCCCACCCCTACCTCCAATATAACCCACCCTCATCTCATTGTCACTACAGGATGTTCTCATCACCACACAACCCACGAGCCAGAAAAGGTCACGGATGTCGGGCGAAAGTTCAGGGTCAGGGTCAGGATCAGCGTCAAGGTCGGGTCAAGATCAAGGCCGCACCACGGTGCTGCACTGTCCAGGTCGGAGGGGTCACGGCGACACGGCCAGTCCCACGGAGTGTGTGAAGTGTGGGGAGGTGTTGGCTGACCTGTTGTACCACCAGCTGCGTGTGGGTGAGGGGGCACATGGTGGACTCGCTCAGATCTGAATCAAGGATTCTCTTTTGCCACCCCTCATCTCTCTCTCTCTTTCTCTCTCTCTCTCTCTCTCTCGACTCTCTCTCTCTCTCTCTCTCTCTCTCTCTCTCTCTCTCTCTCTAACCCTTCTCAGTCTCTCTCCTTTCTTCCCTCATTGAATATGATTTTCTCCGTCTGTCTCTGTCTCTGTCTGTCTGTCTGTCTATCTCTCTGTCTTTCTGTCTGCCTGCCTCTCTCTCTATTTCTCTCTCTCTCAGTCTCTCTCTCTCTCTCGGTCTCTCTCGGTCTCTCTCTCTCTCTCTCTCTCTCTCTCTCTCTCTCTCTCTCTTTTCTGTCTGTCGCTCTGCCTCTGTCTGTCTGTCTGTCACTTTCTTTCTTGACGTCTCTTTCTGTCTGCCTGTCCCTTTATGCTGGCATACAGAATTTAACATCTGGCTTGCTATAAAGCTGAGCTTTCAGTTTCGGAAATTTGTCAACACGGTGATGAATATCACACAGTCTATTGCTTCATTTCTATTTTGACTGAATAAGTATAATCGTCTCTTAATGTCATCTAAAGTAACAATGAAAAGATTTCACCCAAAACGTATTTCTTTCTTTCTTTTTTTTTTTTTTCCAGAACACCAAACCGAGGCTCGACTTCAGTTCCGTGACGTCATGGTCCTGTCACGACACACCAAGATCAGTGACGGCAGCGGAGTCCTCCGGGGGTTACGGAGCAGCAAGATTCCCACGCACATCCTGGGCAAAGAGGACGTTGTGGCAGGCCCCCAAAAGACCGCCAACCTGATCCTCATCGTGGGAGACGTCCTGCCCCATCCCGACAACCAGGCAAAGGTGGTGGTGGTTCTACTGCCCACCTCCTCCTCCTCCTTAACCTCCTCAGTGTCGGAGGACTCTCTCCACCTTCTGACGCAAGCGGATCACGTGATCTGGGTGACGAAACGATCTGAGGTCGAGAGCGACGATGATGACGACGACGATGTGATCGAACACGTCTTGGATGAGCTCGGCGGAGGTCCTTACCGCTCAGACAACACCACCACCACCACCAGCCGAGGTGATGAGGTCTGCTGTGACGGAGATTGTGCCGACTGCGAGGGTCCAAGCTGTTGCCCAGGGGGCGACATCTTCTGCGGGAAGGATGGTGCGTTGGCCTCATGTCGCCGTTGCTTGTCGTCGTGTGACGGGTTTTGTTGTGGTGGTGGTGGTGGTGGTGGTTGTTGTGGGGGTGGTGGTGGTGGTGGTTGTTGTGGGGGTGGTGGTGGTGGTTGTTGTTGTGGGGGTGGTGGTGGTGGTGGTGATAAAGGCAGGGGTCGGGACAGTTCCAGAGGTCAGAGTGGTGGTCGTGGTGGGGGGGATGAGTGTGGGGACTGTGATTGTGATTGTGATTGTGGTGATTGTGTAGTGATGTGAGGTTCAGAGTGTATTAGCCTGAGGGACACACGTGTGTCTTCCTTCCTCTTGTTTGTGCCTGATGTTTTGGTACAGTCTTTTTTTTTGTTTGTTTGCTGTACAGGACTACTCATGTATTGTCTCTCTTCCAAGTTCTGAAGAAATAATGCAAGGTCGCACGCTCTACTCTGCTCTGCTCTCTGTCTCTCTGTATCTGTCTCTGTTTGACTGTTGTCTTTCTGTCTGTCTGTCACGCTCCCTCCCTCTCTCTCTCCATCCTCTCTCTCTCTCTCTCTCTCTCTCTCTCTCTCTCTCTCTCTCTCCTCTCCTCTCCTCTCTCTCTCTCTCTCTCTCTCTCTCTCTCTCTCTCTCTCTCTCTCTCTCTCTTACTCTCACTCTTTGATTTCACACGCTCTGTCTGTCTGTATGTCCACACACACACACACACACACACACACACACACACACACACACACACACACACACACACCGCGCGCGCGCGCGCGCGCGCGCGCGCGTATGCATGCATGCATATGTATGTGATTGTCTGTTTTTTTTTTTTCATTTTCCACGTTCTTTTGAAAAAAAAAAAAGAAACGAAAATGTAATGGTATACACATGAGTTTCTGCGCTGTGCTCGCACTTTCATCCATCCTGTAGTCTTGTAGCCTAATAGCCGTAGTCGACAGTGGACTGTTGGAGTTTCACCAAGTCTACGGCACTGCATTATGAAATGCGGATCCCACCTCTTTTGTCACTTTAACCTTCCCTGAACTAAATCGGGCACCCACAGACAGCCAGATGGATAGAGAGAGAGATTGAGAAAAGGAAGAAGAACCTGGTGATTGTCAACCTGAAAGAGAGCCTGAAAACGGACATTGAGGAGAAAAGGAAAGATGACCTGAAGGCAGCCAAATCGCTTATAAGCAAACTTGTGGATCTGGAAGAGGATGAGCTGAGAGAACCCATAAGGTTGGGAAGAGAGGGTGGAAATAGACCAAGAATGCTTAGGATGACAGTGAAAGGGGAAGAGAAGAAGAGGGAAATAATGAGAAAAGCGCCAGAACTGAACAGAAACAAAGCTCCAGGGGACACAAAGGTTTACATAAATCATGACCTCACAAAGAACCAACGTGACAAACACAAAGTACTGAGAGAGGAGTTGTGATGGAAAACTCAGGCAGGAGAACAAAACTTGGCCATAAGAAACTGGAAGATAGTGGAACTCAGACAGGGTCCAAAAACCCAACCTCACTCTGGCGGAGGGTCTGAGGACACCCAAGGAACAGTTTCTTCTAAAAATTGACTCAAAAGAGAATGTGTACATAGTGTAAATAACAAAAGCTCAGATTTTTTCCATGTGCTATATTCTAACGTTGATGGGTTTTTGAACAAAAGAGAAGAGTTGCTTTCCAGGATAGATGATATACATCCATGTGTAATGGCAGTGACCGAATTGATACCAAAAAATTTACAAAATTTCTGTGACAAAGAGTTTTGCATTCCTGATTATGATATGTTCATTAATAGAAACCACCAACGCGGGGTAGCTTTATATATGGGTAGTTATTTAAATGCTAGAGAGTGTAATGATTTTGATGAATACGAGTATCAAGAAAGTGTTTGGTGTACATTTGATAGTGAGTGTAATGGTAAAGTGTTGATTGGTTGTGTGTATAGAAACCCCAATAGTAGTACAGAAGAAAATAATAATAAACTATTTGAAATACTAAAATCTGATGGAATGTTAAAATATGACAAAATATGCATAATGGGGGATTTTAATTATCCGAATGTTTATTGGGATGGGAGATGGTCAGGGGCTAAGGGAAATGAGATCATAAGACAGGTGCATGATGCATTTTTAATCCAAAAAGTGACCAAACCAACAAGAAGAAGACCAGGGCAGAAGCCAACCCTTGATGACTGGATATTGGTAAATGATGATAGTTTTATTTCAGAAGTTGTTCATCTTGATCCGTTGGGTAAAAGTGACCATGATGTTTTATCATTTCAATTGAATTTGGAAAAGCTTAATGATACAGATCAAGAAGTACGTATAAATTGAACCAGGGGACTATCAAAAAGTTAGAAATATTATGGCTGATCATGATTGGAAAGGGATATCAGACATGGATATAGAAGAAACCTGGAGGTATATCAAGAATACTATTCATGAGGGAATGGATAAGTGTATTCCCAAAATAAAGAAAAATGCAAAGAGGAAATTCACTCCAGTCTGGATGAATAAAAAAGCTATGAGAAGTATTAAAAAGAAGTATAAATTATTTTAAAAATACCTAAGTACTAAATCCGGAATAAATTACATGAAGTACATACGGGAAAGGAATAAATGTTGCAAGTTATTAAAAGTAACTAAAAGGGAATATGAAAAAATGGTTGCAAAAAATAGTAAAGATAATCCTAAATTATTTTGGAAGTATGTTTAAAATAGATCAAAAGTCAATACAAGTATTGGTGCCCTAAATAAACCAGATGGTTCCTTGGCAGTAAGTGATAAAGAAAAAGCGGACACATTAAATGATTTCTTTGCTGGTGTTTTTACACATGAAGATTTAACAAATATACCATTTTTGGATGAATGTGCATATTCAAGTGGGATATCCTTGTCAGAGGTAAGAGTTACCCCAAAAGCAGTGAGAGATAGATTGGTCAACTTAAACCCAAATAAAGCACAATGACCTGATCAAATCCCCTCAAAAGTTTTAAAAGAATTAGGAAATGAATTATCTGTCCCACTATGCTCATTATTCAACAAAACATTAGAATCAGGTACCTTACCCCAAGACTGGAAGACAGCTGAAGTAACAGCCTTGTTTAAAAACGGGTCAAAAGCAGATCCAGGTAACTATAGACCAGTCAGCCTGACTTGCGTAATATGTAAAGTGTTAGAAAGCATAATTAGAGATTCAATTGTAGCTCATTTTACAGATAATGATTTATATGCAAAATGTCAGCATGGGTTTCGTAAAAAACGTTCTTGTGTTACTCAGTTGCTTGAAGTTGTAGAAGGTATGACAAAATTATTGGATGATGGTCACAATGTCGATGTTATATACTTAGATTTTAAGAAGGCTTTTGATACTGTGCCACATGAAAGGCTACTTATTAAACTATCTGCTTATGGTATATCTGGCAAACTATTAAAATGGATACAAGGATTTTTGACAATTCGGGTACAGCTTGTAAGAGTAGGTAGTGAAAGATCTAATAAAGCCAAGGTTCTAAGTGGTATACCTCAGGGTAGCATCTTGGGCCCAATATTATTCACAGTGTTTATAAACGACTTGCCATTATCATTAAAAAGCACCTGTAAAATATTTGCTGATGATACAAAACTGTACGATAAAACTTCACAATTCTCAGATTTACAAAACGATCTATATAAACTCCAAAATTGGTCTAATGTATGGAATCTGTATTTCAATATCTCTAAATGTGGTGTGCTACATATTGGAAAGAACAACCAGGAACATGCTTATTATATGAGACATAATGGCAGCTTACAGAAGATAAAGACCTTAAAAGAAGAAAAAGATTTGGGAGTAACTTTCAATAGCATGTTGTCTTTTGATCTACATATTGACAGAATAGTTAATAAAGCCAATCAAATGTTGGGTGTCATAAGGAGAAGTTTCTCTTACTTAGATACGGAGGTATTCCTAAAACTTTATAAATCTTTTGTGAGACCTCATTTGGAATATGCTAATGTGATTTGGTGCCCATACTTGAAAAGACAGTCATCACAAATAGAAAGAGTTCAAAGACGTGCTACAAAGCTATTAAAAGAATGCAAAGATAAATCTTATGCAGAAAGATTACAATATTTGAATCTACATTCACTAAAAGGCAGAAGGACAAGAGGTGATCTTATACAGACTTATAAAATATTTAATGGATTTGACAATGTTTGTGTTGACTCACTCTTTTTTCTTTCACAACATAACATCACAAGAAATGCAGAAGGAAAGATATTTATTCAGCACTGCCGTACTAACAGAAGAAAATTGTCCTTTTCACACAGAGTAGCCCCTTTATGGAATGAACTCCCTACTAACATAAAATTTGCAGAAGACACTAACAAGTTCAAGAATCTCTTGGATGTCATTCCAAAGTATAAGGAACTTTTCAACCAATTTGATGATTAAAATGCCATATTAGGCATTGTGTAACAAAATGACAATTGCGTTTCAACACCTATACTTTTAACAAAAAGTATTTGACAAAGAGGGGACGTACATAGGCCGCGAGGCCTAGGCTTTTGAGCCAGTCCCTACTACTACTACTATACTACTACTACTACTACTACTACTTAAGCCGTCAAAATCCGATCCTAGGTGGGGTTCGAGCTCACGACCCTCAGCTACGTAGCCCAGTGGTTTAATCATTGCACCGCCACCGACTGGGGGCTTATTTGAAAGGCGTCTGATCACTTTCAGACGAACATATTTGAAAGAGAATATTTTCCTCAAGAAAAAGGTAAATGAAGTCCGAAAGCGGCTAAAACGTTTTCAACAAAATATACAAGGAACGGAGACGGTCTCATTTGTAAATAAAAAATGAAATATGTTTTTGGTTTCTGATTTCAGAATAAAGTGTAACATTTCAAAATTGTAGAAAAGGATTAAGCTGACAGCAGAATCACATGAAACAGTGAGGAATTAAGGTGTACTGACCTTTGACCCCTGTTGGGATCATGGAGCACATAACGAGGTGAACGTGCTTCCTCAGGCTGCAAACATTACAAGTCAACACAGCAGGGAATGGAAAGGACAGATGAACAGACAGTCACGGCCAGCCATTCTTTCCATGTTTGATACATTTAGATAGGTTGAGCGAGACTTTTTCTTTTTTCAGACGATGGCATTTTTTAATGTAATTTTGTGTGTGTTTGAACAATGGGAAGAAGTGGTTTCCACAAAGCTTGTGGACATTCCATGACAAACTTAAATTCGTGGCCTAAGACGTTCATGTTACAGTCTGTACGCACAATGTGCTCTCTAAGAGTGTGATTTTTTTATGCCTAATTCAATCGGCGATCCATGACTACTGCATGCAAATCTGATGAGTGAATAAACTTAAACGCATTATGTTTATTCACTTTCATTACCTGAAGCAGTTGAGACTCATTTTTAAGGAGACTGTGACTTACGCGAAGGTATGAAATATGGATTAAAAAACTTAACGACCACCGGGTTTAAATAGGTCACTCAGCTAGGAATAGCACTTACTTTGAGCTTTCGACAGACCTCCGTCCGTCTTCTTCAGCAGATTTAAAAACTGTTATCCCTAGAAGTAGAAGCAAAATATAGAACCACGACATTGTTGTTGAATGCTGACCCAGTTTCAGTTTCATCGAGGAAATGTCACTGCGTGCGGTCAAGTCCATATACGCTACACCACATTCGCTAAATTTCGAGACCACACTAGCTGCGCATGATTTAAAGCTGATGGATAAATGAATGAATGACCAAAATGAAAGAATTTAAGGTCTCGTGGCTACGACTTAGCAGATGTCGGACCTACGTTTTTTTTTTTTTTTTTTTTTTTTGTCCCAACCTCTGCACCACCTCAGCGGCAGTGTACCCACGCCGCTCATTCCGACACCCTGTCCACAGCTACAGCCCGGTCGGCCCCGCCGCAGCCCCGGCACCGACAATCCACAGGGGGTAGTCAATGTCAAGTCGTCAAGAGGCAACCCACCGGAGGGGACACTGAACTGCTGCCGAGTCACTTCGGTGGTGTTCAGTGGCGCCTGTTCTGATCTAACATACGCAGGACACCACCTACTAAGCCCCCTACTGACGACAATAATTGCTTAGTCGCGTAGCCGGCGTGAGTGAGCTCTCCCTCCGGAGGGCGCCACCACGTCCGTCCAACGACAGCCCCCATGGACTCGCCGATACCGGTGACCCCGACGGAACCAAAGCAAGGCCACAGACGTGGAGAGGACATCGAAACTGAGGTCACCATGAGAGCAGGGCATGAAGGGCCACAGAACTTGAGACATTTTTTTTTATGCTGATCGATGAGAATGAGGATGATTAAGATGATGCTACGGATTTCCGTTTCGGTCTGAGACTACATGACAGGGCTGCACTCTACGCTTCCTTTCATAATGTATCCCGGCGTCAACCAGGCCCGAGAGATACAGGCACCTGCAGGGTTGGTCAGGAAATTTGAGCAACACTCTTAGAAACGCATCCATTAAGTGGATGAAGCTCGACTGTGTGGTCCCAGTCTTCCTAACTGAGTCCGCCGCAAACTCAACTCTGGGTAGGAGCCGGTCGGGGCAGAAAAACCCACGTGACTCTGATGGGATTGGAACCCACGACCTCCCAGCCGGGAGTCCGCGACGCTAACCACTTCGCCACGGCGGCTGGTTCGGACCTACGTATTAGCCCAACGCACTGGTCAGACCTTGAGTAACCTACCTAACATCTTTTTTTTTTTTTTTTTTTTTAATGCAGACGGCGTCGACTGACATGAAGTGTTTTCAAGGTGGAGCAGTCCTTGTGTATCAAAGTGTGTACATGAAGTGGTGAAATACAGCAGTAGTCACAACAGAGCAGAAAAATGTACCTGCTGGTTGACTGCTTGATAATTCCTTTTCACGTGCATTGCCATCACACCTATGGGTGGTGTTGACTTTAGTTCTACACTCAGCGTCTTTCTTACACATGTCTGTGGGCCCCCTATGCTAACAGAAGCACCGTATCCTTACAGTAGTCCCAAATAGACCATTTTGCTTTCATTTTTGGCATTTTTTGTTGATTAATCACAAACGTGTGTAATGTAATTAATGCGCTGAGTACGGAATCTTTCGCAACAAAAAGGTTATTTATAAGAAAATACGATTTCTATGATAAAACATAATAATGGACCCTCTACCACCTCATGAATGAATGTACGCCATGGGTATTGTCTGTGTTCAATGAGAACCAGGCCAGTGCCTCTGCTCACTGAGAGAGAGAGAGAGAGAGAGAGAGAGAGAGAGAGAGAGAGAGAGAGAGAGAGAGAGAGAGAGAGCGCATGCCGGTGATACACAGTATTTTCCAGTACGTGGGGATTTTGCTGAAGGCGCGTGCTAGCTGGAACTGGCTCTGTGACGGACAACGCGTGCCGTGCACGCGGCTGTGGGAAAGAATGAGTAGAGTACATCCGCGACGGAGTGCGCATTGCTGTTAGCTTGCGGTCAACTGTTTGCTTAAGGGACCCACACACGTGATTCCAATGCCATAATGGTGAAACTCGGATTGAACTATTTTTTGTTGTCGTAAGATCCCAGCCTGTTTCTGTGAATTGTAATACTGTCTTACAACTTCTGATACATTCCATTTTTTTGTCTTTGTGCCTATCATGTTAGACTGTACATGCTCTCTGTCTTGAAGATCTGCTGCTGGAGCAGGGAGAGAAAGCTGCTCAAATAATGATTTATTCAGTTCATTGAAGCCACTAGCTCATTGCCTTGCATGTTTCAGGCGATTCTTGGATAAAATTTGACTGAAGACAGGAGAGGGTCAAATCAGAAACATACTTGTCAATCTCTCGAACTGCCAGCCATGGAAAAAAAAAATCTAAAATAACCCACAGTACATAAAAGAGTCAGCTGTCATTTTTTCCTTTACAATTTCCTCCGATTTGTTTGCGATATTTTGTGACTGAAATTTTTTCTTGTTCAGGTTTCAAACGTTTTTTCATCACACAAAAGTACCATTCTCGCACAGGTGGTAAAGGGGGAATTTAAAACTAACCTGAACGGTAAACTTTTAATGGCTCTGTTAGGTAAATCACGCACCTTAACCTTTGCTATCTCTGGTGTGTGTGTGTGTGTGTGTGTGTGTGTGTGTGTGTGTGTGTGTGTGTGTGCGTGCGTGCGTGCGTGCGTGCGTGCGTACGTGCGTGCGTGCGTGTGTGTGTGTGTGCGCGCGCGTGCGTGCGTGCGTGCGTGTATGTGTGTGTGTGTGTGTGTGTGTGTGTGTGCGCCCGCGCGTGCGTGCGTGCATACATGCGTGCGAGTGTGTTTAGTATTTTGTGTGTCTGTACTCTGTAACATCTGATGAAAACATCTCAGCCCAATAATTTACTTGACTGTTATGTTTGCGCACCGAACACAATTCACCCCGTCAGTCGCACAGTGGTGATGAAGGCTCCGCTTTCGTCCGTCTCTCTTGAGAGACCAGGTACGAATGTTTAATCTGTTTTGTTTATAGTTTATAAAAGGTGTTGTTTTGATGTGCATTTTGTGTGTTCATTTATATAGTTTGGGTGGGTTGTTCTGTGAGTTCTTTTTTTGTGTTGGATGAGTGCACATAATAAACATCGTTTGCTGGAATACTGTTGACTTGAGAAAGACTTCTGGCAGTGTGAATAGAGACACACAAGGGTTAGAAATGCGTCACACACACACACACACACACACACACACACACACACACACACACACACACACATCATTCCTTGCCTCACTGCCCCTCCTCCCTAAGAGAGAGAGAGAGAGAGAGAGAGAGAAGAGAGAGAGAGAGAGAGAGAGAGAGATGGCAGTGGGATAGGTCTAGGAATAATGATGAAATAATAACCAAGAACAATATAAAAATACCTTTAATTGAACATAGAACTCGAATTAAAATCAACGAAAGATTGAAAAACAAAAATAGAGAAGTGAACAGCAAAAGGTACACCTTTTACAAGTCATGAATAATTGTTGTCACCGATAATTATCATCGAAAATGTCGAAAATTGGAAGAAACTCCAGTCGTCATGAATCAAAGCAGTGTACACCGAAAAAAAAAATCACACTCACGTCCACTTACCTACTTACAGGCACTTGCACGTACAAACACACACACACACACACACACACACACACATATCAACATTTTCTAAAAATCTGAAACTTCTGAAATCTAAGGTCAAAACCATCGACATTTCAATTGACCACGAAGGCAGCACACACCATCTTCAGGCAATATAAAATCATCAATAAGAAACGGCATCAGATAGAGAGAGAGAGAGAGAGAGAGAGAGAGAGAGAGATTGAGAGAGAGAGAGGAGAACACAGTTCTGAGCACAGGGTAATAACACATTCGGCAGATCGACATCCCCAGTTGAAGAAAAATCCAAGTAAAACACTCGCCACACGCTCAGACCTATTGCAAAATTCACGCAGTGACCGAACAGTCAGGAAAAGTTGAAGTTGTGCGAAGTGGGCAATTCGTGGCCAGCTGGTAGAAAACGTATGCACCGTTTGACTAACAACAAACGAACGTTTTAAAAACGTTTGAAATCGTTCATAACGTTTAGAAAACGTTACAAACACCCCCCGAACACAGCAAAACTGTCACGTGCCGTGTCTGCTCCTCAGGCATGTACGTGCATTTCGTCAGGGGTTGGGAGAAGCGAAATGAAGGCGTCATACTGAAAATATCTCCCTCCTCATCCACCTAATTCTCCTGTGTACTCCTATGCTTTGTGAGGAGATGTGAATCAAAAACTGGAATGCAGCCAAAACGGATCTTCATCAAAACGACAGATTCAGAATCCGTTCATCAAGAGTATCTAAGAATTTCCACTTCATATGAAAGTTGCAAAGTTTCTATTTATTAACAGATGAATAACTATTTAGGAAATTACATATTTTCATAAAATGATAGAATCTTACAGTGGAAAAAATAAGTTAAAGTTTCCATTTTTCCACATTCGCTTAAAAAAATGGAAAAAAAAAAAAAAACTCGGGAAGTAACTCTTTGAGTTTGTGCCTACATTTACTTCCCTTGAAGAGAACTTTTTTTTTTTTTTTTTTTTTTTCTGTTCAGTCATGAACTCGACTCAAAGGGTGGATGCAGGATCCATTTTGATCTTGGCAGTGTCTTCGCTTCTGGTTTTTCTTCTTCTAATTCTCCTTCTACTCACATTTTCTTAACAGCGCCTATAAGAGAATGACAAAGAGCCCCCCCCCCCCCTCGCCCCCACTTACCCTCCCCCATTCCCACTCCCCTCACCCCCCTCCCAATCTGGGAAACCCCAGTCTGCTCACAACCTTTACAACGTGATGTTGTTGACAGCGAAGATGATGAGAGGTGAGATGGCAGTTGTTTTTTTTTACAGTGGTGGTCCAGCAACCAGCAGCATAGACTCTGTGAAGAAACTGAACAGTGTTTAAGGACCCTGGGACACGGGGCTCAACAGCTTCGGGAAGAACAGTGCAGGCTCCGACCTTTCCTCTTCCTCCTGTGGATTATTTAACACAGATGGTGAACAGCTTTACCATTCAGATAGTTGACTTCTCTCAAACGTTGGACGTGGCTCTTGCTGTCGGCTGGACTACAAACAAAGATGAGTAGGAACTGGCCGGGTCCAGGACCAGTCCGTCTGGAATTTAAGAAAAAAAAAAAAAAACCCGTCTCATTTTCTCTTGGGAGGTTTTCTGGAAGGCCAATACGGCTCCACTCCAGACTCACTGAATGATAAAGATGCCGTCACTCGATGTCCTTGTGGGTATGAACGCTTTAAGACAGCGTCTTCTGTTTTTTGGTTTTGTTTTTTTGTTTTGGTTTATTTATTTTTTCTTCTTTGCCTTAAACTCTTTCATTGCGAGTCAGTGTTGACATATATTCCACTATGCAGTATTCATTTAGAATCAGAGAATATTTCTTTATGCAGTGAATTGCGAAAGGCATATGCAGTATTTTATCAGATGCTCCTTTGAGCAGTGTTTTTAACAGCGGCAATGTTCCTCTGTGCGGTGCTTTTAAGTAATGGCAGATGTTCCTCTAGGCAGTGCTTTTAGTATAGGTTAGATGTTCCCTTATATTGTTATCATTTTCCAAAACCATCTAGTGTAAATAACCACCTTTAGTTTAAAAAAAAATTAACTGCTTTCAAATTCTTAATCTTGAATTGATAAAATCATCAGTTTTTTCCCTCACGAACTTTAGGTAAACTAACGCACTATGGGCTGTATGTTTTCTTCCCATGATCTGTCTTCGGACTGCATGGCATCGCTTGGTAACATAATGGCTA
Source organism: Conus canariensis (assembly GCA_033310375.1). NCBI lineage: Eukaryota > Metazoa > Mollusca > Gastropoda > Neogastropoda > Conidae > Conus > Conus canariensis. Next base: position 48,364,499 of record CM065733.1, on the reverse strand, counting down.
CACGACTAGGGCGGGTTGGGGGGGGGGGGGGGAGAGAGAGAGAGAGAGAGAGAGAGGAGAGAGAGAGAGAGAGAGAGACGAGGGATGGGAGTGGGGGGGGGGGGTTAGGGGGTTCTTACACAACAACCAGACCACCAGAACAACAGCCTATGAAGAAGGGTCGCACAACGGTTCTTTACCACCAATACCGACATTTCTGACGTATAGTATGTCGCGTGCGCGCGCACATACATACATCACACACACACACACACACACACACACACACACACACACACAACACACACACACACACACACACACACACACAATATGTCTGCTTTCTAGCCCATATCTGTAGGACACACCTATTCAATAACTTTAATTAAAACCGTCTTTAAACTCCTCAATAGCCAACCTTTAGGGCATAGACAGATAAAGAGAACAGCAGTATGAAAAGTCATTACTAAATCAACAGATAAGTCTGAATGTTTTTTTTGTTTGTTTGTTTTTTTTTTTGAATAACTTCCCGTGGGTGTTGCCCTACGCCCCTGTCTATTTTTAGACCGAGTCCTGCCTGGCATGGTGGGATATCTTTCTGACAAGATGGTGGCGTTTACCGTGGTGGGAGCTGAATGTGAGATTAAAACGACAGAGAGAGATTTGAACTTCACATAGGAAACCGCAAGAGCAGGAAAAAAGACAACGTGACCAGGTTATTTAAAAGGGGATCTCGGTTGGCGAAATTACCAACTATATCAACGCAGTTACAAGTTTGTTTTTTTTTCTTTGTGTGTGTATTCATAGTGATGTTTGTGATATGAATGGGTACGTGAAGTGTTTGGCGTATTCACGAAAGTTTATATTATGCAATCTTTTATCATGAGCCTTTACGCTACGCAGTGTTTGGAATGTGCCTGTGATGTCACAACTGAATTACCATGTAGATTTATGCAGTCTTACTGAATAAAACTGAATCAAAATGAGCTGAAAAACAAGTCAGCTTTTTCGTGTTTTCATTACAGTCGATCCCAGAATTCTCTGCGGCGGTAAGAGCAACTGTACACAGCATGGGCTGGTCGGCATACAAAGGGACACAAGTCCCCAACAGCACATGACGACAGGAAGAGTAGAGTGGCTCCCCTTTTTGTCGCTCCGCGTACGCTTGCGTTTGGGATCAATCTGACAAGAACAATTTGTTAAAATGTTAATGGTTGTTTCATAAAGCAGCGTCAAAAAAATACCTATTTTAGAGTCATAACGATGTATTGCAGACTTTTTCTTTTACTTACTTACTTACTTTTCTTTCTTTCTTTTTTTTTTAATACTTTCGTTTCTTTCTCTAATCCTTTCTCAGTATCTGTCGACAACGCTCATTCGTCGACACATTTTTTTTTTTCTCCTTTTTATGTGTTGTGTACCTTGGCATTTCTATGTGGAATCGTTTGATCATCATTAATCGGTGCAACATGCAGCATGGAGTGTAACACAAGACAGTAACGACTGGCAGTAGTTTGAGGGGCTGTCGATGTTCAAAAGCACAAACACTGGCCTGCAAAAGTCACGCAAAGGTAATTGTCCAGCTCCTTCATATCGTCGTAGCTCGTAACGTGGTGACGTTTCCGTGATGCCAACACGTGACAGACGGGTCCACGACGTTGCTGCTGCTGCTGCTGTGTTCTGTGTGACTGATGCTGAATCATGCAGAATTTAAAAAAAAAAAAAAAAGAAAAAAAAAAAAAAAAAAAAAGAAAAAGAAAAGTTCTGAGAGCTGGCAGGACCTGCGGGGAATTGGGAACACCCTCAAGAAACGCAACAGGTGGCTCCGGTGGTGAAGGAAGAGGACCTGGGACAGTAGGTATCCCGGGTTCAAATCTTCTCCACGCCGTCACAGGAGAACGTGACACGTGGGGGTGATGAGGAGGACGACGGGAGCGGCGAGGGGGAGGGGGAGCAGGCGGGGGGACAGGCCCACAGTTCCTCCACAGAGCTGCAGGCGGAGGCGGCGGAGAGTGAGGCGTCACCGCTCTGTTCGGGGTAGACCTGGGCGCCTCCACTCCCTCCCCCACCCTTCCCGCCTCTCTTGACGATCGACTCAGCGGACAGTCCCTCCATGTCTGTCAACCTCTCTGTCTTGATGACGTCACTTCCCCCCGCGCTGACCTCAGCCGGTTCTTTGCTGGAAGCTTCTTCTTCCGTCACAATGTCTGTGCTGCAAGACGTTTCTGGAACCATGCGTTCCGCACCTGTCGATGACACATCCTGGAACCGTTGCGAGGCTGAAACGTGCTGTCCACGGTTATCTACATCTAGCTGACAGCCTCCTGTCCTGACCTCCCTGCTGTTCGTGGAAACACAAGAACTGGAGTCGAAGACATCGCTGGAACTGTTTTTGTAATCACAAGCACCTTCAGAGTCTGTTGACGTTTGGAACAAAGCGGAAATGCTGAGAGACGGTTCGGAGTCCACTGTACCGGATCTGCCGACGTCTGTGTCTGATGTGCAGGGGGCAGGGAGATCGGAGGTCACGACCCCTGGATGGGGCAGGTTCTGGGCTGAGGGTGAAGCGGCGTGTGGTGTGTGTGGGTGCGTGAGGAGATCCACTTTGTGGACATTAAGGCCATCGTGCTGGGAGACCTCGACAAGGTCAGGCTGCTCCGAACAACTGTGGAAGACGTGTGGCGCAGAACGACGCTCAAGCTGCACGTGCTGGGAACGCCCCGGTGACGTGGGGTGAGAGACAGCAGGCAGTGTTCCCGCTCCTTCACTATGTCCTGACCCGACCCCCAGAGAAGACACTTCCGTTTCAGCACTACCTGAGGTTAGCTCCCCTGCGTCGCGAGTGTGTTGCCGTGAACCATACGGAGCCACAGAGCTCGAAATCTCTGCAGCTTTGGTGTGTCGACCTAAGTCTGTGGGCTGGGGGACTTGTTCATACCCAGATGTTCCGACAGAGGAAGAACCGTCCAGTGTCTGAGCTCGTTGGCGACTCCGCAACGTGTCCTCTCCGGAAAGTGTCAAAGCACAGACAGCACATGCATCAATACTAACGGTACCATCGTCCTTCACATGGGATGTCTGTTGTCTATGAGACTGTTGATCTTTAATATGCTCTTGGCACCCTGTGTTCGTGTTGTTTAAGGACATCCCCCAGTTACTCCACCTACAACCTCCTGGCGTTGAAATAGCTGGACGAGGCCCATGTCATCGCCTCCAGTGATGTCGGTGCTGAAGTCAGGAGGGTCCACGCGTACAGGAAGGCCATGTTTGTCGTCGTCGTCGTCGTCGTCGTCGTCCTCAAAGACACCCCGGCTGACGTGAAGAGTCTCCGCTTTGCTCCAGTTCTGCTTCAGGTCTTCTGGGTTATCTGCACTGTGGTCTACACCGCCAAACGCGAGGCTAGTTCTTTGAGAAGGGGCGTTTAAGCTGTCGTTGGGGTCTGTGTGCAAACCTTGTTGAAGGACGTGAGAAGATGCTTCGTATGTTGAGTCCCTGGTGGGTTGTGTGGCAGATTTGTTGGGTTGTCCGATATCCTGAGGTAGATCTTGACCAGCGGGAACAAGTACATCCAGAGTTACCGGACCTGTGGCCGTGATTGTGTTTTCTAGTGATTTTGCAGTGTTTGTATCGCTGGAGTCACGTGATGAAGATGAGGTCGCCTCAGAGTGATGTACAGCAGCACGATTGCCGCTGGTAGGCCCCCTGTCGGATGTGGATCCGCACTGGCTCTTCAGGACACGCTTATCCAACGTTGGCGTGACATTCTGCAGAGAGATAGTAGATGCTTCTCCTGCCCAGTAATCCGTGCTGTCGATGATCTGACGTTCAAAACCTGTGGCCGCGGTCCTCCACTCCGTGTCATCATCCGTCGTGCTGCATGTGTGCCGGGTAATGCTTGATCTGAGTTGGGACCGAGTTGTTCAGGGTGCCAGAGTCTGTGAGCTGCGTGGATAGTGTCTCTTCCCTGAAGGCCAGCTGACGTGTCCTTCTGGCTGTCTGCGTCGCAGGAAGACGGGTCCCCCTTACCCTCTACTGCTACGTCACCGAGGGGAGGTTTCTCTACAAACTGTTCTCTGTCCTCATCACCACTACCGGCTCCCTGACCCACAACGTCAACATCATCAACGGGCCACTTCTGGACGTTCCGCTCTTCCCACCCAGAGACGCGCTCCTGCTGCTCGTTTACCCCTGTGTCGCTGTCCTTTTCCTCCAAGGCGTGGTCTACTTCGCTCCCGCCCCTCAAGGCGTGGTCTTCTTCTGCCCTGATGTCGCCGCCCGCCTCCCCCTCCCCAAGGGTGTGCCCTTCTTCTTCTTCTTCTACTTCCTCTTCCCCCTCCCCGTCCCTGGGAGCGTGGTCTTCTTCGCCCACCTCAGTGATGGTCCAGATGGACAGCGGGGCAGAGGGCTGCCGTTTGCCACGTGCCGCACGTCCCTGAGCCACGACCCCGTGACCCTGCTGGCCTGCTGAGAGAGAACAGACACTGAAACACCGGGGGGTGAGTTGGGGGGTGGGGGTGGGGATGGGGGTGGGGTGGATGGGGGTGATGTTAGTGGCATCTTACATTCACGCTACTACATTTCCATTCCATACATCATTCCAACCATACATCATTCCAACAATGTTCCGCTGAGGCAACAGAAACAATGCGTTGGAATCATACACTGTGAACAGAAATTAAAGAAGAAGAAAAAAATCGTTTCTGCATGCTTCTATCTTCCATCATGTCTTGACTGGGGTATATAAAGAAGCACCGAGTTTTTTTTTAAGCCTATAGAATTCCTTTTTTATTCTCTCTCTCTCTCTCTCTCTCTCTCTCTCCTCTCTCTTCTCTCTCTCTCTCTCTCTCTCTCTCTCTCTCTCTTCTTCTTCTTCTCTTCTTCTTCTCTCTCTTTAAAAAAAATTCTGTATTAATTGTGGTTTACAGGAACAGCCGTTGAGAAGTTATTGTTAGTTTCATTCTCTTGGAGCTATCGACTGAGAAAAGATTAAAACAAAACTGGTTTTCGTTCCGCATGCATTTTGTGCGTCCAGTTTGAGCAGATAAGTGATTGTCTTCGTTTTCATTGTCTTTAATGTTGTCTGTCTTGCCTGAAGAAGACCAAAGAGGTCAAAACGTTAAGTGTTTGCTTTTTTCATTTTGTTTGTTCTTTCGTTTAATGGCGCAGTGATTTCCTTTTTTTACCCCCTTTATTTTGTTTCATTTTCCTTTTGCAGCCACGTCACTTTAAAACTGACCGTGGGAAGATTCGTGGCATTCATTGCTACGGATTATTTTCGGTACGGAGGACTGTTTTTCCCTCACTTTTGATTGCCCTGTCAGTAGCTTGTACCCGGACATCGCTCATTCTGATCCCTTTACACAGCCACATCAAGGCCAGCTGTCGAGCCAAGCCAGTGCCAGCAATCCACAAGAAGCTGACAACACACAGTCATGATTTCCATTGACCACGTTGTGTGGAAGTGTAGTCGTTGTGTTCAAAGGTTTTGGACCTTCGTAGATGTTATTATTGATTGAAAGAAAAGTGAAAATGACTTCAACATCAATATTTCACGTGGTGTGCTTTTTTTTTTTCGGTTCGAAGAGCATGCGGAAAAGGACTCTTTCATAGTGTGAGCTTAGTTACACAATTAGTTTTAAATGCAAGACATAGTTATTTACACCCTGTATGCGTCTGCATTTCAAAGATAAGCCAAGAAATCAAGATTCAAAATCGACATGCCGTTTACAATAATGATATGACGATGACTCTACAACTGGACAGGTGAACAAGGTTTCTCAGATGAATTTTGCTCCCTTGTTTTTGGCTTTTTCCCTCTATCTTCTGTCACTCCATGACGTTTCATACTAGTCTTTGATTTATTTTCTTAAAATGTGTGTGTGTGTGTGTGTGTGTGTGTGTGTGTGTGTGTGTGTGTGTGTGTGTGTGTGTGTAGAACTGAAACAGACTGCAGTGATACTATCCCTTTGTGTGTTTTACATTATATATATATATATATATATATATATATATATATATATAAAGAAATGGAGGGGAAAAATTAACGGGTGGTCATGAGATCACTGACTGGAGAAGACCCTGCACTGTTGTTGAGTCACTTTCGGAGCGTTTGATGGAGTGTGTTCTAATTCATAATAGGCATGACAAATACCTATTTAACCCCCACCCTGCACTGTTGTTGAGTGACTTTCGGAGCGTTTGATGGTGCGTGTTCTAATTCATCACGAACATGACAAATACCTATCTAACCACCCCAAGTGACTAAAGAACAATTAATAATAATAATAATAATGATTTCTTATATAGCGCTTAATCAAACGAATTTCTCTAAGCGCTTTACAAAGTCATACTACATTCACCCTTCTCATATACAATAATACACCTTACACCCAACTACAAATACTATTACTACAATAACTAACAAATCCTAATCCTACCAATGTGACATTCACTTATTCTTCAAATATCACTACAAAAACTTAATCCTATAACGTTCAATCATACAACAAATACATATAATAGAGAACATACACATACGCTACATTTGAAAAGGCCCAGACGCCTATGAGTTAGGTTGTACTCCCCCCCCCCCCCTCTCCCCACAGCATTGACTAATTATGAGAAAATAGATGGGTTTTAAGTTTAGACTTGAAAGAAGAGATAGAATCTGAATGTCTAAGACAGTTTGGCAGTCTGTTCCACGTCGCTGGAGCTTGAAAAGAGAAAGATCTTTCACCAGTAGTAGTCCTGAAGCGAGTCATTCGCAGAAGGCGGTCGTCAGCACAGGAGCGTAGTTGTCGAGAGGGGGTGTAGATTTTTAGGAGATCTGAGAGATAAGAGGGTCCATTTTCAAAGAGAGCAGAGAAAGTGAGAGTTGAGATTTTGTACGAGATACGGTTTGAGAGAGATAGCCAGTGAAGAGAGTGGAGGAGAGGCGAAATGTGAGCATGTTTTCTTGCTCTACAGACGACTCGGGCTGCATGATTTTGGATTCGCTGTAATCTTTCTATCAGGTATTTTGGAAGGCCGGCCAAAAGTGAGTTGCAGTAATCTATTTTAGATAAGACAAATGCACAAATGAGAGTTTTTGTAGCATCTGTAGAGAGAAGGTGATGTACAGAGCTGATTCTTCTTAGTTCTAAATAGGCAATCTTGCAAATATTTGAAACCTGTTTCTCAAAGGAGAGGGATTGGTCAAGTATGACCCCTAGACTGCGGACAGAGGTGGAGACAGAGACAGCACAGTCATTGATAGTGACAGTTGAAGGCAGAGAAGGATGGTTAGGCTGTTTTGTCACGAACATGAGTTCCGTCTTGTCGTCGTTTAGTTGTAGTTTGTTGGTTGTCATCCAGTCCTTCAGGTCTGCAATGCAGCCCCGCATCCGAGAAATCAGTGAGTCAGTTTCAGCAATGGGAGCCGACTGATGAAGCTGATTATCGTCAGCAAAGCTCTCATGCGACATGGCGTGACCACTGATGACGTCAGACACAGGACTAGCATACAGCACAAAAAGGACTGGCCCAAGTACAGAACCCTGAGGCACACCGTACCTAAGAGGAGAACTGTCTGAGTATCTTCCCTGTACACACACTGTCTGAGTCCGTCCAGTCAAGTAAGAGATAATCCAGTCGAGAGCTGTGTCTTTGAATCCAAAGGAAGTTTGAAGCCGTGAGAACAAAATATTATGATCGATCGTGTCAAATGCTGCAGAGAGGTCTAACATCGCTAATAAGGAAACGTTCCCATCGTCAAGCCCGCAGAGGAGGTCATTGACTATACGGAGGAGTGCTGTCTCACAACTATGGCCTTGTCTGTAAGCAGATTGATGAGGATTCAAAAGGTGATTCTTTTCGAGATGTTCTAGAATTTGTTCCAAAACGATCTTCTCCAATAATTTTGATAGAAATGACAAATTTGATACAGGCCGATAATTCTTTAAAACATTTTTATCTAATGAAGGTTTCTTGATCAATGGACGTACCACTGCGGACCGGAAGATTTCAGGAACGTGACCAGAGGACAAAGAGGTATTGATAACATGAGTAAGATGGGGTAGGACATCATCAATGCACTGAAAGAGCAAGTTAGTGGGAATGGCATCAAGTTCACATGATTTAGGGCTGCATCGCAAACAAAGTTTTTTGACATAGTCTTGACTAACAGGACTAAAACAAGCCAAAGGAGGTCCACAGTAAACTTTGTCATTCAGAGGATGTACAGGTGCAGTAGAATCTAGCTTTTCACGGATAGTGTCAATTTTTCCATTGAAAAACTCTAAGAATTTCTGAGGGAGCTCTTGAGTTTGGAAGATGGTGGGAAGGGGGGAGTAGCTGACTTTGCCTAGGAGACTATTTGTGACATTAAATAGTTGCTTGGCCGTATTACAGGCCAATATCTTTGAAGAATAGAACAAAGTTTTTGCTTGATGAACAATGTCAGTAACATGATTTCTCGCAGTTTGATATATTTCCCTGTGCACAGTCAGTCCCGTGGCGCGCCATCGCCTCTCAGCCCCCCTCCTCTCCTGCTTGGCCTCGGACAACTCGGGACCCACTGTGTTGTGCCATTGACACAGTGAGCGATCAGTGATCAAGCGCCTGCTCACTGGAGCATGCTTGTCAAGCATGGCACGGAGGGCAGAGGTCAGCTGACAGGCCGATGGCTCGCTCGGTATGGCCGTGCTCAGATCAGATTTGAAAGCCTCTATATCGATAGCAGAAATTTTCCTAACTTCCTTGTAAGTCTTTGGAACGGCGGGCCTAACGATATCTAATTCACACTTCACAGCATAATGATCCGATGCTAGGTTATCGTCAACGGTTGAGGATTTGAGAAGATGATCACTGTCTCTGTAGACTACCCAGTCTACTATGTTACCCTGTTTGTTCGTCAGTTCGTCAATTACGGTAACTCCACACTCCCTTGATGAAATGAATACACGCCCGTAACTCCAAACGAATGCTGCTTACGACACGCCCATTCCCCTGTCGGAAATGACAAAGTGAAAGCACACAGAACAAAACAAGGAGACATCCGCAAAGTGATAACAATAATCACTGTGTAGTGGCCAGCCAGGCAGAGAGAGCATCCACCCTCCCCACCCTCCACCAGAGACAGACCTTCACCACACCAACGCTACCAAAGAAACCGCAGAAAATGAAACCTTTGCCACGAACACAGTATATGCATGGTGGTAGCGAGGAATGGACATCGAGGTCATCTGGAAAGTAGGTCGGGGGTGGGGGGTGGTGGTGGGGGTGGGGGGGGGGGGCGCAGAATTGGACACATTTCCCTTTTACGGTGGTCAGCTAAAGATGAGCGTGATGACAAGGATGCTTGCTGAGCTTCGTGTTGGTTTATTTTGACTGGGCTGTGTATTCTACACTTCCTTTCATCACATTCCCCGTGTTAACCAGGCCCGAGAGATACAGCCACCTGGGATGGAAATCTGAACGACACTTTTACAGACAGAGCCGTGAAACTAAGCTGGGTGGTCCCATTGAGTCGATAACTCTGGTTAGGATCTGGCTGGATCGAAGACAAACGAACAAACAAACGAACGAACAAAGAAACAAATACACAAGCAACAAACAAAGAGCAACTCTGGCCCATTAGAGCTGTTTGTCATGTTTTCGAGGGGAGAAATAGTTATCTCAAGGAGACGCTCATAACACGTTTTCTCGTGAACAGCATGCACTATTACTGCTTTGAAGAAGAAGAACAACAGTTTTTCTCTCAGGAAGACTGTGATCATAACTGATTCTCATAAATGAATGTTTTCGTGAAGAATGAGGACTGGCTTAAGTGGAAAAAATAACAGTGGTAATAATTGATTCCCCTATCATCACTGTTCTCTTCAATAATGATAACAATAATAGTAATAATAATGATAATATTAATGATATTAACAACAACAACAACAACAGCAATAATGATGATAATAATAATGATGGTATTGATAACTGTTTTCATCGGGAAAAGTCGTAAATAATGATTCCCTTATCTTTACTCTTTTCTTCAATGATACTGATTGGTTTTTACCGTGAAAACAGTGGCAATAACTGATTCCCCCATCATAACCGCATTTTCTTAAAAGATAGCCATGTTTCTTATGGGGGTGATGTTCCTCTCTTATCCCTGTTTTCTTGAAGGGTGATGCTTATTCTTATCAGGCACAAAGGGAAATAACTTTTAATGACATATGAAGCTAGCATGCTGCCATAAGAAGCAGTACGCGATATTGTTCTATGGAAGGGCATGGTCGTTAACTTTGAAAATGTTATGATGGCTTTTGTTTTCCACCGGTTGTTATGAATGCTAAGCATTAACTTAAAATTAGTTTCAAAATCATTTTGTCTTGTAATTTTTTTTGCCCCTGCTGTTTGGCGGACTCACGAATAATTCCTTTTAAAATCAGCTTAAAGTGTTTGTGGTATATAATCTCCGTTGTATCACATCTTAACTTCTTCGTCTGGCATCCTCGGTTAAATATCAAGTTCGCCATCGGCAAGTTCGGTTTGTTTGTGGTTGCGTATTCCCCAGTTATGAGAGTTCCACACTGAGGTAGTCACAATTTGTTTCCGGGAAAGATGTCCTACCACGAAAACCAAACGCATTTGTTTGTTTGTTTTTCTAGGTAGGCGTGGGAGGAGAGGGAGCGGGGTGTGGGGAAGACGCAGGGATGTTGTTAAGGTGTCCGGTTCACGGCAAAGATCTTTTTTAGACGGCCGGAACAGTTGCTGTCCAGTCTGCCTGTGGTCCAAAGGTTTCATCAACAAACCGGCACGATGTGTGTGAACTGATCAGAGATGTGAGCAAAGACAGGAATCAGTTTCACAGGATTCAGGTGCGCGTGACTTCATGGGTCGCTCAGCCGTAGTAGGCCTAGCTGCAGATATTGTTGCGCTGAGCTAGTGGCTTCCCTTCCCAAATTCCCAGCATTCCCGTGTATATTTCAAAGTCAGCGAAATAGGATAAAACGTAGCTAGCCGTCAGGCTTTCGAAAGTCCCACCCTTACAACATGATCGGTCATAAGGAAGGTCGTCGGTGAAAAAAGCGTATGTTTTTGTGACGCCTTATTCGTCATACTCAAATGCTTTTAAAAGTTTTTGCTAAATTTAACAAGCTTTTTTTTTTTTTTCAGAATATTAATGTTCTCTGCTGTTTAGATGTTAATAGGTAAACATTCTGTTACATAAAAGTACAGATCTCTTATTAAGGGAAAATATCATCCGTTAGTATGGCTGTATTCCATAAATACATTGTCTGTGAAGTGTCTTTTTTATATTACTCCAGACCACGATTTGATAATTTGGAAAAGCTTGGAATGAAAATAGATCTAGTTGCAAAGCGAGACGACTGCAGGCGGAAACCTGTGAAGTGATCTGAAGCGATCAAAGCTAAGTGAATTTTCGTTGTTTTATTCGTTTATGTCTCACCTGATGAAGACCTAAGAGGTCGAAACGCGTTGTGTTTCGTCTTGTGACTCGTTTGTCCACGTTCTCTGGGCGGTTCGCTAACATTTATTTAAGATTTGCTTGGAATGAAAGTTTTTGAAAATCTGAAGGTTGGCGTAATATCACCACCTAATTCTTTTCACCTGTAAGGTGGGTAATTCAAGATGCTTCAGTGTACCTATATAAATATGATTTCAGATCCCTTGCATCACAATGGACTGTGAGCATTTACTGCCCTTCACCCCCCCCTCCTCCCCCCCCCCCCCCCCCCACCGTCACACCCTGGCCTATTCTACAAAACGCGGAGTGGGATTTAGTATGCCCGCCAGGCTTCCTTCCGTCTGCCTTTTTTTATTTTATTTTTTTAAGCTTTCGTGTCATCACCCTCTCACCTAGTCATCTCAAGCAGGACCCTTAAGTCAAGGGAACATTTTTGTTTCTTTTTTTTCTGGTCTCGTATTCCACGCCCAGACTGTGTCTTCACTCCCACGCCGTCCTCCTGGCTCATCCTTACATGGCTACACCCGGTGTGACCGGATTGCAGGCACAGCACAGCAGTCCACAGGGAGCAGTTTATTTCAGGTCGCTAAGAGGTAACCTCTTAGAGGAGACACCGCATTACTGCCAAGTCACTACGGAGGTGTTCAGTGGCGCCTTTGTTTGATCTGATATACGCAGGACATCACTACAACCCCCCCCCCCCCCCGCCCCCATCCTACTGATGATAATAATTATTTGGTCACAGAACCAGTGTAAGTGTCTGCGACATGACGGCGCCACCTCATCCGTCCAACGACAGTCCCCATTAACTTACTGATACCTACGACATTGACACGATCCCAGCATGGACATCAACAGAGAGACGGAATCGAAACTGATTTCACAACGAGGAGGACATGAAAGACCACAAAATTTTCAGACATTTTTTCTGTGAGGAACAATGGAGTCGACGAAGACGATAATGATGTGGACAGCCTTTCTGATCTGAAACTACCATAACAGAGTTGCGCTCAACGCTTTCTTTTGTGATATGTCCCAGCGTCAAACAGGCCCGAGAGACACAGACACCTGCAGTGCTGGTCAAGAAATTTGGGCAGCATTCTTCTAAAGTAAGTGGCTGAAAGGCGACCGTGTGGTTCCAGTCTTCCAGTGGAACAGACAGTCACCCTCATGTTGGGTAGAATTCGGCAAGGGAAACAAACAAACAAACAAACAACAACAACAAACAAACCTAAGATGATACTCGAACTCACGACTTCCCAGCTAGCGAGCCGGAGAAATTAACTCTGGTCCATAATCAATGATCTGAACGTTTTTTTGTTTTTTTTTTAAACTAGCAATCAAAAGTTTGTTCGGTTTACATATATCTGTGACAAACAGGGGCAGTGTATGTTTAAGGAACAGTCACAGTTCTATACTTGTGACCAAGAGTCACAATTAAAAAAAAAGTTTTTGTATATACAGTTGCTTTTTCTATTCAGTGTGTATATGCAGTTATTAAAAAAGTCACAACAATGTCTTGATTGTGGCTGTAATAAGCAGTCGTTTCCTGCTCCTGTCTCTATGTATATGTCGTAAACAATCTGCTCTGTACGTAATCATCATAAACACAATTCTGCTCTCTCTATCTGTTTATATATAATATATATATATATATTAAATATATTAAAATAAACAAAAATTATAATTACATTTCTCTCCTATACATTTGTGTTGTCATAACAGTCACATTCTGTCTTGTATAATATGCGTTTGTGTCACAGTCATTATTCTGTGCTTTTTGTATATATCTGTAGTAAATATTCAGTTCTGTCTCATCTGTTTGTAATAAGTAGTTACTCTTCTGTCCCATTCAGTGCATTTATGTTCAAAATCTGTCTTCTCCTATGTATTTACAGTAAAGATCACATTTTCTTCCTCTCTATGTTGCTGAAATTAACACTTACCAATTGTTCCCGGTCCTTCTGTACCTCTAGTTAACAGTCACAAAACTCATTTTTTACTAGTCATTTCTATTAACGTCCATGTTTTATCTCCCCTGAAATCATACATGTTTATGTACTATCAAAAGTCTGTCCCATCTATATATTTACGATGAACCAGTAAAATTGTTTCCCTTTGTATACGGATCTTTAATAAACGGTCATATCACCCCCCCCCCCCCCCCTTCCCCCAAGTTCTCTATGTATTTTAATTAAGAATCTTGTGCCATTTATATTTATTTACAATAAACGACTAACTATTGTTCCTCTCGGTACTGTATTGTATAGTCACAGTCCGTCTAGTTGAGTCACATTTTCATTCCCCGAATCCAAAAGGTAATCACAAATGTGTTCAGCATGTTTGCATCTGTAATGAACTGTAACCGTTTTCTGCAGTATATATGCATCTGTAACCAACGGTTACAGATCTGCCCGGTATATTTCTCAAACTAGCCATTGCCGTTCTGTCTGACGGAAAGATTTCACCTGACACATGCCTTGAAAATTATTTTCCTATGGTTTTAAAACAGAGTGAATAGGAAGAGGGAGGGGGGGGGGGGGGGGGGGTGGTCATGACCGTAAACTGAGTTGGAATCTCCGAGTGTGTTTTGTGAGAGAGAAAAAAAAAAAAGTTTTTCTCTGACGCTCCAACAAATGCCAGCAGAACAAGTGAACTCGTCAGAAATAGTTTTCAGCGAAAAACTTCCAAGCCGTCCCCTGCCTCCAACTGTCCCCTTTTGAGTGCAGGATGCAAATGTCTCGATGAACATGTTCAGCGATACTGACAACAAAGACATTTTATCTACACCGAGGTCTATTTCATTCGTTCTTTTGCGTTGATCTTCCTTTAAATTTTCTTTTTATTTTCTCTGTCTTCTGTTTTGTGCCACATCAGCTACTATTCTCATATTGCCACTCCACCTCCCCCTTCCTTCTGCTCCTTACAAGCCGAACACGGATTCGTCTTGCCCACAGCGCTGCGAACACAGGTTGTCTGCGAGGAGCAAACCAAATCATGTCTTCACAGTGTAAGGAAACAGAGCAGCTACTGCAACGCTGCCGAGTCACTTCGCAGTACTCAGTGGTGAGACGTCACCTGCGTCATTACCATTACCACTCTATCCTCCCTCCCCCCTTTCGTCCCTCTCTCCTCCCTCCCTCTCCATACACACATAGTTCCTGACTACTGACATCGATTAGTTGTCGAACCAGTTTCTAGGTTTATGGTCTCTGTAGCCAACTCTTTGCATATCATTTGTAATATTTCTAGCCGTTTTAGCGGCGGAAGCTAAAGAGTTACATTTTAATAAAGTTCCTTTTTTATCTTTTTTTTTTTTTTTTTCAAAAGAAAACCAGAAGAATGCGGAAAACTGTCGCAGGCATGCTGAGGCTATTTGTGTGAACATGATTCAGATAATTGGTAGGGAGACGTCAACTAACTGCCCCGAACTGTTCTAATGAGCCCCCTTGCTTGTGTCCATCGTCAGTGATTGCAGTTCGTGAAGGGACTGAACTCCGATCACCGTGCATGCGCTTGGATCATTTTGCATTTCACAGACGGACCACGGATTTTAGATACGTTTCAATGTTTTAGTAACTAATTAGATAAAAAGCCTTGAGAAAGGATGGTTTGTTGAGGCACTAACTGGCCCAGCCAACACTAATAGAAAGTAAGCACTAAATCGGTGTTGAGCCGGTTTGAAAGTATTTTAAAAAGTAATGAGCACCTGATTTCGTACGTATTTATAATGTGTATTTTTCGTTTGAAGAAAACGAAGAAATAGGCAGTATTCTTACATTTAAAAGATCAGTCGAGCGCATGCATGCATATGGTCAGTAAATGACAGATCTCTATTATTGGCATCTGGCTTATTAGTTTCCTTATGCTGAGCACGGAAATCGTGACAAAGCTTCAATACGTGTTCTTGAGCATGATTTGCTGCGTACACAAGGCAAGAATCAATCGAGTTATTTCTTCAAGGTCGTCAGAGAGTAGCGATTATTTTGATCTCTTCCCGTTCAGTTATTACCAGGGCGCAGACTGTCTTACAACCATGGTTTTCTTACGGTTCAGAGAACAGTCTGACGATTCAAGTGAACTGAAATGGAAAAGTGTCACGACAACGCGAATACATTTTATATTCAGTGACTTATACTCGTACTGTGGAAGTGACATTTAGTAAATAATTTCTTGATGTTCGACTAAACACGACGTCCGTTCTATGCAAATTTGTATATCATTCTCGAGAGTAAAATCCTCTTGGTGTGTTTAAAAGCTGCTCCAGAATATTATGTTTATTGTAAATTACGCACCATAAGTGCTTTTTATTTTTGACAGTGGTATTCTACACAGAATATAGAAACGCATCTTGCTTGGAAGTTAATCCAAAGGGAAGCGATCTAGACTACAAATACCTGACACTCGCTGTCTTGCCCAACACGTCACTTGTTCTTGATGTTCGACGTAAACAAGAGGCCAAATGTAAAATGTTGATATGACCCAAGAAATTGGCCCTCGACATACATGAATTCATTCTTTCTTTTAATCGATAACGCCACCCCACTCCCACCCCTGTTAACCATGTATTGCATAACGCGCATGCTCGTTGACACATACGCCCGTATATTTTTGAAAATCATTTTATTTTCTTAAGCTCGCCAAATTGGTGTTGTTCTTTCGGAATGATCTATGATACTCTCGCGGCCTCAGAAAGATGATCCGAGCTCCATTGCCACGAAACGGAAACCACGTCATGGGCAGAGGAGGGAACGCCACCTATCTTGGTCCTTTTATCTTCGGGTTAGGATGATATAGCGCTGGCATCAAACTGGGCTTCGCTTCTATAGGAACTTCACGTTTTTTTCTTCCGCAGATACTTTCGGATGGGGCACAGTTTGCCGCAGGTCAAATTCTTTTGAATGCGCCCAGGTGCACGTGCAACTCAAGTACCTACATCAGATTTGTGAGGCTTTGGTCAAGTGTATATGCCAGTGGCAGTTTACATCCAGTAAAGGGACCGAGTTAGGTGACCATCACTCGGTTAATATCGTTGGAAGGTGTTCAAAAAACCCTCAGTGAAAGGTAAGGTTTCTCTCTGCTTGGAGAGAGAACGAGTGGGTGAGAGCAGAGGAGTAGAAGAGTGAAATTCGTAGAATGGAGGAGACGAACTCTCTCTGAAGTACTTATAAGAGAGGACCCACCAGAGTGCAATATAGCCAGCAGACTGGTACACATCGGGACCCGAGATGGTGACAAACAGAACGATTTTCTTTCGTGCCCTGCTACTGTCCCTCTCCCCCAAAACGATTGAGGTCAGTTTGCCTGCAGAAGGCAGGCAGGAGCAGGCAGAAAGACTGGCAATTCAAACGATACTGGTTTACTGTGTCTGGCTCTACTGTCCAAATATCGATTATGCTCTAACTTTGACAAGACCGAGGCCGTGCGATGTAGAGTTGCACGTTTTGTCATCATTGGCGATTCTCACACTTACAGGAGTGTCAACCATGATTCAAGGACTGCAGTGGCCTCCCCTTGGAAGGAAAGTAGCAAGGCTGGCCCAGCAACACAAACCTATCAATGACCAGACAGCCAAGAGCAACAGCGGCTGTAGCAGACCCAGTGCCACATCAGGTGTCATCGTGATTCCTTTCTCCAGGCCGTCATCCTAGGTTGGAACACACTGTGGACACCCTGGACTCCTTCAAGTCCAGGATGCCAAGTACTTCAGACAAACAGGGACTACAGCTTGCCACTGTAAATTGTCCATCCTCCCCTCTTTGCCTCAGGAAGTTTTATCGTTTTGAAAAAAAAAAAATTCTTATGCCGAGTTCTGTACTTGGACATGTCAGGATTCTCTAGACCTCCAGGGAGAAAAGCGATAAGTAAGCGGTATGCTGGTGAAACGCACGCAGAGTAGGGCGACATTTTAATTCTCACTCACTTCGGTTTTTTCCTTCTCTCCTGCTCATGGATAACTTTCTACATACGCAATCCATAAAACGGCAGAGTAATCAGCATGCTGACTGTGGTCTTCTAATGGACGGAAATGAAGACATGTGGAGGGACATACGACGCCGCCCTATTTCAACAAACGAACTTTAACAGTAACCGGAAGAAAGTTCTGCATGATGTAGTAAAAGCGAACAAAAGAATTTGTTCATAAGCGTATGTCCATCAATAAAACTTTGCTGTTGTGGACATTAATTTACTGACTGAAAGAGTCCGAAGATGGGGACAATAGAATTCGAAGACAGTGTAACATGGAGAATGTTGGGGGCGAATTTAACTTCGCTTTAGACTGTCCAACGTATACTATACTTCAGAATAGCCCGATTCTCTTACAAACAAACAAGTAGGGTGACACTTGCTCTCACGATGAAATAATTACAGGCCCATAACTCCAAACGAATGCTGCTTACGACACCCAAATCGCCTAGCAGAAACGATAACACAGCAGAATTCGTTTGGAGTCAGGGAGTTCTGTACTTATTTCATCGTGGGAGCAAGAGTTACCCTACTTGTTTGTTATTTGGCGTTTATTGTTCCATGCCTCATTTTAGATTTCTATTTCCCCCCTAAGTCTGTCCTTTCAACACAAGCTGCAGAAATACACAAAGACACGTACATCCGCATCAGCACGTTTTGGAAACCCATCACAATTTTTTTGTCGGACCTTTGGGAGCAGATCAATTTGGGGTCAAGGCGAGGTAATGAGAGCAAGGTTTGGACATCCTTTTCCTAGGGGGTGGGGGACAGGAGGTTGGAGTGAGTGGGCAGGGGGGGGGGGGGGTGCCTTGAGACTCTCTCGTCTGAGCCTGCTGTTAGATGAATGCGAGCAACCAGCGGCATTACTTTGGAGTTATGTGCCTTGATTTGTTTCACAATGGGAGCCAAATTTACCTCCCTTGTTTTATTGTCGGCGGTTCACTGTCTGCCAGGCTTTACTGTTCAGATTTCTTCTCAGCGGAAGCCGAGAGAGGTGGCCAAGACAGAACGGGAATCCCCACTGCTACGTCTACCAATCAGAGAAGAACGTGACTGCTTCTGGTCCATGGGGAGAAACAATGGCTCTATGTCATTGGCAAGGATTTTCTTTTGTGACCCTTCGTTCTTAAAGGCATTATTATGTATGTTCTTTGGAGAGAGAGAGAGAGAGAGAGAGAGAGAGAGAGAGAGAGAGAGAGGGGGGTAACATTTAAACTGTAATTCACCTATCGAAGGTAAAGTTTCATTGCAAACTGAAGCTTGTACCATCATGATGTTTGTTCTCATCTAGCTGTCAGTATGAGTTACGTGCCATGTCTTACAGTGGGTGACTTTTTATTCATATATTTATTTATTTATTTGCTTATTTGCTGTTTCCTTTTTCTTCTTTCATTTTCTTTTTTTTTTTTTTTTGCTGTCTTAACGTCCATACCTTATTAGGATGAGAATGGGAAAGGACGATCTGGCGTTCCCTTCTGTTCAGAAATTGTTCGACAGGACTGTATTCTACGCTTCCTTTCACAATGCATCCCGGCGTCAATCAGGCCCGAGACATACAGCCACCTGCAGTGTTAGGAGTTTCGATCGAGCAACACTCTCAGAGATGAATCCACTTAGTGGATGAAAGTCGATTGTGGGATTGCCGTCTTCCCCAATGAGCTCTTAACAAACTCAGCTGTGGATAGGAGCCAGTCAGGGCAGAAAAATCCCACAAACAGATGTCTCTGATGGGAATTGAATCCACGGCCAGCCAACCTGACATGCTACCCACTGCACCATAGTGAATGGTCTTACTTACTTTTTTTTTTTTTTTTTTTTAGAAGTTTGTCATGTAATTCAGATCCTCCTACCCCCTCCCCCCAACGTTCTTCCCAACCCCACCCTCCCACAATTCCCCTCTTTCCCATGAAGACCTAACTGGTTTGATTTTGTCATCATCGACAAAGTTACCCCAATGTGCATGATTAGAGTTACATTCATCGGGCAAATTGTAAGCAATATATATTTTAGGCAGTTTCACATACTACAGCTGTTAAAACAGCAAAGTCTTTTGGTTCTACAGTGAGCAAAGTATCAAAAGATTTGCTCCTTCCTTTACTCCTGCTTTGAACAAAATGTTGTACGAGTTCTCTGTCTCATTTAGTGACGAATCAACAATGCATCTACATCATTGATCACCAGATTTCTCGAATTCCCCCATATAACTGACAGCAGCACGGTTCTAGAGGATTCTCTTTTTCTGCGGCAGTACTCTGGAATTCGCTACCTTTCCAACTAGGTCATGCCCCTTCCTTCCTGACTTTCAAGTCTGCAATTAAAAGTTATCTGTTTAAACGTCAGTTGCAGAATACCACCTGAAATGTTGCTGAATTGATGCATGTCACTTGCACACTTACTCGTGTACGAATGAGCTGTTCACAGTGTTATAAAGTGTATGCGTCTGTGTATGTGACACAGTGTGTGTGTGTGTGTGTGTGTGTGTGTGTGTGTGTGTGTGTGTGTGTGTGTGTCACAGGGTATATTATAGATATTTATTTAATAAAACTTGTACCCTGTAGGCCTATGTTGTTCAGATCGGCGCTATAGAAATTGTCTACATTATTATCATTATCAATAACGCTGTCCGGTCTTCTGCATAGGGCATATTTGTTGAATCATTTTATGCGTTTAAAAAAAATGTTATTCATAAAGTTTGAACAAGGTGTATTTATTGAATCGTTTTGTGCGTTTTTCTGTGCTATTTGTAACGTTCGAACAAGGCATATTTGTTGAAAATTTATTTGTCTATTTTGTATCGTAAATAAAACTGGCGCTGCTTTACATTTTGTTTATTATGTTTCTTTGTAAGCTGGCCTGCTTTCCCAGTAACACTGTAGTCTATTTCGTCTTCTTTTGTACGGTGTATTATACAACCGTATCTTGGTACCCTGGTTTGCGCGTTTATTTGTACTTTGGGTTGTTTTCAATAAATAGTTGCGGTCTTTATCAGCTTTGTGAGAGTCATCCACTTTCGATTTCCCGGGAAACTCATAACACAGTCTCTCTCACATGTTCTACCTCTTTTCAGAAGAAAACCAACATCTGTTTTTGGAATATTTCTTTCTAAGCAAAACATTGGCAAGGGAAACAACTGGTGCATGTTGTGCTCATGCGTATTTTGATCACTGGCGGAGTAGCTGTCCCAAATGGAAAAAGCTTACGGTGTGATGGACCCCACTGTTTCTGTGCCAAGAAAAACACGGTCTTTTCGTCTAGGAAGCTTGGTACATTTAAGGACATATCATACGCATTGTGTGTGTGTGTGTGTGTGTGTGTGTGTGTGTGTGTGTGTGTGTGTGTATTGTCCGTTGCATAGTATGTGTTTATTCTTGATTTGGTTCGGAATTTACAGTTCGTTGTATTTCTTAATATCAGAAACATGGTGTAATATGATAATTATATTGAATGTGCAGTATGATGTGTACAGTGCTGGCTTACTCTTATTTAAGAAACGTGTATATTGTTCATTAGAGTGCCTAATACAATGCTACATTTATTTATAGTTATTGCTTTTGACATAACTTGATCGTCGAAACAATGAACTTAGTCCCAGTCCTATTCTTACCAGTGCAGAAACTCTAAAAGCTAAAACAAAGATCAAGATAAAAATCATATTGACGTTGGCCATTTCTGTTGCCATTTGAACAATATGATCGTTACGCATCCGTAAACAAAACAGTTGAAAACACATCGAGTTCGCAATCACACATAAGTAAAATGGCTTTGTTATAATAAACACAGAGTAACGAAGACAAAGAAATCCATTGACAATGTAACCAGATAGAAACCAGATAAATCTTGTTTGAATTTCATTAAAGATGTGCAGTTAAAGCCGGTTATATCGAAGTCGAGTGGTATCAAAGCTCTTTTTAAAAGAAAACTCGGTTATACCGAACTGATTCCACTATTCCCTTTGCTTTCTATACAGCAGGGGTGGAAAAATGTTTTGCTTCAACAAAACTTTGCCGAGTACATCTAACTGTACACATAGAACATGATTTTCTATGTTCGAAATGAAAATGTCTCACCAGTGAGCTTTCTGTATCTTCTCTTTGGAAAACGGTAGCGGGTGGATGGTGGGAGTGGGTGGTGGAGGGTAGAAAGTAAAAGAGGTACGGACAGGGATAGAAGCAAGGATGAAAGTCTTTGTCTTTGTTCTCTTTGTTACCCACAGACACCGCAACCACAAACACACCAGCACACGAACTTATTATCATACAACCAGTTCTCAAAACACCGCATTTTTTTTTTTTTTTTTTTTTTTTTTTTTTTTTACAGTAAATACACAAGAAAACTGGCCATGATAGTAAGTAGCCTCGAACCGAGACACACAATTTTCAGTGAAACTTAGACATGGTCACAGAAAAAGAAGAAAAAAAAAAAAAGAAAAACTCTGAACTGACACTTGAGAAAAAAAAACACAACAAAAACCAGAAACAAGAACAAAAACAAAAACAAAAAACCTCAACTGACACGTGAGAGGAAAAAAAAAAACAAAAAAAAAAACGACTCCACATACACAGACATATCACAGCAAGGCAAGTGTTAGTGAGTGTTAGTAAAG
>CM065733.1:48317492-48324992 GCA_033310375.1 Conus canariensis | reverse complement strand
CTCAGAGGCAGTGCACCCAGGCCGCTCATTCTGACACCCCCGTCCACAGCCACAGTCCGGTCGGCCCCGCCGCAGCCCCGGCACCGGCAATCCACAGGGAGCAGTCAATGTCAAGCCGTCAAGAGGCAATCCACCGGAGGAGACACTGCACTGCTGCCGAGTCACTTCGGTGGTGTTCAGTGGCGCCTGTTCTGATCTAACATACGCAGGACACCACCTACTAAGCCCCCTACAGACGACAATAATTGCTTAGTCGCGGAGCCGGCGTGAGTGAGCTCTCCCTCCGGAGGGCGCCACCACGTCCGTCCAACGACAGCCCCCATGGACTCGCCGATACCGGTGACCCAGACGGAACCAAACCAAGACCACAGACGTGGAGAGGACATCGAAATTGAGGTCACCATGAGAGCAGGGCATGAAGGGCCACAGAATTTGAGACTTTTTTTTTAATGCTGATCGATGAGAATGAGGATGATTAAGATGATGCTACGGATTTCCATTTCGGTCTGAGACTACATGACAGGGCTGTACTCTACGCTTCCTTCCATAATATATCCTGGCGTCAACCAGGCCCGAGAGATACAGACACCTGCAGTGTTGGTCAAGAAATTTGAGCAACACTCTCATTAAGTGGATGAAACTCGACTGTGTGGTCCCAGTCTTCCCAACTGAGTCCGCAGCAAACTCAACTCTGGGTAGGAGCCGGTCGGGGCAGAACAACCCATATGACTCTGATGGGATTCGAACCTACGACCTCCCAGCCGGGAGTCCGCGACGCTAACCACTTCGCCACGGCGGCTGGTGACAATGATATTGTTGTTGTTGTCTTTTATTTAGTTGTATGTCAGCAACATACATACATACATACATACATACGTACATACATACATACATACATACATACATACATACATACATACAGGCAGACAGACAGACAGAACGACAGACAGAGAGACAGACCAACAGACCAATAAACAAATTTACAGAGGCGAGTGAAAGAAAAAAACCCAAACAACTCTACCTGGTGGCAACCAAAAAAAAAAAAAGTCAGCCAATAGAGTGGTTGATGGGAATGGACCAACGTGTGGGATCAGCCCATTACGCCCACCGTGTGGTCCCCAGTACCCCCCCCCCCACCTCCCTTCCTCCTCCCACTATCCCCCCTGCCCCGCCCCCTCCTCTGTCTCCATCAATTTCTCCTCCTGCTCGGACCCCTCCCTCCCCATCGATGTCACCGCCCCGAAGAGACAAATCGCGCCTCCTGGTGGACCATCGTCCCCTCGAAGAAGTCTCTCTCCAGGGGAGATAAATGGACTTGCCGGCGACACTGTCTGGTCAGCGCATTAGTTTGGGCGATTATTTCCCTTAGCGCTTCGGCCGCGGGGGGCTGAGAAGTCCTGGGTTTGGGGGATCAGCGGGAGGGGAGGGAGGGAGGGGCTGTAGACTCAGGGGAAGAGAGAATCACTGTTGCTTTGTATAGTGGTCTGTCTGTCGGTGTGTCTGTCTGTCTGTCTGTCGGTGTGTCTGTCAGTTTGTCAGTCTTTCAGAGCGGCATTGCAGTTAAGTCATTCAAAAGTGGCAGAGAGAGAGAGAGAGAGAGAGAGAGAGAGAGAGAGAGAGAGAGAGAGAGAGAGAGAGAGAGAGAGAATAAAAAAGGGGAGTGGTACTCGTGCCCGATAGATTAGAAATGGCGAGCTTGAAAAATGGCAGGCCGGTAACGACTTCCGGCGTTGGTCAGCAACTAATCATTGATCTCGCCCCCCCCCCCCCCCCCCCCGCCTCTCCCTTCCTCATCACTATCTGTCTGTCCCACTGTCCCCCCCTCCTCCTCACCCCTCCCCCACTGTCCCCCCTCCTCCCCCATCCCCCACCGTTTTCTGTGAACCATACTTTGAATACATCGTCTAAACATATAGCCTACTCCGTTAAAATCGCTCATCCCCACTTCCACTCTGTCTACCATCCCTTTTCTCCTCCCCCTACCTACCATTCTCTCTTCCCCACCCTCCTCTGACCTCTCTCTCTCTCTGTAGTTTTGTTTGTTTGTTTGTTTGTAAGTTTCCTTCTGTTTCACCATCCCCCATCTCATTAGTACTTTTATAAATAGTTTGCTTATCATTGTAGAATTAGATTACAATGTTGCTATGTTGAATTGTCAGTATGAATGATATGTGTTGAAATAATGTATGCATGACAAGGACAGATTGTAAGACGAGGCTTAGGCCTAAAATCTTCATCCTTGCGTATCAAAGATCAATCAATCAATCAATCAATCAATCACTCACTCACTCACTCACTCACTCACTCACTAACTCACTCAATCACTCAATCAATTTCCCTCAAACTCGAGAGCACCTGATCACGCGCACACGATCAATTCTGTGCTTTGTAAGCACGCACGCATGTGTGTGTGTGTGTGTGTGTGTGTGTGTGTGTGTGTGTGTGTGTGTGTGTGTGTGTGTGTGTGTTTGCGTGCGTGCGTGCGTGCGTGCGTGTATGTGTACACGCGTGGTTCTCGTCTTCTCCACTCCCCCTAGTCTTGTGACTTCTGCTGTTCCCCCCTTGCCCCCCCCCTCTCTCTCTAAATTTCTTCATCCAAAATGCATGCTCTCTCTGTTTCTGACTCTGTCTGTCTGTCTGTGTCTGTGTCTGTCTGTCTGTCTGTCTGTCTGTCTGTCTGTCTGTCTCTCTCTCTCTCTCTCTCTCTCTCTCTCTGTCTCTCTCTCTCTGTGTCTCTCTCTCTCTCAGATACGCAGTCCATGATCTATCAGTCAGGAATGACCCAAGTGGGGAATGGCGGTGTTCGATCTCCTCACATCAGTTCTGAACGATGATGTGCACCAGTGGTCCATGTCCACAGACAAACCGACATGGCCCCCACACTGTACCAGGTCTCCCAGAGCGATGGACTCGATGCCTCGTGAGTCGTGTCAACCATAGGGTGGAAAAAGGCCAATCAGATCTTGTTACAAACGGGTTGTGCGAGTGACCTTCAACTGACCACCCTTTTGAAACAGTTGGAGGCAGTTTTGTTGCCTTTATTACCAATGCAGCATAGTCATTATCATCGTTATTATTACTTTTATGATAGTACTTATGTAGCACCTATCCACGGTTAAAGCCCAAGCTCTATGCGCTTTACAATCTACGCTCTCATTCACACAACAACAGGCTACCTACCCGGGTAGAGCAGACCGAAGAGCTGCCAGCTAGGCGCTACATTCTGCCGTTTCCCGTGTCATACAGTCGAATATCAATCACTCGGTTTTTCTTTTCGTTCTTTCATTCTTTCAGTGCATACAGAGTGTATACTTGTCATCTATACCAACGGCCCAAACTGGTCTTCTCTTTCGAAACTTGGGGACGGGATTTCACGTGTGTGCAAGATGCTATACATGCATTTACACACGGGATCTCGGTTTATAGTCTCACTCGAAAGGCTTTTGGGGAAGTGGAGTCAACGAATATTAACTCCGATGGGAAAATCCCCCTCTACTTAAACGGCCTGGCGGAGATTTGAACCCCAAATCCCAGGATCGCCAGAACCACGAGTCTGGCACTCTACCAACTGAGCCATTTCGCTCCCCCCCTCCCCCACCCCCCCCCCCCCCCCCCCCCGTCCCTAGAATTGCAAACGGACAAACTCCAGTTTCCAAGCGGTAAACATCCGTTACCTCTGGTCTCAAACCAGTGACAGCGTGTAAATGGCTGTCAACATAGATGGCCCCAAGCGACAGAAAAAAAACCCCACGATGTTTGTCAAACTTAGATACCTTCACATAACACACACACACACACACACACACACACACACACACACACACACCACACACACACACACACACACACACACCGCGCGCGCGCGCGCGCGCGCGCGCTCGCACACACACTACCCTCAATACCTACCCCCTCCTTCTCTCCCTTCCTCTCCTAACTCCCCCCCCCCCCCTTCCCAAGATCGATCCCCTTCTGAAAGCCAGCATCTCATCTTACCCCCCCCCCCCTGCCCCTGTCCCATCCCTTCCCTCCCCCCCCTCCCTTACCCTCATCCTGATCCTCCTATTCCCCCCGTCTTCTTCTTTCTGCTGTCCCCTCCCATATGTCAGGCAACGGCGCTGTGTGGTAATTTAGCTGGGCAGTTAATCAGCAGAACCAATGAGGAACCCAACTCCCCTCCGTCCCTCCTTCCCCTCCCCACACACACCAACTTCCACCTTCCAGCTGTTTGTAGGTTGACGTGGGAAGGGAGAGGGGGGGGGGGAGGAAAGACGGGGCAGGGGAAAGGGAGAATGGAATAGGCGATGGTCGGGGTGGGGGTGGGGGGGTGGGGAGGGAGGGAGAGGGCATGGGAATGGGAGTGTGATGAATGGGGGTGGAAAGAGTTGGTGGGAAGGTATGTCGGTGTATACTGGAACACCTACCCACCAATGTTTCTCTACCCTTGGGGGGGAGTAAACCCTGAAGAAGAAGAAGAAGTAGGAGGAGGAGGAGAAGGACGAGGAGGAGCAGAAGAAGAAGAAGAAGAAGAAGAAGAAGAAGAAAAGAAAAAGGAGAAGAAGAAGAAGAAGAAGAAGAAGAAGAAGAAGAAGAAGAAGAAGAAGAAGAAGAAGTTAATGATGATGAGATGATGGAGAAGGAAGAGGAGGACGAGGAGGACAAGAAGAAAGAAAGAGGAAGAGGTGGATGAGGAAGAGAAAGGAAAGAGAGGAGGAGAAAAATAAGAGGAAAGGAAGAAAAAGAGAATAAAAAAAAAGGCGGGTGAGAAGGGGGGGGGGGGGGTAGAAGGAGGAAGATGAGGAAGAATAAAACGAACGAGCGGATGAGGAGGCAGCAGAGGGATACAGCTCTTGGAAAGGGTGAGGAGGCAGCAGAGGGGTACAGCTCTTGGAAAGGGTGAGGAGGCAGCAGAGGGGTACAGCTCTTGGAAAGGGTGAGGAGGCAGCAGAGGGGTACAGCTCTTGGAAAGGGTGAAGAGGCAGCAGAGGGGTACAGCTCTTGGAAAGGGTGAGGAGGCAGCAGAGGGGTACAGCTCTTGGAAAGGGTGAAGAGGCAGCAGAGGGGTACAGCTCTTGGAAAGGAATGGAGGAGGCAGCAGAGGGGTACAGCTCTTGGAAAGGGTGAGGAGGCAGCAGAGGGGTACAGCTCTTGGAAAGGGTGAGGAGGCAGCAGAGGGGTACAGCTCTTGGAAAGGAATGGAGGAGGCAGCAGAGGGGTACAGCTCTTGGAAAGGGTGAGGAGGCAGCAGAGGGGTACAGCTCTTGGAAAGGAATGGAGGAGGCAGCAGAGGGGTACAGCTCTTGGAAAGGGTGAGGAGGCAGCAGAGGGGTACAGCTCTTGGAAAGGGTGAGGAGGCAGCAGAGGAATACAGCTCTTGGAAAGGAACGGAGGAGGCGGAGACAGCGATAGAGGACAAGCAGGAGGAAGAGAACGAGAGGGAAGAAAAGGAACAGGACGAGAAGGACGCCGAGGAAGGGACTGACACTGAGAGAGAACGGAAAGAAAAATGGAAAGGAGGAATAAAATGAGAACGAAGGAGAAGGAGAGGACGAGCGGAAGTAGGGGACGATGAAAAGAAGATGACGCACAAGAGACAGGGAGGGAGGAGATAAAGGGGGGGGGGGGGGGGGGGGAGCACAAACTGGAAAAGGAGGAGGAGGAGGAAGTTGTGTGGAAGAACAAAACTTTAGAGAAGGGATTTAGGAAGGCGGAAGGGCGACAGGAGGGGGGGGGGGAGGGGGGGAAGGTGGATTCAGTTTGATGATTTGTTTGGAATGTGAAATTGTTCTTCCTGTCTTTTTATCCTCATTACTTCTCAATGAGTCAAACCATATGACGTACAGATTGTCAGTGACGCGCTCAATGAGTCAAACGTTATGACGTAGAGATGATCAGTGACGTGCACCGCACACGCGTGTGTGCGTAATTCATGTGAATAACTGGACATGTGTTTTTTTCGAGCCTGTCATCGATCATTTTGATATTGAAATTGATGCAAAATTCAACAGTAAAGAATGGAAATTATCATCCAGTATAATCCAGTGTTAACATACACACACACGCACTCACGCAAGCACGCGCGCGTGCGCGCGCACACACACACACACACACACACACACACACACACACACACACACACACACACACACACACACTCACACACACACACACACTCACACACACACACACACACACACACACACACACACACACACACACACACACACACACACAAAACACACAACTGCTTGCTTCAATCAGGATTTGATCGTTCCTCTCGCGTGCCCTCTAAATGACATTACTAACACTCTGCTATGACCATTCCCCTTCTCATAACTACACTAAGGCTCTATCCGCAACAGCCTCAGTATTGGTAATCCGCTTCGAGCTAAAACAGACACAGTCCACTAGTATTCAAGTTGAAATCAGACAAACAAACAAACAGTTGAACATCGTTCGGTAGCTAAGAACTTCGCATGCACACACAAGGTCATGGAAACGAAGACACATTTTGCGTCATTTGTTGAGAATTGTCGAGGGTAACACGATGACAGCACTGGACATCCCGATTTGTTTGACACAGCACTGAAAGCAGCTCTCTACACTTTACAAATGGAGCACCATGTCAAAAGACGAACTGCCTCATACTCCCGCTGCTTGCCTGTGGCATATGTGTCTTTGCGTATGTGCGCGTGGTCTTTAGCTATGATATGGGAAATGTTTTCTTTTGTACCTCCCTTATACGGAACAGGAGCTTCTTTCTTCAAGGACTGCCTGAAAGTATCACCGGCGGCCTGTGGCATCCCGCTTCAGGGCTGGGAAACACTTGCCACAGACCGCAGTGCCTGGCGACTTGCTGTCCACAAAGGAGTAAATAGCTTCGAAGAGAAGCGTTTGCAGGAATTGGACCAGAAGCGCCAAGCCCGCAAAGAGAAGAGACCTGACCCAGTGACAGCTGTCGCATGCCTAGAGTGTGGACGTATTTGTGTGTCCAGGTTTGGCTTGCGCTCACACATGCGGAGTCACTGACGTCTTCGTCGACCACGACGGACATCCATGATGTGTCTTTGCGCATGCGCGCGTGGTCTTTAGCTATAATATGGGAAATGTTTTCTTTTGTACTCCCTTATACGGAGCAAGAGCTTCTTTCTGTTGTGGGCGGGGGAGTATCGAGCAGGGGGAATGTTGGACTGGGGAGAGTGTTAAACTGGGGGGAGTATTGAGCATCGACAAGTACGGAGAATATTGAGCAGAGGGAGTATTGAGCGGGGGTAGGGGTGGGGTGGGGGGATTGGGGGTGAGGGGAGGGGGGTTGCCGGGAGGGGAGGGAGGGGGGGGGGGTATCGATGCACTCGTAATGCAGCATATACTCTGTCAAACCTGTGAGAGAAGTGTGCTGAAATTTCGATAATACGAAACAGACAGAGAGAGAGAGAGAGAGAGAGAGAGAGAGAGAGAGAGAGAGAGAAGAGAGAGAGAGAGAGAGAGAGAGAGAGAGAGAGG
>CM065733.1:48292492-48294992 GCA_033310375.1 Conus canariensis | reverse complement strand
TTTTGTGCTCATGCGCACAGTGTGATTTGTTCAAGTAAGGAGATGACGAGACAACAGGCAAAATGAGAGAAAGAAGGAAAGACTGGACAACAGGGGAAAAAAAAAGAAAAGGAAAGAGAAAAACAAGGGCACCCTCCCATCCCCCATACCCCAGTGAAACAAATACATGTAGGAAAACGGGTGAAAAGGTCTAGAAAGAAAAGAAAGAGGTAAAGTGATAAAGAAAGAAGGAAAGAAAGAAAAAAACGGAAAGAAAACAAAGATCGACAAAAGGAAAAAAAAAAAGAGGAAAGAAGAAAATCCATAGAGAAAGAAGAAGGCATGAAAGACAACAGGAATTAAAGAAAAAAGAAGGAAAGGTGAAAAAAGAAACTCAGAAACAAAAGAGAAACAAACAGAAAGATAGAAAGAAGAAAGAAAGTAAAAAAAAAAAAGGTAGACAGACAGATAGACAGACACAGAGAGACACAGACAGACAGACAGACAGGAAAAAGAAAGAAAGAGGTCAGGAAAGAAAGGAAAAATAAAAGAAATACAGAAAGTGTTATAGAATGGAAGATAGAGATAAAGATGTAAAAACAGGAAAAAGCTCTCTTCCCTCCTCTCTCTCTCTCTCTCTCTCTCTCTCTCTCTCTCTCTCTCTCCTCCCTCTCTCTCTCTCTCTCTTGTCAACGCAGACATCATGAGAGAGAGAGAGGAGAGAGAGAGAGAGAGAGAGAGAGAGAGAGAGAGAGAGGAGAGAGAACATGTGTCATGAAAGACGGAAGACAGAAGGTAGGCGGTACAGAGGGAAGAAAAGAACTAAAAGGAATAAAAAAAAAAAGAAAAAAAAAGACGATAAATATCCACAATGTTGTTGGAAATAACAACTATAAACATATGACAACAAACAACAGGCTATCGCTTAGAATTCAGCCATGGATTCCACCGTCTTTTCTGTCACACGTCTTCACTTCTTCTGCCGTGACGTCAGTCGTCTTTTCTGGCATCATATCAATCACTTCTTCTGCCGTGACGTCAGTCGTCTTTTCTGTCATCACATCAATCACTTCTTCTGCCGCGACGTCAGTCGTCTTTTCTGGCATCATATCAATCACTTCTTCTGCCGTGACGTCAGTCGTCTTTTCTGTCATCACATCAATCACTTCTGCCGTGACATCAGTCGTCTTTTCTGGCATCACATCAATTTTTTCTTCTGCTGTGACGTCAGTCATCTTTTCTGTCATCACGTCAATCATTTCTTCTGCCGTGACGTCAGTCGTCTTTTCTGGCATCATATCAATCACTTCCTCTGCCGTGACGTCAGTCGTCTTTTCTGTCATCACATCAATCATTTCTTCTGCCGCGACGTCAGTCGTCTTTTCTGGCATCATATCAATCACTTCTTCTGCCGTGACGTCAGTCGTCTTTTCTGTCATCACATCAATCACTTCTGCCGTGACATCAGTCGTCTTTTCGGGCATCACATCAATCATTTCTTCTGCCGTGACGTCAGTCGTCTTTTCTGTCATCACATCAATCATTTCTTCTGCCGTGACATCAGTCGTCTTTTTTTTTTTTCTTTCTTTTTTTTTTTGCTGTCCCAACCTCTGTGCCACCTCAGAGGCAGTGCAACCACGCCGCTCATTCCGACACCCTGTCCACAGCCACAGCCCGGTCGGCTCAGCCGCAGCCCCGGCACCGGCAATCCACAGGGAGCAGTCAATGTCTAGCCGTCAAGAGGCAACCCACCGGAGGAAACACTGCACTGCCGCCGAGTCACTTCGGTGGTGTTCAGTGGCGCCTGTTCTGATCTAACATACGCAGGACACCACCTACTAAGCCCCCTACTGACGACAATAATTGCTTAGTCGCGGATCCGGCGTGAGTGAGCTTTCCCTCCGGAGGGCGCCACCACGTCCGTCCAACGACAGCCCCCATGGACTCGCCGATACCGGTGACCCCGACGGAATCAAACCAAGACCACAGACGTAGAGAGGACATCGAAATTGAGGTCACCATGAGAGCAGAGCATGAACGGCCACAGAATTTGAGACTTTTTTTTTTTTTAATGCTGATTGATGAGAATGAGGATGATTAAGATGATGCTACGGATTTCTATTTTGGTCTGAGACTACATGACAGGGCTGTACTCTACGCTTCCTTTCATAATATATCCCGGCGTCAACCAGGCCCGAGAGATACAGGCACCTCCAGTGTTGGTCATGAAATTTGTGCAACACTCTCAGAAACGCGTCCATTAAGTGGATGAAACTCGACTGTGTGGTCCCAGTCTTCCCAACTGAGTCCGCAGCAAACTCAACTCTGGGTAGGAGCCGGTCGGGGCAGAAAAACCCACATGACTCTGATGGGATTCGAACCCACGACCTCCCAGCCGGGAGTTCGCGACGCTAACCACTTCGCCACGGCGGCTGGTTCAGTCGTCTTTTCTGTGATCACGTCGTCTTTTCTGTCATCACGTCAATCACTTCTGTCGTGACGTCAGTCGTCTTTTCTGTCA
>CM065733.1:48279992-48289992 GCA_033310375.1 Conus canariensis | reverse complement strand
AATCAACTGAACTGTTTAAAAAGAGAAGCTGACCGTTTGGGTTTAACTGTTAACCTTGAAAAGACAAACGTAATGATTTTTAGGAAGGGGGGACATTTAGCCTGTATGGAAAAGTGGTACTATGGGAATGAAGTGGTTAAAGTAACGAATTCTTATAAATACTTGGGCATGCTCTTTACGACAAAATTAAGCGTAAGTTCTGCTCTGTCGGAACCCTGTCGAAAAGGGAAAAAAGGAGTTATAGAAATCATAAAGTCTCTGAAAAAACTGAGATCAATAGATGCACGTTTGTTCTGGAAACTCTTTGATTCGCAAATTGAACCTATCTTAACATATGCAGCGGAAGTC
Organism: Conus canariensis; assembly: GCA_033310375.1. Classification (NCBI taxonomy): domain Eukaryota; kingdom Metazoa; phylum Mollusca; class Gastropoda; order Neogastropoda; family Conidae; genus Conus; species Conus canariensis. The sequence goes on along the minus strand of CM065733.1, from coordinate 48,289,644 downwards.
TGGGGTCTAGAAAATGATTGTAGACAAATCGAAACTGTACACACCTTTGCTATAAAAAGATTCCTAAATGTCCCCCTGCATGCCTCAAACAATCTGGTGTTTGGGGAAACCGGAAGATACCCACTGTAGAAAGAAACTCGTGGAGAGCGTGGCAGCAGAGAGTCCTCAGAAGAGAAGCCCCCTTCAAGCAAGTGTTTCGGCCCTTATCTCCTGACACTCTAGGGGGGTTGGGCCACACCCGGTTCATGACTCCGGATGTCCCTCTGCTGCCCCTTTTTTTTTTTTTTTTTTTCCCATCTTGGGACGAGCCATGGCTGGGATTCGAACCCATGACCCTCTGGACATGCTCATTTTCCACTTAATGACTCGCGCTTTAACCACTGAGCCACAGGGACACCTGATATTTGTAGGGAAATTAAGCCTTATGAAGTTCACTTTTGTTCCTCCTTGACCAGATCCAGCTTGAACACCTCTCTGCCGCTTCTGCCATTGCTTTCAGGCTCTGGTTTTTTCCTTCCCTGCAACTGAGAGCTGTTTCATGAGGCTGTATGCAGACGTTCCTACAAACCCCCTAGCTCCAATTTCTGCAGTGAGGACTTTGACCTGATAGCCTTCTCTCCTCAGGCTGTTTGCCAGATCAGCATACTTTTCAGTCTTGTAGATTTGAGCTGCCTCCATTCTGTTCTCATATGGCACCGTGAGCTCGACCATGATCAGCTGCTTGGTTGACTTAGAGTGGACTACTATGTCTGGTCTCATGCCACTCTTGCTGATGATCTCTGGGTGACTCTTCCATTCTGGGAGGTCTGCAGTGCACTCCCAGTCATCTGCCCCGTCCAGCAGACTCTGCCTGCATGTTTCGAGTGGCACTGTTGTTCTTGGCCATGATTTGCTGCCTCCTGCCGTGAAGAATGTTGCGTGTGCTTTTGGAGTCCTGATTTTCCCTTTTGTGGTGTTGGTACTAGCCCAGACTACTTGTACAATTTCTTTGAGCACTTGGTTGTGCCTCCATGTGTACCTTCCTTGAGCCAGGGCTACTTTACATGAGCTTAGGACATGCTCCACTGTTTGTTTTTCATGGCAGAGGGGGCATGCAGGATCGTCTGTTTTCCCCCACTTCACCAGGTTTGCATTTGAGGGCAGAAGGTCATATGCAGATCTGAGAATGAAGCTGATCCTGAGAGGGGCCATGTGCCAAATGTCATTCCAAGTGAGACTTCTTTGGAGTGCATTCTCCCACGTTGTCCATTGCCCTTGCTGGCTCTGCTGGACTGCTTTTTGGAGTCTTTTTTGGTCTTCTTCTTTTCTCATCTCCTGAATCATCATGTCTCTTTTGGCTTTTCCTTTGGCCTTTGACCACCATTCAGTTTTGGTCACCCCCAGTCCCTGTCTGTTGGTCTGTGTGTGTCCTGTTATTTCTCTGATCTTGAGACTTTCTTTTGCAGAATCCATCGCCTCTTGAACTTTCCATTTTCTGCCTGTCTTCAGCTGGGGCTTAATTGCTTCTATCACCTTGTCTCCTGAGTCCTCCAGCATGCTTTGAAGTCTGATCTTCCCTGCTTTGTATTCCTCCAGGATGGATTTCAGGGGTAGTTTCAGCTTTGCTTGGCGACAGTACAGCGCTATGTCAGTCAGACAGGGTGGGACACCAAGCCATTTCCTTGTGAACTTGTTGATTTTGGCTTCCATTGCCTCCACTATGCTGGTGCAGATGTCGTATATCATCAGAGGCCATAGCAGCTTTGGTATCAGCATGAACTGCAGACACCAGACCTTGTATTTGCCAGGGAGCCCACACTGGTCAATGGTCTCCAAGCCTTCCTCCGCCATCTGCTTGGTTTCTTTGGCTCTTTGTGTGTCTTTCAGCGTATCATCATACCATCTTCCAAGGCTCTTGACTGGTTCTTCTGTGACTGTTGGAATGGCCTGGTTGGCAACACTGAAGACCACAGATCCGGCCACTTTTCCTTTCCTCAGTGAGAGACTCCGTGATTTCTTTGGCTTGAACTTCATTCTGGATGAGGCAACTATGTCGTCCAGCCTCTCCAGCACATGACGTGTCTCGTCTTCTCTGGATGAAATCACTGTAGTGTCATCCATGAAGGCCTTGAGAGGAGGCATCTTGTATCCATCGCCAAGGTCTGTTTGTCTCGCGTTGTTTGTTGCTGCTTTCAAGATGAGTTCCATTGCCAGCACGAACAGTATTGGGGAAATTGCACAGCCCATTGCAATACCCACTTCCAAGTTGATCCAGTCTGTTGTGTACTCCTTGGTAGAGAACCGCATTGAGAAGCCATTGAAGTACTTCTTGAGCATGTCGCGGATGTTCTTTGGCACATGGTACATCTCAAGAGCCAACTGTATCATCTCATGGGGCACATATCCATATGCGTTTGCCAGATCAAGCCACACTACGTCCAGGTCTCTCTTTTCTGTTTTTGCTTTTTGGATTGCGTCCCAGATCATTGTGGCGTGTTCTACACAGCCCGCCACGCCTGGGATGCCACCTTTCTGGACTGACACATCCAAGTACTTGTTTTCCATCAGGTACTTGGTCAGCCTTGCTGCCATGACAGAGAAGAAGATTTTCCCTTCGACGTTCAGTAGTGATATTGGCCTGAACTGGCTAATGTCACTTGAGTTTTGCTCTTTGGGGATGTACACACCATCTGCCGTCATCCACTGGCCGCTGATCTTCTGGTTTCTCCAAGCCGATCGCAGCAGCCTGTGGAGCCACTCCAGCACCTTGGGACATTTCTTGTAAAGCTGGTAAGGTATTCCGTTTGGCCCTGGTGATGATTTGGCTCTGGCTTTGTCGACCACCTTCTTGATTTCCGCCAACGTTGGAGGCTTGCCATTGAACTGTTCCTCAGGGTTGGTTGGCCACACCAGACCTTGAATGTCGAGTGGTGCTTTGCTCTGTGGGTCAGAGTATGTTTTCCTCAGATGCTGCTCAAGAACTCCTTTGTCCACACTTAGGGTCCCAGATTTTGGCTGCTCAAACAGTGTTCTGGCAAACTGGAAGGGGTCTCTGAAGAAGCGCTCTTGTGTCTTCTTCTTTTTGCTCTTCCTCTTCCTCGCAGATTCCGCTTTGCTGAGGGCACTGTGTTTTTCTTTCAGGTCTTTCCACAGTTTTTCCAAGCCTTGTTTTTCAGCTGGCAGTGCGGTCTTCATTTGCATCTTGAGGTTTTTCTTTTGGACCCTGATCTTGTCCATCTTTTCTTGGCGTCTGGATTTCTTTGGAGGTGTTTTCTCTTTGGGTAGTTTTGCTCCATAGGCGTCTCTACATGTGGCATACACAATGTCCCCATATGTGGCTAGTTTGTGTTCCAGGGTGCTTTTCCCTATCAGTGCATCGAGTCTTTGGACGATTTTTGCATCCAGTTTCTCCCAATCTTCAGTTTCGTTTGCTCGTGGCAGGTTGAGTTTCAGGCGCCTGGCATCGAGGGCCTGTGCAAATTCCTCATCCGAACCAACAGCGTGGATGTCCTTGGCACTGTGGTTTAAATCCTGGCCTTGGTCTTCCGACGTCTTATCTGCTGATGCAGTGCGCTGCTGCTCATTCAGATGAGTCTTCACACATCCCATCTTTGTTCTGTGGATCTTCATGCCACGGGTGGTAGCGAAACGCTTTCCACAGACACATGGATATTCCATTTGGTCCATGTTCATAGTCCGTTTGGGATTTGCAGTCATGATTGGTTGAGCACCGATGGATTCATCATTCTCTCCCCCTTTCGGTGAATCCTGTATCTTAGGACATCAATAAAGTGTATTAAATACTGGTTAAAACTCGTGTCATTGCCCATGTCAAGAATATGTAGACAGGCTTATGAAATGCTGTTAAGGCAGCATGAATCTGGTCACTTTAATTGGGCATCAAAAGTACAAAAATTTTGACGGAAAATGGGTATGGCATAGTTTGGCTGAGTCAAGGTGTTGGGTGTGAATCTGCTTTTATTCTAGAGCTGAAAGATACGCTTATTTCCTGCTTTAAACAGAACTGGCATTCTGAGTTGGAGGATAATGATAAATATAGATGGTTTCATTCTTTCAAAAATGTCTTTGAGCCTGAAAAATATTTGTCATGTGTTACCGATAAGTGGCATAGAGACAGTTTCTCAAGATTTCGACTCCGAGTTTGTGGCCTTAAAAACTGTATTCAGTGGTTTCGAAATGACCAAACAGATATCAATTGCCCATCATGTGGAAATGGATTCGAAAATGAAACTCATGTTTTATTTTACTGTACCACTTATGATGATATCCGTAAAAAAATGTGCCATACTGGAATCCTTCCCCAACATTCCCGATCAGAACAAAGTTATAAAAATCCTTTCCAGTAGTAATGAAACTGTTATTAAATCTGTCGCTAAATTTTTAGCACAGGCAATGAAGATAAGAAAGAGTAAGTTAGAATTAATGTGCGATAACATCTAACTTTAAAAAAAAAAACTATTCAAGATGATCCTGTATCAATGTGTGTGTGTGTGTGTGTGTGTGTGTGTGTGTGTGTGTGTGTGTGTGTGTGTGTGTGTGTGTGTGTTTGTGTATGTGTGTGTGTGTGTGTTTGTGTGTGTGTATGTGTCGGTGCGGTTTATGGCGCGCGCGCATTGTGTGTGCGTGTATGTTTATGCATGTGTGAAATCAGTAAATAATATTGATATGTGCATACAATTGTTCATGTTCACCCCCTTGTCTTAAGGCTGTAATGCTATGACAATAAAACATTTGTCTTGTCAAACATTTGTCTTGGAGAGAGAGAGAGAGAGAGAGAGAGAGAGAGAGAGAGAGAGAGAGAGAGAGAGAGAGAGAGAACACACACACACACACACACACACACACACACACACACACACACACACACACACACACACATGTCTCATTTCCTCTGTTTTATGCCTGCGTTTCTTCGTTCTGTCTCTAGTTTCCCTGTTGTGTGTCTAATTTCCTCAGTCCTACGTCCTGTTTCATCGCTTTATAATCCATATCTCTAAAGCCCATTTTTTCTGCTCTGCTTCATATGCCTGTGTTCTATTATTCAATTATTGGTTTTACGCGCTGTTTCTTTACATTCTAACCCGAGTTCTTGTTCTACAATCCATTCTCTTGCTCTATAATCTATGTTCTGTTATACGACCCACTTGTGTGTTCTACGATCAATCCCTTCATTATATTACCCAATTCGTTGTTCTAAGACCCAGATTGTTAGCTCCACGATCCGTTTCTTTATTCTGTGAACTAGAACTCTCTTCAAGCCGGAAGTCCTGAGCGGTGCGAAGTGAAGCGGAAGAGGAAAGCAGACAGCAGCTGTCGGCAGAAACATGCGCAGAGGGCTATTGGAGATCCTTGCTCTTCAAACACAGGGTAAGGGAGGGAACTCTGTATGGCTCCGTCCGTCACTGTTACACCGTGTCACCAGATCTTTGATTCCTTGTTCACTGATCATGCTTCTTTCATCATTTCATCAGTGGAGGGACGGGGGGGGGGGGGGGGGGGGGGGGGGGGGGGGAGGTTGTCGCTGGGCAAACAATACCGTATTGATCATCTCAACATGCTGCAGCCTTCAAAAACGATTTACAGTTCACAGGACCACCAATCGCCGTGGCGAAGTGGTTAGTGTTGCGGACTCCTGGCTGGGAATTCGTAGTTTCGATTCCTATTTAAGCTTTTTTCTTTTTAATCAGAGACAATTCCCATGCTGACCCGGGAATTTTTGTGTTCGTTCAATCAATGTTTGCGCTACTCAGTAGACAATACGAACCGGTAATATCTGCCGGTACGTCTTGAAAAGACATTGAGGGTTCAGAGAGAGAGAGAGAGAGAGAGAGAGAGAGAGAGAGAGAGAGAGAGAGAGAGAAAGAGGAGAGAAGAGAGAGAGTCAACAACATCACCAATTTGCACACATGTTCTTAAAACAAAGAGCTTAATTAACACATTCCTCCTATTTCTTTCTCCATCTCAGCCTCCTACCCCCATCCCCACCCTACTCCATCCCCATCGTGTACCCAAATTCCTCACCCAGCAAGACAAACCTTTTACCCGTGTTTGCTCGAGGGTTTCAGTTTCAGTTTCATCAGGGTGTCACTGCGTGGAGACTGGTCCATACACGCCACACCACATCCCGCTAAGTTTCCAGACCACACTGCGCATGATTTAAAGCTGATGGATACGTGAATTAATGACAAAGATAAAAGAATTCAAGAATAAGGTCTCGTGGTTACGACTTAGCTGATGTCTGACCTACAACGCGCTGATCAGACCTTGGATACCTGCCTATAACATTGGTTGTGTCATAATTATCATTGTGTGTGTGTGTGGTGAGTGTACAAATGTGTGTGTATGGGTGTGTGGGCACGTGTCCAAGTGTGTGCCAGTGTGTGTGTTTGTGTGTGTGTGTGTGTGTGTGTGTGGTGCGTGCGTGCGTGCGTGCGTGCGTGCGTACGTGCGTGCGTGCGTGCGTGCGTGTGTGTGTGTGTGTGTGTGTGTGTGTGTGTGTGTGTGTGTGTGTGTGTGTGTGTGGCTCGAGGGGAAAACAAAAGAAAACAAAACAAGTCATAACAAAACAAAGCGGTTGACAACAATCGTACATAACCTCCTCCCTCCACCTACCAGTGGAACTCTAGATATTCTAGAGTTTGGAAACAAACAAAACAAAAAAAAAACCATTAAACAAAGAAACGTGGTAACAATAACACCCCATTCCTCCCCCCCCTCCCCTACCTCCCAGCGTTCACAACTTGAGAAAGGTCGACGGTAACAGACAAGACACGGACCTGGTGATCGCTGCGTTGACATCAGATGTCAAAATTCTCACTTCCCTGTCAGTTTTCTGCTGACAGAGATTTCAGGGGGGTGAGGATGAAATGTGAGAGGTGTAGTTATCACCTGTGGCTCGATTGGGTTCACACCGTTTTGCTAGACAGAGAGAGAGACGGGGAGACAGAGAGAGAGAGAGAGAGAGAGAGAGAGAGAGAGAGAATGTGGTGTGAGTGTGTGTGGTGTGTGTGTGTGTGTGTGTGTGTGTGTGTGATAGAAGAATGCATGACCATACACTCTAACCTCCATGCACATACATAATTGCAAACACACACACACACACACACACACACACACACACACACACACACACACACACATGGTAGGTAGGTACATGCACACATACATGTTAGGTAGGTACCCAAGGTCTGACCAGCGCGTTGGGCTAATACGCAGGTCAGACATCTGCTAAGCCATAGCAATGATGATCTCTTTAATTCTCTAATCGTAGTCATTAGCTCGTTGATCCATCAGCTGAAACTCGTGGGCATTGTCATCTCGGAACTTTAGAAATGTGGTGTAGCGCATATGGACTATCCTGCACGCAATGTCTGCTTGTCTGTCTGTCTGTCTGCCTGAGTGTGTGTGTGTGTGTGTGTGTGTGGTGTGTGTGTGTGTGTGTGTGTGTGTGTGTGTGTGTGTGCTCGAAGGAAAAACAAAAGAAAACAAAACAAGTCAAAACAAAACAAAGCTGTCAACAACAATCGTACGTAACCTCCTCCCTCGGCCTACCAGCGGAACTCTAGATATTGTAGCGTTCGGAAACAAACAAAAAATAAATAAAACAAAGAAACCTGATAACAATAACACCCCATTCCTCCCCCTCCTCCTCCCAGCGTTCACAACTTGAGAAAGGTCGACGGCAACAGACAAGACACGGACCACTCAATCGCTGTGTTGACATCAGATGTCAAAATTCCCGCTTCCCTGTCAGTTTTCTGCTGACAGAGATTTCAGGCGGGGAGGGGGGGGGGGGTGAGGATGAAATGTGAGAGGTGTAGTTATCACCTGTGGCTCGATTGGGTTCACACTTAAATAAATGTTAGCGAACCGCCCAGAGAAACGTGGACAAACGAGTCACAAGACAAAACACAACGCGTTTCGATCTCTTAGGTCTTCTTCAGGTGAGAAACAAAGGAATATTTTATATTCGTTTGTTTCTCACCTGAAGAAGACCTAAGAGGTCGAAACGCGTTGTGTTTTGTCTTTATATTCGTTTGTTTCTCACCTGAAGAAGACCCAAGAGGTCGAAACGCGTTGTGTTTTGTCTTGTGACTCGTTTGTCCACGTTTCTCTGGGCGGTTCGCTAACATTTATTTAAGATTTGTTTAGATTCCGCCTGCAGTCGTCTCACTTTGCAACTGGGTTCACACTGTTTTGCCAGAGAGAGAGAGAGAGAGAGAGAGAGAGAGAGAGAGAGAGAGAGAGAGGAGAGAGAGAGATGTGTGTGTGTGTGTGTGTGTGTGTGTGTGTGTGTGTGTGTGTGTGTGTGTGTGTGTGTGATAGAAGAATGCATGACCATACACTCTAGCCTCCATGCACATACATACTTGCAAACACACACACACACACACACACACACACACACACACACACACACACACACACACATGGGCCCATGTTAGGTAGGTACCCAAGGTCTGACCAGCGCGTTGGGCTTAATACGTAGGTCAGACATCTCCTAAGCCATAGCAATGATAATCTCTTCTTTAATTCTCTAATCGTAGCCATGAACTCGTTGATCCATCAGCTGAAACTCGTGCGCATTGTTATCTTATAACTTAGCAAATGTAGTGTAGCGCATATGGACTATCACGACCAATTCTGCTTGTTGTGTGTCTGTTGCTGAGTGTGTGTGTGTGTGTGTGTGCTCGCTGCGCGCGGGAGTGTGTGTGTGTGTGTGTGTGTGTGTGTGTGTGTGTGTCGTGTGGTTCGCCACTTGTGCAAATCAAAGCAGTGTGTCACAATGCGCGCGACCCTCCTCCTGTCGGTAGTCGGGTGTGTGTGATTGTGTGCGTTGGTGGAAGCACAAGCCTAACACAGCAACTGATATCCTCTTTCCTCTCCTCTCCTCTTCCTCCCGCGTTCCCCAACTAAAACTATCACGTGCCCCTGTACAAGACCCGACCCACTTCAATCCACGGTGTTTTGACCCCTAGAAGTAAAATTCCCGCTTCTCTGTCATATTTTGCTGTGGACCTGTTTCAGCTGTCGGTGCTGTCTGTCTGCTCGGGCATGGTGTGATGTTTCAATGTCTACTTCATGCTGTCAGCTATCCCCCTCCTGTCTCTCGACTTGGCTTTCCGTCTTGAATAATGTTTGCGAACCGCTCCAGATTACGTAGGACAAACACACAAGACAAAACACAACGCGTTCGATCACTCAGCAAACAAACATACACTCCACCACACCTAACACAACGCAAAACACCAAAGTCAAACTTACAACCACACACGATCCACACATCACTCACCTGAAGAAGACCAGTAAAGCAAAACATGCTCACACTATAAACGCATACGCATAACACACCACAAGCACACGCACAACAGCACACACACACACAACCATAAACACACCACACGCGCATTGGGCGCCTGTCCGGCGACCCAGCGACCACCACACTACATCGGCAAACGCCAAACAACACACAACTAATCTCCTACATCAATCACAACACACCAGTCGCACGCACGCAACGCGGCGGTGTCAACACACCAAAAACAGCAGACACACACAGACACACACACACCAAAACCATGACATGCTGGTTGTCGTGTGTTTGTGTGTTTGTGTGCTCTGTCTGTGTGTTCTTCTGTCTCCTCTCCCTCTC
>CM065733.1:48264992-48274992 GCA_033310375.1 Conus canariensis | reverse complement strand
TCGGAAACCCGCTTCCGACAAGACTCGATTGAATTAATGTGTGTATGTAGGAAGATCCTGATAGTATCATTAAGAAACAGCGGATCCTACGAAATAGCTATCCGCAAGTTTGTTTTTTTATCCCCCTCCCCCACCCCCCGGCGATTTTACTTTTTTAGTATGCAAGGCTGACTGTTTGCTCTTCAATAACTATTAGAGAAAGGAAAGATCGCAGAACACACCTTATTCTTTTTTTTTTTAATCTATTTATTTGTTGTTGTTTTTCGAGAATCGGATAATCTGCTTGCACATTTCATGTTCAGTATGCTGAGTCTATTCCCACTGGCTAATAATATTAACTCTAGAATGATATTTTCATAGCAGACGACACGTTTTAACTGCAGAGTAATATTCGTCTGCTAGGAAAATATCATTCTAGAGGTGACGTTACTAGCCAGTGGGAATAGACTCAGTCCCCTTACTAACGACATGACAATCATGGCTTAGTCGCGGAGCCAGCATGAGTGAGCGTTTTCCTCTAGAGGACGCCACCACATCCGTCTAAAGGTAGTCCCCATAAACTGTGCCGACACTGATGACCTTGACATTAAGTCACCGTGGCCAGGGGGTCAAACCTGAGGTCATCATAGGACCACGGTATGAATGGTGACATGTTTTTCTTATTGTTGATTGATACATTGATTAATTGATCATTTGTTCGTAACGATGATCCATGAGGTTGAGGAAGATGATGAAGATGATAATGTTGCTATGAAGCTTTCTTCTGGTGTGAGGTTATATGACAGGGCTCTAACACATGCCACTATCAACTATCAACCAGGCCTGAGAGTTACAGACACTTGCAGTGTTCATAAAAAAAAACCAAACAAACTGAGCGGCATTCTGAAAGAGACACATCCATTAACTGGATGAAACTCGACTGTGTTGTTTCAGGCTTTCAGATGGAGCCCGTATCACGCTCAACGCCGAATAGAAGCTAACATCAGCTTAAAAGAACGAATCAACCAAACAAAATAATGTAGAGAGAGAGAGAGAGAGAGAGAGAGAGAGAGAGAGAGAGAGAGAGAGAGAGAGAGAGAAGAGAGAGAGCTGAAATGTCGGCAAACGATTTCATTCTTCCGGTTCCCGATTTGATTGGTGGGTTGTTCTCTCTTTCACGCCCACCCTCACCTCTTCCCAGCCCCCCCCCCCCCCCTCCCCCGCCTCCACCCCCGCCTCTTCGCCACCTGCCTTCCTATATGCAGCTGTTTTGCTGTTGTGAACTTCGTACTTATTGTCTACCACTCTCTCCTCTCACGTCCTCCCCCCAAACACCGTCACCTGCCATTCTCCACTCTCCTTCTACCCCCCCCTTCTCCCCCTCCCCCCCCCCTACTCTCCTAACGGTTGTAAGCGTTTTGTATGAGAGCATGCAAGCTTTAAAAGGTAGAACTTACGGTTTGCACACCGAAAAAAAAGAAGTTATTTTCACGGCCGAAACATTAAGACATATACAAAACAGAGCGTAGGTTAATGATTATTTAATAAACTGTAAATATTAAACTGATGAAAGGATTTTCCGTAATAATAATGCCTAGTTCAAAGCTAGCAAAGAACCGCCATCAAAGTGAACCAAAAGAATGCGCCCAAACATCGCAGCCTATATGAGGATAGAGGGGTATTGATTGGTGCAGTTTTTTGTGTCTGATGTTTGTAACGTGTGAAGAAATTGATTTGTCTTTGTTGTGTTGTTGAATTACTTAAAAGGTTGCGTTACAGTCTGATTTGTATGTTTATTTGTATGTTGGTCTTTACTTAATAAACGCTGTAGCCTATTTGAGTTTTCATATTATTTTCACATGAAAGCAGACAGTTATCGCGATAACAGAGTTATTCCACACGAAAGCAGTCAATTATTATGTTAAGCATCTTTTTTCAGAATAATAATTCTTTTCAGGAGAAAATAGCTGTTTCAGCAATCAATCATCACTCCGCCCCCCCCCCCCCCCCCCCCCGGAAAAACAGAAAGAAAAAACCCAACCAACCAAAACTCACCCCAAAATTACATTTATCTCATACCTAGCTGTTATTTAAAAAAAAATTATATTCATTTCAAACTAACCGTTTTACTTGATAATCAATCATGTTCAGAGCCCCTAATTAACCTAAGCAACATAACAACATAAACTGAAATGGTGTGTTCACCTAAAATGGCTGTTAGAAACACCCGTTTTACTACTTTCATATGGAAACAGTAATGACGAACTTTTTGACAACGAACATGCACGCATTGTTGCTTCCGCCATTCAATCACGGGCTAGGACTCGTATACACGAGACTTGCCAAACAAAACTTTTGGTACCGAAATCACCACACTTAATTGTGTAGGCCCCGCTGGACCAGGCACTGCACCGTGACAGTTTCTTGTGACACAGGCCATGCCCGTAAGACCCCCGTAGTGATTAATCACCATTCCTACTTTCACCCTCCCCCCACGCACGATCTGATACTCCCCAAAGTCGGATTACCCGAGAAGGGTGCGATGAGATGATAAAAGTGTGTTTTCAATGCCCCCATCCCCGTGGAAAGATAGCCGTCTTTCCTCCAGGACACAGCGGAAAATCGGACACCATAGTGAGGTATGTGACCGATGGGAAACGGAATTTTTAGGGCAGGGCATTTGGGTAAGGATAAGGTCGAAGTGCCTGGAGAGACGATTTTTTGTTGGTCCCCAAAGAAGGTAATTCATGACCACAAACCTGCTAGGATAAAACAGAAGCGAAACAGTTGTCACTGTCTGTCTGTCTGCCTCTCTCTGTCGGTCGGTTGGTCTGTCTGTCTTTATGTCTGTCCGACTGAATCAACAATCAACAGACCAGCATCTATCTACCTTGCTAGTATTGTGCAGAACCCTGATGTGGTCTGAGTGAAATGCAGTCTGGTTAAAAATAAGAATCATTCATGCCATGCTGTTCTAACAAATTTCATGGACTACTGACATGCGAATATTTAATAGAAATGAATGTTTGTGGAGAAATATTTATTGACTTTGCAATGACTTTTGACACCATCGGACCACATGTTATTACGTAGAAAATTATTATTATATGGCATAATAGGAAATGCATTTCACTACATTTCACCATTCTTAAACGGTCGCCAACAGTGTGCGTGTCTTGATTCTACGACATTAAATATATCACCAGTCAGGTATGGTGTACCTCAGGGTTCAATGCTGAAGCCTCTCCGTTTTTAATCCATATAAACAATGTTCTTCTTCATACTGAAGAAGCCTGTGAACTTGGGGGGGGGGGGGGGTATTTAAGTTTTAGTTTTATGAAGGAGGTGTCATTGCGTGCGGACTAGTCCATAAACGCTACACTACATCCGCTAAGTTTCAAGATCACACTGCACATGATTTAAAGCTGATGGATAATTAATTAATAACTAAGATGAGAGAATTTAATGAGAGGATCTCGTGGCTACGACTTAGCAGATGTCTAACCTACGCATTAGCCCAACGCCCTGGTCAGACTTCGGGTACGTACCTAACACTGGCTGTGCCATTATTATCATTGTATGTGTGTGCGGTGAGTGTACACGTGCGTGCATATGTGTCTGCATGGATGTATGGGCACGGGCCCATGCGTGTGTGCGTGTGTATGTGTGTGCATGAATGTGCGAATGTGTGCATATGTATGAGTGAGTGTGCGTGTACACGCGCGCGCGTCGTGCGTGCGTGCGTGCGTGCATATCTGTGTGTGTGTGTGTGTGTGTGTGTGTGTGTGTGTGTGTATGTGTGTGTGTGTGTGTGTGTGTGTGTTTCAGGCTGTGTGTTTGTTTTCTCTTATGTTAATATTAATCATTACTGTTCTTATCATAAACAATGTCTGTAAGGTCAGGAAAGGATCAGATCAATAAGCATCATTCTGCTTGCCTCTCCTTTGGAGAATAAAGATCATTTGTTAATAGATCTCCCTGTCTTTATCACTAGCGACTCGCTCTTTGTCTCCATCTATCCCAGCACCCCCCCCCCTCCCCCCCTCTCGCCCCCTCTCTCCTTCTCTTTTCTAGGGCTCTCAATCTCTCTGTCTCTGTCTCTCTCTCACTCTCTCTTTCCATCTCCTCTCTCTCTCTTTTCAACCCCTCTGTCATTCTCTCGCTTCCCCCACCCCCCTTTCTCTGTCCCTCCCTCTCTCTCTTTCTCACACCATCTCTATCTACTTTCCTCTCTCTCTCTCTCTCTCTCTCTCTCTCTCTCTCTCTCTCTCTCTCCCTCCCTGTTTCTCTTTTCCTTTTTGTCTTTCCCCTCTCTCTTCCTCCCTCTCTCTTTCTCACTCTCTCTCTCTCTCTCTCTCGCTCTCTCTCTCTCTCTCTCTCTTTGCCTCTCTCTTTCTGTCTCTCTCCCTCTCTTTTCTCTGTCTGTCTCTTTCTGTCTGTCTGTCTCTGTCTGTCTGCCTGTCTGTCTGTCTGTCTGTCTGTCTGTCTGTCTGTCTCTCTCTCTCTCTCTTCGCATACTCATTTTTTTCTCTTTCTCCTTCTCTTCCTTTCTCCACCCCCCCCCCCCTCTCTCTCTCTTTCTTGTTTGTTTATCTCCTTCCCTCAGTTTTCATTCATACCTTCTGCCATGTGAGTGATAGGAGAGAGAGAGAGAGGAGAGAGAGAGAGAGAAGAGAGAGAGAGAGAGAGAGAGAGAGAGAGACAGACAGACAGACAGACAGACAGACAGAACAGAGAACAGAGACAAAGGCAGAGAGAGAGCCCAATACCCTCACGCTATGCTGCAATCTGAATGACAAAATTCGTCCCTCGGTGAACAAAGGAAACGTTTCGCTCATGCTTCAATTTCGGAACGAAAAAGGGGGGATGAGAGAGACAACAACGATGAAAAAAGTTGGACTTCACTCTCCGGAACCGGAAACCCAAGCCGGATGTCAAACGGCGTCATCACACTTCCGCGACAATGGCATGGGAACACGTGACAAGTTGCCGATCGGGGATGAGAGAGTTATCTCTCCTGACACGACAGACCGAGAGTTGATGGGCTGGTGGTGGGTGGGGGTGGGGGATAGGGGGAGATGGGTGAAGTGGTGGAGGTTGTGTTGTATGGGACTTCATTAGATTTAGAAGCATTAAAAAAAATGAAATGTGCTTTTTCTTAAAATAATAATTTTGAGCTATAAAGAACCATTACGTCCGCCATTTGTCATTTGGTTTGTCTGTTATCAAGATGATAAAGTGCTTTTCTAATTATATATGAAAAGAAAACAATCCTTACCTACGCCGCGCGTTGTTTGGCTTGTCAGTCATCAAGAGTATAAAGTGCTTTTCTCATGACAAAAAAGAAAAAAATGAAAAGAAACCTATCATTACCAGACTCATTTCTCATTCTGATTGTCTGTCATAAAGATTATTGAGTGCTTTTCTCAAGGAAACAATAATATTTTGAAATGAAAATGTTATTACCAGAACCATTTCTCATTCAATTGTCTGTCATGAAGATTATAGAGTGTTTTTTCTCATGGAAACAATGATTTTGAAATGAAAATATCATTACCAGAGCCATTTCTCATTTTCATTGTCTGTCATGAAGATTATAGAGTGCTTTTCTGATGGAAACAATAATTTTGAAATGAAAACATCATTACCAAAGCCATTTCTCATTTTTCTTGTCTGTCATCAAGATGATAGAGTGCTTCTCTCATGGAAACAATAATTTTGAAATGAAAATAATTACCTCAGCTTCTTATTTGATTTGTCTTTCATTAAGATTTTTCAAAATCAGAGTACCCAGTTGATTAAACGAAACCTACTGAATAGATGGAATCTGGCACACAGACAGAACCCATCAAATTTGAATGCGGTGCCATCCGAATTTTAGAACCCCCCCCCCCCCCCAAAAAAAAAAAAAAAAAAAAAAAAAAAAAAAACAACAACAACCGATCTTCTCCTCTGTTTGAATTTGACGGAGGTCTGCGCTATCCCCTTCTATATTTCACCGAGTTTGACGATATTCAGCCATCTGATGATAAGTCAGAAGAAAGAGACAACACGATGATGTGTCTCAGGAAGCCACGAATAGTGAAGCCAGGTGATTGTGGCGATTCTTTTCCACTTCTGGAGACTTCAGGATCTCTCCCCTGCGCGTGTGCCACCCCGTCACACGACCGAGCAGTAATGTCAGTGTAAATGAGCATCGGGGCATAATTACCTGTTATTATGAACAATACTTGTTTTCGCGAGTTACAGTTAGGGCTTCGTGGTGATTCGGTGATTTACACTTTTTTTATTTTATTTTTTTTTTTTAACGTAAAACCGTCCTTTTTCAGACTATTTGACGAATCATAATTTGAAAATCACTTAGTTCTTTATTTTATCATAAAGAACATTTTCAAGCTAATGTTGCTCGATTGTTTTTTGTTCCCTATTGTTACAAAATGTTGCAACCTAATTACCGTCAATCAAATTATAACATCGTTTTAGCACCA
Organism: Conus canariensis; assembly: GCA_033310375.1. Taxonomy (NCBI): domain Eukaryota; kingdom Metazoa; phylum Mollusca; class Gastropoda; order Neogastropoda; family Conidae; genus Conus; species Conus canariensis. The sequence continues at coordinate 48,268,525 of CM065733.1, read as the reverse complement.
TTATGAAATGAAAAATATAAACGTCAAGTGATACTGTGCGTTCTACCATTTTATTATTTCATACTGCACGGAATTCAAATGTTCTCTATCCTCTGACAGCTTGATTACAAACGTAATATGTCCAGAGGTTTGTATCAAAATTCTCGAAAACGTACAACATTGCAATTTTTGCCTCCGTTACTATTGTTTAAAGGTTCCAGCTTTTAGCTTTCACTGTTTCCTGCTTCACACTGTGTGATCGGTTAAAGAGAAACGTTTGTCGGAAAAGCAACAAGGCGTGTTACCGTATGTGGCAATAGAATAAACGAATTTGGTGGAGCTACACAAAGAAAACTTCGAACAAATTCAGGGAGACCCTAGACCTCAGAGTCAAAGAACAGATCAAGGATGCCCCATCAGATGGATCTACACCCGAATTATTATTGTGTCATCCTTGGGTGAAACTCCATCTTCCTACTACATTTCCTTAAAATCAATTTAGTAAGTACTGTATCATCTTGGTGTTGGAGAGAAAAATATTGCTTTTAAAGAGAAAATTGCAGATCTGCTGGGAAAATGCGGAAATCGGCGAGTCAGGCCACACGCGATTATACTTAGAAAGAATAAATTTTATTTAAGTGAAGCGCTCGAAGCAAACTTTCTGCATAGACGCTATTCAGAGAAAACTGTATATAGTAAAATCGCCAAATAATTCTGCAGAAGCGTAAAGCAACAGCAGGCTAATAAGTCCTTTACCATTGTATTAATGACTTGGAAACGAAGAAACATTAGTGGAGTAGAACGGTTATACAAACGGAAGTAAGAGCTAAAATGCAGAAAATATATTGTATATTATAAACTTCTTAATTGACAAAACTCTAGAAACATATTTCCAAAACAAAAACTATTAACATCGCGTGCTCGAGGTTTTTCACTGGAGCGAAACCGTTAGAAAAGATACAGCTAACGGTGTTTATGCAACCTTGACATCAAATAGAGACACACCACAGTCTATAATTCTGTGGTATTCTCACAACAAAGGGTTAAAAGCGGAATCCAACAGCACCCCAAAGCAGCCAGCGAAGGGTAGGAAGTAAAACAACAGAAAGTGCGATAAGGACAAAAGTTGCTGAAAAACTTCAATTATCATATAAACAGTATGAAATGTAGGGGGAAGTCTTTGAGCCTAAGCTCGAAGATTCTTTTAAGGATGCAAGGGGAGGTCAAAAGGTGTCAACAGTCAAAGAGGTCAGCCATTAGAATGAAAAACCAGGAAAACATATCATACTGTATTGCGTAATAATGTTTGCATATTAACATCCTTAGTCCCTGAGGGGACGACGGCCAGACAGACAAAAAGCATCTTCTTGCTCATCTGTTACCCGTGAGAATACAGATTAACAATCAATCAAACAATCAATCAATCAGTTTTCCCCGTCTGTCTCAGACTGTCTGTCTCTTTCTGTCTGTCTGTATGTATGTATGTATGTCTCTATGCCTCAGTCTATCTGCCTACCTGCCTGTCTGTATGTATGTATGTCTATCTGTCTGCCTGCCTGCCTGCCTGCCTGCCTGTCTGTCTGTCTGTCTGTCTGTCTCTCTTCTATATGCATCTCTCTCTTTTTTTTTTTGATCCATTTGTCGCTACTTCCAAATGCAGACTGGGAATTGAGGAGCAACTCAAGGTGGACAATATTGATTCGACATTTCACAATATTTTTGCTCACCTGTCAGGAAATTAATTAATTTTCCCCCTCTCTCTCTTTCACAACACGCATCTCTCATCCGCTCACGAATGTGTGTGTGTGTGTGTGTGTGTGTGTGTGTGTGTGTGTGTGTGTGTGTGCGCGCGTGCGTGCGTGCGTGCGTGCGTGCGTGCGTGCGTGCGTGCGCGCGTGTGTGTGTGTGTGCGCGCGCGCGTGCATGCATGAGTGCATGCGTGCGTGCGTGTGTTGTGTGTGTGTGTGTGTGTGTGTGTGTGTGAGAGAGAGAGAGAGAGAGAGAGAGAGAGAGAGAGAGAGAGACGCGCGCGCGCGCGCGCCACACACACACACACACACACACACACACAAGCCGGCATTGCCACGCACGTACAAAAATGATTTATAAACGAACACACACACACATCTGTAAAGAAGTAAACACACGCACAAACGTTCAAGCACACAATTACATATACACACATACAAAGGCATTCCACATCCATTTTGCTCCCAGTTTGAAAACTGATTTTTTTGTTTTTTGTTTTCATTGTCATGAATGTTGTTTGTCTTGCCTCTGAAGAAGACCAAAGAGGTCAAAACACGTCGTGTTTTGTCTTGCAATTTGTTTGTCTCTTTTGCTCGGCGGAACAGTCAATCTTCTTTTAAGCTGGTTTCAATTTTCACCTACAGTCACTTCACTTTGATAAGATTGCAGAATTTCAAAATTGAGAAAATAAGCTATATTTTTTTTAAATATCAGTTGAAACAAACTGGGTAAGACAATCTGTGTAAGACCAGATATACGGGCTCTGTGGGCTGGCTCCCCACCTTACTCTACCCCCTCTTCCCATTTGTCGCCAATACACAATCGAAAGATTCTCCTAGGATTCACAGAAAGGGGGAGAAACCTATGAATGCATCGGCTCCAACCCAGTCAGGACAGAAAATCCACGACAGACTAAGAGTAATGAACAAGTGGAATTCCCATTGTCTGAGGGGGGAAAAATTCTTCCCTGAGCGTAGCATGAGGATTCACAGGACCAAAAAGGTCAGTGTGAAACTTTCGAAGAATGAACAGCAGTACCCTGCGCCAGTATGTAAGACGTCGGGAAACCAAGGTTCGGAATCAATCTGCAGTGCCAACGACTTACACATGATTATTCAGGAGAGAGATTTGTACAGGCTGTCAATGCCAATCACCAAAAAATTTATCTTGCCATCCGCTAGTTCAGAAAAGAATGGGAGAAATTAGATGAGAAAAAAAACAATCGTTCACAACTGGATGCGGTAATAGGAAAGAACACATGGGAGTGCAAACTGTCTACATTCTAAGACTTTACATGTGGAACCTTTAGGAACACCTGTGGGCGACCTACGTTCACAGGAGAACCGTATCCTCACAGAAGTCCCAAATAGAGCTTTGCGTTTATTTTCGGCTTTTTTGTCGATTAACCACAAACACATGTTTTGTAATAAATGCTCTGAGTAGGAAATCCACCGCGAAGAAAGGATATTTAGAAAGAAAATAAGATTTTAAGAATTAAACACAGCAATGCACTCTCCCTTTACCAATAAATAAATGCATACCATAGAAACGTGCTTTTCGCGCGTTCAGTGAGAACTAGATCAGTGCCTCAGTCTGCACTGGTCAAGTCCATTATCGCAAGATAGGGGCTGCACCTTTGATGTTGCTGTTTTTCTGTGCCGCTGTTCACGGGTTGCCCGTGAAAGAGAACGGAAAGAAGACTATTGTACACTCAAACTGGCTTTCAGACTTATACGGTATAAGATGCTACATACTGGTAAGTACGGTAAACAGCGTCTTTCCGTGTGTGGGAATTTTGAAGAGAG
>CM065733.1:48252492-48257492 GCA_033310375.1 Conus canariensis | reverse complement strand
GTGAATTTTCTATAAATACATTGTCACCAGACATCACAGACAACAGACGTAGAATGACAAAATAGTATTCCCCAAACGTTGGTCAGCAGTGTAACTATTTTACCGCTTGCTTTACGTGTTTATTTGTCTTTGGCTTTATCTCCAGTCTGACGAATGTTTTGGTTTCCAAAAGAGAAACCAAACCAAACCAAACCAAACCAAACCAAACCAAACCAAACCAAACCAAACCAAACAAAACAAAACCAAACCAAGCCAAGCAAAATGAAATGAGAGAGAGAGACAATGACAATGACATGACATTTTATTCCAGTAGGGCCAAGCCCCCTTAGAAGGTGTGTGTGTAGACAGAAAAGCAACAAGAACATTAAGATTTTGGCAGAAAGAAAGAAAGCATGAAGACCGACTATACATTTCATTAGATGCACTCTTAATCATTATTATTATTATTATTATGAGAGAGAGAGAGAGAGAGAGAGAGAGAGAGAGAGAGAGAGAGAGAGAGAGAGAGAGAGAGAGAGAGAATAGAATGGGCTCGAAAACTAGGCGGAGGGAAAAAAAGATCGTATGCATCAGTGTGTGTGTGTGTGTGTGTGTGTGTGTGTGTGTGTGTGTGTGTGTGTGTGTGTGTGTGTGTGTGTGTGTACACGCATACGCGCGGGCCCGAGAGCGCACGCGCAGTTCCGCTCATTCTGAAACATTCTTTACCGAAGCGACTGTCTACGCCGGGTGCGTTGTGATCTAATGTTGTTGGGTTTTTTTTTTCAATTTCATTTTCTTTTAATTTGGAAGTACAGGGAATAGCTCTTAGTTATAGCACAGTCTAGTTGTTTTTTTTCCCCTGGTGGAATTGCTATTCACACGTCGCTGTGCGAAATGCACACCTAGGCTGTTCTGGGGAATGAACACCCTCCTCCTAATCCGTTCTCTTGAGGCAGTCTCAGACGCAAATCATGAATATTAATGAGATGACGCCGACCTTGCTTAGGGATGAGCCTGCTCTACGGAAAGAGCGACTTTCTACCAGGAGGCAAAACGGAAACATTTGATCTAAACACCTGAAGAGAGAGAGAGAGAGAGAGAGAGAGAGAGAGAGAGAGAGAGAGAGAGAGAGAGAGGAGAGAGAGCGAGAGAGAGAGAGAGAGAGAGAGAGAGAGAGAGAGAGAGAGAGAGAGGTAATCACTTTGGGCCAAGGTCCGTATCTGAAACGGTATACATACAAAAAAAACACATTAAGAGAGAGAGAGAGAGAGAGAGAGAGAGAGAGAGAGGAGAGAGAGAGAGAGAGAGGAGAGAGAGAGAGAGAGAGGATTTTCACCAATCTTTCCTTGTGGTGCTGCTCAGAAGTTAACATGTGGTCAGTCCAGCCTGACCAAGAGATAAAACCAGCGATGCATTTTCTTTTTCGTTTAAAAAAAAAATGTATACATATCTCTGTATCTCTGTCTCTGTCTGTCTGTCTGTCTGTCTGTCTGTCTGTCTGTCTGTCTCTCTTTCACTCACACTCTATCTATCTATCTTTCTATCTATGTTAGATCTGATTTCGTGTGCGCTGTTACAGGTTACGAAACTGTTCGGAATATAAACGACATTAAGGTCAATCAGTCAGTCAGTCAATAAAACAACCAGCCAGTCTGTATCTCTCTCTCTCTCTCTCTCTCTCTCTCTTCTGACTGTGTGTCTCTTTGTCTGTCTGTCCGTCATTCTTGTTACAAAGCCTTATCAAATTTATCTTTAAAGAAAATTGGGAGACTAATATACGCACATTTACATAACTGCAACGAACTTGATAACTTCAGGACTACCTAAGTTTAACATAACCTAATACACTAACCGCTATCCCCTTCAATAATCCAGTCTGCAAACTCTCAGCACTAACTGCGCACAAATCTAATTCACATGGAAAAAATCGAGTTTGATCAGACCATACTCCATTGAACACTGCCAGAGTGACTCAGTAACAGTGCAGTGCCTTTTCTGGTTGGTTGACTCATGACGACATGATGGGGATGGCTCCTTCTGGACTGCTGAATCTGAGGTTAGGACATACTGCACCTGAATGCGGCTGTATGAGTGGGAGCCGGGAATTAATTTGTTGGGCTGTCACGGAGGACAACCACTGTCCTCCCCTTCCCTCCCTTAAAAAATCAATTTTGATGAATTCCTCGTGCATTTCTCTTGAGTTAGGATTTCTGTTAAGAAGTCTTCACGAAATTTGCACGGCAGCAGGTCATTTTAAGCTGAATGATGACCGTTTTCTTCAGTCGAACCACCCCATACTCCCAAAGGGCGTTCTTTCAAGAGCGGTTTCTGGATTGTTATTATGTTCCAGAACTTGGGAATGGGAAAAAGAATTATTGTTTCAGTGCCTTTATAAGGATAACATCACTCGAACAAAATGATGCACGAGCAGATGTCAGCTAAGTTCTCCGTGCCGTTTGTATAGTGCTTAAAAGTAGTTCATTCATACCAGCGTGAAAGTTTTATCCACACTTAGTGTCTTGAGTTTTCTTCCCACCTGCAAATCCACCTGCCCATTGAAAGGGGTTTGAGCTGTGCAGGTGTGAATAGTGCCAGGTAATAAACCCAGTTCTGAGAGGAAATGCCATGACAACTGCTGCTGCAAACTTTAGGGAGCTTAACTACTCTGCTACGAACTGATGAAAAAGAACCCTGATGGCTTTTGTCACATGGAAAAAATAAAGAACTATGTCTGTATATCACGTTTCATTAAATTTAGTTTATGAAGAGATTTGTTTTCAGTGTGCATTCATTCTTGTTCATAATATCGTAGTGAATAGATTCAAAATTAATAAATGGCCATAGAAAATGATTTTCGAAGAATGATATTGATTTTTTTTTTTTTTGGGGGGGGGGGGGGGGGGGGAAGGGGCATTTAATTACTGGACACATTATTTTGGACAGGGGGTGTCTTCCTTAATTAACCACGATTCTGGCAATGCGTGCCTGATTTGAAACCTGTCTGCTATGTTAGAAACAAGATTAGATTTATGAAAAGAGAATAAAAAAAACAAAAAAACAACAAGAAATGAAGAAGTATCCAAGCAAAGAAATCAGCATGCCAGCTAACAGCTGACAAAGGAATGTTCAATGTGGGAGATGTGAGATGGGGCACAAGACAGCCTAGAAAGCACGATCCCTCCTTTGATGAACAATCTCCCTCCTTTGAACTAAAACCCCTGCTACTCTGTTTTGGCCTTTCTGTCTGTCTGTATGTCTGTCTCTCCCTCCCCCCCTCTCTCTCTCTCTCTCTGTGCGCGCGCGTTTGTGATAGGCTGTAAGTAGTATTGACGCATTTACACAACTGCAACGAACTTGACAACTAAGGGTCACTGAATTTTAACATAACCTAATCCCAACCCTCTATCCCCCTTCTAGAAACCAGTCTGCAAACTTTCAGAGTGACTCAGGAACAGAGCACTGCCTTTTCTGGCGGGCTGGCTCACGACAAAATGATGGGAAGGCTCTCTGTGGACTGCTGAATCTGAGGTTAGGACACGCTGCACCGGAATGTGGCTGTGTGAGTAGGAACCAGGGAATAATGCTTGGGGGATACGTCAAGGAGGAGACACACACACACACACACACACACACACACACACACACACACACACACACACACACACACACACACACACACACAAGAACGAGACAGTCACCACTCCCCCCCACCTCACCTCCTCATCTCCCCCCCCCTCCCTTAAAAAAACGGTTTGTTGACTTCTTTGTGCTTTTCTCTTCAGTCAGAATTTCTGGCAACAAGTCTTCGAAATTTGTTGCCAGAAGCAAGCAATTTCAACCTGAGTGATGTCTTTTTCTTCATATGCACCACCCCATACCCCCAAAGGGCGTACTTTTTACAGTGTTATCTGACTGTTTCAGATGCACCACCCCATACCCCCAAAGGGCGTACTTTTTACAGTGTTATCTGACTATTTCAGATGCGCCACCCTATACCCCCAAAGGGCGTACTTTTTACAGTGTTATCTGACTTTTTTCAGATGCGCCACCCTATACCCCCAAAGGGCGTACCTTTTACAGTGTTATCTGACTTTTTTCAGATGCACCACCCCATACCACCAAAGGGCGTACTTTTTACAGTGTTATCTGACTATTTCAGATGCACCACCCCATACCCCCAAAGGGCGTAATTTTTACAGTCATCTGACTATTTCAGATGTACCACACCATACCCTCAAAGGGCATGCTTCTTAGAGCGTTATCTGAACTATTGTATGTATTCCAGAACATGGAAATGGGAAAAAGAATTATTGTTTCAGTGCCTTTATAAGGATAATAACACTCATGTACAAACATGCGTGAGCAGATGTCAGCTAAATTCTTCATGCAGTTTGTGTAGTGCTTAAAAGCAGTTCGTTCAAACCACCATCAAAACTGTATCCAAACATCGTCTGTTGAGCTTTCCTTGCAACTGCAAATCCACCTGCTCAATAGGACGGGTTTGAACTGCGTCTGTGTGAACAGTGTAAGCTAATAAATCCATTCATGAAAGGAAATGCCAGGATAACAACTGCTGCTGCAAAGCTTTAGCAAGCTTGACCACTCTGGCACAAACTGATAGAATAAAACCCTAAAAAAGAAAAAAGAAGAGCTTTACCTGTTCCTTATATCTTATTAAATTCAGATTAGCAAAAAATGAATTTGTCTGTTTATTGTGTATACATGAACATAGTTTATACACAGAATTGTGTTGAGTCTGCATTTATTCTTGTCCATGATATCACAGAGAATAGATGGAAGATTTCGAAATGGCCATAAAAATAATACATACTTTCGATTGACTCTCTCGTTGAGGGGATTTGATTACTGGACACACAGACTTCTCAGATTACTTTGGACAGCGGGTGTCTCATTAATCATGATTCTGGCGTGGCTTATCTGATTTGAAATCTTCTTGCTATGTAAGAAACCAGATTAGATGTATAGAAAAGAGAATCAAAACAAGTAAACAAAGAAACAGA
>CM065733.1:48243076-48247392 GCA_033310375.1 Conus canariensis | reverse complement strand
ATTTCTATTTAATCAGAATTCAATTCAGCAACAAGCTTTTGTCAAACTTTCCCCCAAAGCGTGCAACATCAACCTGAAAGATGATTTGATCTTCCGCTGCACCGCCCCACTCTCCAAAAGCATTTTCTAAACTGCACGACCAGTAGATATATTCTACGACACCTTCGGGATGAAAACCAATAAACTCCTATTCTTGAGCTTTTTATACCAGAACACATCACTCGTGCACATGTATGTCAGAGTGTGCGTGTGGCCTGCTGTGCACAGAAATTCAATGAAACATGAGGAGAGCTCACTTCATTTCTTCATGAAGTCTACACAACACTTAAAAGCAGTCTGTGTGTCCCAGTGTCAAATATTTCCAAACATCGCCTAGTGAGTTTTCTTCCCAGTTTCAGACTTCTCTGCTGAATGAACAGGTTCGAGCTGCCCAGGTGCAAACTGTGAGAAGAGCAAAATAGAATTAGCGCGCCGCCTAAAAGAACAACGAACTAACTGCAAAACAAACACACTTCGACTGAGTGGGTCTTTTCCAGGCAAGATAGATGACGTTAAAGACAATGAAAGCGTTAGAACATACAGACAGGCAATGATCTCGTCGATCTGGTGGGTGCAAAATTTGGTCTTGGATGAGCGACTAAAACTACGGAAGGGAACGGAAGTTGAAGGGGAGACAAAAATGAAAAATGATAGTGGTTGTATAATTGTATCATTATACTACTACTATAGATAATGATAGTACCTGTATTGATAATGATAACGATAATAGAAGAAGAAGAAGGAGAAGAAGAAGAAAACGAGGAAGGAGAAGAAGAAAGGCAAGGATAAGAGGATAGTTTCAATGATATGGTTATGGTAGCAATAATGATAATGATAATAATAATGATGATGATGATGATAATTATAATGATAATAATAATGATGATGATAATAATAATGATAATTATGATAATGACGATGATTCTCAGAGTCAAGAAATTTAATTCTGAGCAGAAATCCTCTGACAACGACAGGAGCTGAAGACAGAGCAAGCTACGATCACAGTCCCAAAGCACCTCCATTGGGATTTTGCCCGTCACAAAAAAATCCAGTGAATGTGAATCACTGAATGCAGGGTGTGGGTCGATTTTCTCCTTTACTCCACACTCTTCTTCAAAACACTGTTGCAGAATGATGGAGATTTTTCAGATGGCAAAAGAACACAGCTATCATACCCTTTTTTAGTCATTCTCTGATGACATTTAAAACTGGACATTTGTGTTTCTCAATTTAATTTTGACTCTGTGTGGTGTGTGTGTGTGTGTGTGTGTGTGTGTGTGTGTGTGTGTGTGTGTGTGTGTGCCCTTCCCGCCGACTTCCACTGCTTTTCATCGCTGCTGTATTACAGATCATCGACGTAAGCCAAGCAAGGATAGGGACACTATGCCAGGTCTGACAAATCGATCGTTTGAGTTACACAGGTCTAAAGATCTTCTGTCTATCTGTCTCTGGTTCTTCTTCTTCTTCTTCTTCTTCTTCTTCTTCTTCTTCTTCTTCTCTCTCTATCTCTCAAATTCTATCCCTCTGTTTAGAACAATCAGACAGCGATGCATGAGCATCATTCATCATGATACCACAGGGGAGGGCATGGAAATAACAACGTGTATCTCCCCCCCCCCCTCCCCAAACACACACATACCCACACTTCAACACTCGCGATGCTTGTCACATTCCCCTGAAGGTCATGTGACCTTGGAGAGATGGATTACTTCCAGTTCAGAGCATTGTGCTTGTAGGCTTCGACGTGCTGACACCCGCAACATGCACCGTATGCGCTGAACTGCGAAATGTTACGAGTTACAACTTTTAATAAAAGAGGCATTTTTGCCTGATGTGACTCACGTGTTCGACACATCACACACATCATGGAGAAGAAGCAAGAAACCAAGGGGCGGGTGGGACAATTCGGAAGGGAGACATGGAATGCAGATCTTGTTTTCGTGACAAAGATCAAACAAACACAGACAGCAACAAAGGTTTGTGAAAAAGACTGTGCTTAAAAAAGAAATGAAATGTTAGAAGAGGCTGGGAACAGTAAACAGTAAACGTTAGTGCATCATAAGAGCAAGAGTTACCCTACTGGTTTGTTATTTTAAAAAGACAGTTTTTGTTTTTTGCTTGGAATCTTTTTCTTAAATGTGGTAGAAAATCAAGTGGTAAGTGCAATAGGGTGGGTAGGTGGAGGGAGAGATTTTTTCACAATCAACTCTCAACAGTATCCTGGGATGAATAGGGCTTGTGTGTCGCTGGCGACATTGTTCTAACAGACGTCTTGCCCGAACATCCACAGGAGCTTGGCTCAGCTCCCTTTCCTTCTCTGGCAGACTATGGTTTCAAACTGATTAGTTCCGAATGAGGTGGCACATCAGATGTTTTTTTCGTTTTTCATCTGATGCGCCCGTTTCCGATTTTTCCCTCCATTAGGGTCTAATTTTCATGATTTTGACTAGTCAAGTTTGTGAACTGTGTCTGTAGCTTTTATAATGATCTGTCATTGCTGAGGCAAATCAGGCTGGGATATTTTAGCTTTTATAATGATCTGTCATTGCTGAGGCAAATCAGGCTGGGATATTTTAGCTTTATAATGATCTGTCATTGCTGAGGCAAATCAGGCTGGGAGATTTGCAGCTTTAGTGTGCCGTCTTTAATTTGATTCAGCCTAAAAAAAAGTCAATCATGGACTCTTTCATAAAAATATTCAGGAAAGTTATAATTATGTGTTACCTATCTTGGTTGTATAGCAAGAACTATGCGCATACATATCTACTTTGGCTGCAAATGCATTAAATGATCTCGTCTTGTTAGCATGCAGTTTCATATTCATCAAATCATTCGTCTGAAATATTGTGTACCATAAATTTTGCAGGAAGAATAATAAAAAAAATCTTTATTAGGAAATACTCATATTGTGATAATGGATACATTGCTGAAAATTCTACTGAAGTGTAACGGCCTTTACTGTTCAGTGATGACTGTGCAAGGGAATGGCTGAAAAGTTTTTACCGATACTTATCATTTAGCCTAAGTTTGTTTAACCAACGCTCGCAATTGCCAAGAAAAAGCTAGCGCTAAGGTTTGCCATAGAAACTTAACATAAATAAACAAAAATGCACATACACTGACACACAAACGGCCGAAACATTGTCACTGCGTTAATTCTGTTATACATGTGAGTAGAATATCTCCTGTAAGTGCCCGGGATGATCTCTCTCTCTCTCTCTCTCTCTCTCTCTCTCTCTCTCTCTCTCTCTCTGTGTCTCTGTATTGTGTGCGTGTATGGCGTGTATGTGTGTGTGTGTGTGTGTGTGTGTGTGTGTGTGTGTGTGTGTGTGGTGTGTGTGTGGTGTGTGTGTGTGTGTGTGTGTGTGTGTGGTGTGTGTGTGTGTGGTGGTGTGTGTGTGTGTTGTGTGTGTGGGGTGTGGTGGTGGTGTGTTGTGTGTGTGTGTGTGTGGTCGTGTCGTGGTGGTGTGTGTGTGTGTGTGTGTGTGTGTGGTGCGTGCGGCGTGCGTGCGTGCGTTGTGGTTCTTGTATGTGTGTTGTGTATCGTGTGGGGCACACTCGTCGTATTGTAGTGTGGTGTACGTTTGTGGCAGATTGTGTAATGACAGGTGAATTTAGGCGGGAGATTGGAAAGGGGTTAGGGGAGGGGTAGGAGGAGAGACATGTTTGAAAACAATAATATTCGATTCAGAATTACACCCTCCCTTCTCCCCACCCCCACCCCCACTCCCTCCTGGGTGGTCTAGCAACACCAAGTAGAACAACAACAACACACGCACAGCACGTTTCACAGAGTCCCCGTCTCTCCCCTTCGTCCCCCGTCTTCGCTCCGTAGGAAAACAAGAAAAACTAGAATACTGGCCACTCACTTTCCGGTTGAGCTTGATGTTGGTGAAGATGGCATGGACCCGCCATGTTTTGCTGAACATCGCTCCGAATGCCAGAGTGAAGCCCAGTGCCAGGATCCATGCCCTCGCCTGTAGGTAAGTACACACACACACACATACACACACACACACACACACACACACACACACGCACACACACACACGCGCGCGCGTGCGCGCGCACACACGCACGCACACACACATACACACACGCACGCACACACACATACACACGCACGCACACAGACACACGCACACACACATATACACACACGCACGGACGCACGCACGCACGCACCCACACCCACCCACCCACCCACCCACACACACACACTGAATCAATGCTGTTTATAGCACAGATTAGTACGGTCACGACCGATATGTAAGCAA
>CM065733.1:48220576-48235576 GCA_033310375.1 Conus canariensis | reverse complement strand
ATTAGTAAACAAATGAAGTGAAGGACTCCTCCGCCCCCCTCCCCTCCCCCACCCCTACCGCAGCACAAAATCCACCTGTAACAAAAGGACATAATTACGAACCCCCTCCTTTCTCCACCTCTCGCTTATTATCTTTTTTTTTGTGAATTATGTCCCTTGCTAAACGGAAATAAGCTCTACTGAACCCACCTGATCCCGTTTACCCCCCTTTCCTATCATCTTCCCCCGTCCACACACACACAGACACACAGACACACAGACACACACACACACACACACACACGCGCGCACGCACACACTCACACACACACACACGCCACACACACACACACACACACACACACACACACACACACACACACACACACACACAAGCACATACGCACGCACGCATGCACGCTGTCTGTCTGTCTGTCTTTCTGCCTGTGTCTGTTTCTCTCTCTCTCTCTCTCTCTCTCTCTCTCTCTCTCTCTCACTCTCTGCCCCCCCCCCCCCCCCCCAACCCCTCCCGCCTTCCCTTTCTCTCCCTGCAGTTACAAGCACTTCACCCAGCGAATCGGCAGAAATAACATTAGAAAAAAAAAATCTGGCATGTGCTGGAAACGATGCCAGTAGAGATGCCACGGAGCTCCGTTTTGATGGGAGACTCAGTATTGAAGCCAGACTAAGCGCTGAAGCACTAATTCCCCAAGCTTCCATTCGTAAGACGGTACTTGTGATGCTGATGGCAGAGTGTCCATGTGTGGGGCATTCGGGTGAAGAGCGCCACGCCTCGTTTGGCTCATCAATGAATGATCGTTCCCGCTGATTTTTTCTACCCGCTTAGAGCTACAGAAGCAACGCCAAGTTCAATGGCTGACAACTAGAGCGGTACAAAGCGAGACATGAGAATGCGGTGATAGTAACAGGAGCGGGGGGATGGGGTGGGGGAAGAAGGTAGGTGGTGGTAGTGCAGGGATAGGGTAAAAAAAAAAAAAAAGGGGGGGGGGTAGGGGATGAGAGAGCTGATGAGTGCGGGGGGAGGGGAGGGGAGGGGGGAAGCTGAGAAGGGGGTGACAAGATTTGGGGGTGAAGGGTGGTGGGGGTGGTGGTGTTACAGAGATTTCATGATCCCCTATCTTTCTCCACCCTCCAACCCCATTCCACATATTAAAAAAAAAAAAAAGAAATATATAAAAAGCGGCTTAATAACACTCCCTGAAAAAAAAATGTAAACGGAAAAATTAAACAGAAACAAAAACAAAGCAAAATGAATCAGCAAATAGGTGAACAAGTAAAATGAAACACTCCTCCGCCCCCCCCCCCCGGCCCCCCCCTGCCCCCCTCCCCCCCCAAAAAAAAAATGAAAGAAAGAAAATCTGATGGTAACAAAAATACATCATCATGAGCCCCCTCCTCAACTCCACGCTTATACATTTTGTGGTGAATTACGTCTCTTGCTAAACGGGGATATGCTCTACTTAACCCATCTGGTTCTCCCTGCCCCCCCCCCCCCCCCCCCCCGCCTCCTTTTTCTGCCATCTTTCCCCGTCCACACACACACACACACACACACACACACACACTTGCACGTGCACGCGCACGCACACGCACGCACGCACACACACTGTCTGTCTCTCTCTCTGCCTCTGTCTCTCCCTCTCTCTCTCTCTCTCTCTCTCTCTCTCTCTGTGCACTTCAGCCAGCGAATCAGCAGAAATTAAAAAACAAAAAGAAAAAAATTATCGCTTTTTATGGAAACGATGCCAATGAAGATGCCATGGAGCTCTGTGTTTGTCGGACACAAGACGCTCGAAGTGCTGAAGACATTCCGAAGCTTCCGTTCATAAGACGGTACTTGTGATGCTGATGGCAGAGTTTCTATGTGGGAGGATTCAGACGAAGAGCGCCACGCGTCGTTTAGCTCAATGAATGATCGTTCTTGTTTGATTTTCTACCACTTAGAGCCATAGAAGCAACGCCATGTTCAATGGCTGACAACTAGACCAGTACAAAGCAAGACATGATAAGGTGGGGAACCGGAGGAGTTGTAGAGGAGGGTTGGGGAGGGTGAGGGTAAATGTTTGCAATGTCGAGTTTTAAACAAAAAAAAACAAAACAAAGCAAACATAACAAACGAACAAAAACAACAGCCAAGTCGTGATAGAGGTGGTCTCAAATTGACTGTTTCCAAAGACATGTCAACAACAACAACAAATACAAAACTCTCTGCAGAACAAACCACGCCGGTTTTTTTCTTTTTCTCAGTCTACCAGTGTTAAGTTTCGTATCAAACCTTCCCGTGGAAGAACTGCCATCATCGACTTTTTACGGTATTCACATAGGTTACATTTAAATCACCAGTGCTCCCATGCAAGAAAAAGATGGGAAAATGGATGGTATGGATGAAAGCACTTTTTTGTGTCATTTAGACGCCAATGGCAGAGAGATTACCGATGTTTTACTCACCAATCGCAATACCTTACTATATATGGCGCATGATTTAGGGAAGAAGGCGCAGACAGTTTCGCAAACAAAAAGATTTAATACGCAATTTCAATATGAGACAGAAACATATCGTTATGGACACAAAATAGTTCAAAATCTCAGAGTAAACAACGCCAGTTCCCTAAACAAGCTTTGTTCCATGCTAGCATATATATCCTACGCCACAACACCACAACAACAGAAGAAGCGAACAAACACAAATCAACATTTATTCAAGGCTGGCATAACCTTCCAATCTTGAACCTCGTCAATAAGAACACGCACAAGAACAGAAACATATACAAAAAGTCCCGGTTCGACTGACATACAAGCAAAGCTCAAACAAGGCAGGAAACAGTGAAAACTAAACAATAAACAAGAAGGGTAACTCTTGCGCCATGATGAGACAGTGACACGCCCATAACTCTCTAAACGATTGGGTGTAAGCATCTGCAGGAAGGCTGATTTCTGACTTCCAACCCCGAGAGACAGTTTTTCTCTTATTTGTTTCGTAGATGAAGTGAATTTGAAAGCGAGAAAGAAGCTTACTTTGAAACTAGACAGTTAAATTTTGAAATGTCATTTTACGTGCCTCATTTTGTTTTTAAATCTTCATAAATATAGTCAATGACGTGACTCTTCGAAGTCTGTCTGCTTGCTAGCCATTGGTGGGAGAACAATTACGGATTAGCATATTCATGAGATCTTCATGAAATTGACGGAGGGCAGAGGTGAAATAATAATGATGGGGGTGGATAATGGTAGGGGTGATGCTAAGGTGGTGATTCATTCTCTCTCTCTCTCTCTCTCTCTCTCTCTCTCTCTCTCTCGTGCGCGCGCGCGCGCGCGCTCTCTCTGTGTGTACGCGCGCGCGTGTGTGTATTGTTTTAGTATGTGTGCATGTCTGTGTGCGTACACGTCTGTGCCGTTTTCTTAACGCGCGCGCGCGCGCGTGTGTGTGTGTGTACAAGCCGTACGTGTCAGTATGACCCCCTTCTTCTATCGAATTTTGGGCACTCTCACAATAAAGCAAATAAATGGTTCGTTAGTTTGTAGCAAGCGTTCGGGAAACAAAAACAAAAACAAACAAACAAACTGGCTGTTATAACTGAATAAAATTCAAACGCCTTGAAAACCATCCAATGAACAACAGAATGAGCAGACCCACCAAGAGCCGGTTGAAAAGAGGCAGCTTCATCCGCCAGTCAAGACGCCTTGAAAGACAAACCCCAGTCTTGATGGAACATGAAGCAAAGCCTATCCCGGCAAATGTCACCCACCCATCTTGGAAGAGGCAGGTGTTCCCAACAGTCGTCACCAGCATTCCCGGAGTGGAGAAGAGAGGAATACAGTCAGACACCCAAAGGAAGGCCCTGGCCATGGAGTACATCTGCAACCAGTATCCCCAGGAAGACTGGACCCATGTCTTCACAGATGGCTCCGCCACAGAGGCAACGAGGGATGGTGGAGCTGGAATCTTCCTCCGATACAAAGATGAAGATGAAGAAATTGCAATTCCAACAGGAAAATACTCCACCAACTTCCGAGCTGAGCGAGAAGCCCTCTGTGAGGCAGCCACAACAGTCTTGCAGAACTCCAAAAGAACAACAGGGCAGGTGGTGGTCTTCTCTGACGCTCTCTCCGTGCTCCAAGCCCTCAAGAACTCCCGCTGCAAAGAACAGAACCATATCACTTCAGCCCTTGTTGCCCTGAGTGCCAGAGTGGAGAAAGTGGTGATACAAGGGTACCAGCACACTGTGGCATCAGAGGCAACGAAAAAGCGGACATTCTGGCAAAAGATGGTGCACAGAAGGAGCAGGCCAACAACCTGGTGTCATACGATGAAATTAAGACAATCATCAAGGCACAACAAGGAATAAAATGGCGCCTCCTGCATCCCAAATACAACCCAGAAGACACATACCATTTGCTGGGACGACGGGAACAGGTCAAGATCTTCCGTCTGAGGACTGGACACAATCGCCTGCTCCACCACATGCACACAAAATTTGGCATTGGACAGAGTGGAGAGTGCCCTTGTGGTGAGGGACCAATGACAACTGACCACATCCTTCAAGTCTGTACGACGTATACAGCATCCAGGAGAAAGTACTGGCCAACACCGACAGCAGTGGAAGCCAAGCTGTACGGCACCCTGGAGGAGCTGCGACGGACGGCAGCCTTCATCGAGGACACCGGGCTGCTCATCTAACAGGATGGCGAACGAGGAAGAAGAAGAAGTTATAACTGAATACTGGGAGAAATCCAAACAGAACAACCTGAAGGACACTTGTAAAATGCAGACTTCCAACGAAGTCAGATGGATCCATTTCATGGATCTATTTTATGGATCCGTCCTTTTGTTCCTTTCCATCTCTTTGACAAGTTTAATTAGAACTGGCTCAGCAGTCTGTATGTATCATCTGCTGAACAGTTCTGGGACCTGCCCACAAATCCGGATCAGCCCCAAGGATCGGCTCCACGACTTGAAGGATTACCTCTCTGGCAACATCACACGTTTCTACCAAGTTCCGTTCATATCATAAGCCACTATGGCGAAGGGGTTAGCTCCGTAAACTGGAAAATCGTAGGTTCGATTCTCATCAAATCCATTTATTCGTGTGAGATTTTTTTCTGCCCCGACAGGCTCCTACCCAGAGTTGAGTTTGTTGTGGGCTCCAGTTGGGAAGACTAGGAACACACACACACTCCAGTTTTAGCCACTTGATAATGGATAATAATAATAATAATGATTTCTTATATAGCGCTTAATCAAACGAATTTCTCTAAGCGCTTTACAAAGTCATACTACATTCACCCTTCTCATATACAATAATACACCTTACACCCAACTACAAATACTATTACTACAATAACTAACAAATCCTAATCCTACCAATGTGACATTCACTTATTCTTCAAATATCACTACAAAAACTTAATCCTATAACGTTCAATCATACAACAAATACATATAATAGAGAACATACACATACGCTACATTTGAAAAGGCCCAGACGGCTATGAGTTAGGTTGTACCCCCCCCCTCTCCCCACAGCATTGACTAATTATGAGAAAATAGATGGGTTTTAAGTTTAGACTTGAAAGAAGAGATAGAATCTGAATGTCTGAGACAGTCTGGCAGTCTGTTCCACGTCGCTGGAGCTTGAAAAGAGAAAGATCTTTCACCAGTAGTAGTCCTGAAGCGAGTCATTCGCAGAAGGCGGTCGTCAGCACAGGAGCGTAGTTGTCGAGAGGGGGTGTAGATTTTAAGGAGATCTGAGAGATAAGAAGGTCCATTTTCAAAGAGAGCAGAGAAAGTGAGAGTTGAGATTTTGTACGAGATACGGTTTGAGACAGATAGCCAGTGAAGAGAGTGGAGGAGAGGCGAAATGTGAGCATGTTTTCTTGCTCTACAGACGACTCGGGCTGCATGATTTTGGATTCGCTGTAATCTTTCTATCAGGTATTTTGGAAGGCCGGCCAAAAGTGAGTTGCAGTAATCTATTCTAGATAAGACAAATGCACAAATGAGAGTTTTTGTAGCATCTGTAGAGAGAAGGTGACGTACAGAGCTGATTCTTCTTAGTTCTAAATAGGCAATCTTGCAAATATTTGAAACCTGTTTCTCAAAGGAGAGGGATTGGTCAAGTATGACCCCTAGACTGCGGACAGAGGTGGAGACAGAGACAGCACAGTCATTGATAGTGACAGTTGAAGGCAGAGAAGGATGGTTAGGCTGTTTTGTCACGAACATGAGTTCCGTCTTGTCGTCGTTTAGTTGTAGTTTGTTGGTTGTCATCCAGTCCTTCAGGTCTGCAATGCAGCCCCGCGTCCGAGAAATCAGTGAGTCAGTTTCAGCAATGGGAGCCGACTGATGAAGCTGAGTATCGTCAGCAAAGCTCTCATGCGACATGGCGTGACCACTGATGACGTCAGACACAGGACTAGCATACAGCACAAAAAGGACTGGCCCAAGTACAGAACCCTGAGGCACACCGTACCTAAGAGGAGAACTGTCTGAGTATCTTCCCTGTACACACACTGTCTGAGTCCGTCCAGTCAAGTAAGAGATTATCCAGTCGAGAGCTGTGTCTTTGAATCCAAAGGAAGTTTGAAGCCGTGAGAACAAAATATTATGATCGATCGTGTCAAATGCTGCAGAGAGGTCTAACATCGTTAATAAGGAAACATTCCCATCGTCAAGCCCGCAGAGGAGGTCATTGACTATACGGAGGAGTGCTGTCTCACAACTATGGCCTTGTCTGTAAGCAGATTGATGAGGATTCAAAAGGTGATTCTTTTCGAGATGTTCTAGAATTTGTTCCAAAACGATCTTCTCCAATAATTTTGATAGAAATGACAAATTTGATACAGGCCGATAATTCTTTAAAACATTTTTATCAATGAAGGTTTCTTGATCAATGGACGTACCACTGCGGACCGGAAGATTTCAGGAACGTGACCAGAGGACAAAGAGGTATTGATAACATGAGTAAGATGGGGTAGGACATCATCAATGCACTGAAAGAGCAAGTTAGTGGGAATGGCATCAAGTTCACATGATTTAGGGCTGCATCGCAAACAAAGTTTTTTGACATAGTCTTGACTAACAGGACTAAAACAAGCCAAAGGAGGTCCACAGTAAACTTTGTCATTCAGAGGATGTACAGGTGCAGTAGAATCTAGCTTTTCACGGATAGTGTCAATTTTTCCATTGAAAAACTCTAAGAATTTCTGAGGGAGCTCTTGAGTTTGGAAGATGGTGGGAAGGGGGGAGTAGCTGACTTTGCCTAGGAGACTATTTGTGACATTAAATAGTTGCTTGGCCGTATTACAGGCCAATATCTTTGAAGAATAGAACAAAGTTTTTGCTTGATGAACAATGTCAGTAACATGATTTCTCGCAGTTTGATATATATTGGATGCATCTGTGACCAACACTGCATGCGTTTGTCTCGACCGGACGCCAGGGAATATGGAACTAATCCTAGAATACAGCTCTTTCAAGCAGTCTCAGACCGGAGTGGAACTCCGTAACATCATCTACATCCTCCTCCTCCTCCTCCTCGATCAGTGTTAAAAGAGTCTCTGCATTCCTTCATGCCCTGCTCTTATGATGCCCGGTTTCGATCTTTCTCTCCACGTCCATGCCCTTGGTGAAGACAATGTCGAGTCACCTGTCTTGGCGAGCACCTTGGGACTGTCGTTGAATGGGCCTGGCTGCATGCCCCTTCTGAGGGAGAGGTCGCTCTGCAACTAAACAATCGTTGTGGTCAGTAGGAGGATTAGTACGTGGAGTCCTGCATCTGTTGGATCAGAACAGGCACCGCTGAACACCGCCGAGGTGACACGGCAGCAGTGCAGTGTCCTCTCTGGTGGGCTGCGTGATGATGACTGGACATTGGCTGCTCCCTGTGGATTGCCGGTTCCAGGGCTATGGCGGGAGATAGTGACTGCTGCCTGTGGATCGCCATTACATCGGTTGTGGCGGGACAATCCGGGCTGTGGCTGTGGACGGGAGATCGAAAAGAGCGACGTGGGTGCAATGCTTACTGAATTTCCACGGGAAGATAAGGGAGATAAAGTCTTGAAGATCGGATCGGTTGAACAGTTTTTTGTGTCATCTTGTTGAACGGACTCTAGTCATACTAATGGATTGTATCCACCCCACACATCCACACCACACGTCCACACCACCACCAAATCCACACCAAAAGACAGTAGATTGGTCCTTTTGGTCAAATTCCATCTTTCAATCAAATAAAATCGGTTCTTTGCTCAATCTTGCCCATGAAAAGCTGAATTCGCTTTCATGTTCCGGATCTGTACAGAAGACCATCAACCGAATGTAATGGCTTTGACTTCGGATCACATTTTATCTTTCAACATTGTTTCGTTGTATAAACAATGATTCAGTAGTTTCTGCATAATCTTCTTACCTGACACCCCCCCCCCGCCCCCCTCCCCCAAACACACACACACACACACACATACACACACACACATACATACACGCACAAACACACAAACAGAAAAAAATACACACGGACACAAAAACAGAAACAAACAAACACGCAAACAAACAAAACAACAAAAAAATAAAAACAAACAAACACGCAAAGAAACAAAAAACTGAAAATAAAAGCAAACAAACAGACGTGGGTGGCTACTTGACCTCCTGCTAGGTGGGTAGTAACAACAAACATTTCACAACAATCCTACCCTCTACACTCCACCTCTCCCCCCCCCCCCCATCCACCCGTCCACCCTCCTCCCCCCACATCCCACGCCAAAACCCACATACGCCCTTCCACACACACACACACACACACACACACACACACACACACACACACACACACACACACACAGAAAGATAGTAAAAAGACGCGGGCAGGCTGCGTCTCATTCTTTGCCAAGACACCCAAAGAAGGAAAATGTAAGGTATGGAGTCATGCGTGAAATGTGACATTAGACAACAAGGGCTGTGATGATGGCAATCAGCTCTTGCTGCCCCTGCTACATTGGAGGGCTGGCACCTTCCACGTTTCCTGAATCAGATGGGCTAATGGCCTTGAAGTTATCCCTCAAAGCGAAAGAAACAAAAAGAAACAAAGGAAGAAAGAAAGAAAGAAAGAAAGACAGGAAAACGTGGATGGGAGCGTAGATGAGATGAAAGGGTATGAGTGTGTGTGTGTGTGTGTGTGTGTGTGTGTGTGTGTGTGTGTGTGTGTGTGTGTGTGTGTGTGTGTGAGTGGATATTGAGGTGAAGGGCTGGCTGAAACGGAGGATGGGGGTGGGGTGGACGGGTGTAGGGCGCAGTAACGCGATGGATGGATTGGTGATGAGGTGGTAATAGGATAGTTGATCAATGGAGAGGAATGTCTTTCACATGGCGAGCTCAAATTATCCTGTTTGAATAAATCTCCAGTTTGAATCTCTCTCTCTCTCTCTCTCTCTCTCTCTCTCTCTCTCTCTCTCTCTCTCTCTCTCTTCTCTCCTTTCCCTGTGTTGATAAACGTAGGAGTTAGGAGTAAATTGTCTTGGTATCTATTCCTTACATCAAAGGGTGGTCAATGTCTTTCTCGTTAAAATAAAAACCGAGAAAAAACAACAACAACAACAATTTATTACCTTAATCATGTACTTCTATCATTGATGTCATCGTCGTCTTTGTTGTTTTAAATGCCGAATTATATGCACTTTTGTTTACACATATTGACCGTATTCTCTCTCTCTCTCTCTCTCTCTCTCTCTCTCTCTCTCTCTCTCTCTCTCTCTCTCTCTCTCTCTCTCTTCCCCATCTTCTTTCTTTCTTTTTTTTCTTTTTCTTTTTAACATTTTGACATAGTTCCAAGAACTGATGAAAGTGCGCTTGCATAGTGTGGGGGAAGTAAGAAAACGTGAGAGTGTTTCTTCTCCGTTCTGTCTTTGTGAATGAGTCTTCAAACGGGGAAGGCATGGGGAGTGACATGAAGAAAGGGGAGGGAGGAGGAGGCCAGGGATGATGGGGCGTGGGAAGATGGGAGCTTAAGGGATGAGCTCGGAGGTTTAGTTCTTAGAGAGCGGATACATTTCATGCATTGACCTATGGATTGTTTGTATTTTACTTGCGTTGTTTGTTTGTTTGTTTTTTTCGTTTTTAGCGCAGCTGATCTCTTCCTCGGCTTTTTTGTTTCTAATTTGTTTATTCATGTCATGCTTGTGTCATTTTTTCTTCTGAGTGAGAGTTGGATGTAAAAACAAAAAACAACATTGTCTATACTTATTCCACTACCCTCTTTATATAGAAAATCGTTTGCAAATTTGTTTGTTATTCCTCGCTATCTCTCTGTCTGTCTGTGTGTCTTTGCCTGTCTGGCTGTCTGTATGTCTGTCTGTGCCTGTCTATTTGTCTCTGTATGTCTTTTTGTCTGTCTGTCTGTCTGTCTCTGTCTGTCTGTCTGTCTGTCTCTCTATCTTGTGTCCCCTCCCATTCTCCCCGTTTGTTTTTAATTTTTGCGTTTTTAGACAGAACCACCATCAACTTCGTCAACACAAAGTGACTATGTTTATCCCGATAATGACAGTGCTGGTGGTAGTGGTGGTGGTGATTGTGATGGTGAGGATAATGATGATGATGATGATGATGATGATGATAATGATCATGATGGTGATGATGAACTTGATGATGATGGCAGTGACAGTGATGGTGGTGGTGATGATAATGATGATGATAATGACGATAATGATGACGATAATGATGATGATGATGATGATGATGATGATGATGATGATGATGATGATGATGATGATGACGACGACGACAACGACGACAATGATGATGAAGATGATGACAATGATGATGATGGCAACGACGGTAGTGAAGATGACGGATAGTTTAATCATCATGACGGACGCAATGATATTCTGACTGTTTCCTTGTCTGAAATAAGGACAAATCTGGGAAATGTCATCACTGATGATCTGTTCAGTGTGTGGGAAGGAGCCAGAAAAAAGATGGATCTGTGGAGAAAATGATCGGGATTTGTGAGGACATGTTTGAAAAAAAAAATCAAAATCTCTCCCAAGGAAACGCAGAGGTCATGCCAGCTTCTTCGACATGTTTCCACAGAAAGAGAAACAGAACATCAAGCATGTTCACTCATAGAAGCCAGAATCGAACCTTATCAAGCGGAAATCGAACCTTATCTTGCCAGATGTAACAGAGCAGAATTCAAACATATCCAGTCGTGTGTGACACATCAGATTTGAAAGACACCCAGCTGTATATGAAAAAGTGAAAAAAAAAAAAATCAACAAATTCCGACATAGTTGAAAGACAGAAATCAGAATCGTTTAGTCATGTGAGAAAGAACGGATCTGAAACGGAATCAGTCTTGTGTGAACGGGGAAAAAGAGAGCAGGAACTAAAGCAAAGAGTCTGTCTTTGACGAGTATCTTCAAAAGATCGTTTCAAAGTGAGGTGACTGCAGGCGGAAATTGAAACAAACTTAAATTCTTGTCATTTGTTTGTCCCTTTCGTCTGGAAGAACAGTAATTTTTCTTTCGAAAGATCGCTTTTCCTCGGTAAAAGTCTTTGATGAGTGTGCTTAATGGAACGGCTTTGCCTGATATGCCCTTCACGTCTTTAACGAGTGTCTGTAACAGATCGGCTTTGTCTGATATGCCCTTCACGTCTTTAACGAGTGTCTATGACAGATCGGCTTTGCCTGGTATAACTCTGCGTCTTTAACGAGTGTCTATAACAGATCGACTTTGTCTGATATGACCTTAACGTCTTTAACGAGTGTCTGTTACAGACTGGCTTTGTCTGGTATAACATTTACATCTTGAACAGGTGTTGATAACAGATGGGCTTTGTCTGATATAACTCCACGTCTTTTAGGACTGTCCGTAACAGATCCACTTTGTCTGACATGACTATTTTTCACCCACGTTTGTTGGTTTGTTCGTCCGTCTATTAGGAAGATTTCTCATTAAAGGAAACATCGAATTTAATGACACTGGGCGGAGATGGTAAGAGGCAGGGGCATATGCTTCCAAATGTGTGCGTGCGCGCGCGCGCGCGCGCGCGGCGGCGGGTGTGTGTGTGTGTGTGTGTGTGTGTGTGTGTGTGTGTGTGTGTGTGTGTGTGTGTGTGTTCTCTTCAATTTAAGGCCTGTTTACTACGTTCTTGATGTTTTGTCTCCTTGCACCCCTATCATGTCATGTTGACCCCGTCCCTCTCCCTGTTCATGTTGTCTGCATATTGGAACAATGCAAAAACCTGAAGAATGTCGTTTGTTAATTCATTAGCTAACAAACAATCTTGAATCTTAAATTAAGTTTTTGGCGTGGGACCGGATACAAAGGTTGATAAAGAATTTGTATTCTCTCCCGGTGAGATCGTGAGACTGGTCTTTTTTGGACATTTTAATTTCCGAAGAAATTATGCGAATAAATATACAAACGAATAAACTGATTTGGGTCTGATTGTGTTTTCTCTCTCTCTCTCTCTCTCTCTCTCTCTCTCTCTCTCTCTCTCTCTCTCTCTCTCTCTGTATGCTGAATGTCTGTTTACCTCTCTCTCTCTTCTCACTCTCTCCTCTTCCCCCCCCCCCTCTCTCTCTCTGTTCAGTTTACAAACGATCTGTGAGTACCCATAACCAAAGAAACCTAGCACAAGTAGATCACACGAAATATTACTTGGCTCGATCATACATAGAATACATCAAGTGATAAATTCTGTGTTAAAGACATTCGAGGGGAAAAAAAAACACCAACAACAACACAAAACAAACACTAGGATCATTACAGTGTGTCAAAAACCAGCTGGGTCGTCTTATATCTTGACATGTTGTAAGTATGAACTGTCCTTCAGTGTAGTATCCCGATGACTCACCACAGAAGTACGGGAGAAGTGTGGGGGAAAAAAAAAGAAACTTAAGGTCTCCTTAGCGTGATTACAGACACTGCTCTGAAACGCCAAGAATATGGGAAGGTCAGGTGTACTGTTGAGATGAAAAGGGAGAAGAAAGAGGGACGGGGGGTTAGAAGGAGTGGGGGGCGGGGGGGGGGGGGGGGGGGGGGGGGGAATATTGGGAATAAACGAAAAACCAAATGAAGATAGTGGCCGGACGGGAAGGGAGAGAGGGAGAAGGATAGGGCTGGTGGGTGAGAAGGGATATAGGGGAGAGGGGCGGGAGGGTGGGTGGGTGGGGTGGGTAGGGGAGAGTGGTGGAGATAACACCGAATAGCTTAGAGATATTACGGTCATGAACATTGAAAATCTGTGTGTGTGTGTGTGTGTGTGTGTGTGTGTGTGTGTGTGCGCGCGCGGGCGCGTGGGCCTAAATGTGCACACGCGCATATATGCGCGCAAGTGCGTGTTCATACACGTGCCTATATTCTTATCTCAAAATTGTACAACATTTTTGTCCCTCCATCCTTTTTTTTTTCTTTTTCTAAGTAGTCCAACGCTCATTAATTTCCTGCCGTTATTGCATGCAACCGGATATCCGCCATGTTTCTGTCGTCAATAAAAAAAAAAAAAAAAAAAAAAAAAAAAAGAAGAAAAAGGGACAGCACTTACTCCACCAGACGATTTTGCTCCCTTTATTGAAGTCCAGTTGTTCAGTCAGTGCGTTGTACTCCGCCACCTTCACCAGCCGATTGCCTGCAACACCATTTAACCACCCACGTCACGCCCACCGAGGCAACGATCAATGATCAGGGATGGATTGATGTGAATGTACGCTTAGGTCCTCACAGTAGGTGTACTGGGAATGGAACAACTCACTGATATGTAACCAGTGTAAACTAAACTTTCATAATGTTAGTTTAACAGTCCTCTGATGTTTTGCCACTCTAACAATCCAGTTAAGCGTAGCTACTTTCTTGAAGTATCTATCGATAGACTGCATTCGGTAGTCTAAAAATCTACTGTTGTGGTGCAGTTTTAACATGATAAATCATCGATGTATTGCATTTGGCAGCCAAACGACCCACTGATGTGTTGCTACTCTGACAATACATGGTTGTACTGGTTGTAACTATACCAATGATGAATAGATAGCCTAAAAACTAGTGTTGTATTGCCGACTATAGAGTGAGAAGCGATAAACGCCTACATCATTTTGACTTTGTCCTTACTTAGTGCATCCAGTGGTAAGTACACTTTTTCGTTTTTTCAGATTCGTAAAAAAAATCTCTTAGACTGGATTTTGTTCTATTTTGGCAGCGCAGCCCATGTTAAAATCGTTGACGTGAATTGCAAGGTTTTGGATTGTATTAAAATTAATTCTGGACCTGGCAGGAAATATTTAGGCAGTGGTTGTACTTACATAGAATGAAGAGTGCTTGTAAACTGTTGTATGGTCAGACACGCATACACACACATCTATCTATCTATCTATCTATCTATCTATCTATCTATCTATCTACTCTACACGCACACAAGCACTTAGACAGACAGACACATGGACACACGTATAGGCATACACTCAACAACACATACAAATAACACAAATAGGCACAGAGACACAGAGAGAGAGAGAGAGAGAGAGAGAGAGAGGGGGGAGACAGAGACAGAGACAGACAGACAGGCAGACAGGCAGGCAGACAGACAGACAGACAGGCAGACAGACATACAGAAGAAGAAGAAGAAGAAGAAGAAGAAGAAGAAAGAAGGAGGAGGAGGCGGCGGAGGAGGTTGAGAAGGCGGGAGAAGAGGAGAAGTAAGAGTAGAAGAAGAAGAAGAAGAAGGCTGAAAGAACGAAGGAAAGAATGGGAGGAAAGAAAGATGTAAGGACAAAGGAAGGACGGAGGGAAGGAAAGAAGGCATAAAAGAGGAAGGAGGGAATAAAAAAAAGAAGGAAAGAAAGATGACTGGTTGGTGTCATACCTTGCATCTGCAGTATGTTGATGATTCCTAGTCTGTCTCCATTGTTGAACTGGACTCTACCCTTTACAAGACACATCACCATCATCATCATCATCAGCATCATCATCAGCATCATCATCGTCATCATCATCATCATCATCATCACC
>CM065733.1:48205576-48208076 GCA_033310375.1 Conus canariensis | reverse complement strand
CCGTCTTATTGACGAGGGAGGCCTGGTCAACGTACGGAATGCTGCATAGCCGGCAATTAAATGCTTCGGAGCCGGCAGTATAAGTAATTCTGTGTTTTAAGATCTACATGGAAACAATGTAAATAGAGTAGATTTCAAGATGGATTATAATTGTTTCTATAGCTGGCTAGTGACTGAACTATACTTTATTACTAAATATTTCTCTAGTTTCTATTTGCAAGCCGAGCACGTTTTCACCCATTACTACATCTCTCTCTCTTATTTGCACGTGTTCGTGATCTTGCACAGACACACATGACCCTTACAAGCAGGCATACACATTACACACGAACAAACATACAATTCGCTTTTGTATGAGAGTAAATTCAGAACCGTTTACGCCAATTCGCTCATCCACCCTAGCGAGAGAGAGAGAGAGAGAGAGAGAGATGCAAGTGCATCCTCACATCTCGAACACACACGCGATAGCATGCTCTCACTTGCTTTTTAGCACTTACTAACCTTAATTTTTTGGATGCAGTTATCAACAATATCACTCACAGATTCGAAAATCGTTTACATGTAAACAGAGAAAAAAAAACAACCTTACCCCGTCGAACTTAGAAAGAAACTTCCCGAAAACATGATTTACATTTTGTTTTTCCATTTTTTATAAATCAAACTATCAGTCAAATATCAGCGGTAATGGATAGAACGCTTCAGAACAATGATAAATTAAAAGAAAGAAATTTACACATAAGAAGCAAATGAAACGAAATGTGTGTTCTTCTATTGTTTTAAAATTAATGTGTGCATGCATCTCCCTCCCCTCTCTCTTCTATTCTCCTTTTCTCTCTCCCTTTGAGTCGGATGCATTATATATATATATATATATATATATATATATATATATATATATATGTACGCATACATGTGTGTGCATATATATACGACTGTGTGTCCCTGCTTCTGTGCATGCATGCATGCTTCTGTGTGTTGGTAGATGCGTGTTTGAGAACGTGCATGCGTGCATGCTTGTGTGTATATGCGGATTCAGCGCATAAGCACACGCGTGTGTGTGTGTGTGTGTGTGTGTGTGTGTGTGTGTAGATGACGGTGTGCATTTGGCATGAACTAAAACTATAAAAAAAAAAAAAAAAAAAAACCGGTTCGTCTATCATTTTTGGCCCAACCGCAATCTGTGTAAATCCTGAAAACGCACATTTAAAAGGCCTTGATCCTGCGTTGTGAACGATTGCAACTGACAATCATCGATTAGGGGTCACTGCGTATGAGTTCTATTCAAACCACATCGTCGCTAGTAATGCCGATCCAATCATTGATTGAATTGTCTTTCAGAGACGGTTATGTCAGTTCTTCTCCTCCTCTCCTCCGAACAAAACAAAACAAAAGAAAATATGTCGTGTCTTTCTCTGTTGCGATGCTTTTCCTTTTTGTCTTTCAACCCTTGACCTCTCTTTCTCTCTCGTATGCAGAGAGAGAGAGAGAGAGAGAGAGAGAGAGAGAGAGAGGGAGTGACAGTGAGAGAGAGTGAGTGATAGAAAGAGAATGAGAGAGAGAGAGAGAGAGAGAGAGAGAGAGTCCACACAAAGAAGAAGAAAACTGAACCCAACAAAAACGATCCCTCTCATCCCCCTTTCCACCACCTGAAAAGAAAAAAAAACAAACAGAAATCTCTCTCTCTCTCTCTCTCTCTCTCTCTCTCTCTCTCTCTCTCTCCTTTATGCGAACCTATGGTTTTTGGTTGGTTTTACGATTACACATCCTGCAGAAATAAAGAATAAATCAAACACACGAGAAAAAGCCAATGAAGGATTAGAGAATGAAAGACAAAAAAAAAAAAAAAAGCTTCTTAAACTTTCGCTCTGTTCTGTGACAGCTACAGCCGCCCAGTGACGTGATCAGAAAATGACAGACTGCTGACTTTCAACCCTTAACTGAGTGCTCTCCCTTACACCCTGATGTCACCACCATCCTCATTCTAATACTCCACCCTCTTCCTCTGCCGATCGTGATGTCACTGTTTTGATCCAAAAAAAAAAAAATATCTATCAGCACCTGCACAACATACATTCTTTCTTTTCCTCTATCTTTTATTTTCAAGAAGAGAACAAAAGGAAACATAAGGTGAGTGTCGATGTCGCCAGATTCTGTCATTACAGTATCAATGTTGGCCTCCTGTAATA
The DNA here is from genome assembly GCA_033310375.1 of Conus canariensis. Classification (NCBI taxonomy): domain Eukaryota; kingdom Metazoa; phylum Mollusca; class Gastropoda; order Neogastropoda; family Conidae; genus Conus; species Conus canariensis. The sequence goes on along the minus strand of CM065733.1, from coordinate 48,205,890 downwards.
GGATTGGGCGGAGGGATTTGCCGGATATGACGTCTCGCTCTCACATGAGCAGCTGATCGAATCGTTGAGCGTGTGAATGCAAATCGGACTTTGGCATGGACTGTGGAGACAAGATTCTCTGTGAGAAACTGGAGTGGGGGGTGGAAGCATGGGGATGAAGAGGTGAACGGGAAAGGGTGGTGAGTGTGAGGGTAGAGGACGTTAGATGGAGGACAAGTGGGACGGAAAGTGGTATGCAAATGGAGTGTTTACCTTTGTAACACACTGATCAATATTTTTTTCCCCTTTGTTCTTGTTGCTGTACTCTTTATGCC
>CM065733.1:48188076-48198076 GCA_033310375.1 Conus canariensis | reverse complement strand
AGCTCCTAACAAAGACTTCCTACTCTTACAGATCAGTTTTTATGGAACCGTTTTTCTCCCTCGATTTATACTTTATCACCCAGTAAACTGTCCCACCATTTGAAGACTTGCATTTTCTCGAACACAATTTTCCACTCAGTTAAACTGCATTCACCACTCAATAACGGTTTCTTTTTCTGAACATTAAGATGATCGATTGCATATGACTTTACCGATCAAAAAATACTCTGTCCTTTAAAGACCCATTCTCTGTCCCTTTATAGACCCATTTTAGACGAACATTTTTCACAGTGTGGATATATTTCCCAGTAAGCATTTCCTCATTTCAAAGATCGGTTTCTCTGGAACTGTTTTCTCATTATTTATTCGAAGTGTTACGCATACTAATAAGGACCCTTCTGTGACAAAAGGAAATATTATCATATGCACTAGGTTTACCAACCCACAAAGACCCTTTTCCCTGTTCAAATTAATTTTTCTGTAACATTATCTGTTAAGACTGATAGCATTATGAAGACTTACGCACTAAACAGACTATACTTTGAAAGAACTTGTGGAGAATGTTATGGAGGTTTTGTACTGTATTAAAACTCTCAGCACAATGAATATTTTGCAGTCACTGAAGACTGTCAACTAAAGGCGTGTACACACGTTGCAGGCGATCTTGTCACATGATTTGAAACCCGAGGGTGTTGTAAATATCAAGGTTGGACTGACAACGGACAGAGACAATTACGTTGTGACTGTGCTTACTTAATTTCCTTCGTTAAATATTCTTTTCAGATTTTCACATATAATACTTTATTGCAATGTTAAGGTTTAACACAATTCAACGGAAGTGTTTAAGGGGAAAAAGTAACAGAGATAGGCCTGATAACAAATACGAAAAAAACATCCAAGCAAAATTATGCGTCTATACAAGGAAGCAATAGTATAATGCTACTATTGTATTGTGGTCTCTGCTAAAGGTTCTTATAACTATAAAACAAAAAACAAAACACACACACACACACACACACACACACACACACACACACACACACACACACACACAGAGTCGCATCGACACTATCAATTAGAAATATAACATCCCATCCACTCATAAACTAAGCAGACAAGAACAGATAAAGAAAGATCAGTTTGAAAACTAACAGCCCCTTGCCTTGTTCCGCTTTTCTCTCCTGCCCATGCAATATTCTTGTCTTGCCAAGATCACTATTTTGTACGCGAAATTATCTTTTATGTTCATAAAAATGCTCTTTTTAAATAGTAATTTTTCTTTTTGTCATGAAAGTCATACTTTTTTTTCATGATGAAAGTAGCTATTTTGTGGTAAAATGATCCTAATGAAACAATGTATATTACGATAAAAAAAAGGTTTTTTTTTTAATGAGAAGTATTCGTTCAGTAGGACAAATTACAATTTTCTTGTAATAAATATGCTTTTACTAAAAAAAAAAAGACTATCATTCTGAACACAATTACCTTTTTTTGTGTCATAATTCTCACGTTTCTGACTGAAAAATCACTTTTCCTGACGAAAATGACAATATGACGTAAAACACACTATTTCTGCAGAACGTTATAAATCTGATCTTTGGACACAAACGGATTGCCATACAGCACAGCTCTGCGCACTCACATAGCCATATCGGGCAGAGCCGTGGGACGCGTCCTGGAAGAGGGTCCCAACGATAGACCAGTTGAAGTGCTTGAGCAGGGCGAGGCGGGCAGGGTTGAAGTCGCTGTCGCTGGGCACGATGCGGAAGAAGTTGGGGTACTTGTCTCTGTCTGACAGCACAGGGTCCGTGTCTCCGTACGACAGCTGGTGACATTAACACACAAGGGAGGGAGATGGTGAGAGATGTCTTATCAATGAAATTGCTAATGTTGTTGTGTTGTTGTTGTTGGTTCTACAACCTTACCACCTGCATTATCACTTCCATGAAACAAAAACGACGACGACAACAACAACAGTAGCGACAGTAGCAGCCACAACAACAACGCACCAACAACGACAGCAGCAGCAACATCAGCAACAACAACAACAAACAACAACAACAACAATAGCAACAGCTGTTACTACTATTACTACTACTACTACTATTACTACTACTACTACTATACTACATACTACCAACTGCTACTGCTGCTGCTGCTACTACTCCCACTGCCGCTGCCGCCGCTGCTGCTGCTATTCCTCCTCCTCCTCCTACTACTACTAGTACTACTACTGCTGCTACAATGTATGACAATGATGATGTGATTGTGATCATCATTACAAAAAAGACAAACAAAGATCATCATCAGCAGCAGCAGCATCCTCATCATCATCCTAGTCCTCCTTCTTCTTCTTCTCATCCTCCTCGTCGTCCTTCTCCTCCTCCTCTTCTCACATCATCGTCATTATTGTCATCAGTAAAAACACAATCACCATCCTTCTCCTCCTCCTCCTCTCTTCGTCATCATCATCATCATCATCATCGTCGTCATCGTTTATGAATTCTCGCATCACAGAACTACTACCATTTATCATCATCATCACTCATCATCATCATCATCGTCATCGTCATCGTCTCATCGTCATCATCATCGTCGTCGTCGTCGTCGTCTCATCATCATCATATCATCATCATCATCATTATCATCACATATTGCAGCAGCGCGACGATGACTACGACGACAACGACGAAAGATCGTAAAATTCAAAGCACTGATGATTGCGAGGAAAAAACAAAATTCTTTGGAAGTACAAAAGTCCAGCCCTTTACTTCTTCACAAGAAATTACGACAACCGAATGAATAGATTTTTTTCACAGAGATGGATAAAGACCACACACACACACACACACACACACACACACACACACACACACACACACACACGCACGCACACACAGACACACACGCAACACAAAAACACACACACACACACACACACACACACACACACACACACACACACACACACACACAACTGGTCGGTGCAGGCTGACTTTCTGACGTACCCCTCCATCTCTCTGGCCCGGACAAAAAGCATTCCCAGTTCCCAGCACAGACTCCACAGCAATTCGTCCAAATTGCAGGAGAGTAAAAAATAGAGAGAACAAATAAATGATGTGCGCTGTTCAATTAGATAAATAAAAAAAATAAGACTATAAAGAGGATTTCACAGAGGCTGTAGGAGGGATTTTGAATTTGAGGTGGGGGCTGAAATGGAGTGTTTGAGGTATGGTCTGATATCAAGGATGATGTTTCATTGTTAACGATCGTCCCGGCGTTAATGTGATAAAGAGTTCTGCTGGCAGGTGGAAAGTGGAGCGGTTGGGTGACGAAGGAAAAGGGAAGGAGGGGTGTGTGTAGAAGGTAAAGAGGAGATGAAGTGGTGGTAGGGGAGACGGGTATGTTTGAGTGTACGTATGTGTGTGTGTGTGTGTGTGTGTGTGTGTGTGTGTGTGTGTGTGTGTGTGTGTGTGTGTGTGTGTGTGTGTCTTTCTTTCTTTCTCCCTCACACACACACACACACACACACACACACACACACACACAACAATATATATATATATATATATATATATATAGAGAGAGAGAGAGAGAGAGAGAGAGAGAGAGAGATACACACACACACACACACACACACACACACACACACAATAAACTAATAAATTCCAAGGATAAGTAACCGAGCACCATTCCCGCAACTTACAGAGCAGCTTGGTGTTGCAATGACTGCAAGAAATATTCAATTATAAACAAAGCTTGCTCTTATGTCTTAGATTGAAGAAATAGGGGAGATAAGCATTCATATCTGCAGTGGTAGATAATTCTGCTTAACTAACAGTATGTGCTTGAGAGGGTGAATGGGGAATAATAAATGCTTCTCAAAATGAGCCTTCTGCAACCTTATAGTCTCCAAGGGGGAGACAATCTCCAATGGGGAGGAAACTCACTAACATATAACTCCTGGTCAGATACCGGTATTTCGAAACCTGATTGTTTCTCCTCAGTGACCGCGGAAAGTGGTAACTTGACTCCTCTGCCTTTTCGGTTTTAAAAAGAATGCTATCCCAGAAAAAGGCTGGTGTGCAATACTATAGTATGTTTGTTGAGTTTTCGAAAAATCAAAATATATATATTTTATATAAAGAGAGAGAGAAGAAGAAGAGAGAGAGAGAGAGAGAGAGAGAGAGAGAGAGAGAGAGAGAGAGAAAACAGACAGACAGACAGACCGACAGACAAAGAGAGAGAACAAGTCCCAGTGCTTGAGTGGATCTGTAAACTCATACGCCCTTTTTAAAGATATTATATATGTCCAGCTGTAACCCTGACGCACTATAATATCACGGCCTGGCAACACAGAGAAGCTTTTGTGGATTTTTGCTGCGCCTCCTGAACCAAACGAATTGAAACAAAAACAAACTGAACAGAGAATCCGAAGGGAAATACTCTGTCTTCCATTAGAAATGACGTTTTCACCTAAAACAAAATCTGGAAAAGAAGCGTGAGCCCCACAACAGCAAGACTAACAAGAACGACAACAGCAACAAGGCAAGAGTTGTTTACCTTAACAGGGATCTCTATTCCACACACTGCCGTCGCTGGCACCTTGTCCGTATTGTTTCCTTCTTATCCCTTCACAGAAGAATTCTACCCCAGGACCACCTCAGCATTCTCATTTGCATTTTAGCGGGCAAAACGATTTGATTGGCTGAAGCACCGACTGCGTCATATTCTGACCATAATCGGGCCACAAAACTTTGTCACAGGAAGCTAGTTTTGCTAAAGGCGAGGCGGGGGAAAAAAACTCTCACTGAGTCCAGTTTCTGCTTTACCACTGAGGTTAGGTTCGGTTTTAGTTTTATCAAGGAGGTGTCACTGCGTGCGGGGTAGTCTATATATGCTACATCACATCTGTTTAGTTTCGAGACCACACCGCGCATGATTTAAAGCTGATGGATAAATGTATAATGACTAAGATGAGAGAATTTGAGGAGAGGGTCTCGTGGTTATGACTTAGCAGAGATGAAGAAAAGATCTGAAAAATGCAGATGTGTGTAACATTTGAATGCTTTTTTTCTTTCGCCAAAACGTCTGAATATCTGGATTGGCGTCTTAGTGATTAAAAAAAAACAAAAAAAACAAACACACAACACACACACACACACACACACACACACACACACACACAAAAAAAACAAACCCGCACATGACGCAAAGATATTGGATGCTAATCTTCAATGTAATTCATAGCGCACCGCCAAGGGAAAAACAGTAGACAAACGAATCACAAGACAAAAGACGACGCGTTTCGACCTCTTAGGTCTTCTTCAGGCAAGATACGAAACACTCAGGACAAGGAAAATGAACGAGCAATCACTTATCTTAATTACATTTGAACTTTGTTTCGATTTCTGTCTGCAATCGCCTCACTTTGCAACTAGATATTGGATGGTGTTTGCAAGCAAGTAGCACTGGATAGAATCTCAACCGTTTTAGAATCTTATATCCTTTTCCATGGATTACCTGAAGTTGACATCAGGATCCAAAGAGTTTAGTCCAAACCTGAAATAAATTGTTTCACTGACTGAGGGAAGCTGAACCGTAAAGTTGTACATAAAAGTGTTGAAAGACAGTGCAAAGTTGTGTCAGGATGGTGTAGAGTCAGACCAAGTTCGTTTTTGAAGGGAGAAGGGGAAGAAACTCCAACGAAGATGCAGTGTTGATGTAGTGGCGGGGAGGTAACCCTATGTGTCGAAACGACCGATACCCCCTTGGTCATGGCAGTCAACAGATGAGGAAGAAGTCAGCAAACACTTAAAGAGGTCAAATATGTGTTATATTTTGAAAATAGTCGCCAGGGTCGTTCAACCGTTGTAATGCACGTGTGGTGTGTGTGTGTGTGTGTGTGAGAGTGAGTGAGTGAGTGAGTGTTGTGTGTGTGTGTGTGTGTGTGTGTGTGTGTGTGTGTGTGTGTGTGTGTGTGTGTGTGTGAGTGAGTGAGTGAGTGTGTGCGTGTGTGTGTGTGTGTGTGTGTGTGTGTGTGTGTGTGTGTGTGTGTGTGTGTGTGTGTGTGTGCAGGAAGAGAGAGAGAGAATACACTTTCATGTGCCTGAGTGAATCTGTTTGAGCATACATGCGCTTTACACATGCTAAGTATTCAACGGTCACCCAGCACACAGTAATTTCATGGCTTAGCAAATTTGGTGTCACGCACATGGATATTCCACACGTGGCGACGCCTACTTCATGAACAGAAATTGAAGCAAAAAATGTACAAAGTCTGCCAAATGATAAACACAATGCAAAGTGTTGTCTTTTAATTTCAATTGGTAAAGACAATAACAGTTTCCAACAGAGAAATCTGGAGGAGTATTCGAACCCCACAATCACAACAGCAACATAAATATCAACAACAACAAAAACAAAGACAACAGCAAGACCAGAGAGGATTCCTCTACCTATCCAATGCTGTGTGATTTGCATATTACCATGGCTAGCGCTCTGTTTATATATTGTTTCCTTCTTATCCTTCCCCGGTGGAATTCTATTTCAGGATCCCCACGTCCACCCCCACCTCCCCGACATTCTGATTTGCATTTTAGCGGGCAAAACGATTGGATTAGCTGACGCCCCGGCTGCTGTCATATTCTGACCATTTGTGGACCACAAATCTTTTGTCACAGGAAGCTAGCGTTGACTTGGTAACGCTGTTGTTTGGCTTCAGCGAGACGGAAAAAAACCCTGACCAAGTTCAATTTGTTCTTTCACGTTGAGATGAAGAAAATATCTAAAAATACAGATTTATAGAACAGTTGACCGAGTTCTGCTTTAGGAAACCATCCGATAATGTGGCCAAGGATGGGAGTGGCTGTAAGGAAACTAATGTGTTATGTAAATGGTGGAAAAAGAAGGGTTTTGGCTGGAGAAGCCAGGAGCATGGGCATCACCCACGACTGTTTTGATTTTCTCGCCTGTTCTAAGGAGGACTCTGCTTTAATATCAGGAGCCACAAAGTTTATTCCAGACCTGAGCCACTTTCACTGGCCGAGATAAACTGAACATTGATGTCGTACATCAAAGAGTCATTAGGTAGTGTATAATTATGTGGAGAGTAGGGGGGGGGGGGAGGATTGGTAACACTATGTTCAAAGAATAGCAACTTTTATTCTTCAAGGAGAAAAGAAAAAAAAAAACTCATCTGAAGGCGGAGTATGGATGCTGTAGTGGCGTGGCGATTCTATTTGTCAATACGATCAACCACCTCAGCCTGATAAATCCTCTCACTGACCAGACACTTCGTTGTCAGTGTACACACACCTGGAGGACTCTCCTAACGTTTAGCCGCGGGAAAAATGTAAACTAAGAGGAGAGCGTTTCTTGTACTAAAACGTCCAGAGGGTTCGCGACCTCCCCCTCCCCCTTCCCCTCCCAAAGCACACGCACGCATTCACACACACCATGGTTTCCGCATGCCGTCTGTGAAAGCTTTCATATTTGCACTTAAAATCCCCCTTTTTAACCTCAAAAGCTCCCATCACCACCCTGTTCCTCTCTCTCTCTCTCTCCTTCTCTCTCTCTCTCCTGTCTGTCTGTCTGTGTCTGTATGTAGAGAGAGAGAGAGAGAGAGAGAGAGAGAGAGAGAGAGAGAGAGAGAGAGAGAGAGAGAAGAGTCATTATTTTGTTTTTATAAGAAACATACTGAATCAGCGATAAATTTCTCGCTTTTTATTTTCGAATCAATCCCTCTTCAAAGAAAAAAAAATCAATCACGGGGAGAGGATGAGGAAAATGAAGGTAAACAGGCTGGTCAATAACACAAAACAAAAACAACAAACAAACAACAAACAAACAAACAAACAAACAAACAAACAAACAAGCACACGGTGTAGGGAAGGAAGTGGATACGAAGGAATCAATCTAAGAAATAAAGTTATGCACAGCATACGCATCGTCAAGAGCAGTTATAACATGAACATTTCTATTTCCTGTCCCTTACTTAACACATATTCACGCGCGCGCCGCGCGCACCACGCACACACACACACACACACAACACACACACACACACACACACACACAACACACACACACACACACCACAAAAGAAGAAACAAATAATCGATTTCCGAAGAAGATTTTTTGATCTGATTCTTTACACACACACACACACACACACACACACACACACACACACACACACACACACACACACACACACACACACACACACACACACAAGAAGAAACAAATAATCGATTTCCGAAGAAGATTTTTTGGTCTGATTCTTTGTAACGAAAAGGAGAAAAAGGGACGTTGAGGAGGAGCGATGAAAGAGAGGGGAAGCAGACGGTGAGGTGGTGGTGGTGGTGATGGTGGTGGTGTAAGCAAGATGTCTAAAGTGGTGGTTACAGGGATTCTGTAAAGTCGGGTGATGGATGATGATAATGTGATTGGGCAGATGTGGTGCGAAGTTGTTGTCCAGAGTAGGAAGACAGAAGCAAGAAGCTGACAGTCTTCAATTTTCTGTTCACTTCTGAGGAACTGGTTGGATGAATCTCAGACGGCGAAACCAAATTGTTTGGAATCTTCGTTTTCCCCTCCGTTTCTCCTCCTGCTCCTGCTCCTGCTCCTCCTCCTCCTCTCTCTTCTCTCCTCTCTCTCTCTTCTTCTTCTTCTTCTTCTTCTTCTTCTTCTTCTTCTTCTTCTTCTTCTTCTTCTTCCTCATGTTCTTGTTCTTTATTTTCGTTTTTTCTTCTTTGTTCTTCTTCTTCTTGTTGTTCTCTCTTCTTCTTGCTCTTCTTCTTCTTGTTGCTGTTTTCCTACTTGTTCTTGTTCTTTTTCTTCTCCTCCTACTCCTCTTTGTGAAAACTAATAAACCCCAAGGGTAAGTAACTGAGCACCATTCCAGCAATTGTTTATAAATCAATGTATATATGTATATATTATATGTATGTATGTATGTGTAGACCGTGTACACACCAGACCACACACACACACACACACACACACACACACACACACACACACACACACACACACACACACACACAGATACAATCTCTCTTTCACACCACACACACAAAACACACCCACACACACACACCACACCACACACACACACACACACACACACACACACCACACACCACACACACACACCAAAACACACCACACACACACACACACACACAAATACAGGATGATAGAAGAGTCAGGAGAGTGGTTTTGACTGCTAATTCTATAAACAGTTTTAGAGGTGGCATGGGATTTTTCATATCTGCTCTCTTTGGCTGTTGTGATTTGTATTTCCCCAAAATTCGAATTCGGTAAATTTGTATATAAAAAAGAAACGTAACAATTCTTAACGCCATACGTAAGAAACGTGTGAAGCCAAGTTGCTAAAAACAAATAAATGAAAATTGTATCACTGGATTTTATAAGAGAGGATCAAACAGGATGTGTACCTCTTAGATATATTGAGAATAAAATAATGTTAATCATGCTTTTTAGAAATGAACTATACACCGAACTGCCTGTCTTTACTGAACGGAAGACAAGAAACCAAAAAAAAAAAAGTTTTCTCATTTAACTGAAACGCCATTGGCATTATTCTCATTAGAGAATCACTTTATGTGCATGAAAAAAAAATGATAACAAAAAACTCCCAACAAAAACAGAAACAACAATGTTAATAACAGCAACGATAAAAGCGACGATGACCAGAGAGCATTCCTTGACTCATCCCGGGGTATTTGCCTTGCATGTCACCACGGCCTGTAGTCTGTCTGTATTGTTTCCTTCCTATCCTTTCTCACGATGATTCTTCCCCCGGACCTCCCCCAAAATACTGAACTGGATTTTTGCAGGACAAACCATTCGACTAGCTCACGCACCAGCAACTGTCATATTCCAAACATTCTTTGCCCACAAATCTTTAGTCACAGGAAGCTACCGTGGACTTGGTCATAGTGTGGTTTTTCCTTCAGCGACACGGACAAAA
>CM065733.1:48175576-48183076 GCA_033310375.1 Conus canariensis | reverse complement strand
GGTGGAATCTTAGGACGATGCTGCAGTTTACCATACACTGGTCTCTTACATTATGCGATGGATTCTTCGATATCCCCCCCCCCCCCCCCCCCTTAATTTTCGATCAGCATGATGCAATTGAGATATATTTTTTTCTCTGGAGCTTCTTGTTAGGGAACATGAATTTTTATTATCATTATGACCATGATGATGATGATGATATTGAAGTCATCATCATCATCATCATCATCATCATCATCATCATCATCATCATCATCATCATTATTATAATAATGAAAATAAAGATCATTATAATATTATTATTATCATAATTATAATTATTATTATCATTATAATCATTGGCGTGTGCATATGTGTGTGTGCATGTACATGTGTGTGTGGCGCGCGCGCGCGCGGGTGTGTGTGTGTGTGTTGTGTGTGTGTGTGTGTGTGTCCGTCTATCTGTATGCATGCATATATGTATGTATGTATGTATGTATACAAGCATACATGTATGTATGTATGCAATCCATGCATGTATGTATGTATGTATGCATGATGAATGTATGTATGTATAACCAAACAATAATAGAATACAGGACTGTACAATATAACATGATACTGCGCAATATGGTAAACCATACTTCAGAAGGCTAGATTTAAAACAAAGAAAACAAAAAACCCAGAATGATTGAAAACGCAGAACGAAATGATAAGATTAACTGATCGTTCGACAAAGAAAGAAAGGAACAAACAAATCAAGGAACATACATATGCTACAGCGGGTGTGAGTAAATTAAAAAAAAAAAAACAAAGTAGTAAGATATAACATCTCTGGACGCGAGGCGACTAATTGACGTGTGAAGTGGCAAGGAAGATGTAGAAAATCCGAGCTGTCGATTTTCTGTTCCCTTCACTGGAAGCATTTCAGTGCAGAAAGCAGAGAGAACAACGGATGGCCTGTTCCTTCTTTTCTTTCTTTCATTCTTTCGTTATTTTATTATTTCTCTCTTTCTTTCTTTTTTTCCCCTTTCCATTCACGTTTCTTTTCTGTTCTTCCTTCTTTTCGCTTCCTTTTTTGTTTGGGGAGAGAGAGAGAGAGAGAGAGAGAGAGAGAGAGAGAGAGAGAGAGAGAGAGAGAGAGAGAGAGAGAGAGAGAGAGAGAGAGAATTTCGCTGCACGAACAACGCTAGTGGTCAGGTCCAAAGTTTTGTTTGGCTTCTCTCTCTCTCTCTCTCTCTCTCTCTCTCTCTCTCTCTCTCTCTCTCTCTCTCTAACACACACATACCAACCCACCCACCCCCCTTCCACCCATTCATCCTTACACACACACACAACACACCACACACACACACACACACACACACACAACACACAACACACACACACACACACACACACACACACACACACACACACACACACACACCACACACACACACACACCATCACACACACAACTAACACACACTATCACACACAACACAAACACAACACACACACACACTAACACACACACACACACACACACACACACACACACACACACACACACACACACACACACATGATCTACCCTTTTCTCCTGTACCAGGGCCCTGGCGGAACTTCTATGATGTTCTACAAGACTGGTGAATGATCTTCATAAAACTTAACAACACTCCCCCGTCAAAAAAGTCAGTAGTTGTGCTATAATGTCTAGCGACTGAAATGATAAACTGATCGTCTTTGTGATATATATTTGCCTGGTTGCCATTTTGATTTTTTTTCTAGCCTGCTACATGGCATAGTTTCCTCAACCCCCCCCCCCCACCCCCACCCCTGTTATTTTTTGTGCGTTACACATTACCATTTATTCCTCTTCTAGGCCTTGCCTTTTGTAAAAGTGTTCTCTATTGCGTTACTGTTTACTGATTAGTTCATTGTTGGGGAATTGTCTTTTTATCTTTCATTTGAATAATCTTCATTTTGCAATTGTGTCTCCCTTGAATAACATTGTAAAATTTTGATGCAAACAAGACTGACATTAATATACTACAATGGAACTGCCGGTCATTAACAAGAATTTGGTAAATCTTCAACAACATCTTGAAGCCTAGCTCTACATGGTCCTTATTCTTCAAATCACTAAATGTGTCTAAAACGACTTGCACGGCTGGATCTATTCTTTGTACCCACTGTGGTACAAGAAACTGGTGACAATGAGAAAGTCTCTGCAGCCATTTATATAAATGACCAACATCCCCTTAAGTCACCTATACCTCCTGGCACCTCAGACTTGTGTTCTTGTGAGCTTCTGTTCACTTTGACAGTTCTTAGTCTTAAACATTGTCTCTGTGTACTTTCCAAAAGGAGTCATTGATAGCAATTCAGACTGGGTTACATAATTATAAACTTTTCAAAGTAGTAAATGGTTAATTGCAGGGACTTTAATGAACATGCTCCTTTTGGGATAGAACTTGCACGAAAGTCAGCTCAAACCGTTTAGTGGAGAACATAATCAGACTCTCCAATCTCGTCCTTTAAAATGATGGAAGTTCCGGAGACTGCCTGATATCCCTAGTCACAGATCATCTGCAACTGACTTGTCTTTAATCTCCCATCAATGGTCCGAGCTGTACATGGCAAACTTATGATAACACTTTAGGGAGTGGATCATATTCCCATAGTTATTCTCTGAGAGGATTTGTTAGTGAGCCAAGATGACGTAAGGATAAAATCCCAAGTTTGATTACAAGCGACTGATCATGGGCCAAATTTTCATCTGTGCTTTCTTCATATGATGTCAATTCTTTGATAAATCTGACATAGAATCTATGCACAGTCTTTTACTATCTCACTACTGCACGCAGCTGGTGAGGCAATTTCCGATTCTTAGTCAATCAAAATCTCCCAAACACACGGGTAAATTGTGGTGGACAGAATCTTGCAGAAACGCTGTTTAAACTGTACGCAAAAGTAAAAAAGGTTAAAGGGAGCACACCAGTTAGAACTGCCAAGAATCAAAGGAATAAAGTAATTGAAAATGCTAAACGCGAGTACTGGTCATCATTTTGTTTTAATGAAATAAGTGAACATAAAGATATCAATAAAATTTGGAAAAAGATCCATGAAATGAAAAACGGAATCCATTTACCTGCATATCCAATCATAATAGGTGCTGAAAAATTTCCTTCGGCATACCAAAAAGCAGAATCATTTGCTGACATGTTTTCCAAAAACAGCTCCTTCTGTAGTTTATCAGACAAATGCAGACCTATGAGGGAAAACCAGTCTAAGAAAGAAATGTACGCTGATCCTGACGAAAATAATGATCATTATCTGAATGATGATATTATTTCTCAGGAATTACACTCTGCTATTTCTTGATTGTCTAGTAAGAAAACGTCTGTTGGTTTAGATGCCATTTCTAATGAAATGTTAAAAACATATACCACAAAATTTTGTTTTACTTCTACATGAAATTATTAATAAATGTTGGATTGAAGGGAACATACCTTCCATATGGAGACTCAATTATTGTTCCCGTTTTAAAGAATGGAAAATCAATGACAAATACAAATAGCTATCGACCTATAGCTCTTACATCGCATGTCTGTAAACTAGTGGAGATAATTGTTCTAAACAGATTGACATACTATTGTGAAAAAACTGGCATTATCCCCGCAAACCAGGCCGGTTTTAGAAAGGACAGGTCTACTATTGATCATCTTGTAAAGCTCACTACGCAAATTAAACACCAGTTTGCTAGAAGACAAAACGTTCTCGCCACATTTTTCGATATCAACAAGGCATTTGATCAAGTTTGGCATGATAGGCTTTTATATAAATTAAAAACTATAGGTCTCTCTGGTCATATTTATAAATTTGTTAAAACATTCCTGACCAACAGAAGTATTCAGACAAGAATAGGTAATACTTATTCATCCAAAAGATTACTAGATATGGGTATCCCTCAAGGCTCTGTGATCGCCCCTCTTCTCTTTAATATTTTAACTAATGATTTACCTAAATACATTACAAAAAGCTTTAACTTGATTCAATATGCGGATGACATCTGCTTATGGTTGAACGTCACATTAAAAAAGAACACATCAAAAAGATCTGTTAATTACATTAGAAGAATACATCAAAAAGAGTTAGACAACATTGCGAACTTCATGTCTGATAATGGCTTATGCCTGTCGGCTGAAAAATCCCGTATGATCTTATTTGATGCAGGTGGGTCTGCTCACAATACTCCTAACTTCAAAGTACATAATACCACATTGAGCTACACTTCTGAGATTAAATTCTTTGGTGTGCATCTTATGTCAAATCTTTCTTGGAATTTTCACTTGGAACACTTAATAAATCAAGCGAGAAAATCTCTTAGTCTGCTCAAAGTTATAAGCAAACAAAGTTGGGGCCAGGAAACAAAAAGTTTGATACATCTTTCTTCTGCTTTAGTTAGATCCAAATTGTCATATGCACAAGAGGTCTTTTTTAGTGCTCCTAAATACTTATTAAAAAAGCTTCAGTGTATAGACTCTAAGGCATTCAGATTAGCCCTTGGTGTTCCATTTCATGCTTCAGCTTTAGGAACATACCATGAAGCTGGTGTCTTACCTCTTGATGACCATCATGAACTAGCCTGCGCTAAGTACATTCTTCGCTGCTCAACTATTCAAAGTGCTAACCAAACGGAACTGGGTATGAGGTCTGATGTAAACTTCCCTAAACGTGCTAGAAACATTCGAGCCACTAAAACGATACTCACATATTCTTCTCATTTGTTGACAAATTCAGGTATCAATCATAAAAAGCTTGCTGTGCGTTTTCCCATAAGTCCCGTACCAAACTGGGAGCTCTTCAAACCAAATTTGATTATAACTATACTACTATATCTAAAACTGATAACATTAATATTCTAGCTTGCGAAGCAAAATCACATATCAATGATTGTTATCGTTACTTCGTAAAAGTCTATACTGATGGGTCTCTATTAAACAATAATGCTGGTTGTGGCTTTGTCATTCCATTTTTAAAAATTGAGAAGTCCTTTCATCTTGGGGGAAATCTGTCTATTTTACAGCCGAACTAATAGCAATATTAATGGCAGTAGAATACATAAATGATTTATCGTTTGACTTTTATGGTATTCTCTTCTGTGTAGATTCTAAGTCAGTTCTTCAAGCTTTAGAATCTACAAATTCAAAAACTCGTGCTGAAGTCATATCAGAAATTAAACTACTTATTCACAACCTTATGTCAAGAGGTATAACAGTTAATTTTTGTTGGGTTCCTTCCCATTGCTTCATATCCGGAAATGAATGGGCTGACAGGATTGCTCGAGCAGGTGCAAACAATTCTGACAATACGGCTACTATTCATATTCCCTTGAGCTTACATGAAGGATATTCTCTCTTACAAAGAGCCTCTTTTGAAAAATTTGAGGAATACTACAAAGAAAGTGTTCTCCCCCGAATACACAAACTCGACTCTTCTATACTTTGTTGTACGAACTCTCGAGCAAGTAATCTTTTAAAAAGGGCTTCCTCAGTAAATCCAGTAAACCGTAATGCAAACATAGGATTATATCCAAGACACAATAAACAACTTCTCTCCTTATTATTTCGGTTAAAAATAAATGCATTCAGAACAAAATATGTCAAGAATATTCGATGTGCTTGTGGCGCCCTTGATAATTGTACAACAACACACGTTCTATACTTTTGCCCCTACTTTGATTCCGATTTGTCAGAATTTAGAAATGATGCTTCAAAGTGCATAGTCCAGGATACCATGTCTCTCTTAAATTTTGTACGAATTCTTATGTTAAGCCCAGTTGGCTCAATCCTGTAATTGCTGTTTCATGATCTTATTTTGTACAGTTGTTTGTTTTTACTTTTTTTTTCTTTTTTCTTTTTTTCTTTTATTTTTTTAACAGTTTAATTCTTACTTAGAGTTTTTCCTCATCACACACACACACACACACACACACACACACACACACACACACACACACACACACCACACACACGCACGCACATGCATACGCACGCACGCGGGCGCGCAATCACGCACGCACGCAGCACGCACGCACACACACACACACACACACACACACACACACACACACACACACACACACACACACCACACACACACACACACACACACCTTGTCTAATATCAAATTTAGTGAAAAGACGTTAAATTGAAGAAGAAGAAGAAGAAGAAGAAGAAGAAGAAGAAGAAGAAGAAGAAGAACAACAACAACAACAACACAACAACAACACACACACACAACACACACACACACACACACACACACACACACACACACACACAACACACACACACACACACACACACACACACACACACACACACACACACACACACACACACACACACACTCACACACACACACACACACACACACACACACACACACACACACACACACACACACACAAAACACACACACACACAACACACACACACACACACACACACACACACACACACACACACACACACACACACACACACCAGTTCTTTTCACAAAGAAAAAGACCTCCAGACAGCTGTTATTGATCGTGTATGTAGACATCGTACTCACACGAAATCTTCCAGCTCTAACAGACGGTCTCATTTACCCGTAGGAAGAAACTCTAGAGACAGCCTGACAGCAGAAGGTCTTCAAAGAGGAACACCCACCCCCCTCATCCCTCCCCTTCCCCCTCAGACAGATCCGTCGGCCCTGAACTCTCTGGCACCCTAAAGGAGCCAGACCACATCCGGGTCATGACTCCTAGATGCCAGGAGTTTTTTTTATTTTTTTATCCTGATGCTTCAGGGATTCAAACTCGCAACTTCTGGATGAGTGGACGTTTCAAGGCGTTGCCTTTTTATACAGATGTCTTGTCCACCTCGCTGTCAGACACCTGTTCCGAGTTGGGGGGAAAAAAAAGCTTTATGTAGTTCACTTTTGTTTCTCCTTGTCCAGATCTAGCTGGAACTCTTTCCAGCTGCCTCTGCCAATGTCTTCAGGGTTCTGGTCCTCTTTTTTTTTATATCAGAGCTGTTTTGTGAGATCAAAGGCTGTAGAGCCTAGCTCCCCCCCTCCCCCTTCCCCACTCCCTCCCTGTTCCGACCTGTGTGACTAGGACAGGCTTGAAAGCCAGATTCCCTCAAACTGCTGGCTAGACTGGCATGCTTCTCAGGCTTGGAGGATCAGCATTAACAGGCACCGGAGATGTTAAACGTGCATACTTTTAAGGTACCCACGTTGTGTGTGTGTGTGTGTGTGTTGTGTGTGTGTGTGTGTGTGTGCGTGTGTGTGTGTGTGTGTGTGTGTGTGTGTGTGTGTGTGTGTGTGTGTGTGTGTGGTGTGCATGCGCACGTGCAGGCACACGTGCTCGTGTGTGCATTGATGTAAAAGCGACCAGAAACAAATAACGAGACAATCACTACATTTTGCACGGGCGACGTCAAAAAGGGTTCCCTCTTGCTTGAAGACACACACAAACATACA
>CM065733.1:48160576-48163076 GCA_033310375.1 Conus canariensis | reverse complement strand
TTTATCTTATACGTTTTCCCCCCTGACACCCCTTTTAAAAAAAATCTGGAAGTCTGTGCCAACTCTTAAATGTACTAACGGAAGAATAACCTGCATTTCCCCCACTCAACAATTCATATAATATTGTATATACATATAAACAAATAACGGACGCTGGCGTACCACACACACACACACACACACACACACACAACACACATTCAAACAGAAATTGTAGGAGTTAAAAATATGGGAGGGGGGAGGGTTGACAGGAGGGGGAAGAAGAGGGTTTTAACGAGTAAATATGAAATCTTTCGCCGACATCTTATGGGAAGTAAACAAGTTTCTCTGGCGAACAGAATACTTGTCCGAAGTCGACTTTTGACAAAACACTTAAGTATTTATGGCCTGCTTTCGGCGGTTTACAAAACACACATAGCAAATTGAAACTGTTGAGTTATCGGGGCAGTGTGTGTTTACGCTTGCGTGTGTGTATGCTGACTCTGTGTGCGTGCGGTATATCTGTGTGAGCATAGGCACGTGATATATTGGATGATGGAGTGTGTGCGTGAATGAAACACTCGAGACATTGTCATGTCCGAAACCTGCCCTCACACCCTCCTTCTCATTTTACCTCATAGTGAGAGCGCTAAATGAAGAGAAAATGATTGGGAAAGAACAGGAATGGCTTTTTCAACATGACTTTTATGGACATTACCATTTGATGAAATATCAACATTCCTGCCCTCTTCATCCCTCAGCTGTATTCGGTCTGTAATAGTTACGACCTCGAACTATTCGAGTGGTTTATATATATATATATATATATATATATATATATATATATAGGGTAGTACTGAGGATCAGCGTTATATTAAAAAGAGTGCTCGACCACAGTGGGAGCGGCATTTGCTGTATTAAAAGCAAGTTAAAATCAAGCTTAAAACCTACAGATCTGTTTCGCGCTGTCAGTGCGGTCGATATATATATATATATATATATATATATATATATATATATATATATATATATATGTCACTGAAATGTTTGGACTCTTTCCTATTCATTCGTAACCATGGCATATTTCTTGATGACAGAAAAACTAGGAGGCGACGGGTAATGAAGATGATGCTTTATTCCAGTCTGAAATTTTTGATGACAGTTATGCACTGTATGCCTTGCACTCATGACCTAGACATGACATGTTCATGAGAGGGTTGTACTGTATGCTAACATTCATAACATAAACATGCCATGAATCAGGGCAGGGAAATACAGGCACCTGCGATACTGGTTGAGATTGGACAGAAAATTTCAATGATGTATCCATTACGTAGACGAATATCAACCGTGTCATTCTAATCTTACCACCTGAGCCTATTAAGGCACACTTAGTTCTCAGCAAGAAAGTGGCTGTGCAAAAATAGATAAGTAAATGAGTAAATAAATAAATAAAATAAATAAATGAATGAATGAATGAATACAGAAATAAATAAATACACAAATAAAAACCGCACACGGTACTTGATTCCACTACCTCTCAGTGTGCAGACATGGAACAACACTAACTACTGCACCAAGCTATTAGTGGCAGTGGGTTTGTGTTGCCATCAGCGCTCGCTTATTCAGAGTGTCACTCTATTTGTATGCAGAAAAACAGTGGAATTTTCACTTTGCCACTTTCTTTTCTCTAGTTGATCTGTTTCTTTTCTCTGTAGAAATGTCATTCCTAAAGACAAAACGATACTGGCACGAGGCGGTATCTTTTCCTCTGCTGCGCACCAAGTGAAATGCTGTCATTGCGGAGTCACTCTTCACTCCGTGAACTCTTGAATGGCGGATATTTGGGGGCGGGGAGGGCTGGGGAGGGGAGGGGAGGGTGGCTAGCATACAGATGGCGCTGTGTGGAATGAGGCCAATCAGAATTCTGCATGGACAGGAGACAAATCCCCGGATGTCGGAGGGTACCAAAGGACAACGAAGACAGATAGGGGACGAGATGCCAAGTAATGATTTCCTGTATGGAGGGAAAAATCTCTATGTCTGTTCATATTCTCTGCCTCTCCGACGGTGTTGTTATCTTTATTTGTTCGTTTGTTTCTTTGTTTGTACCTTTTTTTTTTTCTTTTTTTTTTTTGCATTTTTCCTTTTTGCCTATCTGCTTTTCTTTTTCCTTTTTTTTGTTTTTACTTATTTCTGCTTGTTCCTTCTTCTTGATCTTCTCCTTGATTTCCTCCTCCTCCTCTTCTGCTTCATCTTCTTCTTCTCTCTCTCTCTCTCTCTCTCTCTCTCTCTCTCTCTCTCTCTCTCTCTCTCTGTGTGTGTGTGTGTGTGTGTGTGGTGTGTGTGTGTGTGTGTGTGTGTGTGTGTGTTCTGAAGACATTTTCAAACCATCCACTTCTCCTTTACCCATCTTCTTTCCATTTCTACCGCATTTCGTCATGGGAATGAATTTTGACAGGGGTAATTAGACAGAAGATTTTCGGGAAAAAAAATGAATGTAGATAAATTCTCTACATGA
>CM065733.1:48128076-48135576 GCA_033310375.1 Conus canariensis | reverse complement strand
GTGTGCCAAGACCCAGTTGTTTGAACCCATTGACCTGGAAGACTCTGGCTGTGGCAAGAGGTTGGAAGATCAAACAAGAAAAGAAAGATCTAAACCATGGTCTGATGCAATGTTGAGAATTACAGCAAAGACATATTTCAATTGACATTGCTTTGTCCTTATTCCACCATTATTCCCCTTGAGTCTTTGTACAAACTACGATATTTCGCTGTCAAAATCGCCAAAATCAGATTTTTTTGTGTGTGTAACGCACGTGCGCCACGCAAGTGGTCAGCAGCTTGTGTACAGTAGTTGCTGTCGTTGTCTTAGAAAGGGAGAGGAGGAACAGGAGGGGTATGATGGGCTTTTTGTTCATTTGTTTGCATATCTGTTTGTTTGTTTGTCGGGAAAGGGATGGGGTGGTTCGCTTTTATCTTACGCTCCCTTTAGTGTCCTTCCTCCAACACTGCTCCTTCCTCCCTCCCCACACATACCTGCTTCCAGGCTCGTGTGGTCGCAGCCACAGCATCAATAGTTTGCTGGGGAGTATTTGACACTGGTTCACCATGAGGCAGCTCACAAGAGGAGACACTGCACTGCTGCTGAGTTACACACTGTTGATGTTGAGTGGTGTCTTGATCTACACTGTTTAGTCTCCAGTCACATGCTTTACTGAAAAACACTACTTACGCCGAGCAAGGTGTTTCACGTGGTTTCCACTTTCTAGCACGTCATCCTGTAGCATGCTGGCTGATCTTTGGAAGCCCAAAGTTGTAGCAACATTTTTTTTTGTAAGCTGGCTGAAATAAGATAATCTGAACTTGCATTAACAAGCAGAGGAGGCTGAAAGATATAGGGGACGTAGCTGTGGCCCAGCTGGGAATATCTAAAGTAAGGAAAATGGATCTCTGAAGCATGTCAGAAATTTTTTTTTTTAAAGAACCTTACATGAAAAAAATAATAGTCTGCTGGACGAAACGGACAAATAAATTACACGACAGAGCACGACGCGTTTCGATCTCTTTGGTCTTCTTCAGACAAGAATAACAACACTCAGGACAATGAAAACGAAGAACGAGCAACCGCTTATCTGTTCAAATTGGGCACAGAATGGAAGCTGCTAAAAGGAGGCCAAAAGGAGGTCTTATGGAATAATATTTATTCAAAAGTAGGACCATATCAAAATTTTGCCAGAGGAGAGAGAGAGAGAGAGAGAGAGAGAGAGAGAGAGAGAGAGAGAGAGAGCACATGCTTTTCACTGTCACTGGTAGCTTTTTACAGTATTTGTGCCCATTACAAACTTCATCCTCTTAAATGTAGTCCTGACCTCCAAATCCCACCTCATCCCCACCCCACCCCCCACTCATCCCTGACAACGAGCATAAAATTCTTCTCCAAGTTCAATAACAGTGAAAGACTTGAGACAGTTTACAAAACTCCAAATGGACAGGAAGGAACATTCTTGAGTACTTCACTTAAATGGAAATGAGAAAGTCTGGGTCTCCTTATGGTCGACTGTAGTGGCATATGGTTGAGGTAAGTGTTCATCATCTGGCTTTTTGATCTTGTTATCATCAGCTGGGCCGTTAAAAGTCAAACCCTGTTTGAAGTGAGACAACTCCTGTTTGCCATATGAAGCTGGTTGCAGAGCGTGGGTTGATAACACTTAAAGTTACTGACGATTACATAAAGTTTCCATGGTGACTCACAGTTCTAGAGATGGTAAATAAACGACTTGAAATATGCAGTGGTGGTGATAAATTATGTTGACTGTGTTACAGTTTGTGGTTGTGTCTGTCTGTCTCTTTGCCCATTTGTCTGTTTATCTGTCTGTCTGTTTGCAAAATGGGTAATATCATCATCAGCATAAATATTTGTTTGCTTTCTATTCTGTTTTGTAATGCTCAAAATTAGATAGCCCTTTGCTGTTTAAATACTGTTTAAATTCTTAACATTCCCTATCACGTGAGATTTATTCATTCTAGTCCAATAATACTTTATGAATCCACTTTGGGGCTTTTATTATCTGTTTGCCTTTGAAACGCCAAACAGTAAAACAGAATTTCTCACAGACACGAGAATTGTGAAACCGTGAATGACAAAATTGACCCCACGTTGCTCACACCCCATGGCTCATTCCATAGTAGAACAAACACCTCTCATTTACAACACCTCAGTTTAATGAAGACTGCACTCACACAAATAAGTGGGCATTTTGTAGAAGAAAAAGAAAGCATGAAGCCAACCAATCATCTTATCTTGTCCATTCACTTGAGACATTTGCAATTTCTTTCCTCTTAACTAATGTTATGATTTATATGTTATCATCTGTGTCAGTCTAGTGATTCGCTAAATTTTGTAAACTTTCATATTATTGAAACCCACCAAAATCCCTATTCCCGTGTAAGCAATGTCCATTATTGACAAGTCTACAACATCAGATAGTGATACGTTCCGGAAGGAATTGAACCATAACTCTCACTTCATTCTCACTCAGATGATAATCCCTCCATTTCATTGATGACGTGTCCTTCTGATCGGATTGAGGAGTGGAGAGGGAGATCGGTTCCCTGGGGAAATCATGACGGACATGAACCAACCCTTTGACATAATACAGTGATGACGTGGGTGTGACAAGTGGGTGGGTGGGGGGGGGGGGATGAGAGAGTGGTCATCCCATTGTTTGTTGGGGGCTGTGCACAAGATGTGAATGACTCCATTTTCATCATGGTATTGGAGTGGATGAGGAATGTGGTATATCTGCGTCGTGCAACCTCGCCTGGCTGCCCTGGTAATATCTCTCAGTTATTCTGTGGGTCCTCTCTTTTAATCATTTTCTGTACCGACATCTGATTTCTCCATAGCCTCTGTATCTTTTTTTGTTCTGTGGTCCACTCTCTCCAACTCACGATAATTTATGATTCGGCATTTGTCTGTTTGTTTGTCTGTCTGTCTGTCTTGTCTGTCTGTCTGTCTTGTCTGCCTCTGTCTCTGTCACTCACTGTCTCCGTCTATCTGCCTGTCTCTTTTTCTTTCATGATGTGGCCTCTCTCTCTCTCTCTCTCTCTCTCTCTCTCTCTCTCTCTCTCTCTCTCTCTCTCATGTCCATCTCTCTTACATACTTTGCTGTTTATGCTCTTCTCCCATTTCCTCACCCCACCAAGAAGTCTCTAGAGCCCAACACTAACAAAACAGCCATACTGACGCAACTCTTTTCCCCAACACTGACCTTTTCCTTCTGCCCATCAGGGAATCTACGCACTATACAAACCTTGGAAACCATTCTGCATGGTTCCACTCTCTAACGCTGGTTTATCACGTTTTCTTCACACCACAAAGGGCTCTTTAAAACCCATGATAGCTCCGGGCATTGGTTATTTATGTGCATGCAACACACGCAAGCTACAGAAGTCTCTCTCAACAGGAAGCAGTGGAAGAGACGTGCATGTGGCACTTCCGTGTTTTCCACACAGCACAGAGCATGATGAGAGGGTCCTGTTCTGTGGTTGGACTGGCGTACAGCTAGACAGGTCTGGAAGTGAACGGAACAGGCAGTGTGCTGGATCAGCCTCGGATGATAATGATGATGATGACGATGGTGATAATGATGATAATGATGGTGATAATAATCTTTTCTTTCAAGTGTGACAGGTGCGCATGCACAAGCTTTTCCCATCAAAGTCTTTTGTTGGAAATGGACTGTCCATAAGAGAGAGAGAGAGAGAGAGAGAGAGAGAGAGAGAGAGAGAGAGAGAGAGAGAGAGAGAATATGCTTTTCAACTCTCACTGCAAAGTTTTTTTCAGTATTTGCATACATTACAAACTTTACTCTCTCACGTGTCATTCTGATCCCCAACCCCAACGCACCCTCCACTAATCCATATCAGAGAGCAAAAAAAATCTTCAATTTCAGTTAAAGTGACAGACTTGAGACAATTTATCAGACTCAAAATTAACAAGAAGGAACACACTTGAAGTCTTCACTTTAATGGAAACGAGAAAATCTGGCTCTCTACATGGTCGAATGTAGCAGCATATGGTTGACGCAAGTGTTCACCTTCTGGGTTTCTTAGCTTGGTCGTTAAAAGTCAAACCAACTCTTGATGTCTGCCATGTAAAGATGATTGCTGTACGTGGGTTGGGAATATTTAAAGTTACTGACAATTACAGCAAGTTTCTATTGTCATTCACAGTTTAACAGGCATTAAATGACCGAGTTGAAATATGTTGTGATGGTGGCGGATATTGGTGGGAGTGTTAGAAGTAGTGGTTACGTCTGTCTGTCTCTGTCTGTCTCTGTCTGTCTGTCTGTCTGTCTCTCTCTCTCTCTCTCTCTCTCTCTCTCTCTCTCTCTCTCTCTGTGCGTGCGTGCGTGTATTTGTGTGCACGCGCTCACCTGTACAGGTGTGTGTGTGTGTGTGTGTGTGTGTGTGTGTGTGTGTGTGTGTGTGTGCATGTGTACGTCCACGCACACACGTGTGTGTGTGTGTGTGTGTGTGTGTGTGTGTGTGTGTGTGTGTGTTGTGTTTGTGTAGAACATATACATTTACAATATTCTAGTTACAAATCATCAGTTGTTCCAAACCATCACTGTCAGTCTCACACCTACCCATACTTTACAAAAGGTCTGAACAGAACTCAGAACATAAGGCCCTCAATACACCTTGAAATGAATTCTTCCTGACAGCTGCACTGCCTTCATAGGCAAACCTACCTCTGTCTTTTATAATTACTTTTTCTCCTTGAGAAACAAGGCGTGTGATTTGCCCCACCTCAGTGCCAAGACATAACAGCAAGTGCCCATTCACCATTTCCCAGACACCAACCTGAGACAGGAATGATGGAGCTGCGTGCGGCCACCATCAAATCTGCGGGATACTAAGCCCTCTTTTACGGCATCGAGCACGCCCCTCTCTCAGTGACCAGACTTCAACCTCCTTCCTCTCTTCTCCGTCACCACTCCCTGCCCTCTTGTCTACAATGGCAGGACAGGGAGGTTGTCTGCTGCCACACACGTAGCTGTGAGGTCATGCTAGTTGACCCTTCTCCGTCCTTCTATCAACTCAAATTAGAGGAAGTGAACATTTACTCAATAAAGTACCATCTTTATTGAGGTTGACCTAAATTTGGGAATGGGTATTAGTAAAGTCAATACCCTGTTTATTAAAGTCGATCCAAATGAGGGGATGGGGTGTTAGCGCAACAATGTACTATGTTCATTAAAGTCGAACTAAATTTGGGAATGGGTGTTAACGTCATCAGAACCCTGTTCATTAACGCTGACACAAATTTAGGGATATGTGTTAATACAGTAGTATGCCTTGTTTATCAGACTTGATCCAACATTAAAGGGCGTGCGTTTGGATGGCAATGGGCTCATGCATGATGCTCTGTAACGTAGATGGTAGTGTAAGATAAGCAAAGTGTCAATTCAACAGGAAAACGAAACCTGATGAACACTCGCCACCATCCTACCCACTCCAACTCCAACCTGACCCAGTCTGTGCCACATCAGAGAGGGGCATCTCAACTATGATTTTCAAGAATTAAAAAATGCACAATCATAGCCACTTATCTATGAAATGTAATCTACGTTTCTGGTGGGAAAAATATCAAAAACTTGTATACGTTTTCTGATGCAGATATTACAACACAGGTTTGCCCTACTTTCTCTGTGTTTATGCTTGGTATGCCTCTCTCTCTCTCTCTCTCTCTCTCTCTCTCTCTCTCTCTCTCTCTCTCTCTCTCTCTCTCAATCTGAGAAAACAGTACAGATCCTTCAAACTTACCTTTAAGCATAAAAAAGAAATAAAGGACATCTGCTTTGGAAGGACCTTTACACAAAGCAAATTGATTTTTCCACCATTTCATTGCATTTCATAATGTACACTATTTGGGAATTAGAATAGACTGTACGTCTGTTTTAATTAAAATTACGTGACGGGAAGAGATTCATTTCTTGGGGGGGGGGGGGGGGGGTCATATACTCCAATATTTCTTTCAGTGATAATACCAGTGCTCAAGGGTAGAAGATAACACTAAAAGCAAATTGTGGGGGGGGGGAGGGGGGGGGAGGAGGGGAGAGAGAGAGAGAGAGAGAGAGAGAGAGAGAGAGAGAGAGAGAGGATGTGCCAACCTCAACACATGCACAAAACTAATGGATAATGACAATAGACAAAGCTCTACCAGGTACACTGTCTGTGTTCCCTACCCTCTATTCCCTCTCCCGTCTTGTTCTCTCGCTACATTGACTCGTCCGAGGCTGGTCTGTATGAATGTCCAGTTGTGTCGATAATGAACCGCTTCCCCCACCCGCCCTGTCTCCAGAGGGTGGTGCTATCCCATAATATATTAGTCCGTAAAGGTGATGTCTGCTATAAGACTGGCTTTGATGTTCTGTGTGGAGGAGTGGGAACATTTTATCATAACCCATCAGTAGGGAGGAAAGTTCCTAACCCATGACCTTGTTTGTGAGGGTAAGTGTGTGTGAGTCAAGGTGATGATAAACAATGATTTATTGCTAGTTCATTTTCTTCCACTGTAGTAAGAGGAATAGACATTTACTTCTATAAATAGCAAGTCACTTGTGGCATCTCAAACTTCAGTTGAAATTAGACATCAGATAATCATTTTTGGAAAAATTGGTACTCAATTTTGAAAATAGTGAATCGTTGAGTGCTCTCCTTTCCTTGTTTGAGCAAACAAACAAACAAAACCTTCAAAATATTTGTTGCTTTCAGTTCTACATGTGATTTGTTGTCTAATGATATAACAATCAGCCAGCACCACAAACTAACTAAAAGCATCATGAAAATTATTATATTCTCTGCGCAGGCAAGCATGTGAGTTGTCTTTGCCATACAATCATTTATTCATTACTCGATCAAAAAACAAGATGCTTTGACCACCACCGACCATCCTCCCCTCCCCTGATAAACGAACAACAACAACAACAACAACAACAAAAGCAAATAAAGGAATAAAAAGCCCACAACCACCCTCCCTCCCCTTTCTCCTTCCCAAGACAACAACAACAACTTGCAAATTCCACGTTCATCAAACAACAACAACAAAAATCTGATTTTGGTGGTTTGGACAGTGACACGTGATAATTTCTAGAATGCCTCCAGGGCAGTAAAAGTAGAATAAGTTTGGAATAAGCAACGTGGCTTGAACATGTCTTTGCTGTCATCCTGAACATTGCATCAGACCATGGTTTAGATCTTTCTTTTTTATTTGATCTTCTTGCCTCTTTCTTTATCTTCTAGCCTCTTTCCACAACAGGAGTTTTCTTCCAGGTCAGTGGGTTCAAACAACTGGGTCTTGGCAATGCCACACAAGGTACCCCCTCTGGAAACAGGGAAGAACGGCACTGACAACATGGATCACCACAAAGGATCGAGAAAGAAAAGGCCAAAATGTGGCTGAGCCATCCCTACAACAGTTTTATCT
The DNA here is from genome assembly GCA_033310375.1 of Conus canariensis. NCBI lineage: Eukaryota > Metazoa > Mollusca > Gastropoda > Neogastropoda > Conidae > Conus > Conus canariensis. The sequence continues at coordinate 48,128,145 of CM065733.1, read as the reverse complement.
CCTTTCTATCTCCTCAACCCAAGTAACAAAAGAAAAACAAAAGACTGGAAAGATGACACGACTCCCTTC
>CM065733.1:48103076-48123076 GCA_033310375.1 Conus canariensis | reverse complement strand
CGAGTTATCCGTTTTCTACTTCCACATTTCATTAATTTTCTTGACGACAAAAGAGAAATCAGACCACACCACACACAAATCTAAAGCATCGTGTGAATCGTGATGTTCCCTGTGGCAGACATGCCTGTGAGTTATCTTTGCAATACAACCATTCATTCATTACTCCATCGTGAAACAAGATGTTTTGACCATACGGCTCATGTCAATGGGCAGAACTTTGTTCCATCAGTCCTCAGGATAATTGTGCAGACTTCACTGCACCTAGCAGGATAGTCACATACATAGAATCATTACAGGATTGCCAGAAGAATTTCTAGTCAGTGTGTGTGTGTGTGTGTGTGTGTGTGTGTGTGTGTGTGTGTGTGTGTGTGTGAGGTGTGTGTGTGTGTGTGTGTGTGTGTGTGTGTGTGTGTGTGTGTGTTGTTGTGTGTTGTTGTTGTTGTTGTCTTCAATTTAACGTCTTTCCACATTAAGTGATATTAGACGAAGGGAAAGGATTTGGAGACGGGGAGCATGAGGAGGAGGTGTGTGGGTGGGTTATCTTGCAATCATATACAAAAAAAAGCATCTTTACAATCTTTACAATACAATGAAAAAAAAAGAAAAAGAAAAAGAAAAAAAAGAAAGGTATGGGAAAGCCAACTTTAAATAACTATTTTGAATCATAACACAAACTATAACAAATGTCCCATTGGACTGCGTAGTAAACAGTTCGCAAAATCAAACAACAAACTAAAATTCTCAAGAATACTGTCAAGAGAACTTTCAGAAATAGCCGGTAAAATAGGTCTCAATTTCTGGCATTCCAGAAGAATGTGTTGGTTTGAAATTTGTTCACCGCACAGACATTTAACATTCTTGCTGAATTTTGTTTTGAAGGCATTAAGCTTTATCCTATAAGACAGCGAAGTAATGTGTCTAAATTTGAAACTGTTGCTATAATTCACAGCTATTTTGTTTGTTAAACCAACCGAATTCAGTAAGAGACCGGAGAATTTCTCCTTCCTATGGAGAGATTTTGAAACTTTGTTCCACGATGCTTGCTCCAGCAAATGATACCCTTCTGTAACGGATAAAGGGATGCCTATTTCTATAGATTCCCTGTCTTGCCTTGCACCTTTTTGCGGCTCTATCAACACAGTCGTTTGAATATAATCCAACATGTGAAGAAACCCAACAAAAGGTGATATTGGTTCCCTTTAAACTTAAAATGTTAATCATTTGATTGATTTTCATGATAATTTTGGATTTTTTCTTGTAATCAAATGAACGTACGGACTGAGAATCGACGCAGAATAAAATTTGAAAAATGTTCAACGGAAGATCAACTATGTCATTAAGAGCCATAAGTATAGCAACGAGTTCGGCGGTAAATATTGATCGATTTTTACCAATGAAGTATGACTTTTCTTTTTTTAAAGCTGGTATAACAAAACCTGAACGAGCCCGGTGATCATCTAAGAGTGAGCCATCTGTGTATACCTTTAAATGATTTGGGTATTTATTCTCTAGGTAAAATCGGACTTCACTTTGCATAATATTTGGATTCTCATTCTTCTTCACATCAGTGTAATTGATATCAAAATATGGCTTATTCGTCTCCCAGTTAGGGTAAGGAGAAACTACTTGCTGTGCATCAATACACTGTGGATTTCTTTCCGACTTTTTAAGTAAGTCAGATACATATGAGCCAATTGGCTTTAATGAAGATATCTGTCTGGCCCGTTTAGGAAAATTTATTTCTGATTTTATTTGTACTTCTTCCGAGACAAAGTTGTCAGGTGTTGAGGTCCTAAGAACGTACTTTGCACATGCAAGATTTCGATATTCATCCAAAAGCAATTCTCCAATTTCTTTATAAGTTCCGAGGGTTGATGCGTGAAAGGGTACACCAAGAGCAAGCCTGTATCCTTTGCAATCGATACTTTGAAGTTTCTTAAGGAAATGATTTGGAGCACTAAAAAATAATTCTTGTCCATAGGATAATTTTGATCGAAATGTGTGTGTGTGTGTGTGTGTGTGTGTGTGTGTGTGTGTGTGTGTGTGTGTGTGTGCGTGCGTGCGTGCGTGCGTGCGTGTGTGCGTGCGCGCGCGCGTGTATGTGTGTGTGTGTGTGTGTGTGTGTTGATCAGCTGGTTGGCCCATTCTTCTTTTTTTTCACATTTGATCTCTCGCTCAAGATCTGATGTCATTACCCACATGTAACGCTCATGGGTGCAGAAGGTTTTAGAAAATAATCTTTGCTGGGAAGCAGACGGGGAGGATTTGTGTCCAGGTAACGATAAATCCTGTCATGACAGACATTACACAGCCAAGTCTCACAGTGATGCTGTCTCGTTTTTCATCTATAGGAAGCAGTCTGGGACGTCACGGTAAATAGCCAGTGCAGACTATATGAGCAAGTCTAGTTGAGTCCATCACACACAGGTGAACCGGGAAAGTATCTATCAGGTCTAACTTTCACTAAAAAAAGCGATGAAAAAAAACAACATATCAAGCATATGAATAGCATGTGCCTTCTGAAAACAAAACATTGGCTGTCGAATGGCGACGTCATGAAATCATATTGAACAGTTTAGTATGTGGATGCCTGTCTAACATATATAATCAATTAAAAGAATGTGGTGTTTTGTGCCTGTTCATTAGAGATTTTGATCTGGTTAAGGTACTGCAGGTTCTTGTTCCAAAAAAGGCAATTGAATGGAATGTAAATGTTTCGCTACTGTTCGTTTCTATGAATCATTCCCTGATGATAGTTTAACAATGTGATGATCTCTGATATCAACATAACTGACTCCTAACGTCAGGATAATACTGTGGTTACCCCCTTCTGGAGAGACAACATGGCAGACCAGGGCTAACAACTTACGAAATGAGATCGTCGTGTCATCCCTATTCCTGCCCTGCCCTGATGTTGACATCAATTCAAATCACAGCAAAATCAGACAAGAAAAGCTCGCACCATTCTCTACATTTCCCCAGGGAAATTTGTCCGGTGAGCTCAGTACAGCTGACGCAGTCATAGCAGACTGGGCCCGTTCCCCAGGACCATACAGGCCTCACTTGAAAGATCGGATCAATTGTCCGTTGTCACACGCTACGAAGCGAAGGCAATGGCCGAAAAGTTAGCTCCACCCAGGTACCAAAAGATGATACATGATTTCAGAAAGGAGCCAAGGGGTAGAACAGATGGGATGTGGAAAATGTCAGCAAATTTCAGGATGTCACCTTAAGGTCTGTCCACACGAGTCATTCTAGTTGAACGGTCAAAGAGGAGCACTTACACCTCTATGACAAATCACTCTACTTGACGTTGACAGATGGCCATATAATAGAAGTGTCAGACCACTCCCTCCCTTTCTTCTCCTTATTCTTTCAACAATATTCAGTGTTATGCAGTGTAATGATATAATTCTACAGTTTACTAGCATCATGAATCAACATAAGTTACTGGTTCAGCTAATTAAAGAACGAAGTAAGCTAAATCCCACGTAGCCACCACCTTTTGCTAAGAAATACTGTCACCTGAAAACGCATGTTTCGAAGTGATAGATAAACAACTGTGTTTACGTGAAATTTGAAATTATCGCTCATATCATTTTCCTTTTATATGAAAAGTCAAGAGTATAGCTTTCCCATGTGATTATGATCCTTTGCATCACCATACTTCCAGTTGAATAGACCCAACAATCTTTAATCTGACAACTGAGATGTCCTCTCTCACTCCAGTTGAGTGAGGGAATAGGTCTGCTGGCTGGAGTATCTTCTCACGCAGATGTTAGTCCGAAGAGTAAAGCAATAGATGACATCCATGTCTCACCACTAAACCGAAGAGGACAGGGGCGGGGGCAGGAGTCTTTTTTTTTTGAGAGAGCGGCGTGATAGATCCTAGTAGAAGAGAACTTGGTTGTGTCGCCGATTTGATTCATGTTAGCACGCAGTTCCGTCACTTGCTGTCTTAGGATGGTGTCTGGAAGTATTAACTGGGGTGATGGCTCAGAACAGCTGGCACTGACGACGGTTTAAATCACGCACCTTGTTTCTAAGGAGAAGAACTAATTATCGAAGATAGAGGGGGGGGGGGGGGGGGGGGTGGAAGGAGGATGGGGAAACTCGTCTGCCTCTGTGAAATAGTGTGGTTGTGAGCAGAGATACATTGGAAGGTGCGTTTGAGGTTTGATGTTATGATGTCCCTTTTGGGGCTTGTCGAATTGAAGGGTGTTGAAGAACGAAAGCAACTGCTAGGATGACGTGTTAGGACAATACAGAGTGTTTCAAGAGTAACATTCCCCCACCCAAACACACACCCATTCACATACATGCATGAGCATACACAGAAAAGCAAGGACATAATTGCACATAGGCACGGGACACAAGCTCACACATACAAGCTTGCTCGCACACAAAGGCATGCGTATGCACACATGCACACAGACACAGACATATATACAAACAGAAAGAAACACACACACACACACACACACACACACACACACACACACACACACACACACATGTACAGTCTCTCTCTCTCTCTGTCCATTAGTCTGTCTGTATGTCTGTCTGCCTGTGTCTCTCTGTCCGTCTGTCGTCTGCCTGTCTGTTTGTCTCTGTCTGTCTGTCTGCCTTTGTGTGCATGAGAGAGAGAGAGAGAGAGAGAGAGAGAGAGAGAGAGAGAGAGAGAGAGAGGAGGAGTGTGTGTGTGTGTGTGTGTGTGTGTGTGTGTGAGAGAGAGAGAGAGAGATAGAGAGAGAGAGAACCAGCCCCCTTGTCACGTGCACAACACTTAGGTTTAGAGACGGTAGACGAAGCTCTACCAGCTGAACTCTTTTCACCCCCTGCATTATTATATCTCTTCCTTCTCGTTCTCTTGCCACACTGACTCGTCTGAACCCAGTACTTATGGACATCCAGTTGTGCCAATAATGAATTCCCTCAGGGGTAGCCATGCCATCAAATGTTAGTCTGTGCTGACGATTTGGGACATGACTCCGGGATTGAGGTTATGAGTGGAGAAGTGAGAACATTGTATCACCATCCTCAGTTAAAAGGTTGGGGAGGGACAAGCTCATAAACCATGACCGCCTTAACGAGGATACCATATGGATAAGTCAAGAGTATTATAAACAATTAATTATGGTTGGTTCATTTCCTTCCATTGAAGTGCGATCTATCACTTCTGTCCAAAAACAGCAAGCAATAGCAGCTTCAGAATTCTGGTAGACAAAGGATATGAACAGAAAGTGATGATGATGATGATGATGATGATAATGATTTGGTAGTTTGTTTTTGTTTGCTGCTGGAAAACATTGGTATAGGATTCTGTACATTCAACCCGTATGTGTTGTCTCTTCCTTGTTCCACTTAAAGCTTTAAAATATTTGCTGCATTCCACTTTTACACGCGGGCAATTTTCCTATCAGACTGCTCTAGAAATTATGTGGGGTCAGTGTGTACCGTATGACATTCTATGTGCCAGACTTCATCGAAAGTTACCATTGGCATACAAGCATTTGGTTACCATGGAATTGTTGTCTGGATAACCATGCAAGATGTCCTGACCTTCATGGGCCACGCAACTCTCTGTTAATCCAAACAGGACAGGGAAGTCACTCTGTCAGTCTTCATCATGTTCACACCTTCTTGCACGTGGTAAGGTAGTCTTAGACAAAAAATCACGGCAGGGTTACCGGCCTTACCACAAACACAAAAGGATATGAAGCCTGATACTGTCAGAAGAAATTCCTGTTGGTCGGAGTGTGTAGTGGCCTGACTTCTTTCTTAGGCTTGTCAGGCAGTGTGTATATTGATCAAACGGTTGGCTCAGTCTCTTGCCCGATGTTTGTTTGTCTGCCTATGTACTGGATCACTTAGCCTAGCCTTCTATCTGATGTTTATGGACCTAGAATTGCTATTGGAGGTTCTGTTGTCGTTATCAGTACGTAACGTTAAATGCCACTATGGATATTAGAAGTATGTCGTTTCTGTGAAATTAATGGGCAGACCATCTTTATGCTGATAATGTTGAATCTTGTCATGATAGACACTATAAAGCTAAAACTTGTCTTGACTTTTCCAATCACTTTAACAACTACCCTGTAATATTCTGATAGACGCAGAGTACAAACAGCACAAACAAGTTTAGGTGATACTGTCATCAAGAAGTGAACGAAGAAAACACTTCCTCTCTACAAGTTTTTCATAAGAAAAAGAAAAAAAATAGTGGTACATGTGAAATCAAACAATGTGTTCCTTTTACAGTTAAAGATCTTTGGAGGTTATAGAATGCTAATGTTGTGAAATCAAACTGACGAGCATACGATGTTGATGCCCCTCTAACATCTGTGCTGTTTTGAAATGATGTGTTTTGTTCGTATGGGTTCACGATTTACAAGATAACCCATTTCACTTCTCCAGAATTCTTCCAACAGAAGCATAAAATTATGTTCATTCTTAAAATTTCGTTCTTCTCCATGAGTCGTTCATTGATATTATGCCTTCGATAATGTGACTTCTCCCTAAGGTCCTTACAGCTATAATCTAATGTCAGAATAATGTTTAAAACATTCCAATCCTGAGAGACAACATCGCAGGCCAGAGACTACAACTGAAGAAATAAGACTGATGGCAGTGCCTGCCCAATTTCTGTCCTGTTCTGTTATTTACACGAGTTTAAATCACAGTAAAAACAGGACACAGCAAGCTAGGGCCATTCTAGGTATTTCCCCGGGGAAATCTGCATTGTGCGTCTGGTACAGCGTAGCTCTCCCAACCATGGATGACTGAAGCCTCTCTCCAGGACTCCCTCGGGAATCACTACAAAGGATCCGATCAATGGTATCTTGTCCCTCTGTCCAGCTGGATGACGATGGTAAAAGGGTTAGCTCCGCCCCTATACTAGACGATGAAGCGTGATTCTGTAAGGAAGCAGAGGAGTAGGAGTGACGGGGTGTAGTAAGTGTCATCACACTACAGGGTGTTACACAAAGGTGCATTCACACGAATCGTTCTAGTTGAATGGTTGGAGAGGACCATCCAAATCGCATATTCATGCACAAACTGCTGTGCATGACACAGCCAGATGACTATAAAATGCAGCTGAAAATAAGTGCTTTACCATAGAACAGTCATTTTAGCATAATAATACCGGCTGTGACATACAAATAATTGAGTACCTGTCACAAGAACTGTTGCTATGTGAACCAAATTGTTTTACAGTATTTGCAGCAACCGTTAAGTGAATTTCTTTACTCGCTAATAACTGCTGTCACACGAATATGAATATTTTTCTTTTTGTGTTAAAAATTTGATGTTATCCCTCACAATTTCAATTTTTTTAATACAAAGAAGCCATACTTACTATTTTCCAGTGTAATCAGTAATCATGCCCTTATGACACTGGCGCGCGCGCTCCCATTTAAACAAACACTGCCGGCAACACAAACCGGGCAATTTTGATGTCCTCTCTCTACAAACACGAGACAGAGTACGTCTTCTGGACTGAGTGTCTTTCTCTCATAGACCTCAGAGGTAGTGTCAAGAAACAGATGGCATCCCTGTCCTCCCATTTGATAGAAGAGAGAAAGGGTGTTAAGGAAGAGTGGGGGAGGGGACAGAACTCCTCTCTGAGAGAGAGAGAGAGAGTCGTGCTGCCTCCTGGTAAAAGAGTGTCTGGCATCACCACAGATTTGATGGATGCTAGCACGCAGTTCAGTCGCTACTGTCTTGGGACTGTGTCTGGTAAGTGGAGAATGACTACTGGCTGTTACTTCTTGGCACTGACGACGATCAAATCACGTGCCTCGTTTCTCAAGGAGAAGTACACATTATGGGAGAAAGAAGAGAGGGGACTCATCTGTCTATCTCGGGCAGTGTGGCTGTCAGGGGAGAGACAGTTCCAGACGTGTGGAGTGTTTAAGGTCCTGGGATCTGTTTAGGTCCTGGAGAATGTTGTGGTGAAGGGGAGTGAATTTGAGGCAGTGTGGGATACGAAGTAGGAGGGATACTTTGTAGTAGCTGTAAATCCTCCATTCCTGTTATAAATACACACATACGCATACGTGCATAAAACTCTCTCTCTCTCTCTCTGTCTCTCTCTCTCTCTCTCTCTCGCCCCCTCTCACACACACACAACACACACACACACACACACACACACACACCAATGTTTAAACATACATACATATAAAATCACGAAGCACACGTATAAACACAAACTAACACATAAAACAAACAAGCATGTGTGGGTGCACGCGCGCATACACACTGTGTATCGGGCTGTTTGTCTGTCTGTCTGTCTGTCTGTGTGTCTGTCTCTCCCTCTCCACCCTCTGCCTGCCTGTCTGTCTGTCTGTCTGTCTGTCTCTCTTTCAATTTCAGCTTTAACCAATCTTTTAAGAACAAGAAACCTGTTTACCAATGATAACTACATAACTTTTTCAGGACTCAGATTATAGCTCATGTCTGCGTCAAAAAAAAAAGGCAAAGAAAATTATCTATTTCCAAGAACAATGAATGCCAATATCTTCAGTGATTGTTTCAATGTTATTGTATATGTGCTGGTAAAAGGTAAGACCCAAAAGTGAATTGAGAGAGAGAGAGAGAGAGAGAGAGAGAGAGAGAGAGAGAGAGAGAGAGAGAGACGAGAGCCAACCTCCTACGTTTCATACGCACCACTAATGTCTGATGACAATAGACAAAGCTCTACCAGATGAACCCTCTCCACCCCCTACATTATCATCTCTCTCATCTCATCCTGCCACATTGACTCGTCTGAGCCTGGGAATTATGGATATCCAGTTGTGTCAATAATGAACTCCCATGGGGCAGCTATACCATAAAATATTGGTCTGTGCTGACGATGTCGGACATTACTTTAGCAATGAGATTCAGCGTGGAGGAGTGAGTACAATTATCATCATCCTGTAATAAAGCACCGGGGCGGGTGGTTTGTGTGTGTGTGTGTGTGTGTGTGTGTGTGTGTGTGTGTGTGTGTGTGGGAGGGGGGTTGTGGTAACCTTCTTTATTAGGGTGAGGTATGGGTTAGTGAAGGTGAGGAAGAAACAATTTCATGGCTGGCTAAAGTTCTTCCACTACAGTTTGAAGTTTGGAGATTCGCCTTTATCAATAAACAGCGAGTTGGTTATGAGCTTCAATTATCTTCTTCTTCAGAAAAAGTATTTCTATGTGACTGAAAATCATTGATTGAAGATTTTTTTTAGCATCAACACTGAAGGATTTTCTTTTCCTTGTTCCATTTCACGATTTGGAATCTTTGCTACCTCCTGATTTACATGTAAGTAATTTTCCTAGCAAAAATGAAGAAATCAGACCACATTACAGAACATATGAAGAGAAACCATGAGTTATGATGTGCTCTGGGCCAGACTTGACTATACGTTATCGTTAGCATAGTCAATCAGTGAATCGTTGTATGTCTAGCCAGATAAGATAAGATGCCTTAACCTTCATGGCCCATGAAGATCTTTGTTGATCACAAAAGGGCCAAGGAGTCATTCTGTCTGTCTTCATGATGTCCACACTTCATTGCACCTTGTGGAACAGTCTAGACAAAGAGTCATGGCAGTATTACCAACCTCAACCACACAGGGATAAGAGGTCCGATACTGTCAGAAGGAATTCCTGCTTGCCAGGGTTTGTGATGACGTGCTGGGGTCCCAGTTTTCTGTCTGATGTTTGTCGACTAGAGTTGCCACCAGGGATCTGATGTGTAACTACCTGAACACAACGCTCAATACCACCAGAGACGTTAGAAGTGTGCCTTTACTGGAAAGTTGAAGGGACGGTTCTTTGGCAAGAATGATTAATCTTACCATAACAAACATCATAAGGCCAAGACTCTTATTGGCCTTTTTTATCCGTGGGAACTAGCCTAAAATATCATGCTGGAAACCCGGCAGTAATAATACAAGTAAATTTACTTTAGGCTGTCATGAAGAAATGAATTGCAGCTACCATCTGCAGGTTTTGTGTGAATAGAGAGAAAAGAACTGAAATGTATGAAATCAAAAAATAAACTTCTTTCTAAGCAAACGACTTGTTGAGGTTGTGGAATGGCAAAGTCATGAAATCACATCAACCAGGCTGATACGTGGCTGTTCCAGAAGAGAGAGAGAGAGAGAGAGAGAGAGAGAGAGGTCAATCCTTAAATCCGCATCCTTTTCCCCGAGACATTCCTAAATATTATTCCATCAATAACGTGATTAGTTTGCAATGTCCACAAAGCCAGGACGTAATGTCAGAATAATGTTGTAAACACTCCTTCCCTGCAAGGCAACATGACAGAGCAGAGAGTAGACTATAACTCACGAAATGAATTAGATGGCAGTGCCTGCCCAATTTCTGTCCTGTTCTGTTATTGACACGAGTTTAAATCACATGAAAACAGCACCACAACAAGCTGGGGCCATTCTGCGTATTTCCCCGGGGAAATTTGCCCGGTGTGTCTAGTACACCTGATGTAGCCCTTGCCTCCACAGTTCACTGAATCCCCTCTCTCATGTTTCCCCTGGGAATCACCACAAAGGATGCCATCAATGTCTCCTGTCCCTTTGTCCAATGGGAGGTGACGGTAGAAAGGTTAGCTCCGCCCACGTAGTAGACGATGACACGTGATTCAAGAAATGAACACTGGGGCAGGAGAGACGGGGGGCGTGGCAAATGTCAGTGAATTTCAGGGTGTCAAGTAAAGGCGTGTTCACACGAGTCGTTCTAGTCAAGTAGTTGGAGAGGACGGTTTAAACTTCATGCAGATAGAGAGCTGTGTATGACATAGATGGACACACGCAGCTGAACCAGTCAGATCTTTCGCAGCTCCATATTTTCTCCTTATCTATTGTAGTGCTCCCTCCCCCATTCCTTGCTCCCCATCCTCCTACGCAATACTCTCTTGTTCTGTGTGAGTACTGTACATGTTGGCGAAATCGTCTTTCACTTTATCGATTACACAAATCTATATGACAGGTTATTGAGGGCTTAACGGAAAAACTGATCGAGTCACTGCCTTTCAATGATCAGTGCAATGCTCATATCAATAAAAAGCAAATTGATGGTCGCCTCAAAATTCTGGTTGGACTTTTGTATTTGCAGACAAGAATATTAAGATCATAGAAAACTCATGTGGCGTTTTGTAACTATTCAACACTAAGGTCTTTTCTTTTCCTTGTTCCAGTTCGAGCTTCAAATTATTCGCTGCTTTCCAGTTCGGCTTTTAAAGCAGGTTTCTTATTGGTAACATATGAATTTGACCACACCACAACATACGTAGAAAGCAATGTACGAATTGTAATAATCTCTGCTGCAGACATCCCCAGGGATTATCTTTAAGATATGAATCATTCTTCATTCCAGATTTGTAGGGATAACGAGACAAGACGCCCTGACCAAATGCAGCAAGGCAGAGAATAGTTCTGTCAGCTTTCACAATGTCAACATTCCATCACATACGTAGAGTGGTCATAGACAAAGAGTCATGCCAAGATTACCGACCATCCCAGACAAACAAATTAGGGTTGTAAACATTCCTGTCAGTGTGTGTAGGCACTTGTTGGATGGTCCAGTCTTCTGTCTGATGTTTTGTCCGCATGGATTTGGAATTTGAATGTTCTTTATCCGATATAATTTCCAATTCTGCCAAAAGAAGTAACTGAATGGGATGTCAGTTTTTAAATTTGCGTTCTTGTCTGTGACTCATTTCTAGATGTTCATTCTATGGTGTGATTCCCTTTGTTGTCCACACAGATTAGGCATAGTATCCGGTTAATAATGATGATTGCCTTTAATGTCTACATAGCTAGAAGCTAACATCAGGATAATCTGATGACCCCTGATGTCACATACCAAGGACCCATCCCCAGGACAATTTTGACTATTATCTCTTTTTACTGAGAGGCACCACAGAAGCCTGGGATTATAACCCACATCATGAGATCGGTGTCAGCGCGACCCATTTCCTGTCCTGGCCTGCTGTTGACACGACTTCAAATCACTGTAAAACAACGACACTAGGAATTAGGATCATTCTAGGTTTTTCCCGAGGTGCATTTGCCTGGTGTGTCCGGTACAAACAATGTAGCCCCCCCTCCCCCTCCTTGCATCACGACTGACTGAAGGCTCTGCTCAGGACTCCCTTGAGATCAAATCATCCGTCTCTGGCTCCTCAGTCCCAGACTATGTCCACGAGTCAAATGTTTAGCTCCGCCCAAGCACTAGACAATAAACATGATTCCAGAAAGGATCAGGTGGGAAGGAGTGACAGGGTGTGGAAAGTCACCATTTTCAACCCACGGCATTCCTGTACTCCACCCCAGATGGTCGGGCAAGGCAGCTGAAACGATTAGACATCCCCCTCCTCCTCCTTATCTGACCATCATCCCCCCCCCCCCCGCTTCCTCATCGTTTCCTTACACACACCTCTCCTCTCTGTATCTTTTATGTGCACGTTATGCACTTGAACGAAATAATCTCTCGGCTTACTAATTGCATGAGTCTAGAGGGTATGATGTTAACAGCCAGTCAATGAACTGATCAATCCTACTCTCTGTTGCCCCTGTCTACTGCTAATCAATGCGCTAACCAGGTCACAGATCCATGCTGAGCTTCCTTTATTGAAACAAAATGCTAGGTCTCTGTGATGCCATCATCTATCTTTTCTGTTTTCCTTCCAAATTCCACAGAACATTATACCAAGAGTAAAATCACGTTACAAGTTTCGTTTCTGATTTGACTCAACTTTTATTTTAAAAGAAATGATTGTCTGTTCTGTTTATGTCTTTTTCAAATAGTAATGTGTACAATCTTGGTGTGTCTAATAGCAGATGCTTCCCCCTCCCCACTCCTCGCCCAAACATTGGCATTCCAGACAGATAGTTGCCAAAAGTATAAAACATCGATCATATTCCTAGCATATGTTTACACTCAACAAAGGAAGAATAAAAGTAGAATATGAAACGAGAGAGAGAGAGAGAGAGAGAGAGAGAGAGAGAGAGAGAGAGAGAGAAGCGAACCAAATGTTTTGAACACCATTCTACTAGGTCGAAGGGTGACAGCTTTACACATATAAAAACAAACGGTAACAAATTAAACGAAAGAACAGCAACATACACACACACACACACACACACACACACACACACACACACACACACAAACCAAAGCAAACAAGCACACACACAAACAAAAAACACACACCACTACACAAGCACTTAGGATAGCGCTAGCCTTCGGCAAGGTCAAACACGAGGAGAGAGAAGAGAGAGAGAGGAGAGAGAGAGAGAGAGAGAGCATCTCCACAAAAGGTGAGGAAGATAAAGTCACACGCATTAAAAAAACCATTACACACCTTAGAGTGTAAGGCAATCAACCTTAGTGCCTCCATAAAACAGTTCCCAGAGAATCCTATTGATTCTACAGCAGCGAAAAGGACGCACTCTACGGGAGAATATCCAGTGACCGCTGCCTGAAGGTGACACAATGAGACCAGTGGTGTTTTGTTTGCAGTAGCATCGATCATCCTTGCCCGCCTCCCACTCCAACCCCTCTAGTATCCGCTTTGTTTGAACGGGTTTATTGCTCTATAATTAAAGAGTCTTCATCTGCACGGGTGCTCTATTGATATGAATGGACAATCCGCCATAATGATCCCACTTATGTCTGCACTCAGGCATAATTGGCATCGATTTTTCCCTGTGCGAGTGACATAGCACTGTTACACCTCTCAGCAGCAAAGGGACGATTCAGTCTGAAGGAGGCTTGGTGGGTGAAAGGGTTTGCAGAGTCAGGGGCAGCAAACTCTGGTAGAAAGAAACTCAAGTGCAAAATTTATAGCAGGTCTTCAGAGGAGAAGCTCCTGTCAGATTAGTGTTTGTGCCTTGAACTCCTTACACTCCATTGGGGGGTCATGCCACATCCAAAACACTGCTACTTAATGCTCGGCTGCTGGAAATTTGTTTTCCTGGCACTGCCGGTATTGAATGGACACCTTCTGGATGAGTGGTCGCCTTAAGGCATTCCCTTTGTAGATAGACATCCTACTTAAATTTCAACCCACATCTGCTCTATGTTGTAATTTGAAAGTCTTATGAAGTTCATATTCAGCTGCTTTGGCCTTTAAGTTTCTAGTCATCTTACCAGAAATCACGAGCTGTTTACTGAGATCATAGGCTGATGAGCCTACAAACATCATTCCAACTTCTATGGTGATGACTTTGGCTTGAGCTGTTTCTGTATCTTGTACATGTAAGCATGGTCCATTCGGCTTTTGAACTTCACAGTGAGTTGAATTAAAATCCCATGTTTTGATGAGCCTGAGAGGCATGCAATTTCCTGGTAATCTCTGGATAGTTTTCCCATTCTGGAAGGTCTGCTTTTCCCTCCCAGTCATCCACTCCATCCGGTAAACCCCGATTCAATGCTCTTGATGTCTCATCTGTTCCAGACCATGGTTTGTGATCTTCTGCCTGTAGAATATTACTGCTGGAGCGTATAGTGTTGTAATGTTTCTTCTGGCAGCGCTAATCACCTACTAGATTTCGTTAGGCTCTTAGTTGAGCATCGAGGCTTATCGTCCCTGTTTTAGTGCTTTTTGTGCATGAACTCAAGACAAATTCCATGACACATCCAGTCATCTGAATTCTCACATTTTACCAGGTTTTGATGTGCGGGCGGAAGGTCATATTCGGATCAGAGGACGACGGTGACCCTGAAAGATGTTTTGTGTCATATTTCATTCTGGCTGAGACTTGTTTAGGCTGACTTTTTTCCCTACATAGTGTACTGCCCCTGTTGGCTTTGTTGGATTATCCCCTCAGATTCTCTTGGCATCCTCTTCCTTTCCCAGCTCCTGTGTTAGCATGCCACGTTTTGCTTTCTCTTTCCTTTGTGACAGGCGCTTCATTTCTGTTGATCACAGCCCCTGTCTGCTGGTCTCTGTGTGTGCCCATTTATTTCCTTTGCCACTCCCACTGCCTCCTCAACTTTCCGTCAGCTGCCAGTCTTTAGCTTAGCCTGGATTAACATCAAACTTTGTCTCCTGAACCCTTGAGTCTAGTTTAATAGCTTTCCTTCATCCACCTTGTACATCTCAAGGGTGGATGTCAGGGATGGCTTTTACTTATGTCAGCGAGACCAGGCGGGAAACAAAGCCATTTTCTTATTCATTTGTTCATTTGGGCTTCCATTTGGCTTCCACACTGTGTCAGTGCTGGTAACGGATGTTAGTGAAGGTCAGAGAGAGAGAGAGAGAGAGAGAGAGAGAGAGAGAGAGAGAGGGAGAGAGAGAGAGAGAGACAAACAGGCAAAGACAGATAGAGACAGAGACCATACACACAGACACACAGACAAACAGACAGCAACAGAGAGACAAACAAACGGATTGGGAGAGAGAGAGAGAGAGAGAGAGAGAGAGAGAGAGAGAGAGAGAGAGAGAGAGAGAGAAACACACAGACAGACAGACAGATAGATGGATGGAAGGACGGACAGACGGATGGACAGAGAGAGAGAGAGAAGAGAGAGAGAGAGAGAGAGAGAGAGAGAGAGAGAGAGAGAGAGAATCCCCAAAAGGTAGGAAAACGTTCTCAGACACACACTCTAAAACCCATCCCATGCTTCGGAGTGGACAGTAATTAACCTCATTACCTTCACAAAACAGTTCCCAATGAAAGCCATGGCAAACGAATGCACCCTAGGGAGAGTATCATGTAGCCCCTGCCCCTAGGTGACCCAGTGAAACCAGTGCCTATTTGTTTGCAGTTGCATCGATTGTCATTGCTCGCCTCCCACCCTTAAGTCCTCAGTATCTGCTCTGTTTGAACGAGTTTATTGCCCCGTATTGAAGAGTCTTCATCTCCACAGGAGACTCTAGTGGTATTAATGGAAATCCACCGTAACGATTCCACTTAGGTGTGCACTCAGGCATGACTTGCATAGATTTTCCCCTGTGTGAGTGACATAGCACTATTCTGCCTTTCAACAAACGGGTGATTCAGTTCGTAGAATGCTTGAAAGGTGATGCCTAGCATATGCTGTATTAGAAACAACGTACCCGCAAGTGAGTAACAATTCATGTGGCTGAATGCTCTGGCAAATGTCCTGGCTGTAGTGAATCAAATCCCGCACCTCACCCACGCTGGCTCAGCGACTAAGCAATTATTGTCGTCAGCGGGGGCTTCGTAGATAAAGTCCTGCAGATGCTGGATCTGAACAGGCACCACTGAACACCACCGAAGTGACTCGGCATCAGTGCAGTGTCTCCTCTGGTGGGTTGCCTCTTGACGACTTGACATTGATTGTTCCCTGTGGATTGCTGGTGCCACAGCCGTGGAGTGCTGGGCTGTGGCTGTGGCTGTGGCTGTGGACAGGGGCTTGGAGTGAGCAGCATGGGTGCGATGTCACTGAGATGACACAGAAGATGGGTCAGGAAAGAAAAAAGAAAAACAGCAGCTGGTGAAAGCATAACTCCCCATGGAGGTGATCAAGATGAACAGTCCCAATGACGTCAATGAATTAGGTTGACCAAGACTTGCAGCAGATGTTGCCGACATCTTCCAGACAATCTGATGGAAATAAATTATCTTTGCCCAGATTTTCTTTACTGTGGACTGAATTATTTTGATACAGGTAGACGTACAATATAGAAAGTACAGTTCTCTCCACAGGAACATGCCATAAGATTTAGTTCTGCTGTACTTTTGAACGGCGAAAAATGCACTGTTTCCGTTCACCTGGCCCATGAATAGAGTTTGTTTTCTTGCTGAAATCTTCTCCCATTTATTTAGAATTCCGATTCCTCTGCAACTAGTTGAACGAAGTTAGTCAAATTAGGACAACATTATTACAGACATGTGAATCCAACAGAACTGTACCGAGCCAAGGATGAAGTGTTTGCTGTTTAGATTACCAAGTTCTCATTGACACAGAATTGTTGTCCTACCTGTCACAGGATCAAACTACACTACAAGGAGCAAGTAATCCGATCCTCTTCTGTTCGTTTCTCCGGGGAGGATAAATTTATATCTTCAGGGAGGATAATACAACGCAGGCTTCCACTGAACGCCTAGTGCATTTGTTGTTCGCTCCTGATGGCTGCGACCATTCCCTCTGTGATCCCTTGGGATCGCTGTTGAGAGTTAAATCCATGTTCTTTCCCTGTTAAGCCTTAGGGAATAGTGGCAGGACACACACACACACACACACACACACACACACACACACACACACACACACACACACACACACACACACACCACACACACACACACACACACACAAATCATGCACACTAATATTACTTTAAAACGTCATTCTCGAGTACAAAATGAGGTTACTATAATGTTGCGGTGGGGGTAGAGGAAATCAGATCCACCAAACTCACATGGAATGCACCTCAGATCTCTAGCCGAAGAATGCTGGAAGACAAAAATGATTAAATGAAGGCAAGAAAGAACATAGCGTGGGATAGTCACGCATTTTACTGGGCTTTCCTTCCAGACAGGCGAGTGGGAGAAGGGAAGGGAGGGGAATCAGTTATACCATCCAGAATACAGAGCATACAATAAACCATGATTACAGAGAGGAAAGGTGTGTGTAGGATAAAAAATCGACTGTGTGGTAAAGTTTCTCCCACAACTCCAGGATTCTGTTCTGAGGTAATGCAGTACAAGCAGCCTGTACCGGGCCCCTGATGAAGATGAATGAAGGCGAGGTAGGTCTGTCCTCCTTTCCCGCTGACAGTGGCTGTGTCTGACGGTGCTAATCTGTTCACTTCTCCATCTGTCCTTGTCTGTGCAGTACGTCTGGTTCTGGCTCCATTGCACTGAGCTCACAAAGATGGTGACCTCACCTCATGTGTGGCTTCTAACAAGTCCGTGCTGTGTTTGTTTGACAGAATTTACGTCTCTAGGGGAACAGGCGAGCTACCAATGGAAGTTAAGAGAAGTTTTGAAAGCAAGGCGATAGAAGTTGTGTTAGTGGAACACCACATCAATTGAACATATGTTAATACAAAAAAAAAAGAAAGTATAGTGAATCGAAGTATTGATCAAGCTTGCACAGTCTATATCTTCTCTCTCTCTCTCTCTCTCTCTCTCTCTCCTCTCTCTCTCTCTCTCTCTCTCTCTCTCTCTCAAAAAAGAAAAAAAAAAAAAAAAAAAGAAAGTATAGTGAATCGAAGTATTGATCAAGCTTGCACAGTCTATATCTTCTCTCTTCTCTCTCTCCTCTCTCTCTCTCTCTCTCTCTCCTCTCTCTTTGTGAGTGAGTGAGTGCGTGATTTTGAGTGTGAAACTAATGATAACTGAGAAAAAAAACGTGTCCATTACTACATGTTTTCTCGTGCATTTGTGGACCTAGGAAGAGATGTTCGGTTCTTGTTCTTGTGACCTACTTGTTCGGAGCATTAAATGCACTGAATTTAATGTATGTGGTATTCTTTGATACAGTAATGCTCAAAAGAAAGTGAGAGAGAAAAAAAGATCGACTGACATACGTCATGTAAAATCACAAATATTCATGGTCTGTGCCAGTATAGCCTGATGTTAGTTAGATTGTAATCAGTCCCTTTCATTCCAACCACGTGTAAATGGAGGGATACTTTTTTTTCTTTTGAGCATTACTTTATCAAAGAATACCACATACATTAAATTCAGTGCATTTAATGCTCTGAACATTTAGGTCACAAGAACAAGAACCGAACATCTTTTCATAGGACCACAAATGCACGAGAAACTAGCCCAAACGTATTACAATGCCACAGAGTACTACTGCTTTTTCTCTCTTTGACGCTTGAGATAGTATCCATTTGCTAAACAAACACATACAGGTTTTGGCACTTCGTCAGATGTACTTGTCACACATGTGAGACGTAACAAGGTCTGAGGATTACAACGAGCTTTAAACACAGCTGTGCTGGAAAGCCTCTGGCACCTTATTGTTTCAGACATTGGTTTCAGGTTTGGCATTAGATCAGCTAACTTCCTGGCCCAACGGTGTGACGTAATTTGGTGATGGAAAGGCATGCGTTTTATCATGTAAATTGGTTTTGACGCCAGAGTTGTCTAACCCTATTATCTGACAATACCTAAAAGACTGGAGAAACTGATCTCATCAGTGCAGGTCACAAGTTTACTGCTTGCTCCCTTTGCTCCTCCTGCTCTTCAGAGAGAGAGAGAGAGAGAGAGAGAGAGAGAGAGAGAGAGAGAGAGAGAGAGAGAGAGAGAGAGAGAATTAGTCCCTGGATTTTGAGAAATCACTTTCACACGCAGACACTAAAGACCGTCAGACAATTTGGAGTGGAAATTAATCAACCATATCGCCTTCCCAAAATACTTCCCAATGAAATCCACTGATCTGTCAACAGGGAAAAAAGGTGCACTCTAGGGGGAATATCGAGTGGCCCCTACCCAAAGGTGACACAATTATACCAGTGAATATTTGTTTGCAGCTGCATCGATCATTGTCACCCACCTCCCACTCCATAGTGCTCAACATCCGCCTTGTTTGAACGATTTTTTTTGGCTCCATAATTGAAGTCTTCATCTCCACAGCAGGAGACTCCAGTGGTATTATTGGACGATTCACCATAATGATTCCACTTTGATCTGCACTCAAGCATAACTGGCATTGATTTCCCCTGTGCTAGTAGTATAGCATCCTGTTTGCCATTCTACAGAAAGACAATTCAGTCAGCAGGATGCTTGAAAGATGATGCCTGGGTATGACGAATCACAGACAAAACACACAGTAAGACCTAATGCGAAATGCTGCAGATTTTCGAGAGTACCAATACACCCTAAAATGGCGAAATGCCCTGGCAGATTTTGTCCCGATGATGTTGAACCCAACTAGCCTAAAAGCAACCCTAAAATGGCGCAAATGCCCTGGCAGATTTTGTCCCGATGATGTTGAACCCAAACTGGCACTTCAACACTGAACAATACGGAAATGACTCAGTGGCAGTCCTACCGAGGTTGGATGGCAGACCCTGT
>CM065733.1:48090576-48093076 GCA_033310375.1 Conus canariensis | reverse complement strand
TCAAGGACCAAGAATTGTGGTGTAATTTTGCGTTCAGCATGTCAAGAGGAAGAGCAGTATTGACTTTCTCTGCGCTATTTGTGTGCTTCTTCAAAGTCATGGTTTATTGTTTCTATATGAATTTTTAAAAAAAGTAGCGATGTTTGAATCCTTCCTTGTCTGTCTGTCTGTTTGTCTGTCAGTCTGTCTGTCTGTTTCTTTTATTAATGATCCCTCCACTGCAACGGGTATATGCTCACATTAATATCATAAATAACACGCTCAAAATATATACACAAACATGCACAGAGAGAGAGAGAGAGAGAGAGCGAGAGAGAGAGAGAGAGAGAGAGAGAGACAGACAGACAGACAGACAGACAGACAGACAGACAGACACACACACTTTCTCTGTCTGTCTGTCTGTCTGTGTTTGTCTGTCTGTCTGACTGTCTGTCTGTCTGTCTCTCTGTCTGTCTGTCTTCCTCTCTCTCTCTCTCTCTCTCTCTCTCTCTCTCTTTCTCTTCTCTCTCTCTCTCTGATGACTGCCGATGTCATACAGCTGTCAAGTGCAGCTGTTCAGCCCTCCCTGACAAAAACAACTGGCCGACAAAGTCAGTCCTCTATGTGCTGTGTCAAATAGGTCGCCCCCCACGACATTCTGCCTCCCTGGATTCTAAATCAATTGTCTGTTTGGGTTTGTCATAGTTCGTTGTGGATTCTGTCTTGGTACGCACCGTAACCACTCTCATATTTTACTCATGTGGAATTGATGTGCGTAAATGCAGTGTTATTAACAGCATCAATATGTAACGATGGCAGTGTTCGCAGGGATAATAACTACAGTAGCAACAGCACTACCAAGGGTAGCACCACCACCACCACCAGCAAAGGCAACAGCAGCAGCAGCAGCAGTATCAGCAGCAGCAACAGAAGTGGTTGTACTTGTTCCAGCGATTGTATTTTAGTGGGTGTGGTTGCAAAAGTGTAAGTAATGTAATGGCACTCAGAACTGTGGGTTTGGAAACGTCAGATCCAAATACAATAAAAAAAAAAGTGGTTCCCCCCTCTCTCTGTCTGTCTGTCTGTCTGATGTCTGTCTGTCTGTCTGTCTGCCTGTCTGTCTGTCTGTCTGTCTCTGTCTGTCTGTCTGTCTGTCTGTCTGTCTGTCTGTCTGTCTCTCTCTCTCTCTCTCTCTCTCTCTCTCTCTCTCTCTCTCTCTCTCTCATGCGTGCACACTCTGCAGACATTTACACATTCACTGGAATCGTAGAACGCTGTACTCCAGAATTTTTTTTTTCCTGTTGTAGCAGTTAAAAGAGCTAGATACTCAGTGCATGTCGTACTTTGTATAATTAAGGTTTTACTTATGTGGTATGGAAGATGTTAAATCTTTAGTACTCACCTTTAAGCAGAGACCATTTGATTGCTACTTGCGGGGCTTAGATTTTATGACCATCCCAAAAGCCAGATTACAGGTGAATTCTTCGTTTAGGCAATTAGTAATGGTTCGGATTATTTATACGCTATCCCTAAAACATTTCAAAGGCGTCAAAATCGGTGTATCACAGATGAAACCTCACATCCCAGGCATTTGGAAAAGAAAAAAAATAATACTGGACATCCATTTTGTATGATAAGCAGCATAAGCGCCAGAATTTCGTTTGATATTGTTTTTACTCAATACGAAGCAATGTAAAAAAAAAGTTACGTGTGTGTGTGTGTGTGTGTGTGTGTGTGTGTGTGTGTGTGTGTGTGTGTGTGTGTGTGTGTGTGTGTGCTAAAAAAAGCCTAAACTGTTGCTGGTGGCGAGGGGTGGTGGTGGTGGTGGATGTACCACAAAGATGATTGGGAAGGCTGGACTGCTTTACTGGTCTTGTCTAAAAGATTTCCTTATAATTATGTGACCTAAATACAAATGTCCATAGAATTTTGGGTTGTCAGGATCTTTTTAAAAATAGATATGTGGGTTTGGGTTGGGGAAGTGGAGAGAGGAAAGGAATACCTCTGTCAACTTGAACGAAAATGTCCTAAGATTGCTTTAACTTGATCAAGTTATATATATATATATATATATATATATATATATGATATTATATATATGTACATATATCTGTATCTGTGTCTATATCTATCTATCTATCTATCTAACTATCTATCTATCTATCTATCTCTCATCTATCTACCTATTTATCTATCTGCCTATCTAACTATCTCTCTATATAAATATCTATATATCTAGCTAGCTATTAATCCATCTATGTATGTATGTATGTATGTATGTATGTATGTATGTATGTATGTATCTATCTATCTATCTATCTATCTATCTTCACTACTGACATCTAGGGTGCTGTTCTGTTTCTCTTTTTTTCTGTCCTGTCCTCTGTGCCACTCCAGTGACATTGACCCCACGCTGCTCATTGCAGCTCTCCATTCACAACCACACCCGTGCCTGTCCCACAACAGCCCTAGCACCAGCAGTCCACCTGGAGCAGTCACTGTCAAGTCATCATGAGGAAAC
>CM065733.1:48080576-48085576 GCA_033310375.1 Conus canariensis | reverse complement strand
GTTTTAGTTGTAGCAGACGCAATGGAGTCGATAAGTTGAGTACGTCCCAAACAAAATATTCTGCAAACCACATATTTCTAAGATGACATTATCAGTGCTCTCTCCCTCCCTCCCTCCTCCCCCTCACTCTCTCTCTCTCTCTCTCTCTCTCTCTCTCTCTCTCTCTCTCTCTCCATAATACTGGATAACATGGTTGTAACGTGTATTATCATAGTCAGCCATTTTTCTCAATTCTTGAAACAATTCCCATTGTCGAGACACCCGTTTATGGGGGCATAAATGGGTAAACCATTCATTCATTCATTCATTCATTCACTTTAACGCCCGTCCCTCATTCATTGCTTATTCCTTCGCTGGTTTTCGCTGTTCAGAAGCATCGATTTGAAATGTGTGTGTGTGTGTGTGTGTGTGTGTGTGTGTGTGTGTGTGTGTGTGTGTGTGTGTGTGTGTGTGTGTGTGAGTGTGCGCGCGCGCGTGCGAGCCTGCGTGCGTGCGTGCGTGCGTGTGTGTTGCGTGTGCGTGCATGCATGCGTGCGTGCGTGCGTGTGTGCGTGTGTGTGTGTATGTGTGTGTGTGTGCGTGCGTGCGTGTGTGTGTGTGTGTGTGTGTGTGTGTGTGTGTGTGTGTTTGTGTGTGTGTGTGTGTGTGTGTGTAAGCGTATGTGTGTAGGCGTGAGTACATGCGTGCGTGTGCGTGTTTGGCTCAGCGCTCTAAAATGAATCCTAAAATGACCTGCGAAGATCCCTTTCTTCCATTAAGAAAGGGTGAACACCGTAGTCGCACCTTCTCGCCACGTTAATGTGGGTGTTTCCTCAGGGGGACATGGGGCAGGTTGTTTTCACTAACGCGGCACGGGAGCGGAATACTGGCGCTATATCAAAACTAGATCCCGGCCTCTCCAATCAAGGAAAGCCGCAGGCTAGACCAGTCCAGATGGAGGAGTAAGGCCCCCACCAAAATGGAAGGAACTGAGTGAAGGCCCACCGGCGTGTGGATACGCCCTGACACTGCTCCAAGCCTTACCCCAGCCATGGGTTAAATGGCAAAAGCATCCAGCCTGCCGAAGACGGAGTGTGTCAGCTACGGCGCAGGTCCTGGGGATAAATTAGGACACACACGCATCAACGATTATGGTCATGCGTCAGACTACCTTATTGTCATGGCGTCGTCCCTATCAGCGACAACCGGGGAGGGACGGAGCCGGGCCCTTAGCCTCAAAGGGGCCCACCCAAGCGACCGGTGCCTCTGTTAACCTGACGGTCGGGGGAAGGCAGAGTAGAGCGACTGACCAGACTACCCAGCCTCCTACCACCCTTACAGTGGCTCAGTGGAATGCAGAAGGACTAGGGAACAAGAAGCCAGAACTGCAAAAGTTTCTCAGCAAAAACAACATCGATGTCATCTGCATCCAAGAAACACACTTGAAAGATCATCGACGTTTCTTCGTAAGAGGCTATGAGACATTTCGCCAAGACCGCGAAGACAGACACAAGGGAGGAATCATTACCCTTGTCAGAAACTCCATCCCTGCAGTAGAGACAAACAGATCAAGAAGACAAGAACTAGAACACCTGACTGTCAAGCTCTTGCTGCCCAGTGGAGACCTACGGATCACCAACTGCTACAGCCCATCAACCTCATCTCTTACGCTACACAACGTGAAGCTAGAAGCTTGCAGACATCTGGTGGTTGGAGACTTCAACAGCCACTCGCAAAGCTGGGGATATGAGGAAATGGATGCCCGTGGTGAGGAAGTGGAAGATTGGATGATGGAAAATAATATAGTACTCATCAACCAGGCGGACGACAAACCAACGTACTTCTCCAGAGCCTGGAAAACCACCTCCACACCAGACCTGGCTGTAGCTACTGAGGACATTCACAAGCTCACGTCCAGAGAAGTCAGCACCCAGCTTGGAGGGAGCGACCACCTGCCAGTCATTCTCAACATCTCCAGCTTAGGATGTACTGAGCGCAACATGCAACCAAGTTGGAACTTCAAACGAGCCAACTGGACCCTCTTTGCAGAAAAGGCTGACCACCACACCAAAAACATTTGCTGTGCAAATGACCTGAACAAGAACGTCCAGAATTTCACTGATGCAATTCTTCAGGCAGCAAAGCAGGCAATCCCAAGGGGCAAAAGAAGACATTACCTGCCATACTGGAGTGACACACTGGAACAGCTTCACACTGAAATGGACAATGCCAGAGAAGCTATGGAGCAAACCCCCACTCCAGAGAACCTAGTGAGGCACAACAACGCCAAAGAAGCTTTCAACCAACAGAAGAAAGCTGAACTCCAAAAGAGCTGGAACGAGAAGACCAGCAGCCTCAACATGGAGAAGGACACCAGCAAGCTGTGGAATCTGACAAAAGCCCTGAATGAAGACACCAGAGCGGGACACAGCAAAACCGTCATCGAGGAAAATGGTACACACCACACGGGAAGGAAAGCAGCAAACATCCTGGCAGAATTTTACAAAGAGGAAAGCAAAGCAACAATACCCATTGCCCGAGTGCAGGAAGTCAGCAAGGAAACCAGGGAGAAGCTGAAACACCAGAACCCTACACCGTCCATGATGTCAGCCTTCTCCATGACTGAACTCAATGCAGCCATTAAAAAACTAAAGCCAAAGAAAGCCCCAGGGAAAGATGGTGTTACCAATGACATGATCAGGAGACTTGGAACCACAGCAAAACAGAAGCTCCTTCTGATCATCAACCAGTCATGGAGCTCAGGGAAATTCCCAGACCGATGGAGAGAAGCAGTCATCATCCCCATCAGAAAGAAACAAAAAGACAAAACCAAGAAATCCAGCTACCGACCAATCAGCCTCCTCAGTTGTCTGGGCAAGGTGATGGAAAGAATGGTGAACACAAGACTGCTGAAACACCTGGAAGAAAATCACCTGCTCAGCAACACACAGTCAGCATACAGGAAAAACCACAGTACGGAAGACCAGCTTGTGTACCTCGCCCAACAGATCGAAAACGCCTTTCAGGAGAAGAAAAAGGTACTCGCTGTCTTTGTGGACCTGACCAAAGCCTTCGATAAGGTATGGAAGGAAGGACTTCTCCTGAAGCTGCTAAACAAGAAAGTGGAAGGGAATATGTACCGCTGGATACGCAACTTCCTCCAGTACCGCACAGCAAGAGTTCAGCTTGATGGGAAAATTAGCCACCGAATCACTCTACAACAAGGTGTACCACAAGGAGGAGTCATCTCCCCTACACTCTTTCTCATCTTCATTGATGACATCGCTGAGAAGCTCACCAAGCACATCTCCAGAGCTCTCCACGCCGACGATTTTGCTGCCTGGAGTGCTGCAGAACATTTAACCACAGCCAGCTACAGGATGCAGGAAGCACTGGAACACGTCGGAAGATGGGCCTCTGACTGGGGCGTAGAAATCAATGCCACCAAGACAGTGGCCACAGTCTTCTCGCTGTCGCCACTGCGAGAAACCATCAGCCTGAAAATAAATGGAAGAGAGCTAAAACAAGAAGACAACCCAATGTACCTAGGCATCAAGCTGGACAAGCGGCTTACTTGGAATCCGCACCTCAAGAACATTGAAAACGAAGCAGTCAGGAAGCTCGCCATCATGAAGAAGCTGGCCGGTACATCCTGGGGCGCAAACAGCAGCATCCTGCAGAAGGTGTATGTGGGTACCGTCAGACCAACCCTGGAGTATGGCAGTTCTGCATGGGCCACTGCATCCAAGACCAACACCAGTCGCCTGAACAAAGTGCAGAATGCAGGATTGCGTCTGATCACTGGTGGGATGAAGACTACCCCAATCCAAGCCATGAGAAGCTTACTAGTCTACATTCCCTCGAAGACAGACGCGAGGAGAAGGTTTTCATCCACAGTGAAAAGTTACTGCGTATGCCTACCCACCCCATGCACACCGAGATGCAGAACCCCACCAAAAACAGGCTAAAGAGAACAAGTTTCAACCACCTGTCTAAGAGCCTGCATCGCAGCAATGAAGACCTGCTGCCTGTTTCACCAGCCGAAATGGAGATGCTTCCAAATTTTGAGGAACCAGACAATCACCTGGAAGATGTCGCAATCATCACCGAAGTTCCTGGCATTAAAAGAATGGACCGTCAAGCCCCTCAAGTAATGAAAGCTCTAGCACAGGAGATGATCGCCAACCAATACAACCCCAGTGAGTGGACCCACGTCTTCACAGATGGATCCTCAGAAGGAGCAGTCAAGAATGGAGGAGCAGGGTTCTTCATCAGACACACCAATGGAAGATTGACACACAAGGCCTTCCCTACTGGAAAGATCTCCTCCAACTACAGAGCAGAGGCAATAGCACTGCTCCACGCAGTGAGGATCTTTCTGGAACCGGCCAGCCCATC
Source organism: Conus canariensis (assembly GCA_033310375.1). NCBI lineage: Eukaryota > Metazoa > Mollusca > Gastropoda > Neogastropoda > Conidae > Conus > Conus canariensis. The sequence goes on along the minus strand of CM065733.1, from coordinate 48,081,199 downwards.
ACAGAAGGTTGTCTTCTTCACAGACTGCCGATCTCTGCTGCAGGGACTTCAGAACACAAGAAATGAACAACATACGCAAGACATCAAGGCTGCCCTCTATGAACTCTCAAAACAGTCTGTCATTACGCTTCAGTGGATTCCGTCTCATTGTGGGATCATGGGCAACGAAAAAGCTGATGCTCTCTCCAAAGCAGGCAGCAAAATGGAGCAGTTCAGCCACCCCGTGACCTACAGGGAGGCCAAGACCATCATCCACAACCAGTTTCAGTCCCAGTGGAAGAGAAGGCTGGGTGCAGAGAGTGGTGCTGACCCGATCCACCAGCTCCAAAGGCACCAGCAGACAATCCTCTTCAGACTGAGGACCGGCCACTGCAGACTGCTGAGCCACCTTAACCGCCTGAAGATCACCTACACTGACCAGTGTCCATGCGGCACTGGACCCCAGACCCCTGAACATGTCCTCCTGCGCTGTCCTACTCACGCAGCTCTACGACACAAAACCTGGCCGGGGGGAGCGGAGTTACAGGCGCAGCTTTGGGGAGCCCGTTCTGACCTGGAGAAGACCGCGGGCTTCATCATGGCGGCCGGGTTACAAGTCTGACGCATCCAGCTTCAATCGAACG
>CM065733.1:48070576-48075576 GCA_033310375.1 Conus canariensis | reverse complement strand
ATCCATTAAGTGGATAAAACTCGACCGTGTGCTCCCAGTCTTCCCAACTGAGCCCGTAGCAAACTCAGCTCTGGGTAGGAGCCGGTCGGGGCAGAAAAATCCCACATGACTCCGATGAGAATCGAACCCACGACCTTCCAGCCGGGAGTCCGCGACGCTTACCACTTCGCCACGGCAGCTGGTGTCTTGAATAGTTGTTGTTGTTGGTGGTGGTGGTGTGGTGGTGGTGGGGGTGGTGGTGGTGATGTTATTGTTGTCATCGTCGTTGTTGTTATTGTTTCATATGTTTCGAGGGACTGTATTTCTTCTCTTACCCACCAAAATTGCGGGAATAATAATTGAGATATCACACACTTAGGGGAATCAGTTGTTATGTATGTAGGAGAATCAGTAGTTATTCCGTAAGCTTAGGGTGGTGGTGGTTATGATTATTGTATCATACATTCAGGGAAGTCACTTGCTGTCTGAAACAAAGGGGAAATATGTTTGCTCAGTCATGAATCGAGAGGAACCAGTTTGCTATCTCTTAAATTTTGGTGAATCATGATTGCTACACCATACACCTAGGAGAAGCAGTTGTTATCTCATACACTATATGTGAATTACTTGTCATACAAGCTTTATAGAGAATAAGAACCGTTAATTGTGGAGGTTCTGTCATGTCACCTACAATGACCGTTACACAATGCCATCTGCCAGGGAGCAGTTATGTCCTTCGACGTCTGAATAGAATGCCCTGTGAGTGCCTGCACCCAATGTGAACAAGGCGCAAGCTTCCAAGGGTGGTGCAGGATTTCTCCCAGGGAGCTGGTTCGGCAGTCGAGGACAGTACTTCTCTGGATCCCGACCACATCTTCGGGTGTATATTTTCCTTTCTACTTCTAAGGGAATCAGTTGCTGTCGCATACACTTAGTGGGATTAAAACTGTTAGGGGAATTGTAACTGTTACATCGTAGGCTTTGGGAGATCAGCTATCATCTCTTACACTGAGGTGAATCATGATTGTAATATCATACACTCAGGGGAAAAGTTGTTATCTAATACACATAGGAGATTCGCTGTTGTTAGGTCATACATTAGGGGAATCGGTCGTTACTTCACTCATTCAGAAGAATCATCGTTGTTATTTCTATGATTTAGGGGAATCAATCGTTAATTTGTTAGAAGAAATCACTATTGTCATCTCATATGCATGGGGACATCATCATTTTCATCTCACAAATCAAGGAGAGTTAATTGTCTTCATCATAAATCATCATTGCGATTTCATAGACATAGAGGAATCAATTATTTTAACTTTCACACTTAGGAGAATTATCATTGGTGTCAAATACATTTAGAGAATCAGTTCTAATCCCATACTTGACGAAAGTATTTCAGAAAAGCATACACACTTTTTTCTTAAACACTTTCAAGAAGCATAGTTGTTCTCTATAACTCATTTCAGAGAACCACTGTTGTATACTCAAACACTTCATTATTGTTGCTTTATTAATCTACTTCAGAAATTTTTTAGGCCATTGTTTACTCAATCGTTTCAAAGAATTCCCTCACACACTTGTTAACAACTGGATTTGACTTCTTTTATGTATAAGAGAAGAAAGTATGGTACCCTAGTTAAGACTTTTTAGCATAATTAAAGTTTCAGCACCACTTAGACGGATCTTAATGGCTGTCGAGATAATGGCGAGGAACCAGAGGAAGCATAGGAAGGCTTGGGTTTTATTGTGGTGGCCAAGAAAAAACAACCAGTCAAGGTGGAGGTGACTCCTTTATGTACTGATTCCTTCCTCTTTCCATCTGTCTTAGATGGCGAAGATTTTGTTCTTTTATACGTTATAGGAGCAGAGTTTCTTCTTCTAACAATGAAAAAAAATGTTGTTGTTTTTTCTTGTTTTCATCTGTTTCAGGTGGCTAATGTTCTGTTTTTTTTATACGTTAAAGGGGCAGATTTTATTCTTTTTAGAATTAAGAATCAGTTATTATTTTCATGGCTTTAAACAGGATCCTTTGTTTCTTCATTGTCTCCGAAAAGACCAGTCTTTTTTTTGTTTTGATCTTTCATACATCATTCTTATGCATCTACCTCCAGAAAAAGTCAATTTACTGAGTAACATACACATTGCGTAGAGATATGTGGACAATTGGTTTGGTTTGACATACCGCAATAAGAAGAAAGCAGACAATATGGGCAAAGTTCTTGAAGCAGAGGGTGACAGTGAGTTCCAAGTAGTTGGGACAACAAAAACTGAAGAAACACTCATCAAACAACTCAAGGTCTCACATCGGGGTCTTCAAGAGAATCGGTATAAGGAATAAAAAAAAAATCAATATGAAAAGCTTCTAAAGTACGCTTCACATCATGCAAGAACAAAATAAAAACGTTTGGAAGAACAGGAGGTGAAAATCAGGACATTGCCCTTCCCTACCCTCCTTCCGCCCTCCTAAATCACCCTCCCCCCACTCCCCTAACTTCCATCTCCCCCCCCCCTCCTCCCACCCGGACAAAAAAAAATCAAAGGAGAGACAGCTTAATCGTTAAAATCGCTTTCATTTACCGTCATTACTGTTCCTCTCTTTTTTTTATTTTATTTTCTTTAGTTTAGCTATGACCTTTAAAGCCTTGTCACATTATCGCTATTATCTTTCTTCTGTTATTATTTATTGTAAGTTTCCTCAGTCATAGCCTTTGTTTGTTTCTTTTTTTTCTTTGTTTTTTTTTCATTGGATTATATTTTGCGGGCATTGAACTGCCTTGTACACACTCATGTGTCATCATGGTTACTACCACTGACATTACTACTTCTAGTACTACTTGTATTGCCACTACTACTACTAGTGCAGCTGCTGCTACTTCTACTGGCTGCTGCTGCTACTACTGCTATCATCATCATCACTCATCATTATTATCATTATTATCATTATTGATTTTATCATCATCATCATCATCATCATCTATCATTATTGTTATCATCATCATCACCATAATCATCATCATCACCATCATGATCATCATTACCGTCATCATTATCATCATCATCTTCATCATCGATGTCTCTGTCTGTCTGTCTGTTTGTCAGTCTCAATCTCTGTCTGTCTATCTGCCTGTCTCAATCTCGTCTGTCTGCCTGTCTCTGTCTCTGTCTGTCTGTCTATCTCTGTCTCTGTCTCTCTCTCTCTATGTTTCTCATTCTTCCCCTCCCATTCTTCCTCCCCCTTCACCCCCCCCCCCCGCCTCACTGTCTCCTCTCCCTGTCTGTGTATCTGCCGGTCTGTTTGCTTCATCTCTCTCTCTCTCTCTCTCTCCTCTCTCTCTCTCTCTTCTCTCCTGTTCTGTCTCTGTCTCTCTGTCTCTGTCTATCTTTGTATCTGTCTGTCTGTCTGTCTGTCTGCCTGTCTGTGTCTCTCTCTGTCTATGTCTCTGTCTGTCTGTCTGTCTGTCTCTCTCTCTCTCTGCGTGTACGCACACGTAAGTGCATGTGTGACCATTGCCTGTACGTATGTCCATCTGGCTATGTACAAGTGCAATTGCGGGTACATATCTATCTATCTATCTATCTAATCTATCTATCTATCTATCTATCGATCTATCGATCTATCGATCTATCTATCTATCTATCTATCTATCGATCGATCGATCCATCGATCGATCCATCGATCGATCCATCGATCGATCGATCTACCTTAAAAAAAAAAAACGATTCGGAATTATCGATGGAAAACCTAAATAAATAAAAAGAAAGAAAGGTAGAAGAAAAAAAAAAAGGAAAACAAAAAGAGAACGGATAAAGACTAAAACAGACGTCATGACAGAATCAAAACAAATCAAAGGGGGTAAAAAGGAAGCAAAACAAAACAAAACAAAGCAAGAAGGAAACAGAGGGCAAACTAGCGAAGGAAGGAAGACAGACAGAGGGACAGACAGACAGACTCTATGACAGAAAGACAGGAAAAGAAAAAACAAAGAAAGGAAGGAAGAAAGAAACAAACAAAGAAAGAGAGAGGGAAAGAAGGAAAAGAGAATGAAAGAAGGGAAGAAAAAAAAAGACAGGAAAAAAGGAAAAGAAAAAGAGAAAAGAAGGAAAAGTGACAGAAAGAAAAGTGAAAGGAAAAAAAAAGAAAAAGAGAAACACATAGACAGACAGACAGACAGACAGACAGACGGACAGACGGACAGACAGGCATGCAGATAGATAGATAGACAGACAGACAGAGAGAAAGAAGGAAAGAAAGAAAGAAAGAAAGAAAAGAAAGAAAGAAAGAAAGCACGAAAAGATAGCGCATTGAAGCAAGAAAAAACATACATCTGTTTCAAAGCTTGCACATCGTCAGCCCATTATTTTCCACTCTCTGCTTCTGCAAATGTCTGCAAATTAACAGTGTGTACGTTTGCTGTCCCTTTCTCTCCACTCTTCTGTCTGACAGTCTGTTCTTCTGCTCTCTGTCGCCTTTCTTCTCTCTCTCTTCTGCTCTCTCTCTCTCTCTCTCCTCCTCTCCCTTCTGTCTTTCTGCTGTCTCTCTCTCTCTCTCTCTCTCTCCTCTCTCTCTCTCCCTCTCCTCTCTCTCTCTCCTCTCTCTCTCTCTCTCTCTCAGTCTGTCTGTCATTGTCTATGTCTCTGTGTTTCTTTCTGTCTGTCTGTCTGTCTGTCTGTCTGCTCTGTCTCTCTTTCTGTCTGTCTTCTCTCTCTCTCTCTCTCTCTTCTCTCTCTCTCTCTCTCTCTCTAAGACGAAAGCAGTTACACATTGCATGTCGAGCTTCCACTAATCTGTGCCTGCCATTGATCACACTGGCGACATCTTATGGGAATAGGAAAAAAAAATCAACCGTCCTCACCTTCACCCTTACCTCTATCCCTTTTTTGCCCCTCCATCCCCAATCGTCTCTTCCCTCTCTCTCCCCCCCCTCCCACCCGCTCTTCTTCCCTAACCTCTCCTCTCCTGCTACCGGCCTGTCGACCTCTGTTTCACTTTGCTTCTTCTTGTTTTTGTTCTTCTTCTT
>CM065733.1:48045576-48053076 GCA_033310375.1 Conus canariensis | reverse complement strand
TGTGTGTGTGTAATCGTGGCCAAGGTTCTTGTGGTTGCATATCTGTCTTCGTTTGGGCAGTGTGTTGACGGTAAACATGGATTGCTTGTGCAGGCTATCGATAAATAGGAAGAATTTTAGAGTGTTGCGCCTGCACTCATCTGTTCAAGAAAACCGTGCAGCACACATGCATGCCGAGGGGTGAACAGAGAGCTCAGGAAGATTTGTTACCTGTAGGATGGGTAGTTGAGGAACAGTCAATTGTAAAGTTCTTTCTTTTAGAAAGACTAATGCTATTGATGTTAATTGATGGAGGAGGAAATATTCTGCATGAAACAATAAAAGAAAAGAACTGTGACGGTTTTAAAAAATGCCCTGTTTTCATTATTCTTTTCTTCTTTCATTCTTTCATCTTTTTCTCATTTTCCTTTCAGTTTTCCACGATATGTGTGTGAGGGCAGATTATCCAGTCTTCTCTGTTCTTCCTTCAAGTTCTTTCTCATTGAAAATGACGCTTGCTTTGTCGTCTGCTGAAGTATAAAATCGGTTTGGTACGTGTTTTCTGGCAACACAGGTGAAATGGAACTTGTGTTAGAGAGAGAGAGAGAGAGAGAGAGAGAGAGAGAGAGAGAGAGAGAGAGAGAGAGAGAGAGAGAGAGAGAGAGAGATCCAGCACACGTGCTAGGAGGAAAAATGTGCTTGCTACTTTAATGTGAAAGCATATCTTATTTGTCAGTCGCTTCAACACTCCACACGAAATTCATATCTATGTGTTTGTATATGCATACAATAGCTGTGCTTAATGACATAGAAGTGCTCTTTTCACCTTTAAAACCATCTTCATTTGCATTTTATTTAGGGGGAAAAACAAGAATGAAATAAAAATACCAATACGCTAGTCAACAGAACTTTTTTTTTTATTTAAATAGTTTGTCTAATCAGTGGGGACAACCATCTACGTCTAACGTTGTGAATTGGCGATTTTCGATTTGTAACTGTTTGAACGCAGGACAACACCAACATCATTCAGCCAGCGTAAAAGTTCACATCTTAAAGGCCATCTTTGACTTTCTCACGCTATTTCAATTCACAACTGGAAAAAAAGAGATTTGCTGAATTTGCAGATCCAACAAAACTCAAAGAAACTACCATAACTTCATATTGACCCAATGAAGTGTGAAGTTTTTGACAGCTCTGACTCAGTAACTTGTTCCTTAAAACATGTCAAATTTGAACAGCATTGGTTGAGTGCATCCAGAGAGAGGAACACAGACATAGATGTTTGGATTCGTAATGTTGTGAGTCATCAAGTATGAAGTCTAAATCTGTATCAAAAGTCAAATTATCAAGCGATTCTCTCTAACATTTGTTAAACTAAGAACCTGTCCTGGCACCATTTGGCACTAAAATTTCAGAGGATTTCTCTCACAAAATTATAAAGCACCTGACACTGTCCCCGACCAAAAAAAATCTTTTTTCCTTTCCGTCTTAATAAATTAAAAAGTATATCCTTTATGCCAAAAGCTAGGAGACGTGATCTTTTAAGTTATCCTGTAATTATCAGAAGCCTACGTCATCAGGTTGCGTGCCAGGAAATTGTCCTTATTACTGTTATCATTATCATTTTTATTATTTGTCACATATGTATTTCATTAAATCCAAAGCACTTGGCTAATGTCTTGGAGGCTGTCTTTAAATGTCATAGCTTTATGAAGAAATATCGGTTTCATAAACACCGCACTCAGAAATATCAGGGACATAATTTTATGTCCAGACATATTAACGGGCATAGGCACACACAGAGACGACATACATAGCTACGGATATTCATTTCAGGAGTGCCTCTGTTCTTCATGTTTAATTGGAAACATCCAATCGAGCAATTGAGCAAATCAGATACTTTAACGGGCCAAAGTCGGTATAACCACAACGTGTTGGTTGTTTTCAATTGAATCTGAACGTTGTTGTCTTCTGCGAACGTTTTGAACTTTCTTATTAACTTGAGTCTGACTTCTAGTTGTCCTACGATTGCTGTGTCCATGAAAGCCACACGAAGACTGACGTACAACTGAGGGGAAAAAAACAGAGCAGAGCCAGCCAGCCATTTTGAGACATTTACACACACACACACACACACACACACACACACACACACACACACACACACACACACACACACACACACACAAGTCCTTTGGGCACACTCCTTCATTTACGAATCAGAGAAAGATTTCAGCTGATGTCAGAATTCTTGAAATATGGTTTGCAGACTGTCCTTTCAAATAGACTAAGAGAAGAAATGAGCTTCTCTCTGACGCTTCCTGGTTCCCTATCCCCATCCCTATCCCCCCTTCTCCCTCACCTCTCTCTCTCTCTCTCTCTCTCTCTCTCTCTCTCTCTCTCTCTCTCTCTCTCTGAATGCATGTGTTAGTTTAGCAAGCACAGATTGAAAGAATACGCTATGACTGAAATGCTAATCCTTAGTTGAATAGTTTTTGATTGTTTGCCTCTCTCTCTCTCTCTTCTCTCTCTCTCTCTCTCTCTCTCTCTTTCTGTGTGTGTGTGTGTGTGTGTGTGTGTGTGTGTGTGTGTGTGTGTGTGTGTTGTGTGCGCGCGCGCGCGCGTGCGTGCGTGTGTGTGTTCTTTCTTTGTTTATTTATCCATTTATTCACTCATTTTTTCCCCTTAAATGACTTCAGCGGCCTTTAAACAAATTACGTCAGGATAAAGGGCAAAGGACCACAGCGTTAGTAGCAAACAGCGACGCCCTCCGGTGTGTTAAATCTCAGGTGTCAGCAACTCATGAATATTACAGTGGACAACACTTCTCACCACGCCTTGCACGTGTTTTCAGAACAATGCAGCGCACGTGCCAGTGTGCAACGGGCAGATCCTGTTTACCTACTGGTGAGAGAGAGGCAGGAAAGAAAAGGGGGCAGAAAGAGAGAAAGAAAGAGAGGAGGGTGGTGGTTGAGAGAGAGAGAGAGAGAGAGAGAGAGAGAGAGAGAGAGAGAGAATACATAAAGAGAGAAATACATAGAGAGAGAGACAGAGAGACAGATAGAAAGAGATGGAGAGAGAGATAGAGAGAGAGAGGGAGGGATGGAGATGGAGAGAGAGAGTTGGTGGGAGAAAGAGAGAGAGAGGGAGAGAGTGAGAGAGACAGGGAGAGACAGAGAGAGAGAGAGAAAGAGAGAGAGAAAGAGAGAGATGTTGGTTGGAGAGAGACAGAGAGAGAGGCAGAGAGGGAGAGAAGGAAGGTGGTAGAGAGAGAGAGAGAGAGAGAGAGAGAGAGAGAGAGAGAGAGAGAGAGAGAGAGAGAGAGAGAAACATTTGGAAAATTGTATATTACGCACGCGCTCAGAGATGGTGGGTGCCATGATTGGATTGTCCATGTGCAGAAAGCGCGGGAGGACCAATCAGTGAACACTGCTGAGGATGGAATCTCTCCGGTGACCGCCTGGGGGTCCCCCACGTGTCATTACCCCCCAGTCCAAAATGAAATGCACCGCCATGTTGTATTCATGCGTCGTATGGACTTGAGTATGCAGCGGAATATTTTATATGAGAAAGGTCGCCCAAAGGGAAAAAGAGTGGTAGGGGAGGGGATGAAGGGGCAAATTTGCTTACAAGACTGCCTTGGCTTGTGTGTTTGCCTGTCTGTTCCTTATGCTCCCTATGTTGGTGTAGATATCGAAGAATATCTGTGATGTCTACCCCTATGTCGTCTACGCTTTTTCAAGTTCTGCCTACTACACCGTTCCTTCTTCCCTCTTCCTTCTGTCTCTGTCTCTGTCTCTGTCTCTCTCTGTCTCTCTGTCTCTGTCTCTGTCTCTCTCTCTCTCTCTCCTCTCTCAATTCATAACTGAATTCAACAAGAGCAGATTGGAAAACTAAGCTATGCTGAAATTTTAATCCTTGGTTGAATGGGCATTTTTTTTTCTTCCTGATTTCACTGTCTGTCTGTCTGTTTGTTTGTCTGTCTGCCTGTCTGTCTGTCAGTCTGTCTGACTGTCTGTCTCTGTCTGTCTGTCTCTCTTTCTCCATCTGCTTCTTTGTTTATCCATCCATTTACGTGCTCATTTTTTTTTCTTAAACTGTCTTCTGTGACCTTTAAAACAAATTACGTCAGGATAAAGGGCAAAGGACCACAGCGACAGTAGCAAACAACGACGCCCTCTGGTGTGTTAAATCTCAGGTGTCAGCAACTCATGAATATTACAGTGGACAACACTTCTCACCACGCCTTGCACGTGCTCTCAGAACAGTGCAGCGCACATGTGTTCCTCCAGTGTGCAACGGGCACATCCTGTTTACCTACCGGTAAGAGAGAGGCAGGAAAGAAAAGGGGGCAGACAGAGAGAAAGAGAGGAGGGTGGTGGTTGAGAGAGAGAGAGAGAGAGAGAGAGAGAGAGAGAGAGAGAGAGAGAGAGAGAAATACATAGAGAGAGATACTAGAGAGCGAAATAACAATAGAAGAGAGAAGAGAAACACATAGAGAGAAAGAGATGGAGAGAGAGATAGAGAGAGAGGGGGGAGGGAAGGAGATGGAGATGAGAGGTGGTGGGAGAAAGTGAGAGAGAGGGCAAGAGAGACAGAAAGAGACAGAGAGAAAGAGAGAGAGAAAGAGAGAGATGTTGGTGGGAAAGAGAGAGCCAGAGAGAAAGTGGAGAGAGAGAGAGAGAGAGAGAGAGAGAGAGAGAGAGAGAGAGAGATGGAAGGTGGTAAGAGAGAGAGAGAGAGAGAGAGAGAGAGAGAGAGAGAGAGAGCATTTGGAAAATTGTATATTACGCATGTGATCAGAGATGGTGGCAGCCATGATTGGATTGTCCATGAGCGGAAAGCGCGGGAAGACAATCAGTGAACACCTCCGTGGATGGAATCTCCCCGGTGACTGCCTGGGGGTCCCCCACGTGTCATCACCCCTCCAGTCCAAAATGAAATGAAATGCACCGCCATGTTGTATTCATGAGTAGTATGGACTTGAGTATGCAGCAGAATGTTTTATATGAGAAAGGTCGCCCAAGAGGAAAAAGGGTGGTAGGGGAGGGGATGGGGTGGGGGTGGGGTAAATTTGCTGACAAGTCTGCCGTGGTTTGTGTGTTTGCCAGCCTGTTCCGTTTGTTGTCTATGTCTGTGCCTGTATTTAAAGATCTCTGTGTTGTCTCTCCTTGCATTGCGTTCCCACGCTCTGCCCCCAGCCCTCCTCCCCCATCTCTCTCTCTCTCTCTCTCTCTCTCTCTCTCTCTGTGATTAAAATGGACTTCATGTGCATACGATAGAAGAGCTGCTAACCCAAACGCTTCTGAGGTACACCAAAAATCGTTATCTGGGCAGACCATGAATTAGTGTCTTATCCTCACTCTACCAACCATTAGAAATAATTTAAATTCTTCCACACGAAGGATGGCAGATGGAGGGGTGGGGTCGGAAGAGTGGGGAGAGCAGACATTACTGTTAAGAGCCCCTCGTTTTCCATCGTTACGTGTTTCTCTTCCTTCCCCTTTCGTCCTCCACACCCCCTCTTTAGTTTGTAATAAAGCTTATGTGCACAAAGGACAAAACTGATCAGCAAAAATAGTAAGTGAAGAAGGAAACGTTGTATTCTTCACAGGGTGAAACATAGCCACCAATCTTGAACAGATGTTGATTTGTATTGGTATTCATTTCTCCTACAGTTGTTTTGGTGCGCGTTTGTCAACTCGCGTGAATATGGGCCATTTAAGAACTTCTCCTTCATTGATTGTTTTCTTTATATTTTGTCCTTTCTTTTTTATTTTGGGAAAGGGTGCGTATGTGTGAAAGGGTGGAGAAGGGGCGGATTTGTTGTTGTTGTTGTTGTTGTTGTTGTTCTATATGCCTTTTTCTATCTGCATATGTGCACCATATTGCAGTATTTCAAAGCTCTTCTGGTGGTTTAAAAGCGAAACCTTTCCAAATCCACCTCATAAAAAAGCCGTCGCTCCACTTGCCTGCCCCCCCCCCCTCCCCCTCCCTTACTCTGATCTCAGGTATTTCAAATAATGAGATCGCACGAGAATGAGTGTATATATTTTCTAAAGCATTCTTGCGCACCCAGTCTCTTCTCTCTCTTCTCTTCTCCGCCTCCAACCCCCCCCCCCTCCCCCCAATACAACAAACAAAAATGCGAAACAATATCTCCATAGTGGGTCGAGTCTTTAGCACCATGAAGCAAGTGTACAGAGCGAGCGAGCGAGCGAGCGAGCGAGCGAGAGAGAGAGAGAGAGAGAGAGAGAGAGAGAGGGGGGGGGGGGCAGGGGGCGGTGGAGCAGGAGAGGGGAGACAAATGGTTTCAGGACACTCATGTGCATAGACTGTCCTGATGTGATAAATGGCGGCATCAGGTTTGCAGCCAGAAGATCTGCCGACAACCAGAACCCCATCATGTAATAGAAACGAATTGTCACACCCCACTCACGCACACTGAAAAGTCGGGCTATCTGTCAGGAGCTGGACAAAGAAAGAAGAAGAAGAAGAAAGGAGGGAGAAACTGAATGAAGGAAAGACAGATTAGCAGGTGATAAATAATTGGATGAATAAATGAATGAAAGGAAAGAAAGAAATAAAAACAACAAATACACAAATAAGCAAACAAATAGATAAATAAATAAACAAAAAAGTCGATAGATAAATAAATAAAAAGATAGATAAATAAATTGGTATATACATGAATAAGCATATACGTATAGATAAATAAAAAACACACATAAATGACACATGAGCTTAAGAATGAAGCAACAGATATAATGGACAGAACGAATGTAGAAAGAAACGAAACACAGAAAAACGCTAAAGAGGTGTGTGTGTGGTGTGTGTGTGTGTGTGTGTGTGTGTGTGTGTGTGTGTGTTTGACTCATCCAGTATTTCTCATATGGAAAACACTGAAGTATAGATTCATTGCTTTGACACATTTACAATATGACTTAGATCATTAAGATTGTACAGACGTTTTCTTCAATCTTACGCACATTAAGAATGTGATATAGTCTGCTTTTATATATGTAAAATTGTTTCGCAATGATACTGTACAGTACTATGAATATAGAAAAAAAAACATATTTATATGGTATACGAAAGGAGGGACAAAATAAACCATAGAATAAAGAAATAAGGACGGAAGTGAAGAATCAACGGACGGAAGAAGCATAGGCTAATGGGCGAAAAGCAAATGAAAATAAAGGGAAGAGTCAACCGTTAAACTTATATATGTTAAAAAAAATAGAAATAAGATATTTTACTACACACATACGCACACACACGCGGACACACACACACACACACACACACACAACACACACACACACACACACACACACACACACACACACACACACACACACACACACGGAAATCATGGGGAGCATTTAGATTTACAGATCAATGTTTTTGTCCAGTTTCACATCCATCGCCCTCTTGTTGATCCACAGCTGCCAGGTCTGAGAGTTTCAGGAACCTGCAGATGCATTAGTTTTAATGAACAGCATTTTTGCTGCACGAAAT
>CM065733.1:48015576-48023076 GCA_033310375.1 Conus canariensis | reverse complement strand
AAGGGATCAAATGACAAAAAACAAACAAAAAAAAAAAAAATAAACAAAACAAAAACAGCATAGTATAACTTAGAAGAAACAAATAAGCAAAGCATACCCAGAAGCTGGTGAAAGCCAGACAGACCGATAGAAAGAAAGAAAGAGAAAAAGAGAGACGCAACTAAAAAAAAAAGGAACAAATGAATAACAGGAAGGAAAGAAGAGAAAATATGAAAGCTTGATAGAAAGAAAGAAAGAAAAACAAAGACAGGAAGAACGAGAGAAAGCAAAAGAAAGAAACAAAACAAGAAGAAGATAGGTAAAAACCAAAGCATAACTAGAGATAAAAAGAGGTGTGGGTGTGGCGAGGGTAAAAGCCAAATCAAAAATGAAAAGCAGGCACCCCCCAAAAAACAACAAACAAACAAACAAACAAACAAAAACAAAACAAAACAGAAGCAATGCAAAGAGGAATAGGAATGAGTTATTAACGAAGAAGAAGAAGAAGAAGAAGAAGAAGAAGAAGAAGAAGAAGAAGAAGAAGAAGAAGAAGAAGAAGAAGAAGAAGAAGAAGAAGAAGAAGAAAGAAGAAGAAGAAACAAGAAGAAGAAGAACAAGAAGAAGAAGAAGAAGAAGAAGAGGAGGAGGAACAATACAACAACAACAACAACACAACAACAACAACAGCAACAACAACAACAACAACAAGAATTGAAGAAAAAAGTTTCGCCTTCAAATGGAGAACGTCCCATCCTATCCCCTCCCCCTCTTCTTCTCCTTCTTCGTCTTCCTGTTTTTCCTCTTGTTCTTCGCGTTCTGTTCATGTTCTTCTTCTTGTTCTTGTACTTGTTCTTGTTGTTAATCTTCTTTTTCTTCTTCTTGTCCTTGTTCTTGTTTTTGTTTTGTTCTTCTTTTGTTGTTGTTGTTTTTCTTGTTCTTCTTCTTCTATTCAAGTCGAACACGTTTAATAAATGCGGCAATTATTCACGATCTAGTACTCCTCATACAAAAGTAAATCTCAATTAATCAAGAACAAAGACCAATACACAATATACATGCCGCAGCCAAACGCTTGCAACCCTTTTAGCCATATCACCTCTCAGTTGGCATTTTCGATCCTGTTCTACACGCATGTCAGTCCCAAACATCATCAACATGTAATAACACAGTTTGTACACCATTCGATCAGTCACTGAAAAAAAACAACAACAGAAAAACCTGGAACGTGATTTGAAAGGGGATAGAGAGGCGACAGTTTAGAAGCCAATGTGTGACAGTTGACTCCAAACAAATGGGGTTTGATAGGGAAACGAGCATTGACCCAAAGGCTCTGTGTGGAGAACGGCAACAGGAAAAGGTAGGCTGCAGAGAAAAACTGGAGCTCAATTGATGAGGTATCTAGGTGAAATACCCTGCATCTGCTTCATTAGTGGAATGTAAAATTACATCAAGAAAGTTATGTGCAAATATGTTTGTAGGGTGCAGTGGATGGCCCAGGGGTAGATTCAAAGTGTCCCTTGGTGAAATGCATAATGAACGGAGCTGATGACAAATCCTCTATCATGTTGCTCATGATAAACAAACTGGGCTGGAGATCTTGACCTCTTAGGCATCAATCCTGGACCCCTCCAACCTACTTTTAGGGGACAGTGATGATATGTAATTTTCCATAAACTGTGGCCTTTGTGCACCAAGTAACCCATGGCTATATTGCCTCTATTATTCCCCCCATTTGTCCTGACATTCCAGGATTTGTTTGGCTCGAGTAACCAAGACAAAGAAGAAAATCACAAAGAATGTTGAATCGTTTTCATATGGATTGTCAGCCTGCTTTTATTTCCCTTCTCTTTGCTGCATTTTAGCAGTGCTGTTTTATGGCCCTCGATTCGCTTCCAATCTCCTTCTTCGTTCCTTAAAATGTCCTGAAGAGTTAATCCAATCAGGGTTGTAAAACACGGACATCATTTATTTTCATTACGTGTCGACTTGCAAAAAGCACATTCTGATTGTAATATGTTTGAAGCTAAAGACATTTTCTTAGCATGTTTTACTCGTTCTTGTGGGATGATTGGGAAACAAACATGCTTTCAGTTAGTTTCTCAATGTGTCTGTATTTGCTTGTTTGTCTGTCTGTCTGTCTGTCTGTCTCATACACACACACACGCGCGCGCACGCACGCACGCACGCACGCACGCACGCACGCAACGCACGCGCACACACACACACACATCAATGCATATTATCATAGCATTGTCATCTTGTTGCTTTTTACATTATTAGGAATTTCCTTGTATGATATATTGTAATGTAATTTAGTCGAACAATACGATTTTTCGAGTGGCTGAAGCATCATCATGTCATTCACACATTGTCCCTTCCTTTTCCCCTTCCTTTTATTTTGGGGGTGAAGCATTTACCCTGCACCTGTGGACAATAAATCGCCCCAAAGGGCCTGATCCAATCGGAGATGCTTGCGGCATTGATATTCCAGTCTTTGGAGCAAGAAGTTTCTGAATTAGACATAATTCTAAAGCCGCCCAATTCTAGAAACCAGTTTTTCCCTCTGTATGGTGTGATTGAGTTTGGGCGAAGAGCTCAATGTAGAAGATGAGGATCTCTCTTACTCTCTCTCTCTCTCTCTCTCTCTCTCTCTCTCTCTCTCTCTCTCTCTCTCTGTCTGTCTGTCTGTCTGTCTCTCTCTCTCGATGGTCTTTGAATGGTGAGGCAAAGGATGTTGTGAATTGTTACAAATATCTCGGCATCTGTTTTACCACACGTCTTAGTTTTTCATCTGCCTGTCGGGATCTTGCGATCAGAGCAAAACACGCATTACTGTGTATACTGAGAAAACTGTATGTGCTAGATAATAATTCTTTACCTGTGTTACTTTAACTTTTTGATGCCCAAGCTTAGCCAATCGCTCAATTTGGAGCCGAGATAAGGGGGTGGATAAAGCTGCTATCGAAGTAGAAAAAAGTTCACCGATTTGCTTTAATAATATTCCTGGGGTGCAGCCTAGAACACCAAATGATCTTGTATATGGGGATACAGGCCGAGATCCTTTGTATATCCACTCATATTTGTGATGTATTAGTTATTGGTTGAAAATGTTCCGTATTAATGAGGAGAGATTTCCACATAAGGCGTACAAAATGTTGCTTAGTTTAGAATTACGAGGTAAGAAATGGGCATCTGACATTCGAGATTTTTTGTATCAAAATGGGTTCGGGTTTGTTTGGATTAATCAAGGTGTTCAAAATATGAAAGATTTTTTTAAAAAGAACTTCGTCAGAGGCTGATCGATAACAGGTGGCAAAAATGGGAGGAACACATTCAAAATAGTGACAGATATGTTTTTTGTTATAGAACATTTAAGTCATCTAGAAATTGTGAACATATCTTTTGCTTGACATTGTCAGACACTTAAAGAATCATATGACAAAGATGAAATTCGGAATAGCTGATATATGTACACAGAAGCATCGGTATACTAATGCTGATGAAGATGCTAGGATGTGCCCACTATGTACGAATGCCAAAGAAGATGAACAACATTGTTTTGTTGTGCTGTCCTGCCTTCCAAGATCTGCGAAATGATTTTATGTCCCACAAATACCTCAAAAACCCATGTCTGTTAAATGTCGTACTGCTCATGGCAAATCGAAATGAAATAACATTGAAGAATGTTTGCATAATTATATTTGTTCAAAACGTTTAAAAGACGCGCAGTATTACTCAGTTAAAGTGGTGTTGGATTATGTGATCAGAACGGATTAATGCTCGGCTGTCATGTTATGTTATATAATCAATCAATTATTCATTGTTCAATTGAGAAGTGTATTGTCAAGGTATTGTACGCCTTCAGAACGGGCTATGACCTACACTGAATAAATTTCCGCTTCTCTCTTCTCTCTCTCTCTCTCTCTCTCTCTCTCTCTCTCTCTCTCTCTCCTCTCTCTCTGTGCGGGTGTGAAAAGGTAGGACGGGGGATGAAGGATGGGCGAGGGGGTTACGAATGAAGTCCAGTATACACTTAGTTGTGTTCACGTCAGTTGTTCTGCAGTTCATGTGTTATTTAGATGCTTGTTGTTTGCCCCAGTGTAACATTTCCAAACATCGTTTATTGTGTTTCCGTTATGATGCATTGAAGTGTCAAGAACATTGTTTCTTTTGATGTCATCATGATGTAAATGGATGCACAAACATTTCCAAACATTGTGTATTCTTCTGTCAATAAACGGGTGTCACACAGTTTCAAAACGTCGTCTAATTTGCTGTGATTGTGATAGAAAGGGGTGATACACACACTTCACAGCATGGTCTGTTCTAACTTCCTTCTATGAGCGTGTCTTGAGCATTTCCTAGCATAGACTCTTGTTATTATGACATAAAGAGGTGAAACGGTGGTGTATCCAATGGCGTACTCACTTAGCAGAAACGGATTTCAGGTGTCATGGCTTTAATGCTGCTCTGGGCGGATTTGACTCTCTCCCTGTTGCCAGTGGTCTTCGAGTTTTAGTCTTTCTAAGGAAACAATCAACCGAGTTCCGAGTGCAGCCTATACCATTCTTCTCTCCACCTCCTCTCTCTCTCTCTCTCTCCTCTCTCTCTCTCTCTCTCTCTCTCCTCTCTCTCCTCCCTCTCTCTCTCTCTCCTCTCTCTCTCTCTCTCCCTCTCTCTCTCTCTCTCTCTCTCTCTCTCTCTCTCTCTCTCCTGTACATATACCAAAAGAAAATGAAAAAAAGGGAAAGAAACTAAACAATTCTATTTCTAATTCAGCTTCTTTCCCTACGCATGTGTGTGTGTGTGTGTGTGTATGTGTGTGTGTGTGTGTCTGTGTGTTGTGTGTCTGTGTGTCTGTGTGCGCGCGCGTGCGTGCGTGGTGCGTGTGTGTGTGCGTGCGTGTGTACGTGCGAGCGTGCGTGCGTGCGTTCACGCGTATGTGCGTGCGTGAGTGCATGTGTGCATGCTCGCGCGCGCGTGAGTTTGTGTGTGTGTGTGCGTCCGTGCGTCCGTGCGTGCGTGCGCGCGCGCGCGCGCGCGTGTGTGTGTGTGTGTGTGTTTCTTTTTAATCCGTTAAAACCGGATCAGGCATGTTTTGGAGGACTCAGACTCATGAGCTGTTTTGCTGTCTGCAAAACCGTCACAACTCAAGCCTAACTCAGGCTGCTTAATCTTAAGCACTCAGCCACGTGAGCAAATGGTGCATAAACTGGAGGCTCTCGGGCATAGAACTCTGTTGTAAATGCTTTTTAATGAGCGCAAAACCTGCTGCACAACTAGTTTGCTTAACACTATATTTTCACAAGTTTTGTCCTCGTCTGAATACCACCATAATGCAACATTTATTAAGATCTGTTAACATTAAAAAAAAAAACAACAGAGAGAGAAGAACGAAACCGTATAAATTCCCCATGTATTTAGATAGTAAAGTAACAAAACACAGGCCATTAAGAGTTATTCTGTATAGACAGTACAGGGAAACACCTAGGAACAATGACAACAATCAAATCAAGAACAACAACGACCCCAGTAGCCATGATAATGATGATGATGTTGAAGGTGATGACGATGATGATGATAATGATGATGATAATGATGATGATGATGATGACGATAAAGATGACGATGATAATGTTGATGGATGATGATGATGACGACGAGACGACGACGACGACGACGACGACGATAATGGTGATGATGATGATGATGATGATGTCGACTAGTTTAAAACTTGTGCCGTAGATCTGTCTTTTTGGGGAGAGAGAGAGAGAGAGAGAGAGAGAGAGAGAGAGAGAGAGAGAGAGAGGAG
This sequence comes from Conus canariensis, assembly GCA_033310375.1. Classification (NCBI taxonomy): domain Eukaryota; kingdom Metazoa; phylum Mollusca; class Gastropoda; order Neogastropoda; family Conidae; genus Conus; species Conus canariensis. Next base: position 48,017,285 of record CM065733.1, on the reverse strand, counting down.
AAGAAGAAAAGAAGAATGAGAGAGAGATAGAGAGAGAGAGAAACAGATATATATATATAATATATATATATATATATATATATAAGAGAGAGAGAGAGAGAGAGAGAGAGAGAGAGAGAGAGAGAGAGAGAGAGAGAGAGAGAGAGGAGACAGAGAAGAGGAGGAGGCGGAAGACGAGGATTTAGAACCAAACATAGACACAAAAAAGTATAGATGGCCATCATAAATATCATTATTCGAGACTCTCAGGTGTGGAGGCGCCTTGACACACGTTTGGGCAGTCATAGATCTCTGCCTTGCTATTTTCCCTTGTAATCCTCAACAACCTTATGGCTTTACCTTCGTCAGTGATACCTCTCTAGACGCCTACACTGCATAAAGCCCAGCAAGATGGTCTTGGACTGAGGGCCAGGCCCATAACTATCCAAGTTTGCAGCTTCTTCTGAAGGCAAAATATATATTACCTGCCAAATATAAAAACAGTTGAATTGCTGCCAAGGCGAAACCTTTTTGTCTCACGAAATGTGGAGAAGGCACTTTCAGCGTTTTATTCTCCAATTTGTGCGATTTCTCCCCTAACCCTTCTGTGGAAGTCCCACGCACGCTTTCAGACAGAAGAAAACACGTCACTGGTGACACGCGGACTTCTATCTTCATGGAATTAAACAGACCGGGTTAAAGTTTCTGTTTCTCTTTCCAGATGACACTGATTCTCCTCATCGCAGACCGAGCAGGACCCAAACTCATTTTGAATTCCTCCATTGCCTGTTCTCAAAGAGAAGTCTTTATTAATGGCAGGTTCTATGCAGAAAATGTCGAAAAGTTTCGCAAAGATCATGGGCCCAAAATGACCAAGTTCAGACTTAACATTAATCTCTTGGATGCAGTGGTGGAACTCCAACCCCCACCCTTCCTTTCCCATCTGTTACGGTAAAAGCCTTTTCTCACCCGCTGACGTTTTCGTCCCTTCACGCAGGACAACACAACGAAAAAGGACAGGGGAGGGGCAGATCATCAGTAGGAGAAGACAGTTTGAAGGAACTTTTTGCAAACAACTACTGGACAAAAAAGAGTTTTTAAACAGCTTTCTTCTGACCGCAGTAGGATAACAAAACTTAAGTCAGCTTCTTACTTGTATCGGTAGAAGAATGTAACTTTACATGGCTTCCTACTGACAGCTGTAGCAAAATACGGCTCACATAGCACTTGGCCCAAACTCGATCAAACCAAACAGAGGGAAAAACTAGATCCAGACAGCTTCCTGCTGCAAGGAACAGGAAAGAGATGTAAACAGCTTCCTGCTGACAACATTTGGAGAACATTCAAGTGGCTTCCTGCTGCCAACAGCTGTAAACAGCTTTAAACAGCTTCCTTCTGACAATAACAGGAGAAGACGGCAGCACAGGAACATACAGCTGTAATAACAAGCAGCAGTAAAAGAAGACAGCTTTAAGCAGCATCCTGCAACAACGCAGAGGAGGATTTCTACATACACGTTCCTGCTAATAACAGCACCCAAGCTGGCTTTCAACAGCTTCCTACAAATAACAACAACGCAAGACGGCTTTAAACATCTTCCTAGTAATAAAAGCAATACAAGACGTGTTCAAACAGTTTCTTTTAACGAATAACCACAATGCAAGACAGTTTTAAGCATCTTCCTAGTAATAAAAGCAATACAAGACATGTTCAAACAGTTTCTTTTAACG
>CM065733.1:48010576-48013076 GCA_033310375.1 Conus canariensis | reverse complement strand
TTTGTTTTTATCATCAGCGTGTATTTATTATTTTTTTTCCCCTTTCTCTTCTCTTCCATAGTTCTTCGCTTTCTTGTTCGCTTTCTCCTCCTGCTCCTGCCCCTACTCATGCTCCTTCTCCTCCTCCTTCTCCTCTTCTTCCTCCTCTTCATCGTCCTCGTCCTCCTCTCTTCTTCCTCCTTCTTCTCTCTCTCCTCCACCACCCCATCCTTCTCCTCCTCCTCCTCCTCCTCTTCCTTCTCCTCCTCCTCCTCAACATCCATTATCTTCTTGGTATTGTTGTTGTGGCTGTTGTTGTTGCTCTTCCTGTTACTATTGTTGTTATTGCTGTTGCTGCTGCTCCTGCTGCTGCGGTTACTGTTTTGGTTGGTTTTCTTCTTCTTCTCCTTCTCCTTCTTCTTCTTTTTCTTCTTCTTCTTCTCTTCTTCTTCTTCTTCTTCTTCTTCTTCTTCTTCTTCTTCTTCTTCTTCTGTCCTCCTCCTCCTCCTCCTCATCTTTCTCCTTCTCGTCTTTTTTTCTTTCTTCTTCTTCTCTGTGATGTATTGGGGTTGGTTTTAGTGCATAGAGTCCAGAGAGATCATCGGAGGCAGAGGGGATCTTTAGGATGCTGTTCTGTCTGTTGACACCACGCAACCAGCCTCTCTCCAAATAGTGTAGTTTAATGCCTCGCTCTGTGGGAAGCCAGTGCAGAATCTACAGGCGCATAGACCTCAGCCTTTGCTTTCCCCAAAGCGATTCATGCAGCCCCCATCTGCACAAATGTACCACTGGTCTCCCAGATTCCCTTTCCTCTCTCTCACACAAATACGAGAAAGAGAAGAAGGATGAATGAACGAAAGAAAGAGAGAAGGGAAAAATGAAAACGAAGCAGGGAAAGGAAAGAGGGCGTGATGGGGAAGGGAGGTGGGGGGGGGGGGGGAGAGAAAATGAAGAGAAATGGAAACGGAAAGGGAGTTTGAAAGAAAGGGAAAAAGAGGAAGAAATACGGATAAATAGGGAGAGAAAGAGAGTAAGGAGGACAGACATGTAACTGCAAAAGACAGAAAATAAGAAGACAGAAAAACCAGAGAGATGAAGGAAAAAGAAAACAAGCAAAGAAAATAAGCATCAAATGGATGTAAAGAGGTTAAGAGGAAAAAGAGAAAGGAACAAGGTTACTAAAATACGGGGAAAACATTTAATGAATATTAATACTATGTCGATGAAAAAACTGTCGAAAGAAGAGAAAGAAAGTGGAAACTGGGGCAGAGAGAGAGAGAGAGAGAGAGAGAGGAGAGAGAGAGAGAGAGAGAGAGGGAGGGAGAGGGAGAGACAGAGAGAGAGAGAGAGAGAGAGAGTGACAGACAGACAGACAGACAGACAGATGACAGTCAGACAGACAGACAGACAAACAGACACAGAGAGAGAAAGAGGGGGGGGGGGGGGGTGGAAGGAGCGAGCAAAATGGAACTTTTTCAAGAAGAAGAAGAAGAAGAAGAGGAGGAGGAGGAGGAAGAAGAAGAAGAAGAAGAAGAAGAAGAAGAAGAAGAAGAAGAAGAAGAGGAGGAGGAGGAGGAGGAGGAGGAGGAGGAGGAGGACGAAGAAGAAGAAGAAGAAGAAGAAGAAGAGGAGGAGGAGGAAGAGGAAGAAGAAGAGGAGGAGGAGGAGGAGGAGGAGGAAGAAGAAGAAGAAGAGAGAAGAAGAAGAAGAAGAAGAAAGAACAACAACAACAACAACAACAACAACAACAAGAACAAGAACAAGAAGAACAAGAAGAAGAGGAAGAAGAAGACAGGAGTTCACTGCAAATGTTGCAAATGTACCTTACCACCATACTGACATCCTCTGACGTCCATTTTTAACCCTGAATCCTTTGCTCCTTTTCCTCGGTACCTCCCCCCCCCTCCCACCCTCACCTCCCCCACCTCCCCTCAACTTCTTCCCCCCTGCCTCGCACACACACACACACACACACACACACACACACACACACACACACACACACACGCACACACACATACACTCTCTCTCTCTCTCTCTCTCTCTCCATCCACACACACACACACACACACACACACACACACACACACACACACACACACACACACACACACACCACCTTCCCCTCTGCCCCACCCCTGCCCCCGTTCTCTCCGGGTCACCCGACCCCCACCCCCACCCCCCCTTTACCCACCCCCTTTACCCACCCCCTTTACCCACCCTTTCGAGAGAAAGGACATCTGAAGCTCTTCATACATCAGAATGACCGCATTTACAACCCCAAAAAGATCCCTTCAAGTTTCTACATTTCCGATGTTTTTTCTCCTCCATTTTTGTTTTGGGTCACCAGCATTTTTTCTCTCTGGATTTTCTTTCTTTTTTCTTTTTTCTCTTTCTTTTTCAAGAAAGAAAGTGTCGGTGAAAAAGGAAGGAATGGAGGAACGGGCAGGACAGGGAAGAAGGGAAGGGGGGGGGGGGGGAGGGGGATGAAAGAAAGTTCTAATAGGGGACACTGTCGGAG
>CM065733.1:48003076-48005576 GCA_033310375.1 Conus canariensis | reverse complement strand
GACATTTCAAACAAATGTGACTAATGTGAGTATGCATTTATGAACACACACACACACACACACACACACACACACACACACACACACACACAGAGAGAGAGAGAGAGAGAGAGGAGAGAGAGAGAGAGAGAGAGAGACAGACAGACAGACAGACAGACAGACAGACAGACAGACAGACAGGCAGACTGACAGATTGACAGACAGATTGAAACAAACAGACAGACAAACAGGCACAGACTGGCTGACTGACAGACAGAGCGAAAGACAGACAGACAGTTAGACGGTCAGACAGACAAACAGACAGGCAATCAGATACGGAGACGATAACACAGAGATACAGAGAGTAAAGACAGACTGAGAATCAGATTCATGTGTTTTAGTATTTTTATCTCCCACTATCCTTCCCCTCTCTCACCTCCCCTTTCACCCCCCCTCCCCCTCCCCCCACCCTGCTTCAAGAATTATATGAAACGTTGCATCGTGAAATTTCTCTTTGTTTATTTGGATTGCTAATTTCGCGTCTTTTATGGAGTGGCATACCGACCGATTTGCTCTAATCGTCGGGGTATGTGCCTTTATCAAACAAACAAACAAACAAACAAACAAAAACAAAAGCCCACTCCCACATTTGATTTGCAAACCAAACAAACCAAACAAAAAAGTCACAACCAAATTTGATTCGTAAAACACACTAACAAACAAAGCAAGAACCCACTACAAAATTTGATTCGTAAAAGAAACAAAACAAAAAACTCACTACCAACTTTGATTCGTAAAACAAACAAACAAAACAAAAAACCCACTACCAAATTTGATTCGTAAAACAAACAAAAAACCCACCACCAAATTTGATTCGTGAAACAAACAGAAGAAAAACCCACTATCAAATTTGATTCGTAAAACAGAACAAAAACCCACTACAAAATTTGATCCCCCTCCCCCTCATCCATCCCCCTCCTCCTCCCCTCCGTCCATAATCCTGTCAGGAACACTCCTCAGTGTTCTTAGAGCAATCAAATTTCGTCACTACCGGCATTTTCATCATAACCGTCATCATTATTCACAGCCTCATAACTAGTACTCTTAGTATTTAGGTTATCACGATTCGGTTTGACCAGATCATTTTTTTTTACTTGTCTTTTATTTCTAATAATTCTTTTCAAATGTATGTACGAGTCTTAACAGTGACATCATTCAAATGTTGCCTTTTCTCCCTAGAGAGTTTACGCATAGATTCCCAGAATTTCGATTTACTATTTGCATCTTGTAACGAGTCAATCAGTGAACAAATTAGTGTCGAATTGCTTCCCTTTACTGTCTACATCTTGTAATGAGTCAACAAGGTGACGTTGAATTGCTTCCCTTTTCTCTTGAACTACCGTTTGCATTCACGTCTTGCTAAACATGGTCAGGTGGAAGACAAAACACGTTTGAATTTGTTCAACAAATCGCGTCCTATTCTAGCGTTATACCATTCTTTGTCACATCAATTTTCATCTTTCGTTACCATTGCCGATGTGTATAGATTTCTTCAAGCATAAAGTCTGAGATATCTTTTTTTTTAATACAATTGCTGAATACTTGTTAAATTCTCTTCATTCAGCTTAAAGTTCATTTAAATAAGGATGGGCGTGATCATTTTAAAGTTTGGTCTAAGACTTTCTGTGTATGATAAATGCAAGCGTTTATGTTTGTGAAAGTAGTGGTCATTTCCGAATGGATGTGTTCACCATTAAAAGGGGTATCGCCCTTTACATTATAGGTATGGATGTGTTCACCCTTTACATTATCGCCCTTTACATTATAGGTAGTTTGAACAATGTGGCCGGGAAAGTTGTCTTTTAAGCAGGTTATATCGTATCCAAAGAATATAGATACATAAAAACACATGTATATACATACGTAGTGTGTGTATTTCAGCACTTGTATACTGACCTGAAACATAAGAAAGATACGAAAAAAATCACAAATATGCAAAACAAGGAGGTAGGGGTGAGGTAAATATAGCAACAAATCACATGAAATAGAAACTGTTAATAAAATGTACAATTAACATGCCCATAGCCCAATCATTGTAAGAGTGAGAGAGGAAACACACTACAAAGCGGACAGCAGATAGACAAATGAACAGAGTAAAGTATTATATATGTGAGTGTGCATGTATGGAGAGACAGACAATTATACAACCAGATAGACAGGCAAGCAGAGACGAAGACAGTGGCACAGAGACTCAAAGAGAGTACGGACAGACAGACTCAGATTCAGCACTTGCAACTTCCCCCACCCCTGCGGGGAAACCTCCTTCCCTCTCTCAGAAGGGGGATTTATAAGACAGGTAGCATCACTAAGTTACACTCTGATTACTTTTCCTTACTCTGTTGGTTTCTGTCATGGCTGACCCATCACTGAACATGGTTCTGTCCATAAGCTTGATCACATTGTTTGTCAGTTCGGATAGCACTTCGTTCAGTTTCTGAGAAACTGAATCACCCATAAGAGC
>CM065733.1:47993076-47998076 GCA_033310375.1 Conus canariensis | reverse complement strand
GTTCATGTTGAAGACGGCTCTCTCTCTCTCTCCCCTCTCTCTCTCTCTCTCTCTCTCTCTCTCTCTCTCTCTCTCTCTTCTATTGACATTACTGTTGGCATCTACAAAATAAAAACAACGTTAGAAATCTATCAATATTCTTATGTAAAGCGCTTAAATTACGATCAGCTGCTATAGCTTTAGATCCTGATAAACGTGGGCATAATATATGACCGTGTGTGTGTGTGTGTGTGTGTGTGTGTAGTTACTGAAAAAGTGTTGCGATGTTCAATAATTGAAAAGTGTGCCCCTTCATGAGGGGCAATGGCATATGCATTCATAAATCACCCAAATCTCTCTCTCTCTCTCTCTCTCTCTCTCTCTCTCTCTCCTCTCTCTCTCTCTCCTCTCTCTCTCTCTCTCTCTCTCTCTCTGTAATTCTCCGTGTCCCCCTCTTACTTCCTAGAGCCATTATTCAACATCCGCAACACGCCGATATTCTGTCCCCTTCTGACGTGGTGTCTTGCGTGGTGTCTTGAATCAGAACAGGCGTCACCGAAAACAACCGATGTGATTTGACAGCAGTGCAGTGTTTCCTCTGGCGTGTAGCCTCATCACGACTTTACACTGACCCTTCCCTGTGGATTGCGGTACCACGGCAGGGTCAGCCAGGCTGTTTCTGTGAACTGGAGGTCGAGATGAGCGGCGTAGGTGCAACGCCATTGAAATGACAGGGAAGATGAGATAGAACCCCTACCCTTCTATCCCTCCCCCCTCTCGTGAACCCCTCCTACCCCCCTCTCCTTGCAAAAAAGAAACACACACACATATACACACAGACACAGACACAGACACAGACACACACACACACACACACACACACACACACACACACACACACACACACACACACACACACACACACCTTCTGCAGAGAAAAAAAACAACACCTGCTTTCTCGTGGGGTCAGCATCCGTGAGCGTCTCCCTTTCAGAGGGAGCCACCACATCTATCCAACGACAGTCCCTATAAATTTGGCCAACTCGCCATGGGTAAAAATACTGAGAGAAAATCAATATGAAGATAACCAAGAGAAAAGGACTTCCCGCGTCAAATAATTTGAGACCCTGTTCTTCATTTTTGAACTATGAGAATGATAAAGAAGCTTTGGATTATTCATGTTGGTCAGCCACTAGGATTATATTCAACGTTTCGCTATATCCTGGCGTCGACCAGGACCGAGAGAGACGTATACCTGTTGTGTTGGTCAGTAAAACTGATCAACAATATCAGCGATGTATCCAATGAGTAGATGACATTAGACTGTATGTTCCAGTCTTACGATTTGTGCCAGAACTCAACACTAGATAGGAACTTGTCAAGAAAACAAACAATCATATACAACCAAACAAACATCAAACAACAAATAATCAGAAAATACATCCACGGTTGCCCAGCTCGAAAATCTGCGATTCTAATCATGAAAAACCGTGTCTGTGAGGATCACTTCTCTTTACTCTGTATTGAAAAATAAATCAGAACATTACAGTATTAGAAAATATTTCATAGAAATCTCAATGGATCGTGAATGCAGTCATGTCAACGCTATAAATTCTTTTGAAGGAAAAAGAAAAAGTGAATTGATGATAGACAGAGGTTGTCGAGTGCATGAAAGCTGATGTTTTGCTTTCATTCTGTGTCTTTTTTAAAAGTTAATTTCATAAGCAGGTGGCACCTCAGAGGGCTTACGCAGATTACATAGTGTTCGGGAAGGACCTCGCCAATCGTGGCAAGGGACCCGAAGCGAAAGAGCTGACGGTATCAAGGGAAATAATTAATCTTCCCCTTCGTGCATGCTTTCTGTCATGGCTGGCAGATTTTGAGCAGTGTGCAGACGGGCGACCACTTCGTTAGATTTCAGGTGATGAAAAGAGTAAGTAGTGTGGAAAACGCGCCAGAAGAAAAGAGAAGGGAGGGGGTCAGAGGTGATCGTGAGAGAGAATGAGGATGGTAAAGGTGCTTTAAATACCCATGCTGGTCAGCGACTAGAGGAATTGTACTTAACGCTTCACTATAATTATCCTGACATCGACCAGGACTGAGAGATTCGCGTAACTGTTGTGTTGGTCAGGAAATTGACCAAAACATTCAGCGACTTATCCAGTGAGTGTATGAAACTGAACTGTTTAGTTCCAGTCTTCCGATTTGTGCCAGCAGCTTTCTCAACACTGGTAGGAACTTGTTGAGGAAACAAACACACAACCAAACATACAGCAAACAATGAATAAACAGAAATTTAATCTACACACAGCCAAGCAAACAGCAAATGATAAATAAACAGGAATTAAATCCATGCTTTCCCAGCTAGCAAATCCACAACTCTAATCATTAAAGCACCGCAGCTGTTAGACATTTTCTATTTACTCTGTATTGGAAAATAGATTACAGCATTACGCCGTTAGAACACATTTCCCGAAAATATTTATAGATTGGGCATGCAGTCAACGGTGTAAATCCTTTGAACACAAAAATGAAATGAATGATGGACAGAGGCTATGCGGTGCATGACAGCTGATGTTTCCTTTAATTCTGTGGCTTTTTTTTTTTTTTTTTTTGTAGTTGATTTCATAAGCAGGTTGCACCTCAGAGAGCTCACGCAGATGACATAGAGTTCGGGAGGGATCTCGGTAATCGTGGCAAGGGACCTGAAGCGAAAGAACTGACGGCCTCAAGGGAGATAATCAATCTTTCCCCTTCGTGCATGTTTTCTGTCAAGGCCGACAAGTTATTGATCTTGGCGTGTCCCAGGAGACAGATTTGCACGGTGTTCAGAAGGGGGACCACTTCGTTAGATTTAAGGTGATGAAAAGAGTCAGTGGAGTGGAAAATGTGCCAGAAGAGAGGGAAGAGACGGACACTAAAGAGAGAGAGAGAGAGAGAGAGAGAGAGAGAGAGAGAGAGAGAGAGAGAGAGAACATATGAATGAACGACTTTTATTTTAAGAGCGTTATGGATAAAACAAAAATGCCTTTTTTTTTTACATCCAGCCCTCTGGGCAAGAACAAAATATACGTGCAGTAAGAAACAAAATCAAACAATATACATTCAAAAATGCAACAATCAATGCATGAAGAGAGAGAGAGAGAGAGAGAGAGAGAGAGAGAGAGAGAGAGAGAGAGAGAGAGCATACGAATGAACGACTTTTATTTTAAGAGGGTTATGGATTAAACAAAATACTTTCTTTTCTTACATCCAGCCCTCAAGGCAAGAACAAAATATAATCATGTGTAGTAAGAAACAAAATCAAACAATATACATGAAAAAATGCAACAATCAATGCATGAACACATTTGAGAGAGAGAGAGAGAGAGAGAGGAGAGAGAGAGAGAGAGAGAGAGGGGGGGGGAGGGGGGAGAAAGATCTTCAACATAACTTCTGCCGCTCCTCGCGCAAATGCGTGCGAGATTGTACCCAGGGAAATGTGCGTTGAGATCTCTCCCATATGCACCCCCCCCCCCCCCCCCCCCCCCCCCCCCCCCGATAGTCACAAATTAACGGAAAACTTTTAATGCCTCTGCACGATGTTATAAGTCCCCACATTGTCTACAGCGCCAACAGGGATTGGCATCACAGGATGACGAACAGTGGGTTGACTACTGCCGCGCTGTCTGGAGAGTTCCTTCCTTCCTCCTCCCCCCTCTCCCTCTTTCCCCGTCTTCCCTAGCCTAGGGTAGAGTGTGTGAAATGTCAAGCACCCACTCGTATTCATTGATAGCGGAGTTTAATCTTTATGGTGGTGTGGAATGTTTTACAGTAAAATGCCTTGACAAAAAAGTGAAGGACATAATATGAGAAATATAAAAATGAAAAAAAAAAAAGGATAAGGGAAGGCCGTCATTTATCGTTTTCATGACAACATTAACATGATCGACGTTTTGTCCATTTGGAATTTCGTCATGTCAGGTGAGATTTATTAATGCGTTTGTGACATTTGCAGTTGGTTCTTTATTGGGTGTGACAAAACATGTCAACAAAACTACAGAAAAGAATGTATAAAAGTGAGGTGACAGCTGGCGGAAACTGAAGCAAACTTAGAAGAAGAATTTGTATTCCGCCAAATGAAAGAGACAAACAAATTATAAGACAAAACACGACGCGTTTCGACCTCTTTGTCCTTCTTCATGCAAAGCAAGCACTATTCCAGACAATGAACACGAAGAACAAACGATCACACTTTTCTCCTGAAAATGGGCGCAAAATGACATCCATCGTCGAGTTTTGTTTTTGTCTTGTGATTTGTTTGTCTCCTTGGTTCGGTGGATTAGTAATGTTCTTTTTTTAATTTGTTAAAGGAAAGGAGCAACCACATTAAACAAAAGAAATCAAAGATGTATTGCTACCTAGAATTAGACCTAGTCTCCCAACAAAAGAAAATGCACGACTCGCTCGTAGCTTTCGACAGCCATCCGGCCATCTTCCTCACCGATGCTGTTACTGACTGAGTGAACTCGATTCAGATCACGCGACCATGGGACGTACCCATCAATCAAAGATCAAAATTAAAGATGAAAAGACATTTCTAAATTGTGGGTACCTTTCCTTTTATGAAGACAACGGGGGTTAAATTCATCAGTGCTTCTTTTTTTTTTTATACTATAACACATTACTGTTATTCACAGCAGATAAGCGTTTTCTGTGTTGAACAAAAGTCTTGTTCGTTAACAACTCACAAAAAGAAACACTTCTGACAGCAAACTTGAGATGACTACTTGCAATAAGTAACACCGATCAAGTTAAAAACAAATCAGGTACCCTCTGACAAAAGTAGACAAAGCATCAACTAGAACATTACACTCTCTCTCTCTCTCTCTCTCTCTCTCTCTCTCTCTCTCTCTCTCTCTCTCTCTCTCTGAAAAAAAAAGTGTTTGCATCAGAAAGACTACATCTGGCATTCCTGTCTCCAGCAGTGTGTGTGTGTGTGTGTGTGTGTGTGTGTGTGTGTGTGTGTGTGTGTGTGTGGG
>CM065733.1:47985576-47988076 GCA_033310375.1 Conus canariensis | reverse complement strand
TCATTGATCCCTCACGCGATGAATGGTAGAATTTCCTATAAACTGAACAAAACACACCACACAGTTAAACAAAACAAAGGAAAGACCCAAGCGTATTTTTTGAGGGGAGTTTGTCTTAGTCAAATGAGTTTTGAAAGAAAATGAATGGGGATTTTTTTTTTTCGGATCGACGATTAAGTTTGTCTGTGTGTGCGATAGAATCACACATGGGAACATTACATGCTCCGGTCAAATACTTTTGACCTGGTCCATGTGTAGTTTTGTTGTTGTTTTCCTGTAGTCCAGAGAGAGAGAGAGAGAGAGAGAGAGAGAGAGAGAGAGAGGAGAGAGAGAGAGAGAGAGAGAGAGAGAGAGAGTTGATCTTTGGGCAAAGGGGACTTGATATCTATTTGGTTGAAAGAAAACGAACAACAAAGTGCATCCCTGGAGGGACAGGGATTAGAAGAGTGATCGATTTTACAATCCTTGGGTATTAGCCCTCATCTCGTCAATCACCTCCGGTACCTTCTGTAGATTGTATGTGGGAGAGCCTGGTGAATTATTGAATTTGTAAAAATATTCACAGAGAGAGAGAGAGAAGAGAGAGAGAGAGAGAGAGAGAGAGAGAGAGAGAGAGAGAGAGAGAGAGAGAGATGACCACGAGTAGACACTGTGCAGTAACAAAACAATTGCAAAAGAACAGTGACCCAAATTTGACCATAGCTTAAAGACAAAGGGAGGGAGAGAGACGTAAAAGAAAAAAAAACCCAGAAGGTTTTAGAGCAAACTGTCTCTGGCAAAAGAGCTTGGAGAGAAAATGAAGGCGGAATGTGTCTTGGATCGATCATTCGTGTGTGCGTGCGATGAAGTCACGCTTGGAGACATTGTAGGCAGTATGCAGTCCAACACACTAGGTGCTCATTGTTACTCTCCAGTGAGACTGGTCAGTGGTCAGTATTCTGACGTTGCTTCAGCACCTTTGCATGATGTAAAGATGACGCTGATTGCGCTGTTGCCAGTTTCACATGAAAAAGGTGAAAAGACGTGACAGACACCTTCGAAAAGGGTGTTAAAAGATGTGTTTATTTTCGTCAGCGAATTGTAATGAGCGTGGGCATCGCATTTATTTTCATCCATGACCACCCCTGAACATTGACCTTTCCATTTGACGTAGACCTTGTCTTGATATCCCAAAAGCTTAAACAGAGTGATTCCATAGGCGCTTGAACTGAAACAGTGACTTTATTCTTTTAAGGCTCCCCGCCCCTTTCACCCCTTTTAGCAAGCTTTCAAAGCCAACACATTGTTGTTTCTCTGTTTGATTGTTGAATGGCTTGTGTTGCAGTTAGCGATTTCAATTCTTGTTCATTTTCTCTCGTTGGTATGAGGCCGGAGCTTTATTTTGTCGTTTGTTTGTTGGATTTGAGGGCAAACACAGATTGTCTTTACAGTCTCACGGGAATCGAATGTTCGTGAGTGCGGTGTGTGTTTCAGCAGGAGCTGTTTCTGTGGGAATCAATGATCGTGTCTTGATTAATTCTCTGATCGTCTTATTAGAATCTGGGGTGGTGGTCGATTGGCAGCAAAGACGAAAGCGTCTTCCTCAGGTGTGTGTGTGTGAGTGTGTGTGTGTGTGTGTGTGTGTGTGTGTGTGTGTGTGTGTGTGTGTGTGTGTGTGTGTGTGTGTGTGTGTGTGTGTGTGTGTGTGTGTGTGTGTGTGTGTGTGTGTGTGTGTGTGTGGACAGAGAGAGAGAGAGAGAGAGAGAGAGAGAGAGAGAGAGAGAGAGAGAGAGAGTTGATCTTTGGGCAAAGGGGACTTGATATCTCTTTAGCTGAAAGAAGACAAACAACAAGCAGTATCACCTGAAGGACAAGGATTAGAAGAGAGATGAATTGCAAAATCCCTGGGGATTAGTCCTCTTCTCGTTAATCACCTCCGTTAATTTCAGTAGATTGTAGATGAATGAGTCTGGTGAATTACTGAATTTGTAAATTTAGAGAGAGAGAGAGAGAGAGAAAAGAGAGAGAGAGAGAGAGAGAGAGAGAGAGAGGATGAAGGAAGAAACAGACAGACAGCCAAACAGACCGCCAGACAGACAGACAGACAGAGCGATGACTACGAGCACAAACAGCACAGTAAAACAAAAAAATCGCAAAAGAACAATGAGACAAATCTGACCACAGTTTAAAAGCAAAGGGAGCGAGGGAGAAGTAAAAGACAAAAAAGGGAAGAGAAGGTTTTAGTGCGCTTTGTCTTGGGAAAAAAGAGCTTGCAGAGAAAATGAAAGGAGAATGTGTCTTGGATCGACAGTTCGTGTGCGCGTGCAATGAAGTCACGCTTGGGGAAAATACAGACACTGCCCCAGTTCTCCTTGCAGGAGTAATGTTGCTTATAGCCCAGCCGACCGCAAAGAGCCATATCAGGTCTGCCAACTCTCCTTGCTGTGTTCAATATGTAGTTTTGTCATTGTTGCTCTTGCTGTTGTTGTTGTTGTTGTTGTTGTTGTTGTTGTTGTTGTTG
>CM065733.1:47965576-47970576 GCA_033310375.1 Conus canariensis | reverse complement strand
AAGACAGAGAACCAGCAAGCTAGCCAGCGAAGCAGCCAGCCAGCCAGCCAGACAAGGAAACATTCATACAGACAGATAAAGAGTGAGACATAACAACAACAACAACAAAAGAGTGAGACAGACAGACAGAGAGATAAACAGACAGACAGACTGACCGATTGAGAGAAAGAATGAGTGAGATAAAGAGAGAGGCAGACAGACAGAGACAGACAGACAGACAGACAGACGGACAGACAAACAAATAATCCTGTCGGATAAACAGTAATAACCAGGATGGAAATGATGAGAACATAAAGAGCTATATTCCCCAATTCTACACGCCCAGTCTTGTAACTTACATTTTCTTCATCGTTATACGCACCACACGCATCTCTTAACTGTATGGCACTTTTCCTCTGTTTTTTTTTCTTTTTAAGTCCATCTGCTGAAAGAAAAAAAAAGAAATTGAAACCTTTTAAACTTATTTCTGTCTTCCAAACTCAGTTGCCCAACAAGAAAGCGGGCGTAAAGTTGACTATTGGATTACCAACTTCTAGATTTGCCCTGAACAGTGTGCTGAAGTTTAAAGATGCAGACAGATACGACAGAGAGGAAGAGGACTAACACACTTTAGATCAGTATGAAACCTACATCACGATATCAAGTCACGGCATCTTGAGAGATAACAAAGAGGCCAGAAAGCTTATTGTTTTGAATTTCTGATGAGTGTAAAGTACATCATTGTTCTGTTTTTAGCTCTTTTTTTCTCCTTTCTGGTTCTGATATCTGTTTGTGTAATCTGCCGTCCAATATACAATTGCAAAAAAAAAGAGAATGTTTAACTCTGAAAAATGAGTCCTAGACATAAACAAAGAAACAGAAATGTCCAAACTACAGTTATCTTCAAACTCCTTCAGTATGAACAAACCATCCATGATTTTATTAATGTAATGGACAACAGTGTGTGTGTGTGTGTGTGTGTGTGTGTGTGTGTGTGTGTGTGTGTGTGTGTGTGTGCGCGCGTGTGTGCGTGCGTGCGTGCGTGCGTGCGTGCGTGTGTGTGTGTGTGTGTGTGTGAGAGAGAGAGAGAGAGAGAGAGAGAGAGAGAGCTGTTTCTTTTCTTATAGAGACATCTGAAATTGGAAAGAGAGAGAGAGAGAGAGAGAGAGAGAGAGAAGAGAGACAGACAGACAGACAGACAGACAGAAACAGAGACAGAGACAGACAGACAAACAGACAGACAGACAGGGAAACTGAGATAGCTTTTGTTTTTCCACACAGACCCTTTCCCACAGACGAAAACGCATGGATGACCAGTCCCCTCAGACAGACCGGATATCGGGCCATCGTGACCTGCGCAGGCGCCATCACTCATGAGGACAGCACGTGATTGAATTTGAAGGGGGGAGAATTACCATCTCTTTAGCAGAGCGGCAGCCATAATTTGGAACCTCCTACATCATTTCACACTCTATCCATCTGCGTGGGACCATTTCGGTTGTTTTCCAAAACTGTTTACAGTGAACATTGGTTGACTCCTAGCTCGGCTATGTCACACAGAATCCAACACAACGTTTCGCTCCAAAGTAAGCGTGCAATCCATTGTGAATCTGTGCATCTTTTCGCTTTAAAAAAATTTCTAGGTGTAGATAGGCGGACGCCTAATGATCTTGTGTATGGTGAAACGAATAGGTTTCCTATATATATTATTTCTGCCATTAAATGCATCCGATACTGGCTTAATTTACTCCATATGGAAGAGTACAGAATACCTCGTAAAGCTTATAATATGCTTTATGATCTTGATTCTAGAGGAAAAAATAACTGGGCTAGTAAAGTTCGTATATGTCTTTTTGAATACGGTTTTGGTTTTGTATGGCTGAATCAGGGTGTTGGAAATGTTAAACAGTTTATAAGTTGCTTTCGTCAACGATTAGTTGACTGCCGTTGGCAAAAATGGTTACATCATGTGCATAATAGTAAAAGGTTTGATTTTTACAGACAGTTTAGTAATTCCCATGATCTGAAACCTTATATAACTTTAGAAATGGATAGGCACTTTAAATACATAATGGCAAAATTTAGACTTGGAATATCGGATTTAGCAATACATAAATTTAGATACAAAACCGATGTTGATGACAATGATATGCTTTGTCCTCTCTGTAAAGTGTCACAAGAAAATGAGATGCATTTTGTTCTTTGTTGTCCAGCCCTCATGTACATTAGAAATGAACTGATTAAGCCGAAATTCTATAGACAGCCTTCGCTATTTAGACTGACCCTATTGATGTCTCAACGTCAACAATAGATGTTAAAAAATTTTCGTTATTTTTGTATAAGGCATTTAAAATTAGAGAAATGGCTACCTCTTAAAAGTTATAAATAATTTGTCTTAATTTGATATACTTTGTTGCATGTCGCATACATTTTTTTCCAATGTACTATTTCCATACCCCTTCATAAGGGGCCTAGGCCTATGTGAATAAATCATCCGAATCCGAATCCGAATCCAAAGTAAGCGTGCTGCACGATGTTTCCAGCGTTAGTTGTCTAGCAGTCTTTCGGAAAAAAATAGACTATCTGCTGATTCAGTATTACACGATCAGTCACTGAAAGTGTATGGCATTGGACGAAGTATGTTGATTAGTCCTACTGGGTATCTACTATTTAACTGGTTTTTGAATTTTGCGATTACTTAATATTGTAGTGTAATGTAGCATAATCGTATACGTATGGGTAGGTGTGTTTGCATGTGTGCATATATGTTATATACATATATATAATATATATATATATATAATATATATATGTGTGTGTGTGTGTGTGTGTGTGTGTATGTGTGTGTGTGTGTGTGTGCGCGCGCGCGCGCGCGTGTGTGTGTGTGTGTGTGTGTGTGTGTGTGTGTGTGTGTGTGTGTGTGTGTGTGTGTGTGTGCAGGCGCGTGTTCTCCCTTTTTTCCCCGTGTAATATTACTAGTTATGATGAAAACACGTTAAACAGAAGATTCATGCATTCATTCGAAAACAATATGTTTGATTACGTGCATGAACTCTTTTGATGGTGTACTCCTGTCTGGCGAATGTATTTGTTGTTGTTGTTGTTGTTTGTGGTGGTGGTGGTGATGCTGTTGTTGTTTATCGCATCATGAGCCAATAAACAGCACTGCTGATGGACACGTGGCAATGCCTCGATTGAAAATCAAATCAAACAGTAGACAAGAATTGGGCAGATCCGCGAGAAAATACTTATGACAACAAGATTTAAGATTTTGTTTCAGGACGGTTAATTGAATTGCTATATAATCTGCTTGGCGCAGTATTTAAGAAGTTAACAAAAAAAGTGCCCCCCCCCCCCCAAAAAAAAAAAAAAAAAAAAAAAAGAAAAGAAAAGAAGAAAAAAGACCCAGTCAGGCTGTTCTTATCGATGATTAATTTTAAGAACTAGCTAAGCAGTCAGTACTGCTGCATTTTCTCGTGCGACATACCTTGTTGCACTAAAACATTTTAAAAGATTCGAGGCTCAAAATTTCGCCGTACCACTTTGGAATGGTATTCCCCGAAGAAAGCGTATCGTGTGCAACGGGCCTTAAGGATTTCCCCATTTCGAGCTAAAGCCTGGGTCAGTATTGATTATTCAGAGTGTCGCCATGTGTTTCGTACCGGTGTGGCTGCCCGTGGGAAGTGATGGAATGCCTGTTCCCCTTTGGAACCAGGAACCCTTAATAAACACTGCCCACCTCCTGAAAGCTGAGATGACAAATAACAGACGATGACTAGGAAGTAGAGTGGAGAAGGATAGCATCTGCTGCTGGTTCCCTGCTGCTACTGCTGCTGATGCTGCTATTGTGGTGGTGATGATGATGGATGTGTTATGATGGAGCTGATGACAGTTGTGGGAATGATGGTAGTTGTATATTTAGACTGTTGCGCGGTCTTTCTTTCGAGTGGGTTTTTGTGTACGGTTCCGCATAAAATGTACGAAAACTCAAGCGCCCACTACTACTGTTTCCACAACCAACACACATACACACAAATGCACGCGCGTTAGCGGGCGCGCGCGCGCGCACACACACACACACACACACACACACACACACACACACACACACACACACACACACACACACACACACGAACGAACGAACGCACGCACGGACGCTCGCACGCACGCACGTACGAACGCTCGCAAGCACACACACACACACACACACACACACACACACACACACACACACACACACACACACACACACACACTTTTTTAAAAGTCGACTTTCTCTCTGTGTGTATGCACGGCTACGACTTCAATATTTAGGTCCCCTCTCTCTCTCTCTCTCTCTCTCTCTCTCTCTCTCTCTCTCTCTCTCTCTCTCTCTCTCAGGAAAAGGTGGGTGACGTAGTGGTTTAAAGGGTGATTGTTGTCCATTATTTACTGGGCTGCAGATGCATCAGAACGTACAAGTATGCATCGTGAGGTTTTGGGATGAATGGTATCAGAGCGATGTACTTGGGATATTCCGTATATAGAGCTGGAGAAAAAAAAAGCAGCTGAGAGAGAGAGAGAGAGAGAGAGAGAGAGAGAGAGAGAGAGAGAGAGAGAGAGAGAAAGCAGACAGACAGACAGACGGACAGACAGAGAGACAGACAGACGGACAGACAGGGGAGGGCAAGGGTTCATGAATTCTTTATTTACGAGGATCATCCTGCCAGATCAGGCACGTGTTCCATTAGAGCAGTGTAGCTGACAGGTGACGGGGGCAGGGGGGGGGGGGGGGGGGGCCTGCCAGGCACACCGAATATACACATTTCACGCCCTAACCTGCACGTGCCTCATCACTCACGTGGACAGCTCGTAATCCGGTTTCCACCACTGAGAGTTATCGTCCCATTCATAACAACAGGGTGCTGTTTTTGAAAGCAGAGTAACACAAATCCTACGCTAATGATATGGTGGTCGTTGTCCTTAAATTGCTGGGCTGCAATTACATCAGAACATACAAGTATGCATTTGGAATGAAC
>CM065733.1:47958076-47960576 GCA_033310375.1 Conus canariensis | reverse complement strand
CGCCATCATGGCTTCCCTCCTACACCGTTTCCAAGTCTGGCCATGAAGGTTTATTTTACAGATTTTCTTCCTGTCTTTGTTTTTCGTCCCCCAAACCCCCACTCCCCCTCTCCCCCTCCCCAACCCCCCTTCTTCTCTTTCACTTCATTCCATTTCATTTCATCTCAGAGTCGATTGTCGTCCTCAAACTTAATCTGCCTGTGCCCACTCTGTTGATTGATTGCGATCTAATTAGCTAATTTAGCTAATTTCTTTTGAAACTTTGATATGCCGTGTTGGTTAAGGGGGGTTTAATATTGATGCCTTGACATCCTCGTATTAATCACCTCCCACGCCCCATCCCGCCACGCTTCAATCTCACCCTTTCCCTCCCTTCCCCGCCGAATTTTTCATTTAGTACATCTTGTTGAATTTTGGCGGTCATCATTGACATAATGACGTAGGAATCGTTTCTGTGCAGGTTTGTTTTGTTTTGTTTTGTTTTGTTTTGTTTTGTTTCGTGAAGTTTCGTATTTTACAGCTGCCTCACGTCATCAAGATAGCCCAGGTTTGAAACCTGGCAGCGACAATAATAATAATAATGATAATGATAATAATGATGATAATAAATAATAATAATGATAGTAATGAAACAGAAAAGAAAAAAAATAACTGTGTGGGCAGAAGGGAATGAAGGAGTCATGACCGAAACATTTGAATGAAGGGGTCTCTGCTGTTAAGACTCTTCTGAGTTTCTCCCACCTCTCTCTGTCTCTCTCTGTTCTCTCTTCTCTCTCTCTCTCTCTCTCTGTCTCTCTCTCTGTCTCTCTCTCTGTGTCTCTCTCTTTGTCTCTCTCTCTGTCTCTCTCTCCCTCTCTCTATCTCTTTGTGTGTATATGTGTGTGTGTGTGTGTGTGTGTGTGTGTGTGTGTGTGTGTGTGTGTGTGTGTGTGTGTGTGTGTGTGCGTGCGCGCGCGAGCCATAAGTGGAGCAGTTCAAAGTCTCCGTACTTATTTATCTATCGATTTATTCATCCATAGATTTATTTTTCCTTTTCTTTTCAGCAAGCTCACGAGTGGTTTTCGTAAATGTAGTGCGTTTTCTCTTCTATCTGAACACGGTATGAGGAAATCGACATAGCAGAGACTTATATTGCTGTTTTCTAACGACGACCTAAGCAAACAGAGGGGTATTGGTCTGATCTTGATGCAGAAACTTAGTGGCGGATCCCTCTTCTCCTCACCGATGTTTTTCCACCAAGCTTGCGCTTATCAATGCTCTATTTGAGACTTAATATCCAACAATTTTTTCCCAGCCTTCTGTTTTTCTTCGTGTTTGACTTTTAATGCCGTGAGCTTGGAGAACATTAGGGGGAAATGGGGGCGGGGGTGGTGAGGGGGTGGGGGTGGGGGGACCTTGCTTTCTTTCTTGTCAGGTGAAGCTGCCTGTTATGTTTTGCAGCAGCTACGATTGTTTAGGAAGGCACTCAAACGTCTTTTTTAGTATAAACTTAAATTGTGAACTGTGTTCGCAGAGAATTCAAAGGGAACACTTGGATGTTATCAGTTTGAACGTAGTCGATCGGAAAACAGAATTTCCCTCGTCCAATGCAACGTGTCTTCTATATACCTTGTATTTACAGCCGACCAACAGAATCTCCAGTAAAGTCTTGAGAGAAGAAGCAACCCTGAGATAAGGGACATAACCCTGTAGCTGTAGCAGAGTTGCCGGTTTTCGCGGTGAAATGCCTATGCCTTTACAAGTTGCTTCAAAGACATCTTACCCGAAGGGGGAAATCACAGATAAGAAAGAGCAATGAGTTTAACTGTTCCGAAGGACACACTGCAGTAGCGGGCGGAGAAGGAGAAGAAACAGTCTTCTGTGTAGTGTCAGAGAGAAACTTGAGGCGATAAGGGGGGAAATGTGGTAACATGGACAAAAGAGCGTATTTCATGTCGGCGAGGAAACATCTCGTGTGTGTGTGTGTGTGTGTGTGTGTGTGTGTGTGTGTGTGTGTGTGTGTGTGTAATATTGTGTGTGTGTGTGTGTGTGTGTGTGTGTGTGTGTGTGTGTGTGTGTGCGATGAGGAGAGAGAGAGAGAGAGAGAGAGAGAGAGAGAGAGAGAGAGAGTGTTGTGCGTGTGGATGTGGGTGCGTGGTTCACCCTGGCCTGTCTTCCCAAGTCATTTCGGCAGTGTCCTTCTCACTGCGCAGTTTCTACATCCACGTCAGTTTCAGTTTCATCAAGGAGGTGTCACTGCGTGCGGACTAGTCCATATACGCTACAACACTTTCGCTAAGTTTCGATACCACACTGCGCCTGATTTAAAGCTAATGAGAGATGAGAGAATTTAAGAAGAGGGTCTCATGACTACTACTTAGCAGATGCATGACCTACGCATTAGACCAACGCGTTGGTCAGACCTTGAGTATCTACTTAACATACGTCCACACTGCGGCACGGTGCACCTGTTTGACAGATACGGAAGCGACTTGGACAAACATCCTAATGGAACCTCACT
>CM065733.1:47915576-47943076 GCA_033310375.1 Conus canariensis | reverse complement strand
ATAATGATCATCAACATCATCATCATCATTATCATCATCCTTATCATTAATATTATTTTACTATCATTACTACTACTACTACTACTACTACTACTACTATTTCTATTATTATTATTATCATTATTGTTATAATAATCATCATTACTATTATTATTGTCATTATTATCGTCATCATCATCAAAGTTGTAATCATCTTCAAAATCATCACCTTTAAATTTATATCATCATCATCGTCATCATCATCATCATTCATCATCATCATCATCATCATCACTTTCTTCTTCTCCTTCCTCATCGTTATTGTCGGCTTTTTTTTTTCCTCTCGTCCAGTTCACCATTTTGTCATCGTCGTCCTCGTCGTCGTCTCTGTTATTCCTGTCAGGCTCTTCGTCGGCATGTTTGCGCTACTTAACGTGCAATGACAAAGTACAACCCAAAACCCCAAATGCCAAGTTTACAGAGTCCACAAGGAAGGCTTCAGCCCAATTCCATGACGCTGAAAAGTCAGCAGCAGTGGAATCAACGTCAGCCCCCTTGAGGCTGAAAACAGCAGACTGGACAATGCGATGGGCAAAGCCAGGAGAGAAAATAAGACAACGTGGCCCACCATCCACAGGGATCGATGTATATAGTCTGGTCTGGGCCTGTCTGGGTAAACACAGAATCAAAGACCTTTTAAGTGGATGTCGGAGAGAGAGAGAGAGAGAGAGAGAGAGAGAGAGAGAGAGAGAGAGAGAGAGAGAGGAGAGAGAGAGAGAGAGAGAGAAAGAGAGAGAGAGTTACAGGCAGACAGACAGAGAAGAAAAGTTTTCAGTCTCATTTGAAAGCTGTGGATGACAACAATCATACTTAAAGAAAGAATATTTCATTTGCATACTTGTAACACGTCCCTAGCAAATGGGTTTTCGCTTGTCAAATCACTCCATCTTTTGAAGAGAGAGTTCAAATACGAAGCAAATTTTCATTATGTGTGTGTGTGTGTGTGTGTGTGTGTGTGTGTGTGTGTGTGTGTGTGTGTGTGTGTGTGTGTGTGTGTGTGTGTGTGTGTGAGAGAGAGAGAGAGAGAGAGAAGACAGACAGACAGACAGACAGACAGAGACATCGAGAGAGACACACAGAGAGACAGAGACAGAGAGAGACACAGAGAGAAGGATATAGAGAGACAGAGCCAGAAAAAGACAGAGACAGAGAGACAGAGACAGAGACAAAGACAAAGACAAAGACAAAGAGACAGTGTGTGTGTGTGGTCTGTCTGTCTTCTGTCTATCTGTCTGTGCGCGTGTCTATGTGTATGTATGTGTGTGTACATGTGCGCACGCGCGCCAGCACATGTTCGTATCTGCGTGTGTGCGCGACCGCGCGCGTGTGTGTTTGTGTGAATGGCAAAGAAACGAAGTGCAAAGACTTGGCCAACTTCTACAAAAAATTGATATCGCACGCCAATTAACAAAATGGCTCAAACAGATCGTGAAAACTGATTTGTGGAGCAATGATTGAAAAATGAGACGATAGGAGGGGACAGAACGGAAATGGCAACATGGCCTCCATCTCATTCTGAGTTGTCCCTTCAAACAACCGCGAAGACGCCGTCAGCGCCAGGGACTCATCGTGTTCTCCAACAGTGTTTGCAAGAAGTCCTCCATCTGTTGCTCTTTATTTACAAAACTAACTACTTGCACAGATTTCAAAGAAAAATTGTTATCATTCCGCCGGACAAAAGAGATATACAAATTACAAGACAAAACACGACGCGTTTCGACCTCTTTGGTCTTCTTCAAGCAACATAAACAACATTCAGGACAACGAAAACGAAAAACGAGCAAAGTGCCTAATTTGTGGATAAGTGATCGCTCGTTCTTCGTTTTCATTGTGCTGAATGTTGTTTATCTTGTCTGAAGAAAGATCAAAGAAGTCGAAGTACGTCTTGTTTTGTCTTGTAATTTGTTTGTGGCTTTTGTCCGGTGGAATAATAACAATTTTTCTTTTACATTTGTTTCAATCTCCGCCTGCAGTCACCTCACTTTGGAACTACCACTGGGCACAGTCATGTTAACACCTCCTCACTAAATATAGCCAGAATGATGTTATGTACTTAAGCATACATGCCTTCAAATTTGAATTGAGTTTTTGTCCTAGTACATATACTGAATTTGTTTGCTTTAGTTGTTAAGAGACAGACGTCAAAGTCTGCTTTGCTACAATATTTTTTTCAACGTTTGATTGATTATAAAGAAACTGGTTCATTTGTTTGATTAAATTCAAAATCAATTAGTTTGATGGGTCATGTTGCATTGTCAGGTGGCCATTCCAAATGGAGAGAGAGAGAGGAGAGAGAGAGAGAGAGAGAGAGAGAGAGAGAGAGAGAGAGAGAGAGAGAGAGAGAGAGAGACTTATAGGAGCATATGGAACCGAACACTTCTTCGTCTTCATCAGCATCATTATCGCCTTATCTTCTATATAATAATCTTCGCGGATATTGCTTTTATAGCTTTTATCATCATCATTTTCGCAGTCTTCTTATTCTCGCTATCATAATTACCATCTTAATCTTGACTTGGTTGGTAATTGACATTATTGTCATTATTGACATCATTATGTTGACTCATTTGGTTGCTAACAATGTTGTCATTATCATCGTTGTTATTATCTGTACTGTTTCCCTAGTCAAAGTAAAAAAAAAAAAATCATTATTGTTGTAATGATAGTATAATAATATCCGAATTATCCTCGTCAATTCTGTTTTTCCTCTAGTCCTTCTATCCACCGATAGGATGACAGTCATCGTCATTGTCATTGTCATCATAACCGGACTCGTCCTCTATGTGTTTGAGCTATTTGCCGTACAATGATGGAAGAACAGGACAAAACGAAATGTAAGTTTACAAAGTTTACAAGAAAAGGATTCAATCCCTGGTCCGAAATGTGGAAATGTCAACAGGGTGGAATTAAAAGTCAGCTCAGAGAAGCTGAAACATCAGACTGGACAATACGATGGGAAACATCAGACTGGACAATACGATGGGAAACATCAGACTGGACAATACGATGGGAAACATCAGACTGGACAATACGATGGGAAACATCAGACTGGACGGAACATCAGACTGGACAATACGATGGGAAACATCAGGCTGGACAATGCGATGGGAAACATCAGACTGGACAATACGATGGGAAACATCAGACTGGACAATACGATGGGAAACATCAGACTGGACAATACGATGGGAAACATCAGGCTGGACAATACGATGGGAAACATCAGGCTGGACAATACGATGGGAAAGATCAGACTGGACAATACGATGGGAAACATCAGACTGGACAATACGATGGGAAACATCAGACTGGACAATACGATGGGAAACATCAGACTGGACAATACGATGGGAAACATCAGACTGGACAATACGATGGGAAACATCAGGCTGGACAATACGATGGGAAACATCAGACTGGACAATACGATGGGAAAAGCCGGAGAGAAGACGAGACAACGTGTCCCACAGTGTACGATCAATGTGGTCGTCTGGTCTGTCTGAGTAAACACAGAAGTAAAGACGTTTTGATCGATTTTAGAGTGAGAGAGAGAGAGAGAGAGAGAGAGAGAGAGAGAGAGAGAGAGAGAGAGAAGAGACGAGACAGAGACAGAGACAGAGACAGAGAGAGTGAATTTGCGAGGCAAAGACAGAGAGAAAGACAGAGCTAAAGAGAAACAGAGAGAAAAAGAGTTAGAGAGTGACACACGCACACACACACACACACACACACACACACACACACACACACACACACACACACACACACACACACACACACACACACACAGGGTCAGATAGACACACAAACCGACAGACAAACGGACAGACCGACACAGACACACACAGGCAGAGGCAGAAATCGAAAACGACATATGAAGAAAGAGATAGACTGACTGTCAGACTGATAGACATGATCTATTAGACACACAGGCATTGGCACAGATACAACCATAAATAAAAAAAAAAGAAGAAAATATGTGAAGATAGTTGCTATGTCTGGACAACCACATTTGTTTGTGTGTTTGTTTTGTTGTTGTTGTTGTTGCTGTTGTGGAACTGTCCTAATGCACGCAGAGGCATGAATGGAATCTTTAATATAATTATTTTTTATTCACTGGACACTCATGCTACAGACTATAAATCACCCCACAAACATATTTTCTGGTTAATCGACAAGCCGGCAGATGGCTGTAGCTTCCGCTTCCATTTCTCACAGTTCATAGCTATCACATTTCATACCTTGCCACTCTTCAATGACTCCAGAGGAAACGGACTCAACATAGCGTGATGGATTGGCTCTCTGGGTTCCTGTCTTGTGCGGTGGAACTTATAGTATGTCTGTGGGAGAATTTCTGCCATGTTATGTATGGTGCTTGTGGTATGTCACGCTGCTCTCTCTGTGTCTGTGTCTGTCTGTCTGTCTGTCTGTCTGTCTGTCTGTCTGTCTCTCTCCCATCATCATCATCATCATCATCATCATCATCATCATCATCATCATTGTCATCATCATCAATCATCATCATCATCAACAACAATTTCAACAAACAGAAGCAACAACAACAACGACAACAACAACTTTCTCTTTACTTACTGATTATTTGTTAGTATCTATCTATTCCTATGTATTTATGTTTTAATTTATCTCTTTTCCATTCATTTATCTGTTTGTATATTTTCTATTTTTTGATTGATTGATTGATTGATTTTTTTTCATAGATGTAATCTCATTAATATTACTATCATAATCCTCTTTTTTGGTGGTGATGGTGGTAGGGGCGGTATTTTTCTTAACCTTGTGTTCATCACTGTCTTTGTCATCGTTGAATTCATCGCCATTACAAGTGGAACTATTGTCAAAGGGGTATTGGTATCTGCGTACAGTAAACATGAAAACTATTTAAAAGCAAAATACCAAGCCCATAAGGAAGGCTTGAGCTCAAGTCCACGACGTGGAACTGTCAACAGTAGTGGAATTAAAGTCAAACCTGTGACGTTGAAATATCAGGCTGGACAATACGATGTGAAAAGCCGCAGAATAAATGAGACAACATGTACAAAAGGTACGATCAACAGCAATTGTCTGGCCTACTCTGAGTAAACACAAAATCAAAGACCTAGTAAGCACCCAATATTGGAAAGAGAGAGAGAGAGAGAGAGAGAGAGAGAGAGAGAGAGAGAGAGAGAGAGAGAGAGAGAGGGAGAGGGAGAGAGAGAGAGAGAGAGAGGGCAGACAGACAGACAGACAAGCAGACAGACCGACAGACGAACAGAGAGAGAGAGACAGACACTAGGAAAATAAAGAATGTGAGAGGAGAGACAAACAACAGAGAGCTTCAGAATCGGAAAGAAAAGATACAGGCTAATTATCAGGCAGATATATGAACAGGAAATCATAAATGAGCCAGGAAACGGTAAACAGTAATTAAAGAACAAGTACGGTAACTCTTGCCTCCTTGATGAAATAAATAGACGCTTATAACTCCAAACGAATGCTGCTTACGACATCCAATTGCCTAGCAGAAATGAATGTCGTAAGCAGCATTAGTGTGGAGTTATGGACGTCTGTTTATTTGGAAAAGGGAGCAAGAGTTACCCTACTTGATCTTTAATTAAGATATGTGAACAATAAGATACACAGACATAGTTACAGATCCACATACAATCATAGATACACAGACACAGCTACAGATCCACATACAATTATGGTTTATATATATATATATATATATATATATATTTACACCACTACTGTTTTCTATGGGGTGTTCCAAAGGCACACAGATGAATGTCAGAGCTTTCGTATTGAAAATAGAGATATTAATTGAAAACAAACAAACAAAAAAACCCAATACAATAGAAAAAAAGTTTTGAACATTCAAGCCAAAGTATATGAATCATCTCACCCGCGATCCTATTTCTTGGTCTATGGACAAGCCAGCGGATAACTGTGGCCTCTTTTAGTTAAAGTTCACAACAGCTACATTTCCTATCTTGCTTATGTGTAAGATTCCGTTATGGCTGGTCGTATTCTGGCTTTACTTTTCTGTCTGTCTGTCTGTCTGTCTGTCTGTCTGTCTGTCTGTCTCTCTCTCTCTTTCTCTCTCTCTCTCTCTCTCTCTCTCTCTCTCTCCATCGTTAACATCATCGTCGTCATCACCACCACCATCATCATCACCACCACCATCATCACTACGATTATCATGAAAACATTGCCTTAAGGGTTTTTTTTTTTAAATCTCAACTATCATCGTCATTTTCGTCATTGTCGTCATCCTCCTCATCGTCGTCATAGTCAATACACTTATTGCTACTATTTAATCGTCGTCATACGTGTTTATGGCATTTAAAGTACGAACAGAATAAAAGAGGCGAAATTCAAAATGTCAAGTTTACAGAGACCACAAGAAAGGATTCAACCAAATTCTTACACGTAGAAATGTCAACGGTGGTTTAATCAAAATCAGCCCTACGAAGCTGAAGAACATCAGACTGGACAATACGACGGGAAAAGCCGGAGAGAAAATGAGACAATGTGGCCCACAATGTGTGATCAATGTCTGCCGTCTGGCTTAGTCTGAATAAACACAGAACTGAAGACGTTTATTTAGGAGAATGTAGGGCAGAGAGAGAGAGAGAGAGAGAGAGAGAGAGAGAGAGAGAGAGAGAGAGAGAGAGAGAGAGAGAGAGAGAATGGAGAGAGAGAGAGAGAGACAGAGAGAGAGACAGAGAGAGAGAGAGAGAGAGACAAGCTGACAGGAAGACAGACAGACCGAGACAAAGACAGAGAGAGAACACACTGTCTCTGTCACACACACACACACACACACACACACACACACACACACACACACACACACACACATACACACACACACACACGCACATAAACACACGCGCGCACGCGCGCTCACACGCACGCACGCACGCACGCACGCACGCACGCACGCACACACGCACACACACACTCACGCACACACACAAACACACACAACACACACACACACACACACACACACACACACACACACAAACACACACGCACACGCGCGCGCGCACGCTCGCACACACACACACACACACACACACACACACACACACACGCACACACACACACACACACACACACACACACACACACACACACACACACACACACACACACACACACACACACACACATCAGAACCAAACAGCCAAGAACCCAGAAACCTATCTGTTAATCAATGATGTTTTGCTGACTTCTTTTCAGTTGGAGTCGTTGAAGAATAGCAAAGGAAGGAAACGTGACAGCCGTGTACTGTGTCTGACGGAAGCGTCTGCCTTGTCAATAAACAGAGAGAGAGAGAGAGAGAGAGGAGAGAGAGAGAGGAGAGAGAGAGAGAGGAGAGAGAGAGAGAGAGAGAGAGAGGGGAGAGAGAGAAGTGGAGTAATATCTTTGGCGTAAGTGTTTAAGAAAAAAGGTGTTATGAAAATGGTACGATATGCATGTGAAAGCATCGGGAAAATACCAAAGGTAACACTGTTGATGCCCGAACATTGGTACTAGCGTTTTTAATATCAAAGTTTCCATCAGTGCCTGTGAGAGGAAGAGACTGTTACTACCTTTGAAATTTTGCCCTGAAAACATCCCATCAGTCTTGTACCCATCTGAACCTAGTACATCTATTATTACTTGTGAAATGTTGCTTTCAATACATCCCATCATTCTTCTCCCACCCCAGCCCCAGCACAACCAGTACGACCAGAGAAATGTTGTGCCCAGCACACCCTATCACCCCTCTCTCCACCTTAGACCCGGTACAACCATTATAACCTAAAACACTTTGCCCATCACCTAAACCAGGTTGCCCATCACCTAAAACAGGTTGTCCATCACCTAAAACAGGTTGCCCATCACCTAAAACAGGTTGCCCATCCCATCACTCCACTCGCCACCTCCGCCTATCACAATCATTACACCTGTGAAATATTGCTTTCAATTCATCCCATCACTCCTTTCAACCCACCCTAGCCCTAGCACAAACCTTATTACCTGTGGAATTTTGCTCTCAGTACATCCCATCATTCTTTTCCCCGACTCAGTCTAACAAAGGCATCATTACCTGTGAAATCGTGTTCTCAATACATCCCATCACTCCATTCCTCACCCCTGCCGTAGCACAACTGTTGTTGCCCGTATAAATTCTGTCCCCCATTTCTCCTCTCCCCACCTCAGCCCTAGCACAACCATTACTACCTTTTTCTCCCCACCCTAACCAGCATAACTATTATTACCTATGAAATTTAGCTCTTAACACATCCCCATCACTTCTCTCCCCACCCCAGCCATAGTTCAACCATTACTACCTGTGAAATTTTGCTCTCAATATAGACCATCAATCTTTTCCCAACCCTCGCACAACTATTATTACCTATGAAATTTAGCTCTTAACACATCCCATCACTTCTCTCCCCACCCCAGCCATACTTCAACCATTACTACCTGTGAAATTTTGCTCTCAGTGTAGACCATCAATCATCTCCCCACGCTAACCCCAGCACAACTATTATTACCTGTGAAATTTAGCCTCTGATCACATCCTATCACTCCTCTCCCCACCGCAGCCATAGTACAACCATTACTACCCGTGGAACTCCGCCCTCTCTGAATCCCATTGCTCCTTTCCCCGCCCCAGCCCTGGCAAGACTATAATTACCCATAAAATTCTACCCTCAATGCGTCCAATCACTCCTCTCCCTGAATCCCCTTACCCCCTTCTCCACCTCCCTATCTCTCTCTCTCTCTCTCTCTCTCTCTCTCTCTCTCTCTCTCTCTCTCTCTCTCTCTCTCTCTCTCTCTCCAGCTCTAGAACAACCGCTACGTCCTTTTTTTCCCGACATGATCTATAAACCCTGTCTCCGCATGATGCTCCCACATGAGCATCGGACCAGAAGCAAAGCAAACACAAAAATAAATCATAACAAAACACCCATGAAAAAAGGGCAAGAAATGGGTGGCAGTGGAACAGGGGCAGTCCCTGGAGAGGAGGCATGAAGAGAGGGACGATGGCATTTTCTGGGCTGCAAGTGGCGCTGTTATATCCGGAAGGAACATCTTTGCTGGATTTGCAGAGAAATTGTTCTTGATAGAATTCGGTTGAAAAAAAAAACCTGAGGGGCTACACTTCAGACTGTGTTTGGATATTTCTTTAGCTGTTGGCGCAGTGGGATTATGCCACGTCAAAGGATAGGGGGAGTCTTGAGAGAGAGAGGGAGCGAGAGAGAGAGAGAGAGAGAGAGAGAGAGAAGAGAGAGAGAGAGAGGAGAGAGAGAGACATACAGACAGACAGACAGACAGACACACAGAGTGAGAATATATGTGGGGTGTATGTGTGTGTGTGTGTTGTGTGTGTGTGTGTGTGTGTGTGTGTGTGTGTGGTGTGTGTGTGTGTGTGTGTGTGCGTATGTGTGTGTTGTGTGTGTATGTGTGTGTTATATGTGTGTGTGTGTGTGTGTGTGTGTGTGTGTGTGTGTGTGCTGTGTGGTGTGTGTGTGTGTGTGTGTGTGTGTGTGTGTGTGTGTGTGTGAACAGGCTCTGGACTTCGGGTGAGGGGGAATGGGTGGGCTGGCGGAAAGACGTGATAGTCCATCAATTCTCTTGTTACATCCTTGCAGGAATAGCAGAAGGTAGAACATGGGTTTACTGGGTCTTTTAGGGGCTGGGGAAAAGGGGTGGTGGTGAACTCTTTCTGTGATATTATCATAATCATCACCGTATCATCTTAATCTTGACGATTGTAACAGCCACAGTGAAAGCTGCAAGTATTGTAATTATTGAAAAAATAATAACGTTTATAAAAACCTTTTGGTGGTGGTCGAACCCTTTGGAAGGTAGAGACATGTTTCAAGCCATAGGCCCGTTGTCAAAGTGAAGAGAAGAGGACAGTGTAGACTTTATTATTTTTTCATTTCACCACGAACCCTGCAGTCAACTTTTGTCTCTTCCTTTATTGTCATTATCATCATCCTTTCATGTAATCTTGACAGTTGTTTCAGGTATTTCAAATTTGTTACCATCATCATCATCATCATCATCATCATCATCGTCATCATCGTCATCATCATCATCATCATCATCATCATCATCATCATCATCATTACCATCATCATCTTCATCATCGTCATCATCATCATCATCATCATCGTCGTCGTCGTCCTTATCATGATAATAACCTTTACAATCCTTTAGTTGATTGCAAAGTTTCATCTCAATCATAATCATCATCATATCACTATAACTACCACCAACATCATCATCATCAACGAAACATTTCCTTCTACTGACATCTAACTTATTCATTATCAAATACCCTGTTATAACGAGCGAAGACAGACGTGAAAGTGTGTATAACACAATGTCATACTATCTAACATACAAGTGAAAAAAAACGCTCAGACAGAATTCAAACTGTCAAATAACAGAAGAAAGGGTTCAGACCAATTTTAGTACGTAGAACTGTCAACAGCGGCAAATGAAAGAAAGGCTCCTGAAGCTGAAAACAGCAGGCTGGACAATACAATGGGAAAAGCCGGAGAGAAAATGAGACAATGTGTCCCACAATGTACGATCAATGTCTGCTGTCTGGCCTAGTCTGAGTAAACACAGAATCAAAGACGTTTTCAGTGGATATCAGAGAGAGAGAGAGAGAGAGAGAGAGAGAGAGAGAGAGAGAGAGAGAGAGAGAGAGAGAGAGAGAGAGAGAGATTCTAAAAGACGGACGGAAACAACAGCAAGACAGATAGAGGCGCCGATGCAATAATCATATATAAAAATGCTTAATGCATCTTTTGTCATAATACCACTGTTTCCCATGGAAGTCTGCTACTGCACATGTTTTGCGTCTAAGAACTTTAACATCAACAAACAAACAAAATGCAGAAAAAATCCCCCTTTTCCCGACCACACATGCCAAGGACAATAAATCGTCTCACGAACCCATTTCTTGGTTTATTGACAAGCTGGCAGATGAATGTCGCTTCCATTATCACAGTTCATAGCTATCACATCTCATACCTTGCCACTCTTCAATGAGTCCGGAGGAAAGGACTCAACAAACTGTGATGGATTGACTTTCTGGGTTCCTGCCTTTTGGCGCGCGCGTGTTGTGTGTGTGTGTGTGTGTGTGTGTGTGTGTGTGTGTGTGTGTGTGTGTGAGAGAGAGAGAGAGAGAGAGAGAGAGAGAGAGACGGTGTGTGTGGGGGGGGCGTTTTACAGTTGTGCTATGTTGTCTTGTTGGGTTGGGTTGCACTTTCTCTCTGTCTCTCTGTCTCTGTCTCTCTCTCTGTCTCTGTCTCTCTGTCTGTCTCTGTCTCTCCTTTTCTCTGTCTCTGTCTCTCTCTCTCTCTCTTTCTCTCTCTTTCTCTGACCCCCTCCCCCGTCTCTCAAATTGGAGGTTGGAGATTACATAGGAACAGTTTGGAGAATCTGGAACACTTTTGGGGATTGAGGGCTGAGGGGGAGATTATATGGGTTTTTGCAATAGACGGCATATAGAGAGACTCTAAACATACGTTTTAGTGGAACATAAATAGGCAAAGTCAGAATTTTTTGTTCGGGAATTATATATGTGTATGCTCAGTGCTTACGTTGAGGATGGGATATTTCATAGGCTTGGGACTGTTTGTCAGAATGCAGCATACAACAATGATTTGGACACATAGTCATTATCAACATTACTGACATCATTATATAATTATCATCATCGTAGTTCCTTTTCCTTTTCGTTTTCTTCGTTGTCGTCATCATCATAGTCATATTACAACGATTGGAATCGTCGTCAACATGGTATGGTGGTATTTAACGTCCCATAAAAAAGTAAGACACAGCCAACATTCCAAGCTGACTGAGTCGTAAGGAAAGCTTTGGCCCAGTTAGAAGACGTGGTAATGTAAACATTGCTGGAAGAAAGTCAGCCCTGTGAACATGAAACATCAAACTTGACAACACGATGGGAAAAGCCAAGAGGAAAATGAGGCAACGTGGCCCACAATGTGCGATCAATAGGTGTCGTCTGGTCTAGTCTGAGTAAACACAGAAACAAAGACCTTCTAAGCAACAAATACAGGAGCGAGAGAGAGAGAGAGAGAGAGAGAGAGAGAGAGAGAGAACAGAGACAGAGACAGAGACAGAGAGGGGGGAGAGATTCAGAGAGACAGAGAATTAGATTCAGAGAGAGAGAGAGAGAGAAGGAGAGAGAGAGAGAGAGAGAGAGATTGAGACAGAGAGGGAGGGAGAGATTCAGAGAGACAGAGAATTAGATTCACTGAGAAAGAGGGATTCAGAGGAGAGAGAGAGAGAGAGAGAGAGAGAGAGAGAGAGAGAGAGAGAGAGAGAGAGAGAGAGGAGAGAGAGAGAGAGAGAGAGATGTATCACATAGCGAAAGAAAGAGAGGTTATCTTTCAGAGAGATGGGTGGAAACCATGGCAGGACAGACAAAGACGTCGCTGCAATAATCATATAAAAGAAAAATAGTTAATGTTTTATTTGTCATAGCACCACTACTGTTTCCTGAGGAATGTTGCTATTGCTCATATTTGCATCTCAAGAACGTAAACGTAAACAATCAAAGAAAGAAAGCAAGAAATCCCCCTCTTCCTGAACACACATGCCTAGGACTATAAATCATCCCACAAACATATTTCCTAGTTTATTGACAAGCCGGCAGATGAATGTCGCTTCCATTAGCCACAGTTCATAGCTATCACATTTCATACCTTGCCACTCTTCAATGAGTCCGGAGGAAACGAACTCAACAAAGTGTGATGGATTGGCTCTCTGAGTTTCTGCCGTTTGTGGGTCCCCCCACCCCTTTCTCTCCCTCCCTCCCTCCCTCCCTCCCTCTCTCTCTCTCTCTCTCTCTCTCTCTCTCTCTCTCTCTCTCTCCTGGCTTGCCCACCCCCTTCCCTTTATTACCTTCCTCTCTGTGTATTTGCGTCTCTCTCTGTGTCTCTGTCTTTCTGTTTGTTACTGCTTTTTTGCCTCAGTGGGTGTCTCTCTGTCTGTCTGTCTGTCTGTCTGTCTGTCTGTCTGTCTGTCTGTCTGTCTCTCTCTCTCTCTCTCTCTCGCTTTCTGTCTCTGTTTCTGCATGCGTATGCATGTGTGCTCACGAGTATGTACTACTACATCTTATTTACTCATTTATTATCATTGTGAATGTGTATCTCTCAATCCTTTAGAAAAAAGAAATGCAAAGAAATATCATCAACTATAACGCACATCTCACGCATTCAATCACTCCTTCCCAATCACACCCTCCCGACCTTTGCCTCCCCTTCTGCCATGGTCCATAAACCTCTGTCTCTGCAGGAATGCTCTGTGGCACTGTATAGAGCATCAGGCACATGCGCATCCCACTAGAAACAAAAAAAAAAAGACACAATTGAAAAAAGAATAACAAACATATCAAAACAGCAATAAATTGCTGGCAGCGGAACAGACACAGTCCCGGGGAGAAGGCATCAAGAGAGACCGCCTGGGCTGCAAGTGGCGGTGCTATATATCCATGACGGACATCTTTACTGGGATCACTGAGAAAAAATATTGCCGATGAAATCCAGTTCCGAGCCACGGTGGAGAAAGAGAGAGAGAGAGAGAGAGAGAGAGAGAGAGAGAGAGAGAGAGAGAGAGAGAGAGAGAGAGAGAGAGACAGACAGACAGACAGACAGACAGACAGACAGACAGACAGGCAGACAGACAGACAGACAGACAGACAGAGACAGACACAGAGACAGAGAGAGACACAGAGAGAGAGAGAGAGAGAGAGAGAGAGACAGACAGACAGACAGACAGACAGACAGACAGACAGACAGACAGACAGACAGAGACAGAGAGAGAGAGAGAGAGAGGGGGGGGAGGGTTGTGTTAGACATCAGACCGTCTTTGGATATTTTGTCGGCTGCTGGTACTGTGTGGCGTGAATGAGCAGAGTCCTACCGCGCAAGTGTGGGTGCTGTGATATGTAGACAGGTTAAGGACTTTTGGGGGACGGTGTGCAGGAGTGAGAGAGATAGAGAAGAGCTGTATAGGGCTTCATTTGTGAAGTGGGATGGTGGTGGTGGTGGTGGTAGTGGTGGCTGTTTATTAACAGTCTTAAGGGGTCTCTTTTTTAAGAGTTGGGGGCTGGGGCAGATATAGGGTTTATGCACAAGCATGATATTGTTTGTTGGGTGATGGAAAAAAGGACAAATCTGGGATTCCTTGTACAGTAGTAAGATATATTGGCAGGACCGGGATTGGTTTGTTGTTGGGGTGTTGCATACGAGGAAACTCAAGATTTACGTTTTACAGGAATCATGTGTGGACAAATTTTGGGCTCCTTGCATATGAACAGGATCAGAACGTACTTCGGGGCATTTGGCATATGGCTGGCACTTGATGCCTTGATAACAACAATAACAATGAATACTTATATAGCGCCTATTCTCGGCTGGAGACCAAGCTCTAAGCGCATTACAATCAACACTCGTTTACACAACGGGCTGCCTACCTGGGTAGTGCCGATTGAAGAGCTGCCAGCTGGCGCTTCATTCAGTCGTTTCCCGTGTCATCAAGTCAATATCGTTCAGTATCTTTCACTCAGTTTCCTTACTTTCTTAATTCTTTCCATTTCTCACGCAGGTGCATGCTATGTGTAACGTGTCATCCATACCAACGGCCAAACTGGTCTACTCTTCCGAAAGTTGGTGATGGGATTTTACGTGTGTGCAAGTCCCCCTGTACCGAAACGCCCCGGCAGAGATTCTAACCCGAAACCCCAGGATCACCAAGATTACGAGTCTGGCGCTCTACAAACTGAGCTATTCCGGCTCCTTAATGGGGTGATGGGGTATATTATCTGAAAAAAGCTTGACAATACATTCTATGTCGATGATACCATGACACATTTGTCATTCCTCGTGAAAGGACGTTATATTAACAGCCCACATACCCTTGGATTTATGCGTGTGCTAGTTGATGTGAAACACAAAAGGTGTTTGTTGGGTTATGCGCCTTTATCTCATTGTAGGAGAGGGTGAGACTCTGGTTGATTACTGTTTACAACGTAATCGCACTGGCCTCACTCGGTTTCCCTTATCTCTGACGACAGAATGGCTTTAATAACGTTTTAAAATGGTTCATCACCACCACCCCTGTCTGTATTTCATGTCCTCCATCCTCTTCTCTGTCTCTTCTCAATCCTTTTCCATCTCTGCACCGACACCATTCCCTCTTTCTTTATCTCTTCATACTTTACCAAATTATTTGCCTAAGGTGTTCTTCATTCTCTTCCATCTTTCTCTGTCGCCATCTCCCCCCCCCCCTTTTCGCATACTAAAGCCATTTCTCTCTCTCTCTCTCTCTCTCTCTCTCTCTCTCTCTCTCTCTCTCTCTCTCTAGCTGCAAAGTACCAAACCCAGTTGTATTGGACACAAAGTAACGGAAGTCGGAGATTTGTTTGACCTTTGCGAGCTTGAATGTCACACGCCAATTAACAAAATGGCCGAAACAATACACCGATGGAGGAAAAAACAAAAGATGATAGAGTAGAGTACAATAACATTATCGGCATTTCCTCAAACGATTTCCTGAGGGAAGTTCCGCATAAAAAAAAATGTCAAAGAAGTAGTCAGCATCCGGGCCTTTGATCGCTCCCTCTTGTGTGTGTGACAGCCGCCTTCAGTCTGTCTGTAAAATACCAACATCACGCCGGTGTCGGATTTAAGTTGCGCTACCCAACCAAAGTGTAGCCCGAAGGATATGTTGTTGTTGTTGTTGTTGTTGTTGTTGTTGTTGTTGTTTACCAGTTTGTACACGTGAACAGAAATTCGTAGACGCTTTTTTACGATCTCATGACGGGAGATCATGACAGACCCTTTTGTCCGCTAGACTTTCCAACAGCCTTCTTTCCGTGTGGGACAATGTGGAAGAGATAGTATTGCCCCATGCCCTTTGAATTCGCTCGTCTCCATACTGGCTGATTGAGGGTTTTTAATGAGAAAGTTATGAATGTAAAACGCCAAAACGCGCGCGCGCGTGAGTGCCAGAGAGAGAGAGAGAGAGAGAGAGAGAGAGAGAGTTGTGTGTGTGTGGTGTGTGTGTGTGTGTGTGTGTGTGTGTGTGTGTGTGTGTGTGTGCATGCCATATGTATGTATAGTAGGCAAAATATCTCACAGAACAGAGTAACATTCGTGGTTGACCCCACACCAAAAAAAAAAAAAAAAATCACCATCCTTGTCATCATCAGTTTTCATTTCATTAGGATTCCATTTTATTCATAATTCGTTTTCTTTACAAAAAACTGCTTCAACTGCAGCTAGAGTTGCATCACATTACACACGGCGACATCTCTCTGAGACAAGCTGAAGAGAACTGCCTCGAGTGTTTTCAAGGGAAGTCATTATGTAAAAAAAACACTCTCTGATACACTACAAAGAATTTGTCTTTGCAAACCGTACCTGAAAGATAAACGAGAAATGAACGAAGGCTGTTTACATTGTCAAATATGACGTAAGGATGACTGGGGCGCGGGGGGGGGGGGGGGGGGGGGACAACGGAAGGTCATCAGAGAAATATTCCATTCCAGAACTCTGTACACTTTATGTGGGCCCCGTTTAGGCCATGATTCCTGGATTTCCTCCTGCTGCCAGTCTTCTTTTTCTTGGAGCCGTTCCTGAAGAACATTTTACAAAGAGAAATTACAGTAGGTTCGCAAGACAACAGGGACAAGCAAATTACAAGACAAAACACGACGCGTTTCGACCTCTTAGGTCTTCTTCAGGCAAGAAAAGCAACGTTCAGGACGATGAAAACGAAGAACAAGCGATCACTTATCTTCTCGAATTTGGTCCAGTCAACGCCCATTTAGTGCCCAATTTAAAAAAAAAGATAAGTGATAACTCGTTCTTCACTTTTATTGTCTTGAATGTTGTTTATCTTAACGGAAGAAGACCTAAGAGGTCGAAACACGTCGTGTTCTGTCTTGTGATTTGTTTGTTCTTGTTTTGTGCGGACTTACCATAATTTCTTTTTAAAATTTGTTTCAATCTCCGCCTGCAGTCACCCCACCTTGAAACTACCCCGTTCCTGAAGAGTCAGACACATGAATTGGAGGTCTCTTTCAGACGGATGCCTCACCCACATGGCTACCAGACGGCTGTTATGTCTAAGGGAATTTAAGGGTTCAGAAGCTCAATTTCGTTCCTTATCGAAAAGATCCAACCGGAGCTGTTTGCCTGATTCTGCCATCACCTTTAGCATTCTGTTTCCTTTTTTTTCTCCAAACATCGAGGGCTGGTTCATTAGATCATTTACGGATGTGCCTACGACCCCCGTCCTCCAATTTCTTTGGCAAAGAACTTGGTCTTGAAGCCAGATTGAAAAAAATAAAATAAAAAGAAACGTTATTTGATTATTCATATTATCAGACTGTTTCTTTTAAGTCTCCAGAGGCATAAAGTCAGAATATGACTATGCTTCTTTGAACGGGGGTTGGGGTAGGGGGCTACAGATTTCAATATTCGATAGCAATACCAATCAACAGAGTCCTCTTAAGAATATAAATTGCTTTTCACAGATTTGTCACACCACAGATGACACTAATGCCCAACTTTGGCTGATGAGCACTCCTCTCTAGAATTAAAGATCACTAAGAGTAATGAGAGAGGGACTTTAAAAAGATGCAATGAGCAGCTGCTTCGGTTGATTTCTGTCTCTTTAAATATTCTAGAGATGGGGGTGGAGTAAGAAAAAAAAAAAACATAAACTGTCACCCGTAGGATATTGGCTGACCTGTCATTTCTCTCTCAGTCATCATGATCAATCTTCCTGCCAAATCTTTGACAGTCAGACCCTTCACAAAGAAAAAAGAAACAAACAAAAAACACAAACATTTTGCCTGGAAGATAAAATTAAAAAAAAGAAAGAAAAAGAGTTGGGCAACCTTTGAAAGTAACATGAAAGAGGGCCTATTGACCACCTCGCAGACCCTGACATGTGATGGCACTAGACATCGATGCCTCGCGGAGCCCACTTTGAGTTGCAGGGCACCAGGAACGATTCACCATGGAACGGTCAATATGGCGCTGACAAAGCAGCATTTCATGTGATAGATGTCAATCGCTCTTACCCCTCCTCACAAAAGGCGGCCGACTCTTTTATTTGCATTTCATATTCTTTCCGAAAAATATTGATCTCTTTAACCCTTTCTTTGCCTGTTGGCAGAAATAACGAATTTTCCTCTTGATGAGTGTTGGGTTGTTAGAAAGCAACTGGGGAAACTGTTCGCTCTAGTGCTTGTGGATTCCCACATTTCTCACTGAATGTCCCTAAGCTAACTAAGAATTCCAACTTAAATTCTGTCATCTTAGTCAATTCATTTATCCATCAGTTTTAGATCATGCGCCGTGTAGTCTCGAAACTGAGCGGATGTGGTGTAGCATATATGGACTAGCCAGCACGCAGTGACACCCCCTTATCGAAAACGAAACTGAGACTGAAACTAAACGAAGACATAGAGGCGACATTGACGAGCTGTGGATGTGGTGAAAGTTATTGTCGTGTTTTGTGGTTGGTAGCGGTGTTTTGTAATTCACAGTTGCGTTTTGCAGTTAGCAGCAGTCTTGCGCATGATGGCAGTGGCTTGTGATTGATAGTAACTGACAGCTGCGTTTTGTGGTTTTGTGGTCCATAACAGCCGTGGGTGATAGCAGTGTTTTGTGGTTGGTGAAACTGTTGTAATTCATGGCAGTTTTGTGGCTGACAGCTGTGTTTTGAAATTGATAACAGTATTGTGATTAATATCAGCGTTGTGGTTGATGGCAATGTTATGGTTGATTGCAAATCAAGCGGCTGTCTGCAACGTGTGTAAGCCGTCGACCCAGAATTATCACAACTACACAAGGTGCCTGAAACACACACACACACACACACACACACACACTATATATATATATATATATATATATATATATATATATATAAACATATATGTATACACGCGCGTGCGCACACACATACACACAGCAAAGAGAGAGAGAGAGAGAGAGAGAGAGAGAGAGAGAGAGACTGACAGACAGACAGACAGACAGAGAGACAGGCAGACAGACAGACAGACAGACCAAATACATAATGCTGATAAACGACAACCGAGTCAAAAACAGCAGCAGATTAGCTTCGAGAGAAAACATTAAACGAACTGTCGATGGATGATTACAACGATGAAGCATTTATCACTCAGCTTAAAAACAAAGCAACAAAGAGCCAATAAACGATTAACACGTTGAAAATAGATTAGATTTCTCATTCTGCATAATAAAACCATGACACAAGCTATATAAAACCCTCCCTACTCTCAGATATTTAACACATATTAACGATAAATGTAATGTTCACAAAGAAAGTCACGCAAACAAACGAACGAGCAGACAAACAAAAACGACATGACATCAACATTATCATCCGTCACTGTGTGAACGAGATTTATCATGTCTCTGTAATCAGTTTCCCGGCTACAGAAGCTGCACTGAATGAAGGGGAAACAACTTGTTTGTTTGTAGTGTCCGTGCGATCGTGAAAGGGGAGTTAAAAACCTGTCATCGCTCAGTGGCAAAATGCTCGGCCTTGGCCCATCAATCTCTCCTTATCCATCACTCGTGGGTCATAAGCTATCTCTCCAAGGGAGACCACTGCATGCCATCGGCGTGAAAAACACCCAATAACCCCCCTCCATCCTTCCCTCATTCCACTTTCATCCCCCTTCTCATGGAAAGCATGCTTTAGATATGGAGAATGGGGAGAAAACTTTGGGAAGGAAGAGTAGAAACAAACAAACACTTATGCTTAGAACATGCTAGCTTCCAGAAGAAAACAAACAATTGACTGAGCAAATGAAAATAGAAGTGTATGATGTCTTTAGCTGGTGGGTAAATGACCCCAAACGATGTCTTGAGGAACAGCCAATAAGGCTCTTAAAAGATGTCTTTCGAGAAGAAGATTTTGTGTTCAGGAAAAACAAACTTTGTTGATCGCTGTTCAGCATTCACACACACACACACACACACACACACACACACACACACACACACACACACACACACACACACACACACACACATGCTCGGACACAGAAAAATATTCACACATACAATGATGATAATAGCGCAGACGATGCTAGGTAAGTACTCAAGGTCTGACCAGCGCGCTGGGCTAATGCGCTGGTCAGACACCTGCTAGGCCGTAGCCATGAGACCCTTGTCTTCAATCCTTTCATCTTAGTCATGTATTTGGGGCCGGAATAGCTCAGTTGGTGGAGCGCCGGACTCGTAATCCAAGAGTTGCGGGTTCGAATCTCCGCCGCGCCGTTTCGGTACGGGGGGGGGGGGGGGGGGGGAGGGTTCCCTCGGAGTTAACATCGGTTCAGACTCCATTTCCAATACAGTCCTTCGAATGAGGCTATAAACCGAGGTTCCGTGTGTGAACGCACGCATAACATCTTGCACACAGGTAAAATCCCATCACCAACTTTCGGAAGAGAAGGCCAGTTTGGCCGTTGGTATGGATGACACGTTACACAGAGCATGCACCTTCCCGACGATGGAGTATGGCTACCTTAATGGCGGGATAAAAAAACGGTCATACACACGAAACTCCACTCCATTTGTTGAGCAGATGGGATTAATACCTGCCTGTCTAAACAGGGAGTGTCCGCAGGAGTATCAGCCTGCGTATGCAGAAGAAGAATGTACATATTTATGTATGAGCTGTAAATCCTGCACAGTGTGGTCTCGAAATCTAGCAGATGTGGCATAGCGCATACAGAATAGTCTGAACAGAAACTAACATTGTTCACTATCCACTGAATACTCTCTATAGGTTCTATGTGTAGCACTTTAATACATGGACATTGTTTTTTTCAAATAAAAAGCGAAGGCTGTGTGGTAACTGCTGGCTAGTGACATGAGTGAGAACTATCATTGATGAAGACTGTGTCTGCCGGCACAATATGTGACCTCCTTTTCCGATGCTGTACTCCATGTGTCCTGCTGATCAACGCCTTTCAGGCAGAATGTACATGGTATACACTACACTGCGCTATATTGCACAACCTTAGCCTACTCTACGCTACCATAGGCTGCACTAAACTATAAAACATTATACTACACTACACTACACTACATTTCACTATACTACACTACTCTACACTGCGTTACACTTCACTACACTACACAGCATACATCACGCACATACAGAGAGAGAGAGAGAGAGAGAGAGAGAGAGAGAGAGAGAGAGAGAGAGAGAGAGAGAGAGAGAGAGAGAGAGAGAGAGATGAAGACACGGGCATTCTACGCATATACACATATTTGCATTGTAGCCACCATCATCATCCACTCTCCTAGCGACCTTTTCCTCCACAAGCTACCGTCCAATGGCCAGAGAACATCGGCACAACAACAAATCATCTTGGGGAAGAGAAACTCAATCTTCACCGGCATTACACGCCAACAACGATGGCATTCACCACTGACTATCTACCAATGTTCATGTCCATGGCTCGCACGCCATGACTAAACATGCCTGGGTAATAATACAGTATATAGCATTACCTGTTTGTATGCTTTCTGCCTGTGGGATCGTGAATGGGAGGTAAAAGCATGTCAGCTGTGGCAGGTAGGATAGTGACCCTTGGCTATCCATCTTTCTTTGTCTTTCAGTCATGGTAAAACACACACACAGACACACACAGACACACAGACACACAGACACACACACAGACGCACACACACACACACACACACACAGACGCACACACACACACACACACACACACACACACACACACACACACACACACACACACACACCCAAAGGAAATAACTGCATGCCATTGACATAGAATAGATCTCTCCTGAACGCTTCGCCCTACCTTCATCAAGCCGTCTTATCATTAAGAGTACATATATAGAGCCACTCCTCGGCTGCAGACCAAGCTGTAAGCGCTTTGCAATCCACACTCTAGCTTACACGACGGGCTGCCTACCCAGGTAGACTCAACTGAAGAGCTTCCTGTCAGCGCTTCATTCAGTCGTTTCCCCTGGCCATTCAGTTAATATAGTCACTCTGTTTCCTTCCTTCATTCTTACGATTTTTCACGCAGGGTGCATGCTATGTGTAACGTGTCATCCATGCCAATGGCCAAACTGGCCTTCTCTTCCGAAAGTTGGTGTTGGGGTTTTACGTGTGTGACGGATGATATCCGTGCGTTAACACGCGAAACTCGATTTATCATCTCATTCGAAGGATTTTTGGAGAAATGGAGTCAGAACCAGTGGGAAAATCCCGCTGTACCAACAACGGCCTGGCGGAGATTCGAACCCACAACCACAGGATCACCCAGACTACGAATCTGGCGTTCTACCAACTGAGCTATTCCCCCTCCCCGGTCTTACACTGGAAGACACAATGGACACAAAAGGGAACAGAACTGGGAAGGAGGGAGAATGGAAACCCCACTCCTGGCTTGCATACAACGGCACTGGTTCTTAAGAAGAAAGACAAACATCCGCTGATTGAGCAAACTGCTCAGCAGTGTGAAGTCTGTGTGTGGCTGGAGGGCAAACGACGGTAGCTAATGCGTGG
The DNA here is from genome assembly GCA_033310375.1 of Conus canariensis. Classification (NCBI taxonomy): domain Eukaryota; kingdom Metazoa; phylum Mollusca; class Gastropoda; order Neogastropoda; family Conidae; genus Conus; species Conus canariensis. The sequence goes on along the minus strand of CM065733.1, from coordinate 47,920,384 downwards.
AAGAAGAGCCAATATGTCTCTGGCATGATGCCTTTAGGGAAGACATCTGTTTGAATGGTTTTCTGGATCAGTCTGTTAGTCTATGTATCTTGAAGGATTCTCGTGTTGTGCAGGGACAAAGTTTATGCCAAAGAACACTAAGGCTAATGGTGTAACTTCTTCGTTAAGGAAATAAGAGGGCATTACCATAGAGGGAGGGCATTAAGATGTCATCATCATCATCATCATCATCATCATCGTTATCATCATCACCATCATTATCATCATCATCAGCGTCGTCGTCGTCATTATCATTTTATTACTATCGTCATCATTATTACTATTGTTATCATCATCATCATCATTATTATTATTATCATTATTATTATTATTATTATCTTCATTGTTATCTTTATCATTATTCACTACTAGAAGACTGAAACAGACCTTCACTCTTCTTGTCTTTTACACACATGCACATGTTGTCCCCTCCTCCATCCTCACCCCATCTACACACACACACACACACACACACACACACACACACACACACACACAACACACACACTACACACACGCACGCACGCACGACACACACACACACACACACACACACACACACACACACACACACACACACACAAGCACGGCGCATGCACTCACGTGCACACACACACATACACACACACACATACACACACATACACACACACACAACGCGCGCGCGCGCGCGCGCACGCGCACGGACGTACGCGTACACACACATTGACAAATACAAAAGCAAGGGCATTCTAAACAGAAAAACAAAACAAAACAAAACAAAACAAAAAAAACTGACGTTTTGAATATTCACCCTTAAACCCTTTTTTCTTTTCCACAAATAAAAGTTAAAAGTTAAGTGCCCAATGAACGTGCTCATCAACAGCAAATCACCTTCAGGAATTGTAAAATCATCTTTGCTAACACACCACCCATAATACCTATGTGTCCGACATTGACTATCTAACAACGGTCATCATATCCCTGCTAACAGCTCTTCATCACAGAATCTGTACTAAGTAAAGGAAGGAGGTCTTATGTCTTTGACTTTGTGTTTCTGGAACCGTGAAAGGAAGGTGAAAACAGGTCAGCTATTGCCGGCAAGTTGCCGCCACTGGCTCATCCATCTGTCCTTATCCGTAACTCATGGATAATAAACTTCCCCTCCAAGGGAAACTCCTGCATGCCATCGGCATAGAAAACACACCACATCAACACCTCTCCCTTTCCCATCTGTCTTCCCCGGGAAGATCCGCCAGACGAGACAGAGGAGAGAGAAGGGAAGAAAAGCGAAGTAAAAAGAGAGCATTCACGTGATTGCAGAGCACATCGCTGGCTCTAAAGAACAAAACCAAACATCCCGTGATTGAGCCAACTGCACAGCATTGTTAGATTGGGGTTTAGCCGAAGGGTAAACGATGAAAGCTGAAGTGTAGAGGAACATCTAATACATCTCTGGCAAGACGCGTTCGGAGAAGACATCTCTTTAATTGCTTTTTTTCAGGATCAGCCTTTAAGTCTATGTATCTTGAGGAATACACGTGTTGTTCTGGAACAAAGTTTGTGCCACCAGTGAAAAGGGTAAGCATGATGCTTTCCTGTTTGTGAAATTTGTGTTTTGTCCAAAATCAAGTTCCAGTTGAAATATTTACAGTCTGCGAGGTGACAGCATCAGCTCAGGACTTCATGTCAGACAGCTGTGGCGTCATCAAAAAGCAGTACAGTTTTGCTTCACGTGTCTCTTTCTTCGTCACTCATTTCAGTCGTGTGCAAAATGTCGTGGGATAAACTGCAACATGTCAGTCCAGGTGACCCCAGAATGGTGGTGGTAACAATGAACCTGACTTACTTGACTTAGTCCTCTTGGTGGTAACACACTTCAGTCAAATTCTTTTTCTTATGAGTTTTAGGTGGACAATGTAAGGAGCATCTTTTTCTCCTGTTGCTTCTGCTGTGTGTTCACACATCTTCCATCACTGGCAAAAACATTACATCTTTCTCCCGTTTATTTTCTTTTCTCTCCCACCCCTACCTTCCTTTCCTGTTTGTTTCTCTCTTCTTATTTCCGTATTACATGCATGCACGTACGGTCTCCTCCTCCATCCTCATTGCATGTGCACGTGCGCATGCGCGCACACACACACATACACACATACACTGACTGACTGAAACCATTTATTGTCAGATTAACCACAGGTTTACTGACAAATACACACACATACACACAGACATGAACACAAGCACACATGCACACACACACACACACACACACACACACACACACACACACACACACACACACACACACACACACACAAGCGCGCGTGCGTGCACGCACAGACAGATACGAAAATAAAGACATTGTGTAACTAAACACACTATTATGTTTTGAAATTTTTCCATTTAGTCCTATTTTGTTTTTCTCCACAAACAAAAATTGAATGCCCAATGAACACACACCAACAACGAATCTTCAGGAAACAAAACATCTTCACGGCCACAAAAACCACGTGACATAAGCGTACATCACTGAGCGTCTAATAACTGTCATCATATCCATAGTGATTGCTCTCCTTTACAAAATCTGTTCTAAGTAAGGGAAGGACAGCTTATCTCTATGATTTATGTTCGTCAAGGGAGGTAAAAACATGTCAGCTATTGCTGGCAAGTTGCCATCCCCGGGTCATCCATCCCTCCGTGTCCATAACTCATGGATAATAAACTATCTCTCCAAGGGAAACCACTGCATGCGATCGGCATAGAAAACACCACACTCTAACACCTCTCCCTTTCCCATCTGTCTTCTCCCGGGAAGATCCGCTAGACGAGATAGAGGAGAGAAAAGGGAAGAAAAGGAAAATAAAGTAAGAGCATTCACGTGATTGCAGAGCACATCGCTGGCTCTAAAGAACAAAACCAAACGTCCACTGATTGAGCCAGCTGCGAAGCATTGTGAAATCGGAGTTTAGCCGAAGGGTAAACGATGAAAGCTGATGTGTAGAGGGACATCTAATACATCTCTGGCAAGACGCATTGGGAGAAGACATCTCTTTGATTGCTTTTTTCAGGATCAGCCTTTAAGTCTATGTATCTTGAGGAATACAGGCGTTTTCTTGGAACAAAGTTTGTGCCACCAGAAAATAGGCTGATCATGTTACTTACCTGTTTATGAGATTAGAGGAATTTTTCATAGAGGGAGGGTTTCTGAAAAACTGACTTATGTTGTGTCATGTTAAAAGTAGGCAGAATATAAGTAAACTAGAAGAAATACACAACATAGCTGTGACCACTGTTCGATTAAAGGACAACTACATTTTTTGCCAGACATATCTTGTAGAGAGAGTAGAACTAAGACGTAAAATGCGCAATACATAAACGACTGTTAGCAGGATAATATTTTTAAAAAAAACCCACCTCTACAGCTGATGTTATGTCAGGAAGAAATTGATTGAACTAAAACAATGTATTTTCCTGATGTGATGGATGTTGGAAAGAGAACAATTTGGCAATCAATTTATTCTGCTAATGCCATGGATGTCACAAAGAGATTTTTTTTAGCAAATCGTTCACTCCCTGGTAACATCCTATTTGGGAGTATTGTTTTGTTCATGTGTATCGTTTGTAAAATCTGAAGGAATTACGTTTTTGTTTAAAACTGTACTTCTCTGTTTTGTATTGTGCATTTAAACTTGCTTCACACCGCATTTTGTGTGTCGATTTTCATTTTGGCAACTTGCTTTTTTTCTCTATTACTACATGTCTTCTACTGCTAATCAATAATAAATCAAAGCAATACGAAGACTACAGTTTCAAAGTGATCCATGCTAAAGCACCATCAGTCTTGTGACATAAACAAACGACGGCACATCTTTAAAAAAAAAAAAAAGCATTTGTATACATCAAGCAAAACTGTGCCAGGTTTTCTGTTTCCCACGATAAGTTAAAAAAGGAAAAAAAACGCTTACAGGGAAAAAATATGGTAAAGGCTATTATTGATGCTTGGAACGTGGTAAGTATACTGCAGCTGTTGATGAAGATAATGACTGATAATGATAATCAGGATATCCTTTTTTAAATAACAGATAGAACCATACACCAACAGGGATGATCATACGATGTAAACTTCAAGATAGATGTGATGTAAGATGCACAGATTTCAGAAGGAATGTTCTACATGCCTACTTTTTTTTGTCTACCGTGAAGGGGACGTAACTATTGTTAGCGATAGCCAGCATGACGCAACCTCAGGCTATCAATCTGGCCTTTCCCATCTCTCGAGATTCATTAACTATCCCTGCGAAGAGAGTAATCACCGGCCATTGCAACAGACAACTGACTCGCTCAAAAAAGTCATAGCGAAATAAATGCAAATGAAAGAGAAGTAAAAGCTGCGGACGTGCTGGGGAGGAGCCAACATGACTCCAACCACAAGTATTAACTGCGGTTCAAGAACAGCATATAAAAGAATCCCCCCCCCCCCCACAACACACACACTGACTAAGAATGCAATGCATGAACAACCTGAATTAGGACGTAGTTTGTCAACAAGAAAGTGTCATGTAGTATCTTTGCTGTTCGTGAGCTGACATCTGCTTGTCAGACGTCACTGACCTGTTCATCAAGAACTGCATTTTGCCTCACAAGTCCATTTTTCCAACCGCTTTCAGTAGCGTACAAAATGTTGGATGAAATACAACAAAATGTCAGTCTAAACAACAACAGCAACAACAACAAACAATCCTGGAGCACTGCCAATCGCATAGTTAATGTGTGTGTGTGTGTGTGTGTGT